>OY796676.1:10707702-11913319 GCA_963680715.1 Tetragnatha montana | reverse complement strand
TGGGGTTATTGATTCTGTTAATACTTCTGTCATTCGTATATTATTTCATCACAGATCGTAAGAAGCATTATGTTATCTGGGTATTAGAGCTGTTTGCAAATGTTTTGGGTAAGACCTATTTCCGACAACCAATTGCTAAGCTGTTAACCCCCTTTTGGACTGTCGCAGCTTTTATTATGTGTTTGAGTTACTCTTCAGTGTTGCCTTCTGTGTTTTTCATGCCACTACGAGAATCCCCTGATCGCGACTTCGGAGAGCTCTCAAAAGTTGTCGATGAAAAGGGATATAGAGTTTTTGTGCCCAAAGGATCCTGTTTTGAAAGTTTTGCGAGAGACTGGGAAAGACAGCCTAGCTAGAAAGATTGAAAAGAACAACTGGTTTTACTCTCCAGGCTATTTTCAACGCGGCTTAAAGTTGAAAGACAAGACTGCTTACATAACTTTGGATATAAATTGTAGAATTTTGTATGGATTACCGCCTAACTCCCTCAAGTTCATATCTGAAGACTTTATTGGAGCGAAACCCGCATCTGTGGCATTGAGAAAGCATTTCTGTTGTAAAGCGAGATTAAATTTGATACTAAAGAGAATGTTGGGAGCTGGACTCCCTGGAAAATACTTAAATGACGAGATACATCGAAGTAAATAGAAACGGTCCAATTCCTATATCTCTAGAACATATGATGGAGGCATTTATAGTTTTGGGAATAGGCTATATTATTTCTATTGTCGTTTTACTAACGGAAAATCTATTGTGGAGATCAAATAATAGAGATTAGGACTTACATTTTCTTCAGGTTAAATTATTGCACATTCGTCCTTCTAATTATCTAAGCTTTTATACTGATGTCTTTGATAAAATATTATTTCAAATTTATTATTTCCAAGTGTTTTATGACTATTAAAATTAATTTACTTATTCCAAATGGCAGAAGCAATGCATAGTATATTGTCTGAATTTAAAAATGACGTGATATTTTTAATAACCCCTCTTTCTTTCGATGAGAATTTTTTGACCCTTCTCTCCCTTTTAGCTCACGTAATTTTGACCCACAGGGATTGGCACACTTTAATATTTATCTATTACATTTCCTGCAAAAGTGAGTTAGTTTCTTATTAGTTTTGTAAAGGTTATCAAGTGTTATTCAACAATATTTAACTTTTATTGTGTAATCTTTGCATAGTTTATAATCATGTATTACGTAAAATTGTCTACATTATGTAAACCTGTATAATTTTAATATCTTAAAACTTTCACTCAAAACCTGCTTTCACTGTATTTTCTGCTTTTAAATAGCTGGATACACATTCAAATGGCCTACTTTCTAAACTAAATATATAGCAAACTAAAAATACAATTAAACTGACATTAAATAATAATACATAGACCCCACAAGTTGCTTTTGAAACATCCCTGAAAAAGAATAAAAAGACAACGAAAATATCCTCATTCTTTTTTTTTCACGCTAAGACAAGAGTCGTAATTAATCTTCATTAAAAGGAGTATCGTATTCTTCCAAGTAATGGCCAGAGATCAATTAAAAAAAGGTGATCTCACTCGACGGCTTTCATTACGCTGGAAAGTGTTCCCCAGACCGCCACCTTTAATCAGTGGCGCTGACGCGAATTGGAGAACGGAATGCGGAATTAATTGCTTTATAAAAATAAGGTATGGTTTCGGTATTGCGAGCAAAAAAGTGAAGTGAAGTAAGTGACTAGTATGTAAAAACTTGAAGAGTGCACTGCGGAGGCTGGAAAAAAAATATAGAGTTGAGGTTGATTCTAAAGGGGATTTTATAGAGGGGGAGATAAATTTTGATGTTTTTTTTGTAGTGTAAATGGAGTGTTTTAAAAGTTATGGTTGCAGTTTGTTGGGTTTTTTTATTTGATTTTGAAGAGAATGTGGAATTATTGTTGACGGTATGATTAGAGGAGTTTGTTTATTGTTATGAAAATGGATGGGAAGTTTGTGTTTGTTCTGAATTGAATCGTTTATTTCAGAAACATTTTAAAATACACTTTTTTAAAAAATGAGTTATTGGTGCCATGGGAATGTGTAGGGGTAAACGCACGTTTTAGTGTAGGAATAATCAAAATAACATTATTTTTAAAATAATTTTCCAGCATGTTAAGTTTAAACTTTAGTGAAGAATCAAGTCAAGCGACATCACCCGACTGTTTCTGCACATACGTATTTAAAACTTCAATCCACACTTTGAAAACTGTTTATTTTACAGTTATATATAAACATATTAAAATATTACAAAATATAAAACACTGTCCTTTTCAAATTTATTTTGGTATACTATTTGCTTTTAATGTGAAAAAAACCCACTCCATTTTGGCCAAAGTTATTACCTCATTTTCGGTACAATAATTCTTTTGGTTAGTATTTAATGAATAAAAGTAGTTCTTAACCAATATTCGCAGTTTTATTACCAAATCCTTAAAAAAAATAAGATTTAAACTATAAAAAAGGCGCCTATTGCAAAAACCTGTCAAGTACTTCTTTTTCAATCAGTAATTATTAATAACGAGTAATTTTTCGTGCAAAGAATAAAAATATTAAAAACAAATTATATCAGCAAAATATCCAAATGAGATCTTTTTTAAAAAAAATTACTGAACACGTTCAGAAAAATACAGTGAGTTAATTGCTAGATAACAGTTTTTCTCGTTTTCATCAAAACAAGAAATTAGGTAGTTGAAATGTTTCTGAAATAAAAGATTTGACTGTCTTGGATAATTTTATACTGATTATTTATACAATTATTTTCAAAATAATTTTTTATTGAGTCACACATTAAGTACACATACATTGTGTAATATTCCGAAATTTACTTAATAAGGAATCGTGAAAACTTATGACATAAACTCCCTGAAAATTATGTTAAGTAATTTGTGAATCAACCTTTACATTTTACCTGAAAGTTTTCATTAAACATCTTAATTTGTTTAATGAAAACTTTCAGATAAAATGTAAAAGTTGATTCTCAAATTACTCAAAGTAAAAAATTGCAGAAATGTTGTACGATGAAGAATTTAAAAACCACGTCTTATTTTCAAGCATAGAAGATGTTAAAATTGCATTCAATTCTTTCAGGGATGCAAGATTTTTTAACATCTTTTATAAGTGCAAATGAAACGTTGTTTTTATAAATTCTTCATCTTACATCGTTGTTCACTCTGACGCGTTACAAGGCTAAAATTATCCTAAAGCTATCTCATTCGGCAAACATTTCCTAAACATAATCATTCCTATTACACCTTCGAAAACCATCAGCAATAATATTATTCTTAGCAAAACTCCCTCCACTTTATCTGATTAAAATCACGACTAACGCGAACCGCGGTTCGGAACGTGAACTCCGTGTTTACTTTCACATTTCCTCCATCGAGAAGAGAAATAAATGAGAACGATTTTCTAATTTCGTTCCCCAGAGGTAAAAAATGCGAACATGTTCTTAAAAGCAATCATATTCCGCTCCCCGAGAATTGGAATATTTACCCCGTCATTAGTATGCAATCTCGGGATAGAAGAAAATTACCCCGAATATCGCCGAACGCTTTTCTTAGCCCCGGGTATGACATTGCAATTGAAGGTTCTGGAGATGATCATTAAAATTTCTCCTCTTAGTAAGTGATTTTCAATCCTATGCTGCCATCTTTCGTCGATGGCCAGAATTCTTTCCATTGGAATTCAGAAATCAATGAGTTGAGTTTTCTGTACCCGTTATCTTCCTCTTAACTAATGAGTATGATTAGTATTTGAATATCGGATATGATGTTAAACTTAAATATAGTGTTACAGTGAAACCCCGGTTTAACGTTTATCAAGGGACCAAAGAAAAATAATATTAAATGCGGGAAAACGTTAAATCGGGAAAGGACATCCTTTAGGAAGGAAATCCTGGCCAAAGAAATCTGACGCTAAATGCTGGAAATCGTTACATGGGGGAAATGTTAAATCGGGGTTTCACTGTATTTATGAATTAAATTAATATGATTATAAAAATTAACACACTTTAGTTTTACTACTCCTCAATAAAGGATTCTTTTACAGGTTAAGTACTTTCAGCACAAATCTTCGTAAAAAAATCTTGCAGAAAGATAAGTATTTGGTACAATTGTTCCTTCATACAATTAAACCTTCTTTCTAACTTCTACAATAAAGCGATTTGTTTTAAAATAAAGAATTTAAAACTTGATAAATTTTATGAATTTCTTTATCCAAACTTATTAAGGATATCATTAGGAAGTTAACAGCGTCACTGGAGGGAAGAGAATGCTGATTCTCTAATAAAAAAAGATAACTTCATATTTAACAATGTTAAGTTTGTAATAGAGCACTTCAAAACATGAAATCGAAGGTAGTTTTCTATTCGAAACATTATTATAAGTAGCTGTAGAAATTACATGCGTGGTAGTACTTAAGAATAGCTGTTATATCAATGGTGACACTAGCAATAATAAATGTTTTAAATGTATTACTGTAGTTTCTGCACTTTTGCAATCAAAAAACACTTTTTAAAAGGGAAATTCGTTCCTTTTTTTTGGGGTGGGGGAATATTAAGATTTAGCATTTATGGTAAAGAAGGATCGTGGGGGGGGGGAGTTAAGAAACCATTGCATTTTTGTACGCTGAGAACAACCTTAGTTTACAACTTTATTTATGAATTTAATAAAAACGATGTGTTGGATTTAAATTTATTTATGATAGAGCTTACATGAAATGATGTTTTTTTTTAAACTATAACAACAACTGAGTTAACAATATATGATTTTATCTATTAAAAATTAGAATAACTTATGTAGATGTTCTTCGAAAAATTAAAAAATCTTAGTAATAAAAAATCATAAATACGATTATATCACAACCTTTAGTGTAATATGTTTATGTCTTTCTTGGTGAACAACTTTCAGTTTATGGAAAAACGCTGCAAAAATATAAAAGGTACTATAATTGATACATCAAAATACTTAAAAATAAACAGTGATCAGTGATATAAGAATAGTTTGAATCATATTGATAATTGATGATAGTAAAAATATAAAAGAAACTTTTTACAATGTTTCAATGTATATAACTTTTGCCAAAATTAAACTCATTATTCAAATTTAATGTCGATAAATATGCAGAAGTTGATAAAATGTATAAATTAAAAAAATCTTAGTTATCCATAAAAGATATTTATTCTGATAAGATAAGAAAGATATTTATTCTTATTATTATTATGTTCTGAAACGCATTTAAAAGATCATTATCAGTTAACAAACAAACGTCTGTTTTAAATTGTCAATAGCATTTAAAAAAAGTAGTTTTTAAATGGCGCTACTTTGAATTTGAATAAATGTCTAAAAATAACTAAATTGCGAAGCGGAACATAGCATTCAAGAAGGGCACTTCAATAATTATTCTAAACAGGGTTTAAATGTATCTGTGCCTTCGAGTTAATTATTTTAAGGGTTATTGGATTTTCTTATTTGTTCGTCTTAAAAGTTTCTCTTTGCTCGAAGTTAAGAATAATTAGCGTTTCTCTCAAAGAAAGTTGTGTTTGCTACATTTAGTTGTTAAATTAACCTTCAAGGAGGTTATTCAAGTAATTAGTGTGCAATTATATCCAAAGAAAGTTATTTGGTGGTAATGTGTTAAATTCAAAAGAATATAAATCTTATCAAGCCATTTAAAATATTTATTTACTAAATTCATTTAACAAAAAAATAAGGATGTTGTTTATTTCGCAAATAACCACAACACCAATTCACCAATTTTTGCGTTAAACCACGGCTTACTAGATACTTATACAGGCTAGCCGAGTTTTAAACAATGAAAACCATTTGACAACTTTTCCCGCTTGGAGCGCTACAAGACCTACCTATATCACCCACCGCCTTCAACACTGTGGATATGCTTTGCCAGTTGGTCCAGTATTGCCATCTGGATTTGCAATGATTTCCGTACTCGGCTAGCCTGTATAAGTAGTATCTAGTAAGCCGTGGTTAAACCTTTGATCAAAAATAAATGAATTAATTATACAATATTAATTTGATAATACTTAACATGTTACCTTATTCGAAAATATTTCAATAAAAATATTTCTTTTCTTAAATCGAAAGAAGAACTTACAGCGTACAAGAGGCTGTAATTGAACTATTGTTATAACAATAGTTCAATTACAACATCATGAGTGTTTGCATTTCCTGATTCCTATACATTAAATACATATTTATATCACCTTAATAACGAGGTAAATTTGCATTACATGCATGTGTCATAATAAAACAGTTTCCCCAACAAATAGAGATATACATTAAGTTAATATACATAAATGTGGTAATTAACAATCACAAGCTTTGTGCGAAGTGACACAGTGTTGTCATACAATATGCATTGATCAAAGCTCGTAATTCTTTCCATACATGTTTTATGTATAGACATCGACATCAAGGGACTAATGTAAGTCTTTGGAAGATAGTTCCATTAATTATTACTAAATATTTGTTATGAAGTAACTGCAGGTATGATAGGTTGAATTGGCTTTGGTTTAAATCCTTCTCTGTCACTTTAAAAGACCATTAAAATATCTTAACATAATATCTTTTACATTATGAGAAATTGTGTGTAGCAGTGTAGTTATGAGAAATAGGAATATACATTTTAGTTTGGTAGAAACATATTTTGCGTTAATGTGGTTATTAGTTTTTGTAATTTAAATGCAAAAAATTTATTAAATATAAATCTGAGATTAATGGAGTGGATTGCCACTTTTTTAATATAATTCAGCAAGATTCATTCAGAACTGTTTTAATCATTAACTTTTTAATTAATTGTTTTATTGTACAGTAGAGGGGAAAAAATGGGACACCTCTCATTGTGGGCGAACCGCTGGTGGTAGAGGGACAACCAAGGTCTTCAAGGTTTAACGAATTCTACTTAAAGGAACGTGAAAAAGAATTTTTAGGGGGTCGATTACATATTAAATTCAATACCAAGTCCAGATTTTTCTATGGACACCCACTAATTTTATCCGTTTTTTGGAAAGAGCAAATTTTAATACCCCTCAATACCAAGTTTTGTGTCAGTATCTCAACAAGGTAAGCAATGAGGGAATTGCATAGGTGAGGGATTTGCTTAATTTTACACTTTTTTGATACGTTATAGTTTAAAACTATCAAATATCAGATTTTAAAGTTCAAAAATATGTTTTAAATAACTTAAAATTCGATTTTATTTTTGCCAAAACACTAGTAAAGTCATGTGATCAAAAAACGGGATTTGACATCCCAGCGCCGTCGAAACTAGTGAATCGTTGAAAATAAAAGAAATCAGACTTATCATAAAACCAAAACACGCATAAAACTCGTCTGTTTCTCTAGTGAACGGCCAGAAAAAGAAAAAATTAAAACTTTGAATCCTAATAATTCCAAAACCAATTAATATTTTTTGAAAAACAAAATGCCAATCTTTTTATAAATAAATATTTGTATGTGTCTTTAAAATATCATAGTTTTTTAGTTAAAACTTTGTGAAGAATAGCAGAATGAAGCAAGCTAAGCATACAATAACATAGCGGGTCCAAGTGGGTCCAAGCGCTGTGACGTCACACAGCAGCCATAGCGAAATTACTGTTTTTCCCGCCAATACTGGAAACGACATTTTAAAAATTAATACCTTGGGGAATAGTTTTCCGATTTCAATAATGTTTACGTCATTTTTCATGGATTTTCATCCTCTATCATAATAAAATTAAAAAAAAAAACGTGCAATTCCCTCATTAAATATGGTTCGTCCTTAGGGGACAGTCTCCAAAGTAAATTGTTTTATTTTTAGGTCATTGTTGAAAATCTCATTGTTGCAATTTTATCATTATTATATGGGCTTTTTTTACTGCAAGGACTAGTGAGTGAATGGTGTTAATAATTTTACTTTACTCCATGGACGTCATTTAGGGGTGGGGGCAGGGGGGGACATCTCAGGAAAATTCGGTTACTTCCACAAGGAACATCGGGTGTAACCCAAAAAGTCCCAAAAGAAGTTAAAACACTACTTTTGAGGGTGAAATTTCGAAAAAATTTCTGAGAGAGGACCCCGAGCCCCCCTCGAAACTTTGACTTTTATTAATAACTTTTTCCCTTGAAAATCCAAAGTTTGCAAGGAACTGGTTGAATAACCGAAAGGGCCTCAATGAGGTTTAAGAGGCAATTTTGCAAAAATTGTTTTCCTGGGGGGGGGACCCCAGACCCATATTTTCACTTGGAGCTCAAGTTGTAAAAATTGCAATATCATTCAAATATTTCTTTTAAGTAGTCTCAAACTTAACGTTTAAATGTACTCGTTAGGGGGTACCTTAAAAATGACGTTGAGTCAAACGTCCTAAAAAACAAAAGTCTGATTACGGCATGGCCCAGCTCCACTTAAAAAAAATCTTTGACCCACCCCAACCAAAAACTGAAATGACACCCCTGCTTTACTCTAACAAAAATAAATAAAGGATGTGAAATTTAAAGTTTAGGGTAAGTATCTGTGTTAGGGGGGGATGAAGAGAGGCGTAGAAAAATATAATTTGGAAATTATGCTAATTGTGTAGTCGTAACTGATATTTGGAATGTAGTAAATGACTTGTTTAAATTTTTATCCATTTCACATTCTTAGAAACTATTGTTGTTGGTCTTTTTCATACAGGGTATCTACTCTTAAAGTGAACCAATAGATAACTTCTAAACTGTGTGTTATAGTATAGATGCATCTAATAACCCTACTAATTTGTAAATTAAGGTAAATGATCATGTTTGAAGGTTTTTTGTTCAAAACAAATGCACATAAAAAGTACGAAATTTAAATTTTTATATGGTCTTGGTCCTATCAATCATACTAGTAAACAGATATTCATCATTTTTAAAGTGGAATTGAAAAAAACTTCCATTTATCAACGAAAGGAATTAACAGAATAATATCACTTTGAATTTCGAGATTTTGGAGCAAAAAGCTCCACTCTAATTCTTTGTACTAAATTCTTTGAGGGACCATCTATAAAATGAAAAATATTTTAAAACTGAAATAGATAAAGGATGTTTTGTAAGTACTTTCTTTTCAGTCTTCTGTTTTGTTCTAACCACACTTTTCAAATAATAACTTATAAAGCTCTTAGCGTATACTGCAAAGCTTTAAATTACCTAATTAGAGAATCTATATATCAGTTTATGTTTCTAAGTGTGTATGTAAAAATTTACAGGTAATGATTTCTATTATTGATTAATAAATGTTTTTTTTTTTAAATTTCAGCAGCAATTCCTTTCTTTCTATTTTTAGCATCAAAATAAGAAAAAGAATTTTTCCAATATTCTTAGTAATAAATCTTATTATCCCGTTAAGTGATGCTTTTATACAGCAAAAAATTTTAGGTTCGTTTTACACTTGCATATAATTATCTATATTAGTAATGAATTTTGAATAAGGCAACAATCCATCAATAAAATTTTACATTTTATTCCATAATTATTAGTGCTTTTCAAACTAGAAATAATTTTCACAAACACGAAATTAGAATTTTAAATCCATGTAAAACAAAATAAAAATATTCAAAATTTAAGTATCATACCAAGAAAATATTTGTTCTCCATTAATGGAAAGTGAAACACTGCAAACAAAATATCTTACAAACAATATAGTAGGTATAGAAGAATAGAACAATAGCAAAAATATGGCTGAAATACATTCAAAAGTAAATAATGTTTTAAACTTCTTTATTTCCGAAACAACAATGGACTCTAACCGCCTATCTGGTTCGAGACTTCACGGAACCAACACGTGACCTACAACTGAGCTTGCAATGGACTCTAACCGCCTATCTGGTTCGAGACTTCACGGAACCAACACGTGACCTACAACTGAGCTTGCAATTGGTTACCACAGATACTACACTAGTAGATCTACTAGTGTAGTTTCTGTGGTAACCAATCGCAAGCTCAGTAGGTCACGTGTTGGTTCCGTGTGACGTCAGACGGTTAGAGTCCATTGGTTACCACAGATACTACACTAGTAGATCTACTAGTGTAGTATCTGTGGTAACCAATTGCAAGCTCAGTAGGTCACGTGTTGGTTCCGTGTGACGTCAGACGGTTAGAGTCCATTATCATCCCAATGCTCTTACTATAGCAATTTTTAACTCTTTTTAGTTCTAATTGTCTATTTTTCTTTTTAATCAAAACACTTATTATAAAATTATGTACAATTTTAGACAGCAAGTCACAACACTGAAGCCAGAATTTTCGTCTTTTTGCATTTCGACTACCCCCCGGTAATCGATACAATTTATAGTCTTTTTTCGAAGATGCATTCAAAGACACAACAAGTCGGCATCTTCGGAGAAGTACTAGTACTATCTAAGAAGTGTTATACAAGAAGTGACTAATATGACACACAAGAAGTGACGATATAAAACACGCATTCTTTTAAACGCAAGTCACCGAAATGGCGGCTGTTCATACGCAATATGTAAATTTTAAGAATTAGAAAAATTTTAAAATATGCACATCATCAGGGGTAGAACCCGCTGTTCATACGCGTGACGTGATCGTTCAATCAGAAAGCGGCACGACGAAAAAGTGACGCTAATTGAGGTGAACGCTCCATCCAGGGCTTTAATTAGACAAACCAAGAGCCTTCACTTTTGGAAGGTATAAATTCAGTGAATCTTCGTTGGCATTATATTGATAGTTTCATTGAAGTTTGGATTTTCAGCTTGAAAAGATGAAGCTCTCACTATCGGCTGTAGTTTTATTTGCTTGCCTAGTAAGTATTTCTCAAAATTGTTATTCCTAATACTAAGTTCAGATGGCCAAATGGGGTAAAATTTTTTTGGAATTTTTTTCCAATATGAAAGCATATGCTTCAAATCTGAGGTTAGATGGCAACCATAATGTTAGGCCTTTAAGTTTTTTTCTTTTTAGCATTCATTCATTAAACTTCCCATCATGTGTGTTTAATGTTTATAGTAAGAACGTTAAGTTAAATAATGAATGTATTTAAATCTGTACGTTAAAAATACAATAAATAACGGAGGTGTATTTTTAAAAGTTAAAGTTTTGTGCTTCGTTATAAAATATTTACCAAACCAAAGCGGGTTTTTCCGCGTATACGGGTATCGAAAATTGCTTTTAAATTTTCTACAATGCTGAAATAATATTTTTACTTGTGCAGTATGGTTTTGATGGTATATTTTATATAGACCGTATATAATATTTTAAGCTAAAAATTGCGTTACGACAATCCAGTGAGACCTATGGGCAAAATGCCATAGACGGAGACAGACGTGACATCATTTTGTGCTACAGCACATTGATTCAATCACATGATCTTGCAGGAAAAACTGTTACGCAAAGAATCTCCTAAGTGAAAATGGTGCTAAAAAGCGCTCTTTGTCATGTAACTTTATGTTCATAAAGGTGAAATGTTGATGTCTGTGTTAACAACAGGCCGTGGTGTACTCTCGCGACTGCGACGGAGCGGACGAATGTGGAGCGGGCGAATGTTGCCGTGCCCATAACATGTTGGGGTACTCGGGCAAGGGATATTGTGTCAGGCTTGAACGGGAAGGTAAGACTTGACTTTGCCCTCTATTTCTCAGACTTGCACTATCTTTTAGTAATGTTCGGCAACTAGTGGTCAAAAAATAGTTAACTACCAACTACTAACTAGTCTGGAAAAATCTAGTTGCAACTAGTAGTTAACTATTTTTTCCTGGGACTAGTTACAACTAGAAGTTAACTATTTTTTCCTGGGACTAGTTAAAACTAGTAGTTAACTGTTTCCCAAAGTAGTTAACTAGTCTATTTAATTTCATAACCTATTTTTTGCCCAAATTCTAATACATCTCTCTTATCTATATCACAAAAAACGCGCAAAAAGGGCCTTTAATTCTGGTTATGGTATTTTGAGTATTCTACCATCTTAATTAAATTTGTTACAGTACAATTTTTTCTATATTTTGATAAAAATTTTAATAAGAATTTTTTGAAAGTAGTTGAAATTTTGAAAGTAGTTTCAACTAGTATGTTATTAAAAAAAGTAGTTCAACTAATAGTTGAACTAGTTTAAACCAAGAGTAGTTAAACTACTAGTTAACTACTAGTTGATCAGTAGTTAACTACTAGTTGCAACTAGTTCTAGTTAACTAGTGCCGAACATTATCTTTTACAGTAATCGATTCACAGTTTTGACACCAGCATAATAAAAAAATTGTAACAGTTTTCTTATGTTGTTTAGAGAGAGCAAGTGAAGTGAAAAGCAATCTACAAAGTTAGTCCAATAATTTAATAAGATTACTTATTTCTCAAAACCCAAACCATGGGCGTAGCCGAGGGGGAGGGATTCTTGGATATCTTCCTCACATAAGTTAGAAAATTTTCTTTCTTTTAACTGAAGGAAACAACAAAAATTTTCCCATATCTTCCCCAGCCAAAAAAATCTGCAAAATTAATTAAAAAAACCGTCTTAAGTGCAGTTTTCTGAAAGAAGTCTGCAGTTACTATGTAGCAATAGGACTTTGAAGCATTTCAACATGTAAGTCTGCAGTTTTTCTACAGAAATTTCACAACCATTCTAAAGACATTTCAGCAGTCTTCAAAAAAACCTGCAGATTTTCTGAAGAAACTGCAGACAAAGTGTTTCAATTCCAATTTAAATGACAATTTAGTAAAATGAAGATGGTTCATTTTTAAATAAAAATTTAGAATAAAATCCGCATTATCAATCAAGAACGATTTCTACAGAAGACGATTTTGCTGTCCTACCCATGCCATCACTGTATTCGCAAACTAGCGCATCTCAGGTAAGGGAAGACACGAGTTAATGTCAGCATTAATTCAAAACATATTTGAAGTTGAACTCTATTATACGGTGGAATGCCCAGTGAATGAACACTAAGCATTTGAATTTGCGATTTTCCCACTTTAAATACTATAATTTTCATGGCTTTTTCTCTTAAAAATAAGGTATGTTTGCATACAGGCCTTTTCTCAGCAATATTTTGAAAGTACTTTCAGATCGCAGAGATTGATAGTTTTGAAGTTCAGCAAATTTATTCCAGATTCGAAAAAAAATCACTTAATTTCGAAAATAAAACAATTATCTAGTGTTGCCACTCATAAAACTCTTATAAAATAATGCCAGAATCAATAAAAAATAAAATAAACATAATTTAAGTTAATTTATATGCTTAAAAATCGTTTAATACTGAAATTATAAAAATTTAAGTAGTGTCCCTAATTCAATGGCCACCCACTGTATAATAAAAAAGAGTTCTTTCAAAACCCGGTATTAAGGATGACTAGAAGTTTGCAAGCAAAAGGGATGGATTCATCGTGATCGTTGGTGAATCGATTGTATCGTAAAACAAAATGTTACAACAAGCTGTTCCATCTTAATCATCACATACAATCTCACCTTTTAAGTAGTGTTCGGAAACTAGTGGTCAAAAAAATAGTTAACTACCAACTACGTACTAACTAGTCTGGGAAAATCTAGTTGCAACTAGTAGTTAACTATTTTTTCCTGGGACTAGTTACAACTAGTAGTTAACTGTTTTTCAAAGTAGTTAACTAGTCTATTTAATTTCATAACCTATTTTTTGCCCAAATTCTAATACATCTTTCTTATCTATATCACTAAAAACTCACAAAAAGGGCCTTTAATTCTGGTTATGGTATTTTGAGTACTCTACCATCTTAATTAAATTTGTTACAGTACAATTTTTTCTATATTTTGATAAAAATTTTAATAATAATTTTTTTGAAAGTAGTTTCAACTAGTAGTTATTAAAAAAAGTAGTTCAACTAATAGTTGAACTAGTTTAAACCAAAAGTAGTTAAACTACTAGTTGATCAGTAGTTAACTACTAGTTGCAACTAGTTCTAGTTAACTAGTGCCGAACATTACTTTTAAGCAAAGTAAATTAATATATTTGTGTATATTAACCTATTGTATAATACCTATATATAACCTACATATAGTATATTAACCTTTACTTTTTATTTAAATTATTTTTCGTTTTATTATTACGCAACAGGTAGTCGCTGCACTGAAGCCCCTCCCGAATACCGAGGGAAGTTTCTCCGGAAATGTCCGTGCCAAGAAGGACTCACGTGCGAGAGCGAGAGAAATCGATGCGTTAAGCTCAAATCGGAGGGATAAATTAGGTGGTTGTTACATATTTGATTTGGAAAATAATCGTGTCTTCTCTGCATGTATAACTTGGCATTTGAACCACTTGATTATTCCCCACTCACTTTTATTCCATTACAGAGCAGTAAAAAATAGCACATTCTTATATTACATAATTCACATTAATAGCACATTCTTATATTACATAATTCACATTAATAACACATTCTTATTTCTGCAAGAAATAAATCTTTAAAATTTTTTGGAACTAATATTAGGACTGTTACAGATAAAAACTTCTATATAAATAAATTTTGCTCACTCTATAATTTGTATACGGATCGTTTGGATATTTTTTCTATGTCTTTTTCAGTTTTCAAGCAAACCTGCATGTCCTTAATCTTCTAATTTTTCTAATGTTTTTTTTCCTTGAGGTTCTATATGCATTTGTTTATTGTGTTCTTTTGTTGTCTGGCTTTTGATGGTTGTTGGGTGTGATTTTTTTTTCTGTACTGGCAAATGTAATTGGACCGAAAGGTCTGTTTTTGCATAAATAAATAAATTTATATTAATGTTACTTTGAAATGCATGTTACTCTTAAGCCAGACCAAGTAGATGTCCTCGGTTAAATAAGAAGAAAAAAAAACGAACTGTGTTTTACAAAATTTTTTAAGTAAACATTTTTAAACCAAAAGCTGAAAAATCATAAATTTATTGCCTGGGAGCTACGATCTCATTAATTTGATTTTGTTAAAATTGGAAGTATAGAGGTGTTTTCGCCTTTTAAATAATTTATTGAAATGAAGCCAGAGCATTTAAGTAGTTTATATTTTACTAGCTGATATACCCGTCGTAGCTCGGGGGGAAAAGGCTTACCAAACTGTGTGTAAAAATATATAAGAATTATATTCCTATATAAATTAAAGAATGAAAGTAATGTGGGATTATATCCTACAAGATTTTATATATTTTAATTAATTTAAGAATTCGACTTTATGTTCCGGTTTGTTTTCAAGACTAGGGAATTCTTCAATTAAATGAAAAGAAAGGGGACAAAGTAAAATAAAAAATCACATATATCAAAGGGTGATCCTGAAAAAAACATTTTAAACTCATCTTTATCATATAAATTATAATTTTTAAAGTTATGGAATGCAGTTATTCTTTTATAAGCAGGATCTTATATATTAAAATAATTTGGTTTTTCTTTCGGCCGGCCGCCAGGCCGCACCCCCCCCCCCCGTTCCGATTTGGACAAATTCGGTCTTGATCGAAAGCTTTCCACCCCTAGATGAGCCAATAATATAACACGTTTCTCCAAAACCTTCCCTTTTTAAATTATACGTTTTTTTCGTTTTGCCCCCATGTTAACTCTATGGGGAGGTTCCGTTCGGCCGGCCGCCAGCCCGAACCCCTGAACCGATTTGGACAAACTCGGTCTTGATCGAAAGATTTCCAACCCTAGATGAGCCAATAATATTTTACGTTCCTTCAAAGCATTCCATTTTTAAATTATAAATTTATTTCAATTAGCCCCATTGTTTTCAGTTAATATTTTTACCAACACAGGCAAAACGTCTTTTAAAGAGCGTGAAGAAAATCTACTTTGAAATTATCTAACTCCAATGTTTTGACGTTTTACTAGATTTATCGCAACAGGATACTAGGCATATTGGATTTATATAAAAAAAATACTGGTACAGGTTTAATTGAAGTATTACTTCTTTCTCTTCAGAAGACGCATAAGAATAAATTAGTTGTGGTTAGAAAAACCTATAGTTTGATTGAAAATGTTGAACAGTTTAGCGCTGACGATGCAGCTTACAAAAAGTAATAAATTGTAAAAAATTTAACTGCGCTGCAAGCGTGTGGTAGTAACGAGCGAAGCTCGCATCAGCGCCAAAGGCGCATATCTAGCTGGTAAGACGCGGCTTTGCCAGGTCAAACCAGCTAGTAAACCTTTAATTTTTATTCACATTATAATACACTCACTTGCTACAGAAATGAGCACATTGTTGTAACCATTTTTTATACAACAATGCAACAGATTAAATGAAAATAAATGGTGAACTTTCTGTAATAATATACGACCCCTTAAGGTAATTAAATTTATAAATATTTAATTTTCTTCATATCTATTCAATAGAATATTTCACTAAATTTTGGTTTTCCGCTTAAATATTTATTCTTAATTGAATGGCATAAACGATTTTAAAATTAATGATTCATTTTTATCCATCTCTTAATTAATTGCTAATTATTTTATAATTAGACATGGAATATCTTAATAAAACAATTTTATTTGTCTATGGAAACATTTAATTTATATATCATCCAAATTTCGTGTTAATACGAAAGGTAGATTTAGGGGAGGATCGAAAAGTTTAAACCCCATTTTTACATCGAAATTTTCGAAAACTTGGTATTTAGGGTAAATGAGGTATGCCCTCTACAAAAAGCGGATAAAATTTGGGGGTGTCCTTAAAAATCTTGACTTGGTATTGAATTTAATATGTAGATTACCCCCTAAGAAATTTTTTTACATTCCCTTAAATAGAATTCGTTAAACTTTGAAGAACGGTACCTTGGTTGTCCATTTACCACGAGTGGTTCGCCCGCAATGAGAGGTGTCCCATTCCCCCCCCCCACTGTACATTACTGTAGTGATTATTATGCAAGGTATTCCTAAGGTATTCCCGTATCCTATAGCCGGGTTTCTTTACTCATTAAACAGATAGGAGAGTACATAACGATAGAATTTTAAGGCATCAGCAATATTAATAATTGTGAATACGAATATACAGAAAAAATATAAAATATTTCATTTTATCTTTGCATCAGTGTTTCTTCATCTATCCTAATTTTACCGTAGTTTATTGCTTTAAAGCAGTGGTTCCCAACAGGTGGTCCGCGGACCACTGGTGGTCCGTGAGACCATCAGAGGTGGTCCGTGGATTCATAAACTTATAAAAAAAATATGTGAAAATTTTAAAAAATAGTAGTTTTCCTCATCACACAATCCATCAAGAAGCAGTCAAAAAACCATAAATGTAAAAAAAACATCTATATAAGAAAAATTTATTGCCGAAAATTCCGAACAGATAAATTATTATTTTCTTTCTTAATCGTTCCTTTGGAATACTAATGAAAAAAAGTAAAACTTCAGATCCTCTGTGAGGAATGAATGCATTGAAAAAAAGGTTAATATGTCCGTTAAAGGTCCGCACGAGGTTCAAATTTAAGTAAAGTGGTCCGCAGACATATTTGAGTAGGGAACCACTGCTTTAAAGATTGAAAAAAAAATTGGTTTTGTTCTGTTAATGATACATTAAACTAAACTTTGTAAATCCAATATTTATGAACCTTTTTTGTTAAAAGGAAGATTAATTTATTAAGTGACTCTTTTTAGGTAGTATGCATTACTTTCAACCACTTGTTCCCGAAATTTAATCTTTTATCTCAACTTTTCAAATATTGGCCAAATAAAAGAACCTCTAAGGTCTTTTTAAGGGCCCTTCTCCCTGAATAAACTCCAGCTAACACTTAACACAGGTTGACGATTACCAAAAAATAACGAAAAGTACTGTCAAAGGAGTTTTGCGAAAGCATTTTTAGTTTCCTTAGAAAACCACTTACAGACGATAAGAATCCCGCAAATCGAGCAGATAAGTCAAAAGTCTTTTAAAAGTCCTTATCGGGCAGCTTTCTTTTAGCAGAGAAATACAGAACGAAAAAGCCTTGGAGTTCAACTAACTACACTTTAAATTGAAATTCCTTTTTTTTATTTTTAGTTTGTCTAACCTAAACTCAACACAATCAGTTCACACGTGATGCAAGGAGACAGCTTTTAGGTAGTACTCGCCGGTTTAGTACTAGGAGTTCTTTATTAAAGTTTCCGCACAGAATGCAGTAATATATGTTCTCTAAATTTTTTTGTTTAGCTCTGAAGAACAAAACAAGGGAGTATTACTTACTTCCAACATTTTGCTTTTAAAGTAAGTGAAAATTTTGATAAACCTTAAATGAAACGGGATTCTGCGAATTTTTTTATGAACATCAAACATGAAATGCTGAAAGATTCTTATGGTATCAGAAAACTTTTATAAGGATGATGTCACTAAGGGTAGATATTGTTATAGTATAGGTTGTGTGATTACGTATGCGAACTTTTTAAAAATTCTGTACCTTCTGCATTTGTTTGTTTTATATGATTTATACTTGTTTGATAAACAAGTTTCCAACTGCAAAAAAAAAAAAAATAGACAATACCATATCCCAATACACACAAAGTAAAAGTTTGGTTTCAGCTATGAATCGTTCAGATTTTATTGCGTAACGCATTTGTTTTTTAGAAAAGTAGCTCTCATTTCAAACATTGAAGTTTGAAAACAGGGTTTAAATTTCCAAAAATGTATATTTTCTCAAAATGACAATATTTTAAGAGTTATTGTCAAAGATCGTTAGATAATGATGGCGTTAAAATGGGGATGGACGTTTTTGAGTATTTTCTAAGTTTTAGAATGTTCTAAAATCTTTACAAAGTATAAGAAACACCGGGAATAATTTTAGTTGTTGAAGAGTGTTATTAAAAATAATATACAATTTGACGCCTTTTCATAAGAAATAATTTAAAACAATCAAAAGGAATAATATTGTCTATTATACATGTCTATGTTATACTAGTTATACATGTGAGAATAGTTAAATTACCATATGAACAGTTATTGTGTAAAATTTTGATTCTTCATATGTATATTGAATAAATGTAATTTCAAATCATGGTCTATGATATCTCTTGATATTTTATCATAATAAAATTAACACAGCAAAAAATATAGAAGCCACCCATCCCTTTTAAATTACTATAGTAAAACTCCTGGAAATCATTCCAATAAATAATAATCTAAAGCCAATACTCTAAGTCTAAATACTAATACTAATACTAAGCTACTCTAAAATATCATCCCAAACGAATAGCTGAAGTAAAGGAATACTTCCATCAGACATCACATGTATTCGCAATAATAAAAGCAAACCAAAGGGTTTATGATTCCGACATCATCTGGACAAAACAACGATTCACACCAAGCACTAGCCGCCACGTGCTCCCCATAAACCCACTCTTTCCGAGGTTCCTCCCCATCGACCGGGAATTTCTCCTCGCGTGTTCTCTGATGATCCCAGAGAAAAAGATTGATCTTGCACCCTAACCACCACCTCACCCCACCTCCTTCTGATCAAGTAGGGTTTGTTATTACATCCTCGTGACAGCGGCGGGGTTAGTCTCTTAAAACCGGCCGGATTCCGGATCTACATCTGATCGTGACAGATTTTCGCGATGCCTTTCGACGTCCCTCTCGGGTGGGATCAATAGTCTGTCTCCATTAGTCCCAGCGCACAGAAAATCGAAGACAAATTCTCCAGGACGAAAAAAACAACTACAAGAATAAGCAAACACACAAATAATCAACAACTTCGACGCCTTCCTCGCGATCCTTCTTTGTTTTGTTGTTGTTGTTTCTTTCTCTTTTTTTATCCCCCTCGGAAGTAGTAGAAGTAGTAGTAGGTTAGATTTTTAGTTTGCCCTTTTTCCTTTTTGTTTTTCGGTGTCGTTCGTCTTCCAGCTTGATGAAGAAGAGAAGGTGAACGTCGTCTTCTATTGATGGGGCTGATAGTTTAAATCTTGTCGTCTTTCTCAGGGATTGAGGAGAAGGCAGGCAGTCGTAAAATGAAATGTGCCATTAAAAGTGTATTTAGAGTGCCATAAATCTGCTTCAGATAGGCAATCACCATAAATTTCGGGGCTTGGCTCCTTTGACAGGCATATATTTAAATCATTTAGCCATTGAGGTCTTGAATAATAGGCTTAGTTTAAAGCATAAAGCGTGGCTTTAAATATGGTCTAGCGTCCATTAAAGTTGCTCGTTGCTGGAATAGTGGGTTTAAAAAAATAAAAGCTCGTAAAGGTTTGGATTTTACCTAGACATTATTATGTTTCATTCACTGTATTAGTTCTTAAAATTGCAGTAACTCTGGACTAGCGAGAGTACATTGAAAATATTGAATTTATTTTTGTTTTATTAACAGTTAGAGTTTTAAAAAATAAAGAGGATTAAGTTTTTAAATGTGTGGGATATTAAATATTTTTGAATAACTCCTTTTCTGTACATTTTTTTTTCAAAAAACCTATTATTTTGGTAAATAATTCTTGTGAAACGCGTAGTTTATATTTAATACAATTTTATAAACGTATACTTTTGTATTAAAATATTTATTTTTAGAGTAGTAATATATCAGTAGGTATTAATATGGTATTGCTTTAAAAATATCACGGTCACCAATTTTGATAGGAATGTTTAATTAGTTCATAGTTACGTGATGAAACCGTTTATTTCCAATTATCTTAATATTCATTATCCAAATTGTTAGTAATAGCAGTAACGTACTACTTACAATAAATAACTCACGTACTTAAGTTTTAAATTATAATTACAAACACAGAAATCAGACCATTTAGGTTTATACAAATATGCTACAATCAAACGTTTTCGTAGCATATTTAACTTACGAAAAAGTACAGAATTGCCAAATAAATTCATAATAAATTCCTCAGGCCCAATTCATTCGTCCATAATCATCAACCGATTTATAACAAAAGGCTTATTTACCATTCTCACCAATCAAAGTCTATACCACATCATTTGACTTTATAACTTCCCAAATAACAATAGTCCTTCCCCCATTCATCAGTTTTATCGCAACCTCCATATTCAATATACGACACATCAAAAGCTCCGGTGTCAAGTGACGGCAAAGCAAGCAAAACCCTAAGGCTATCGACAACCGAAATAGGGTGATTGTAATCAGCAAGATGATTAATGCATAAGCTACTCTACTTCTAAAGGGATGATTGAAAATACTAGTACCTTACGGATGAAGGCATTGACATCGTATGGCTTGTCCCTGCATTGATCCTGTTGCCTTAATGAATGGGGTGCGAGTTGCTGTAGTTTGTTGCTTAATTAGTTGGTAAATATTCCGAATTGATTCTTTTCATGTTTCTTCAAATCAAAGGGAGTTGATGATGTTTGATTTGGGAAAAAAAGGTTCGAGGAGGTTGTGTTTCTAGTAAGTATCGGAATTGAGTTTGATTAGGAATGACGGTTTTGAGGGCTTTTGTTGCATACTTAAGTGGGGAGTTATTTTATTTGGGTTATCGGTTCGAGAAAATTAATTGGTATAGTTAGATAGTGTTTTTTTATGAAATGGCGTTTATTTTGAGTGTTAAGTATTGAATGGGGGGACAGAATACTTCCTTGGGAGTTTTTGCTCTTTTAAGTGTCTTAGAATTAAAAAAAAGAAACTAATTGAAAGAGGTGGAGACAAATAGAAGACATTTTCTCAAATAACCCCTATTATTTTTCCCTCAATTAAGAATAAAGTTTGTTTTAAATTTTATTCTTTTCGGATTAAGTTCACTGAAGATCATCTGTGAAAAAATTTTTAAGATCCAATCATTAGTTAATTTTAGAAAAATTAAAAACTACCGGGAGCAGAACCCAAACAATCGTACACAAGCCAAATTCTAAATTAAAAGCATAATAAATATAAGGTAAACAACACAGAAAAATTTTATAATGAGGAACACTGTTTTTAAGTTTCAAACATTTGGGTATTTTACTTATTTTGATGTATAAATTTGTATAAATTATATTACCATGTTTGTAGCCACCTTTTAGCCCAGACATAGAATATCAAACGATATTAAAAAGTTTTTCAACTTCATAATTACATAATGATTTAACTGCTATTATTAATCAAAACAACATCTACTTATAGTCTGTGTAAGTAAAATAGGCGGCTACTGCCTCGTAGTAGTGACTTGTTGTGAGCGGTCTATTTTATTTACACAGCTATAAAATACTTGTGTCTTTACGGGAAACTAATTATAATTCATTCCGGGAACATATTCTAATAAAATGCACGTCACTCAAACCAAACCCTCCAAAACAATTTTCAGACACCCCAATAACATAACCACCACAAAAAAAGACCCAAAACTCGCAAATCAAAACAATCAAAAAACCCAAACACTCTCCCATATCTCCTGAAATCGCCGACATACAACAAGGACCCGCCACTGCGAACCCTAACTCTCAAGCTCTGGCGCCCTTGAAATTAATTGCCGAAGCATGCCAATGGCCACCCGTGGCAAGGAGGGGGATATGGCGCAGCCGTAGCAATTAGCTGCATAATTGAGCCATGGTCATTCCATAACCCTGGATTTATCTTTGCAGGCCTTAAATAACGATTTGTTCCGCAACTAAACAATTTAATAAGCTACTCTGAGCGGCGGCGGTGGTGGAACCATTTGTGTTAATTTAACCTGAAACAGTCTGAACGTATTTGGATGAGGAAAGTTACAGTTATGAGCTTTCTGGGGGAGGGGAGGTGCGTAATGGATTGATCCGCATTGGTAAGTGAATTATTGTGGTCACGTAATGGTTGGGATTATTTAACTATTCGATAATAGATCAGTATTTATACACGCGAAGTGTTTGTTGATTTATCACATATTATAAAATGAAAATCGGAATAGTTCAGTTTTAATGAAAACAATTTACAGGTGACATGCAAATAACTAAGAAAGGAAACCAGATAAGAAACTACGTATATTCAAAACTAAATACTTACGTACTCTTAGGTATCCACATTGTAATTTAGGGTCCCCAATATGTGTCTATTGCCTCATCTCAACCTGAGCCGCCCTATTCTATTCAGTGACAGTTGCGGGAAAATCCATTCGATGCATCTTGTGATGGGTTACGTTGCCCATTGGTGGTGGACATTAAAACTGCAGGGCTTGCCATGGAATAGTGTTGTAGCAAGTGCGAGCCACGAGTGGATACCGATCTGAAGGTCATACGACTCAAAAGTATATTTCGGAGTTGTAATCGCTTCAGTCCGTAACCCATTTGAATTATCTGACTCTTATAGTGGTGAGTAAACTCGCCACAGTGTATATCCCCGATTTCTTCAGGATTCGAAACTTAGTTTATGAAATTTTGTTAATACAAAGGGAACCAATGAAATCTAACAGAATTTATTTAGGATTGAATGCGTACCTACTTGTAAAACAACTGTGGTACTAATAATATTGGCACATTTAAGAATTTCTCTCAGATTTATATTCTTTCTTAACAAATATTTCGATCTGAATTTTAACGAACGAGAACTAATACTAATTTCCCACGGAAAACAAACTTCAACCCACCCCTATCCAAAATAAAGCAAACCCGCTTATTACAAAAGCTCACACCTGCAAAAGCATTCGTAATACATTTAAATCCCGTCCAAAATTAAATATTAAGACCTCCAAACAACCTCCTCTCTCCAAACATCTGCACTACAGCTGATCGAGGGTGCTTTTAAACGCCCTCTAAGCTTTATTTTCCTGCACACCTCCTAAAATCGAGGGGAGAAGTACTTATCATCTCCACTCCTCTCGAGTGCGATCCGTGTTCTACTTATTAAACATTTAAGTGTTATGATACTTACTCGGATTTTTGTTCCACTCATGCATGGGAATGTCCCCGCAACGCATTTAATTATGCAGTGCTGTTCCAAGGCTTCTAATAACAGCGATAATTACCAGTTAATGTCATTAAACATAATCTTTGGGCGACTTCTTTTTCCCCAGTCTTCTGAGGATACCCTTGCATCTGATTAAAACCCTGACGATGTTTGAACAGGAGATTAGTTTCTTTTTAGAGGAATAGGGGAGTAAGTCGTAAGGGGGGACTGATAGAAAGAGTTAGGTAACCACCTCCGTTCAGATTTGGCCAAAATAAAGATTGCTTTCGGGGAAACGAAAGAATAAGATTTTCCTATGCAGGGGGACTTATTGCTGATTATGGGGAAGATTACGGGGGGATTAACTACTAGCAACGATGCTTCAGGGCGCATTGCGTATTAATTGGGTCAAGTGTACTTTGATTTTGTGGGAGATTATTTTGTCTTAGCCTTTCTTTGAGGTTTATGAGAGGATTTGTTTTTGATGGTTATTAGGGTATTGATCAAATATTCTAAAATTTAGTGTATTTGATGTCAACATTTATTTTATGATGAGAGGGGAAATTTAACTATTAATCCTAATTGATTGTAAAAAAGCGTAAATACAGGCTATGACACAAATATTTACTGTGAATATATAAAAAAAATTTAAAATAGTTTATAGTTAAAATAAACTATTTTAACCATATAGCTATACGTATCTTATTATTTTGCGTACTCTTTTCCTTCATAGTGTAATAATGTTTTATCTTCATTTTAAGCTGTGTATTGAGTGTTCTTAATGTGTAGGTAGTACATGTAGTAAATATTAACAAAAAATGTATTTTGATAGTTTTCTTTCATTATAACTGAAGAATAAGAGTCCCTTTAAACTATTTTAATTAATATACAACTTATTACAGCTTTTAAAGCTATTTTTTTTGGGGAAAAATAAAAGCTTTACTCTAGTTTACCACACTTTTAATTAAGGTTTTCAAGTTGTGGAGTAATTACTTTTTATTAAAATAAATTAATCAGATATATCAGATAGTTAGATAAAACGTAACTCTGAAGAAACAAAATAAAAAGTATTGGACTATTAGAAAAGATCTTAAAACATGATGTGCTAAAAAATCTTATCTTTTATAGAATAATAAAACAAATAATAGGATCAAAACAGGAAAATCATACAGAGTAAAATCTGGTAGTTAGGTAAGTTTTTATTAATTATTTAATTAACAAGTTTAGTATCTGAAATCTTTAGAAAAGATAAAACTTTTTACTCACGTTTAATGAAATATAACTAATGAAAATATAAGAATCGCTTCCGTTGATCAAAGTTAGGAAATGGAAAATGTGTTACATTTTTTATATCCCAATAAACCTATTTTTTTTCTCGAAATACTAGATATTTCTTGACTCAACGTTATTCAACGTGAAGAGAGATAAGAAAATTCTTTATAAGCGATAATATAAAGGAATTAAAGGAAAGGAAAGGAAAATAATTCATTAATTTTATAAAAGTATCACATTTATTTAGAATAAGCAAATATGATTCGTTCGGGAGATTAACATTTTTAAAGTTATGAAACGCCAAACACAAACGTATACAAGTAACAAGAGCTAAAATGTTCAAAATTTAAGGTTTAAAATGTAGAATTATTTTTATTTTAACATCTTGTTGAAATAATCACTTTTTAGTATATTATCTATAGTGTACTTCGAATGTAAAGGTATGACTCATGTTTGAAAGCTGCAGAAATATATTTTTTGAAGGAACTAAATAATTTTAACAAATACGATTTATTTCTTTCGTACTGAAGCTGATAAAAACAAACAAGGACATACGCACAATAAATTAAATACTTAATGAAAGAAAATTAGACCAAATTCACACTTCATCACATAAAAATACTCTAAAAGTGGAAGAAAAATAACCACACCCTCTTAAAAATTGTTTACTACACACTCTTTCAAGATAACTATGATTTAAACTGCTCATACTACCCTTATTGAATAACAACGTCAAAATTCCCATTAACACAAACTTATCTACGACCCCCATCTCAATTTTAAAAACACCATTACTTTAATTTCTATTTCCTTATCCAATGTTGGCAAAACAGAAAGAGTCTCACAACTAAAAAAAAAAAAAAAAACTCCAACCTACCAACCTCCACCCATTTAGTCCAGACACTTTCCATGAAATATGCCGCGGCTATAAACGCAGATTTGCCATTAAATCCAAATAGGGGTTTTAAAAGGAACATGCACCCTGGCAAATATATGGGGGAAAATAAATTAACACTCTTTTTATCCTATCAGGGGCACTTGCAACTTACCCACTCGTAATGCCCTGGACCTTGCAAATTAACAGCTTCGTAATAGGCAATAAAGTGAAGAACTCATCACACGTCCAGAGCGATTACCAACCGTCAGGGGGTGGGGTAAAGTGGTGCAATCTGTAATGAGGCTTCATTTCTTCACCCTAGATAACCGTTTTATTAAGTGATACTCCGTCTGTCAACATTGTAAGTTTTTTTTTATGTTGAACGGGTCAGATAAGGTTTCAACGTTGACGATAGCTTGTTGTAACTAGAAGTTGTGATTATATGTGTTTAATTATGGGAGGGGATAACTATTTCATTAAGTTTGTCTTGTGTGAAACTTGATCTCTCTTTTTTTTGGTAGCCGATGTCAGAAATAATGACTCGAGTCTGTAGTTTATATTGGTTTGTTGATATTAGCTAATTTTCTACCAGACATGTTTACGTCGGTGATTATTGAAAGTTCGATGCCCTAGGGAATTCGTCGATCTTTATTTTTATCTGGAATTTAATTTGAGATATTTTACTCTTATTCTAATGATTTACTGAAATCGTAAAAAAGTTTAGATACATCGTTATTTGTTATAATAGGTACTAATGTCACTGTAATTACGCAGTTAGTGATAACTGTATTTTGTTACTTATATGTAAGTATATAAAAATTTCGTACAGTTTAAATCAAAATTTTTAAATTATTCGCAGTTTTATTTAGTTTTCTAAGGTCATGAATAACGTTTTCAAGAAATCTCTATTGTTTTATTTTTATTGGTATCTTTAACAGGATCACTTTTATTCACTGATTCATTCAATTATGAACTTATTTTTTTAGATATCTCTGTATCAACGGAAATATAAATAAAGATAAGTAGTTTATGGTATTTAAATTAACTAAATTTGTAAAAACACTTTATAATAAAGTTAATATTAAACACAAACTTCAATGTCAAAGTCCATTGCCAGATAAAATTTTCAAAATTTCAATAAATGAATTGTGAAAAAAATTAAAACAAATTTGTAAGCAATTTAAAAAAAAAACGGAAAGAGGTGAACACATACACACACACACTGCCTTTAATGTCATGATTTTGCTTTGAACCTCTGGGAAATAGTTCGCAAACATGCATATAATTCTTTCATATATAGCATAAAACATTAAAACTAGAATTCTGAAATAATTCACTTATAATTCAACTAACCTAACTAGATTTCCAAGTCGTGTAAATATTTGAAGAAGGAAGAAAAAATTAGTAATTTCATAACCTAACATTGTAAATGCAGTTTTTGTTGAAATACTTCTATCTGTGTATGTTGACACGAGATCTAATGAAAGTTTTGTTTTTTAACCGCCATTATTAAAAAGAAAAATTTTATCCACTTGATTCTAAGATAAACTGATTGAACAAACAAACACTTGGACTGCTGTAGGGAAATAAATAAAAACTAATAAAAAAAAAGGAATAGGGTACTTAAATTGTTAAATCTCCTTACAGTATTACTAGTATCGAATTCAGATCATGACAACAGTAAATGCATACCTAATTTGTTACATATTCCTTCACTGAGCCGTTAGATAAATCCAATTCTTCACCCCAAGTTTAAATTACTTTCCGTAGCAATTTTCATTAATTGTTTAAGTGGTTTCCTTTAAAGCGCATTTTTCTAAGCTAATAAGACTTTAATTCCAGCGTTCTTAAAACTACTTAGTCTTAACACGTTAATTAGCTTTATCCTCTACTATTTGTCTTTTGGTTTCATAATCTTGAACCTGGGTCTAAATAGCTTTTCCCGTAGGTGATTAGACGTTGGGAATAATTCAGAGGTATTGATCCAACGCTTATGGCTTGCAGCGCCATGATGTTGTCTATCCTGCTCGCCACCAATAGCTATTTATTGAATACGTTTTATCTTTTATGTATCAGAAAAGGCTTAATAAAATAAAGGCTTGGGAGAACCCTGAACTCTATGATAGATTAAATTTCACTAAATCATAGTGGGTTCTTCGAGATTTAGATTCGAGAGTTTTCAACCCATTTTATTAGTAAGACCTATTATGTTTCGGGAAGTGGTTATTTTGAACGCATTAATTTATTTAGTTTAGATAAAGTAAACATGCTTGCAAAATTTCTATTTTTGTCAAAGCCTGAAAGAGATTTACCTCAAGACAAAACAAAATATAGCTCATGTTAATTTTTATTTTGAACGTTTTCATGCGGGTAACTTCCTATTTGAAAAGTGATATTTGGTGGTAAGGTACTTTCCTACAAACTTGCTTTACATAAAAAGTAATATAGACTGTGAATATACAGTTCATTAAAGTATAAAGAATATATTATCTTCTGCAATAAGCCTATAAGTCGCATTAAATTTAAATTGTCTTTTCCTATACTAAAACTTTTTTTTGACTCATGCAGAAAATCTGCTCATGAATTATTGGAAGCTTATAACATAAAGTAAGTTACGAAACTTTGTCAAAATACATCACAATGCTTACTAAATCAATAAACATTACTCTGATTTCATTGATTCTTCAATGTTTGGATTTGGTTATAAACTAGACCTTAAAAAATAAGCTATCTAACACAAAATTAGTTATGTATGTTTCTCCAGACACCCTACTTCCATACTTGCGTACAAACTTACATCTTTGTTAGCATCTCAAAATTATATTTTATATTATCACGAAAGAAGATGTAGTTTTACCTTATTATCATCCCTATGCATTACCTTATTTTTCTATTGCTGGAGAAACTTTCTTCAATATTAAATTTGCTTGTAAAATTTCTACAAGAAATCTCTATTGACATTTTCAAAACAGATTTGACAGCTCTCATTCTGACTCCAAATACTTTATGACTGAATAACAAATATTTGTAATAATGAACAATGAAGGCTTTGAATGGGCTTATTTTACAAATTACTTTTGCTTACATTGACTAACCAAGTATAAAATAGATAATTACTCAATGAAAAAACACTTTACATTCTTCCGTTTATTGTATACAACGACATAAAAACTGTTAGTTTTTCTAAAATAAAATGCTGTATTTTTTTCAAATTAAATAATAGAAACACTGATGTTTTACCTTCGTTGAATTTAAGACATTTTAAACTAGTTTAAGCTCCTATCTTACTCCCAAAAAAGCTTATTAATTACACTAAACTGTAATATTATCGAATTTTTTCTGTTTTGATAGGAAAATTAGTTTATATTTAAAAAAAAATCTAACTGTTTTTAGAATTACCGTTAATCTATTTTTTAGAACGAAATAACATTCCGATCATAGACAAACTTTTTGAGCTTGTTAAAATTTACTAGTTTTAATTTATTCCAGACATTTTTTGTAAGTGGCAAACTTCCATGATTAATACAAAAGAAAAAGTAAAATATTTTTTGCAATAAAGACTAAAAACTTATTTCTTTCTACGCACGGTGAAAAAAAAATAATTGATTTAAAAACATATTTAACAGTTTGCGAAATGTCTCTTTCTGATTTTAATAAAACCACTGATAAAGAAGTTGAGCCTTGCTTTGTGTTTAGATAAATGTCAATGAAAGCTACTGTTTAATTGTACTATTCAGAATTTTCATTCTTAACATTTTATAAAATTTGGTGTGGCTAAGCCACAAATACTGCGATCCCATAACAACACATCATGGAAAAAAATCTCGAATTTTAAAAAAAATATTCTGAAACAAAGCAATAAAAACCATATACGGGAGAACAAAAGAATATCCACAAGAATTGAATATCATATATGTTAGTATGTCTACTAAATTCTAAAACATAAGAAAACATTTAGGACCATTCTCAAACTGGACCCGGAGAGTAAATTGTTAGGATAAGGGGGCATGAAGAAGGATAAGGAGGCATAAAGACGAACAAAGATTGAACAAAGAAGGATAGTATATACTTTGAAAGGAAAATAAGGTTGAAACTAAAACATATTTTAATACTAAGTTTAAAAACGATCTGAAAGGTAGTTTTGCCTCCATTAGTAACGAAACATCATATTAAACTTTAAATTAGTAGTATCTGAGACATTTATAGACTGGCCTACGATATTTTACGCTTTCACAACAAAATTTATTTGGATATTACTACTTTTTTATTAAAAAGGTCGAAGCCCAGTGGCGTAGTGGTAGTGCATCTAGTTGCCACCCCACAGGCTCAAATTCTGTCCCCGGGTTGGGCAAGGCAGACTCAGCATTTCATCCCTCTAAGGTCGATAAAATGAGGACCAAGTTAACTTGGAAAAACAAGGGGCTTTGCTTCAAATGACTGTGATTTTTAGTCACACGTTCTGTAACAGCTCTGCTCATGGCCTCACCCATCGAGGTTGGTTATACTGGAGTTTGAAGGTTTAACGACGTAGGTACTCCCACGAGTATCCCCCTAGTATTTTAAAGGTTGATTTCTTATTCGAAACAAACATATTCAAAATTCAATCTTATGACTTAACAATATTTGTCTGCTTTTACTTCAATTTATTATTTTGATTTTGTTTTTATGAGGACCGAATGAGTGCATCTACAAAAAAAAATAGCCAATTGGTTTCAACTTATCTCTTTTTTTTTATTGCCACACGATATAAAACAACGTTCTTTTCTTTCCCAAAAACTGACTGTATAGTTTTCCATTTTCGCAGAAACATCCTGGCAGCACATCTCCTCACACGGTGCTGCTCTTTTTCAGTTTTTTTCGTCGACATATAAAACGGCGCTTTTGATTCAGCCTTTTCTGCGCTCCCCACTTCCGTTTACGTAAAGTGAATCTATCATAACATGGAGCGTTGTCCTTTTGAAATCCTACGGAAGTCATTTGTCACGAAATATCATGAACTTGACACATATAGGGTCTTTCTATAGATCTCTCAACTCTAGCAATTGGTTTTTTGAAACGGGTTCTTTATAAATCCAGGGAAGTTTTGAGGGAAGCTTTTTTTTTCTTCGCCAATGACAAATTATCATGATACTGTCTCTATCCCTTTCTGTTGTAGTACATTTGGTTTATATTATGCTACAATATAATCAGTGTGTTATCTAATAAATTGTGTTCCATGAAAAAAAAGTTTTAGAACGTTAAGAAAACTATTTATGTGTCGTAAATTTCTGCGTCACAATGAATGAACTAAATCACCACTAAAAATAAGTGTGTTTATAAAAACCGTTACATGTTCCAAATAGTACTAAATTTACCATAATGTTTTTGCTTTTTTATGCAGAATGGAATTTATTTTTCTTTGCATATTTATTGAAGAATGGGACTTTCATTACGTTTTTTCGGTACTTTAGTATCTATTTTTAATTAGTTCGATTTTGGGTTGACAGTGGAATCGTGATTGGTTGATAGTGTTGGTCGTTAATTGGTTGGCCCCTGGATAAAACGCAATATCGTTGGTCAATTTCAGAGGTGCTATCTAACCAAAATCTAACTAACTATTAAGTGAAATCTAAGTTTAAATACATAGACCTCTAAATGCATCAATAGCATTTTTTCTAAGTCAAAGAGACATCTACGAATGAATAGAGGAATAGTAGGAACTGAGGCATCCAATGAATAGAAGTCTTCTACAATTGAGCCGCTTGCAGTAAAAATAAACTAACTCAACCAGTTTTATATTGGAGTTAGCTCTTTCTTGCTGGACGTGACTCAATTTTTCCTTAAAATCATCCAGTCTTGTAGCATATAGGATAAAACATGCAATTCTATTAAGTGAGATCCGAGGTGTTTCATATTCAATTTACTTCTATAAATCCTAAATTCTACCTTGTTCAATGATTTCATTTACAACTAAATCATTGAGTTTCCTTTAGAAGGAAATTTGAGCATGTATGCGACGATAAGAATTGGACGGTGAACATAATTATTGTGATTGAGTAAAACATCTATCCGTTGAAAAAAGTATTAAATATCAAAATGAGCAGACGTTATTAGAACATATTTCAAAAGCTCGCCACTCTAGAAAATCGAAATGCATTAGGGATCTGCCGTTTCTTTAAGCTTTGAAACTGAAAGTTTGGAAATGAGAAAATTATACTTTGCTTTTAGAGCCTTTGTTGCTCTGTTTTGTGTGGGGAGGTTTGCTTTTTTGAAAGATTTCATTTTGGTATATCGCTTAAGATCTTTTTAGTTTTTGAGGAAATACTTTAGGAATAATATAAAAGAATTGAACGTGGGGGGAGAGAGAGCTAAAGCGTGTTCTTGATTGAATCTCTAAAATAAGAAATGTTATCTTACAGCTAGTTCATAAGACGAGTCTGTATTAAAGGAGTATAAAAAGAAAGTACGTATTATGTTCAGTTTTGAAACAAAGTGGCAAACACACATTAAAATAAAATAATTTTTTTTTAATTAAAATTTTATAAGATAAATAAGGCTCCATGCAAATTTTGCTAACTTGTAAACATACTTAAATTTTCTATTTTCAAAAATATTTTTATTTATACTATGTTCAGACTAAAAAATGATAATATCTCTTCGAATATTGTAGATACTCGTATTTTATTGAAGTATTTTTCTGCGTAATTTTTATGACATTGCCAACATTTTTTTTCTGAAGTTTTTGTCTTATCTCCTTTAGTTTTTTAAGTAACTTTAATAGCATTTTTACTTCTCCGCTAGGGGTGCTGAAAATTATCTCAATGAATTCCCCATTGTCACTTACCGAGGTGTAGACCTTACTTACACTAGGAGACGTTGGTTCCTAATCAAAGCCGTGAAACGGACTTTTGAAACACCTTGTATGTCTGTTAACATCTTAAGTCAGAGTGTTATGGGAAATATAAATTGATGTTACAAAAATTAATTGGTTCAAGGATGAAATTCTAAAATTTTATTAGTACATTGTATATTTTAGGCAAAAAGAATGTTGGAAAAAATTAATGATGAAAAAACTTTTCAAGTTGAATACTACATTTATTTCTGTTGTCTTTTGTCCAATAGAGAAATGCTGGCGTTAGAGGGGTATGATAATGGTAGAATTAATTCTAATCAATAGTATAATCGTACAAAAACCATTTTTAATTTTAAAGTACGGTTCTTAGAATCGTCCCGAAGTTTTATCATTGTTCCACAAACACAAATTCTTTTGATAATATTATATTTTATAATAGGTATTCTACTTTGTTTTAAGCACGCTTTGTAATAGTAGAAAATGGTTAAAGGTTTTATTATTTATTCTTACTGAAAGTAACTCAATTTAATCAAATATAAGAACATTCTTAGAAATGAACAAATTAGTCTCCACAATACTTCTTCGTGTCGAAACCATACATTCGTTAAATAATTCCATAAAGTAAAATGAATGAAGCAAATAATAATATTAATCATAGAAACTAATTCAGCTAAATCGTGACAAGTAGCACTTAAAAATGAAACACCGAACATTCAATCAATGGAAAATAATCATTTCTAACCCAACTTTTGTTTTGAATTCTGTATTTTTGTAAAAAGAGTATTGGTTTACCTGGAAATATATGATTAAACCACAGAAAGCGCGTGACATTTGCCTTGTTTAGATGATTGTGATCCGATTGATTTATTTCTTTTGGATAGAAAAGAACCTCACATTTGAAATTACCTCCAATAATTAAAAACCAAATCCTTTTAATATTTTAGCTCTTAACTTAATTGTGAGCTAAAATATTAAAAGGAACTAGGTTCAAATTCAAACTTATTGACAAAAACCAATACAAGTACGTAAACAGAAACAAACATGAAAGCATCACACAAAAAATTAAAAGAAACGAAATTGGTTTTAATTTCTCAAAGGAGCCAAAAGCTCTTGCATGGGCTCAGATTATTGTGGGCTGCAAAAGAACCAGGTTTTGAGCATTTTTAATAGTAAAATTTTGGCTATAAAGAAAAACACGAATGAGTGCAGAAACTATCATGCAAGTTTGTTTCACTCTATTCTCGCTCTAATGTAATTTTTTCTACTTCACGAATACTCCCCCTTTTCGGATTATTCATATAGGTCTACTTGTGACTATACCTATACTTTAATATTGTGAATCACGTAAGGACTGAAGCCCCATCTCCTAAAGAAATTAGAATGTTTCGAAGGGTGGCACCAGACCCAAGGCATAGCCTTCTAGAACGAGACAGGCCTGGCCACTTGCGCATCTCCGGAGCGATGAGTCATCCTAGCCGTCGATTGATTCTCAAGGTCTGAGCTGTGTGCGTACGCGGGAACTTGGAGCAAGCGCCTTTGTCTCTGCTTTGTCCCATGTTTCCCTTGCTCTTTTTGCATCCAGGCCTTTATAATGCCGGACCATTGCTGTGTCCCAGGATGCAAGGGTAATTATACAAAAGGTGCCAGCAATGTAAGTGTGTTTTCCTTCCCTAAAGATGCAGAAAGAAAGAAGTTATGGCTTCGGAAAATACCGAGAGCTCAATTCGCTCCTTCTGAGCATTCCGTGGTTTGCATCAAGCACTTTCGGAGCGACATGGTTATTCGGGAGGATCTTTTACCCGACAAGGAGGGGAAAATCGTGGCTGTTCCACGAAAAAGGCTAAGTTTAAAAGAAGATGCGTATCCTTGCATTTTCGATGGATGCCCTCAATATTTGAGTGAAAAGACACCCGTCAAAAGAAAAAGCAGGGAGGAAAAAGATGTGAAAAGAAAAAAAGATTTAGAAAAACGCCTTCAAGAGCAAGACGAAATAGGAAGTTTTTCAGTTCTAAAATAAAAGTTTGTGGGGTATTATCTTGCCTCCCAAAAATAAATTTTTTTTAATAGATATTAATAATTTAATTAAATGTTATGCTTATAACTTATTGGATCAGTTATTTGCGTTTCATGTTTTTACCTTTTAAAAGTTTATAAATAAGTACACTTTATTGACTGAAAATGGAAATCCTATTTATTCATTTCAAATATTAGATTATTCATATATAAAGGAAAAAGGAAATAAACCTCAAGATATATTATAGTACCAGAAAGAGAGAGAGCGGCTGATTTTGAATACTCACTTGATATTTAAATCCTACTTAAAGTTACAAGGCGGGGGTTAATATTTATCTGTGTAAGGATTAAAAATATTAAGATAGGACATGATCTATTAGTTGTTAAAATAAAGACAGGATTTTTGTTATTATAAAACAGAAATATTTTATTTAAAACGTCGCCCGGTTCAGCTAGCTTCGAATCTCAACTAAACAGCAAATTTTCGAATGTTAATATTGGTTTGAATGACTCAAAAACGAATACAATCTAACCAAAAATGTTGATTTTATAATGCAAGTAGTAATTTAACTGAAATTATGCCGAATCTAATCTAATAAAGCTTGTGAAAGTCGATCGTACTCGGAACAAGGTTTTTTTAAAAATCCCATCTATCAAAATATTTCCCCGATAATGTAAACATTTTCACTCAGAATCATTAGTATTGGTTTCCTACATCACACACAGGTCTTTTTTTCTTTTTCCGATCATTTGTTTATGATTTATAGCGATTTTTCCCCTCCAAAATCGACGCGTCAATGGAAACTCAATGGTAGCGTTCGTCGGAAAGGATGACTCATCATTCTTCTGTCCCGGCCTTCTCGCTCTCGAAGGCTATGCCCAAGGACACCTTTTGCCAGCACCGAAGGAATTAAACAAGTTGCAGAAGTTACGTCCAAATCATCCTATGAAAGGCTTGCTTTCAAAATGGGGTGTTTACTAATGGCGTCTATAGGTATAACAAACAAAAGATCCTGCAACATTCTATTCAGTGTGGTTGTCATCATGAGCTTCTTATACACATTCATCTGTACGCCTTTGATTTCAAACAAACCTGTTCCCGTAGCAGTCATTTCTACTCAGTCTTTCCTTGATCTTATAACTTGGTGTACCCTCTTCAAGGAAAGGAAGAATATCATGAGAGCAACACTGTCATTCCTCAAAACAGATAAAGAAACTAGTATTAACTCGTCATTATTACCGTGGTACATGGTTGGCAGTATTTTCCTCTTCCCGTCGTTATCCTACATGGTTACAATTATTTGGGAGCTCTTTGTTCGTGATAACTTACTCCCTCAGCTTACAATACGCGCTATCTACCCTGACTACGGAGGTCAGTACCTCGGAGTCGTGATAATTTTGGACGTCGTCTCGTTCTACGTACGTAACGGCGCGCCGTTCAATGTAGCGTTCCTGTACACGGTGAACTGCATTCTGGCGTACAAGCGCACGGTCGAGGTATCGGAAATGGCGAGTCCGGCAGAAGCCGTCAACGCATGTCGCCGTCAAGTGCTCAGGGTCAGAGACATAGAAAAGGAGTTCTCCTTCCCGATTTTCCTCGTCTTTTTGAAGATATCCATGCGACTCCTCTTCACCGTCGTCTACATATCCAAATTCGAACGAACCAGTGCGAAAGTGATGTTAGGGGTGGAAACGGGACAGTACTTGATTATGTTCCTTGTGGTCGTGTACGTGGCGGACTTGTTGCAAAGTCGATGTGAACTCAACCTGGAAAGTGTCTTCTTCGGTGTGAGGAAGCTCGAGGCAGTGGGATACCTCTACGACAACATGGAGCTGACCAAAGGGAACAGCTTGACAGCTTGGAATATGTTGAGCATCAACAGGGGCTTGGTTTTGAATGTCATCGGTTTTACTGTCACGTATGGAGTGTTGTTTCTGTGAATGAAGACATGAAACATTAGATAATATTGGGATGAACGCCAGAAAAAGGATATTTTTAGTTTAAAAAATAAGTTACCCTAAAGATCATATTCAGGTTAATTGTAGATATGCTTTGGGGAGTATTAACACTCAAAAATTCAATACAAGCTTAACTTATTCCCTCTATCTCTACCATCACTGACTGTAACTCCTGCTGCTTTAATCCTTTGTATTGCATTGTAATTATGTAAGCAATGATCAATCAACTTATTTCACTTTACTAGGCACCTTTCTTTTATTGCTGAAAATATTAACCAAAAGAGTGTTTTCAGGTGACGTCACAACCGGTTATTTTCTTTTAACTGTGTACCTTCTGTAGGGCTTTTAACTGTTGCTAAGGCCGTTGTTTATCTGTTGCTAAGGCGATTTTTTGAAATGGGATCACGTGATTGCAAATGCTCCAATAGAAGAATTCCAAGGCTAGTCATTTTCTGTAACTGTTAACCTCCTCCCTAGTAGCATGAAACCTTGCGGCTAACCTTTTTCTTTTATTGTCATTGAGTCCTTACAAAAACCCAACAAATGGTTGGGTTGTGGAACCCATCCTCAATATTACAAAAAGGCCTATTTTTGAAAAACCAAAGAAAAGCCCGAAAAGCCTTTCTGCGCATGCGTCATGTTCACTGGAAAAGACGCGGCCTTTCAAGATGGACGCCGACCCAAGTTCAAGCATAGCCTTCGAGAGCGAGAAGGCCGGGACAGAAGAATGATGAGTCATCCTTTCCGACGAACGCTACCATTGAGTTTCCATTGACGCGTCGATTTTGGAGGGGAAAAATCGCTATAAATCATAAACAAATGATCGGAAAAAGAAAAAAAGACCTGTGTGTGATGTAGGAAACCAATACTAATGATTCTGAGTGAAAATGTTTACATTATCGGGGAAATATTTTGATAGATGGGATTTTTAAAAAAACCTTGTTCCGAGTACGATCGACTTTCACAAGCTTTATTAGATTAGATTCGGCATAATTTCAGTTAAATTACTACTTGCATTATAAAATCAACATTTTTGGTTAGATTGTATTCGTTTTTGAGTCATTCAAACCAATATTAACATTCGAAAATTTGCTGTTTAGTTGAGATTCGAAGCTAGCTGAACCGGGCGACGTTTTAAATAAAATATTTCTGTTTTATAATAACAAAAATCCTGTCTTTATTTTAACAACTAATAGATCATGTCCTATCTTAATATTTTTAATCCTTACACAGATAAATATTAACCCCCGCCTTGTAACTTTAAGTAGGATTTAAATATCAAGTGAGTATTCAAAATCAGCCGCTCTCTCTCTTTCTGGTACTATAATATATCTTGAGGTTTATTTCCTTTTTCCTTTATATATGAATAATCTAATATTTGAAATGAATAAATAGGATTTCCATTTTCAGTCAATAAAGTGTACTTATTTATAAACTTTTAAAAGGTAAAAACATGAAACGCAAATAACTGATCCAATAAGTTATAAGCATAACATTTAATTAAATTATTAATATCTATTAAAAAAAATTTATTTTTGGGAGGCAAGATAATACCCCACAAACTTTTATTTTAGAACTGAAAAACTTCCTATTTCGTCTTGCTCTTGAAGGCGTTTTTCTAAATCTTTTTTTCTTTTCACATCTTTTTCCTCCCTGCTTTTTCTTTTGACGGGTGTCTTTTCACTCAAATATTGAGGGCATCCATCGAAAATGCAAGGATACGCATCTTCTTTTAAACTTAGCCTTTTTCGTGGAACAGCCACGATTTTCCCCTCCTTGTCGGGTAAAAGATCCTCCCGAATAACCATGTCGCTCCGAAAGTGCTTGATGCAAACCACGGAATGCTCAGAAGGAGCGAATTGAGCTCTCGGTATTTTCCGAAGCCATAACTTCTTTCTTTCTGCATCTTTAGGGAAGGAAAACACACTTACATTGCTGGCACCTTTTGTATAATTACCCTTGCATCCTGGGACACAGCAATGGTCCGGCATTATAAAGGCCTGGATGCAAAAAGAGCAAGGGAAACATGGGACAAAGCAGAGACAAAGGCGCTTGCTCCAAGTTCCCGCGTACGCACACAGCTCAGACCTTGAGAATCAATCGACGGCTAGGATGACTCATCGCTCCGGAGATGCGCAAGTGGCCAGGCCTGTCTCGTTCTAGAAGGCTATGGTTCAAGTGAGTAGCGTATTATTTAACTTTTTATTATATTTACTTTTAACCGCGATTGGCATTATGATTTATCATCGCCGGTTCATTGCATGTACTGTATCAAGCACTCAAACCGGAAAATGTACGTAAACAATCCAATCCAATCATTGGATGGATTTGTTTACGTCCTTAATGCTGTGTAATTCGTTTTCAGGTTTTCAGCATAAGTATTTATGTCGACATTTTGTGCGAGATTTCTCTTCTTTGTTGTTTTTCCTGAAAGTTTCTCTTATTTACCTCCAAATCACATAAGCAACCGAGTGGTGGTAAGTTCAAAACGTGAATTTGAATGAGTTGTGAATAGAATTGTAAGATCCTATGGTTCCTGCCCTATGCTATGCTTATCAACAATGCTATCGTATGATAACAATGCTTATCGTAGCTTTTAATGACATATTTTAAAATTTTAGTTGAGACAATAATATTCGGTACATGTCCTATGCTTTCTGTAGTTGTGTTAATGACCTATTATGTTTAAATTTCCTTCTCAAAATCTGATTAGTTTTTGTTTACAGTGTATGTAAATAACCTAAGAACATAAATTACATGCTGTACTATCATATTTACTACACATTAGGTAACTCTTGATATCTTTAAAAATCTTATGTGAAAACTTAATGTGAATATATCTCCCACAATGCAGAATTTTTTTTCTACCAAGCCACACCATAAAACCCAAAACAACCAACCATCTACCAAGCCACAGGACCTAGGTTTAAATTCTCACCCCCTTCAGATGGTTCATAGTCTGAAAACCAAGTAGGATCTGGAATGAAAACAGTGGTCTTGTGTTATACCACGTAACTGGGATATTATACGCTAGTGCGCTAATGAGCTTATTGTAATCTTTTCATAATTCAATGTTTTGATAAAGTTATAACATCCCTTCGACTGAAGTAATCTAGGTCGACAAATGGTGCTTTTCATTTGCCATTCATTGTTAACTTCTTGTTTTGAAAATCTAACTATAAAATAGATTGATAATAACCGATTTGATACTAAAAAGTTTCAAACAGCGTTACTCGAGTGTTTGCTTTAAAATCACATAATGTAGTCCAAATTCAAAGTAGGTATTTAAAATGATTACCAACTATGTATTTTGAAACTTTTACATTCTTAAACAAAAATATGAGAATTGAACATATAGAACTAATACATTATTGACTCATTTCGTATGATAATGTTATAAATTTGGCCTTCAAATGGGATTCGTGACATCACTGACAAGAAAGGTTGGAATCTAGAATAGTTGCAACGTATTCAAAATAGGTCCTCCATGGCTCATCAATGGTCACCAATGGTCCATGGTCGTCAAACTTTGCGACTGCTCTACAGCTCTTTAGACAATCTCCCTAATTGCCGTGGATTCCCTTTTTGAATCTTTTAGAGATAATTTATCTTCAACGACTTACATTTAATCTCGTGTTCTATTATTAATGGTACTTATCCGTTAGCTGGGCACAAATGTCGCCAATTGTGAACTAAATGCTCGCCAAGCGAAGCGAATGACAATACAGTCAAGTGAAAACGAAAACAAATGCTGTAGGCGACGGTTGGGACAGAGAATTTTTTAATTCATTCTAAATTTTTTTCGGGATTTTTTTTGCTTGTGCTCGTTTAACGGATAAGAACCATATTATAGTTATTCACCCCTTTATGGGAACAGATTTGATGTAGGTTGAATGGTCACCAGTGATGGATCCAGGGGGGTGGCATTCTGGAAAGTGCCCCTCCTTGGACCCAAACATACTCATAAGTACGAAAAAAGTCCCAAAAAGAACTCAAAATGAGTTAAAACCCAACTTTTGCAGGTCAAGTTTCAAAATTTTTTCTGGGGGAGGACCCTTATAGCCCCCAGCAGTACCAAAAGGGGATCTTGAGTGATACTTTTTAGAAAATCCCCAACATTTTGACATTTTTCTCGAAAGGTAAAGGTGATAGTCTGAAAAAGTGGCCCCTTCCTTGGAGGCGTGCTGGATCCGCGCCTGATGGTCACTGCTATAGAGCATTTGCCAAATTGGCAGTCACTGTGGCGGACCTATACCAAATCTGTTCCTATTTATGATACATATTCGTTACATATTTTTATAATGTTTTGTTTTAGATTCTGCAATAGGATGAATATTATGCTCCTGAAATTTGAAGGAAGTTATGTTCCACCTCCATCTACCATTTTGCTGGTCATTGGCCATAAGTAAGTAAATCAAATTAAAACTTCTAAAAGTTATCTCATGATTCTCATGTCACCTTAGATGCAGGTGAATCGTTTATGAACATTTCCTTAAAAAAATTTGTGATTGGGTTTTGCTACGTTAAGATTAGAACTTTTCATTCATTGGGGGAATTAAAAACAGCTGAACACCAAGTAGCATTGTGCTTTAAAGCAGTGGTCTCCAACCCCCAGTCCGCAGACCGGTGCCGGTCCATGGATCAAATGGTACAGGGCCGCGGGTCGACCATTACATTGAAAATGAATTTAAATTCTTAGGTTTATACTCCAAATTAAAAACATCTGTGTTTCATTAAATTTTATTTATTTTAAAAAGGGGCCCGAAGGTAGTGACATAAATCATGCACACCATGAGAACCATCTTATTTTACCAAGAAAACTGAATAAAAACGCTTCATTAGAAATCCATAAATTTTTATATTCTTTTTTTGTGGCGAACTTGTTCAACCCGGAAGTAATGGTGACAGTTGTCTGAGTTTTTTGTTACAACTATAAGTTAATGAAAAGAAAATCCATTAAACAGTACATTTTTCTGCGAAACGGAAAGAAAAATAAAGAAAAAGTGTAATAATATCAATGCGCTTTGTCAGGTTCATCTTTTTGTAAAGAATTGAAAATTTGCGTATTTTAAACTTCCGAAAATCCCATTACATCGAAAGTGAAACCAAAATCAATGCCACCCCCCAGCGGGCCGCGGTAAAATTATCAAACGTTGACCGGTCCGTGGTTGGTAAAAAGGTTGGGGAACACTGCTTCAAAGCACCATTTGTTTATCTGACAACCTAAAAACATAAATTATGTGCTATATCCTATTTACTTAACAAATTAGTTGTTCTTGGGGTTTTTAATTTCAATTTGAAGGTTTAAGTAATTTGAATTTTTTTATACTTCCTTAAACTTTGAGTTATCAAAGAGCAATTACTGCGGACTAAGCATTAGCTTCCTGGCCTGTATACGATGTAATGGGTTTATCGTTGGGTCGTAATTTTATTAGGATTCCGTAGTTGTTAAATAACTTTTTTTATCTCTATTTTCTTCTAATAATGAGGTAAGTTTGTTTATTCTACCTGTTATTTCTTGTAATTTCAAATGAATGTTAGCAAGCATCATGATTTGGGTGGTTAACCAGGGTTTGTTGTTGATGTTTATTCAAGTTAGTATTGGGTTAATTTTCAAAATATCCATGTTATTGATATTCATATTTGATTTAAACCACTTTTAAAAGAATAGCAGTAAGACACAGTATCCTGAAAGAAGTGTTTATTTATTTTTGTAAATAGACAACATTAGTCATGACGTCACTTGCTTGTTTATAAACGTTAATTCCATCTGTGATTGGTTTCGTATGGAATTACTTCCAGTCACGAAACCAATCACGGATGGAATCAACGTTTCTAAACAAGCAAGTGACGTCACACTAATATCGTCTATTGCATACTGTTTGTTTACACCCCACAACTAGGATGTTATAATTAAGTATTTAGTATTGGGTTAATTTTCAAAATAGTATCCATGTTATTGATATTCATATTTGATTTAAACCACTTTTAAAAAAATTGCAGTAAGACACAGTATCATGAAAGAAGTGTTTATTTATTTTTGTAAATAGACAACATTACTCATGACGTCACTTGCTTGTTTGGATACGTTAATTCCATCTGTGATTGGTTCCGTATGGAATTACTTCCAGTCACGAAACCAATCACAGGTGGAATCAACGTTTCTAAACAAGCAAGTGACGTCACACTAATATCGTCTATTGCATACTGTTTGTTTACACCCCACAACTAGGATATTATAATTAAGTAAATACAAAAAACTATTTAAATCAAAAGGAATTCATTGTTTTTAAAGAATTTGCTCTTTCCTAATAATTGCTGTGGATTCCCTTTTTGAATCTGTTAGAGATAATTAATCTTCAACGACTTACATTTCATCTTGTGTTTTATTATTAATTATTCACCCCTCTATGGGAACAGATTTGATGTAGGTTGAATGGTCACTGCTTTAGAGCATTTGCCAAGTTGGCTGTCGCTGTGGAGGACCTCTATCAAATCTGTTCCAATTAATGATATTCAAAACATTTATTACATATTTTTATAATATTTTTTTTAGATTCTGCAATATGATTAATTTGAAGGCTTAGAAGAAATGTTCTATCACCTGCCATTTGCTGGTTATGAGTAAGTATGTCAAATTAAAACTAAATTTAATGAACTATCTTTCTAAGTTGTTATTTAAAGGACTCTTTGTTTTAAAAGTCGTTATCTCAAAGTGACAGGGGAGGGAGGGGGTCAGAAATGTTGGGGAGAAAGTGACATGTTTTATGGACAGCCTCCTTAAAAAATTCACTGAAAATTTGTGATTGGGCTTTGCTACGTTGAGATTATAACTTTTCATTGATTGCGGAACTTAATATCTGAACACCAAGTAGCATTGTGCTTTAAAGCAACTTTTTTTCTCAGGTAGCAGCCTCCCCCACAGCGATTACACCTACAGCTCATCGCCAGTCGCTCCAGCCAGTGCCCTATGATATCAATGCCCGGACCTCTCCTGCCACCCCGGAGTCTGTTTCCACCCAATTCCATCGTAAGTTTCTGCTTTTTGGATTACTCAATTGAAACTGTCGCATAGCTGCCAAGTACTCAGATTTTATTGGAGGGTTCTTATGTATTATCCCGTTGACAGTGCCGCTGAATTCAAAAAATTGGTTAAAGTCTATCGTCTGTTCTATACTTGTGTCGCTTAACGCTGTCGAAGGGATATACGCAAGTACCTAGTTACTGAGATTTTCATCTTTACTCTGATAATCAGATTTCCCCCTTAAAACTCTAGTTTTTTAAATTGCAATTAGTATATTAATGTTATCTCAAAGTGACAGGGGAGGGAGGGGGTCAGAAATGTTGGGGAGAAAGTGACATGTTTTATGGACAGCCTCCTTAAAAAATTCACTGAAAATTTGTGATTGGGCTTTGCTACGTTGAGATTATAACTTTTCATTGATTGCAGAACTTAATATCTGAACACCAAGTAGCATTGTGCTTTAAAGCAACTTTTTTTCTCAGGTAGCAGCCTCCCCCGCAGCGATTACACCTACAGCTCATGGCCAGTCGCTCCAGCCAGTGCCCTATGACATCAATGCCCGGACCTCTCCTGCCACCCCGGAGTCTGTTTCCACCCAATTCCATCGTAAGTTTCTGCTTTTTGGATTACTCAATTGAAACTGTCGCATAGCTGCCAAGTACTCAGATTTTATTGGAGGGTTCTTATGTATTATCCCGTTGACAGTGCCGCTGAATTCAAAAAATTGGTTAAAGTCTATCGTCTGTTCTATACTTGTGTCGCTTAACTTAACGGCTGTCGACGGGATATACGCAAGTACCTAGTTACTGAGATTTTCATCTTTACTCTGATAATCAGATTTCCCCCTTAAAACTCTAGTTTTTTAAATTGCAATTAGTATTGTGTAAAAAGGAGATTAGAAAACGCAGTGCCCCACTTTTTTTTATTGCTACATGTTGAAATTAAAATTTTTCTTGCATCATGCAATAAAACATCTTTTTCCCTTGGCAGCAAGAGCAGCAGCTGCCGGTGTAGCGCCAGCAGACTTCTATGATAGAAACAGGCTGACTAGCCCACGAATTCCCCCACTAACTAGCAGCAGCGAGTAGCTTCTTCAGCGCTAGGGTATGATGTGACAGCAGGATCCAGGGATGCACTGTCAGAAAAGTAAAGAAAAGCTGACGGGTGAGTTAAGATATTATTTTAGTCGCATTGCTACGATTATGACCCAGCCCAGTAAAGAATTTAAAAGACAAAAACAAACGTAGAAATTCAAACCATTTGAGCCTGAACTAGAGTCCTTGGCCAAAATCGAAAACAGCCAAAAGGTAAAAGTCTTCTACCACTGGGTCAACTCTTAGTGAGCGCGGCTCTCAGGGGTGTCTTATCGGTGTTTGCAAATTTCATATTTACTCCTATAATTAGATTCCCCCTTAAAATTGCTATCAGTATTATGTAAAGGAAATTGGGGTTAGAAATTTTAGTATACTTTAATCGGATTATAAGAGAAGATAGAAAACGAAAATCGAGGTTCTTTGCAGCTTTGAGGTTGGCAACTATGCTGTCATATGTGACCCAGTGAACAGTAAAACCATTTTACATAGCTTTATTTCTTGTATGATATTAAAAACTAAAATGCAGCGTTAGAAAATGGAAAAATAACTCACTGGTTCTGCTAACTATTACTTTGCAAATCTTACTGGTCCTCAACCAAAATGACTTGTCTGGCAAATTAAAAAGAAAAGGTTCCAATTTATTTAAAGTAGTTACTGCAGTTAAAGTGAATACCAAATATTAATTCTAAAAAACTAAAAATATCTATTAAGTACACTTTTCTTGATGAAATGTTAGTATTTCTCTAATTGATATAAAATTTCTAATTAGTTATGCAGCAAAAAAAAAAGAGACTAGAACTGGAGACTGAGATATTTTTCCCCCACTGGTCTGCTGGACTAGTGATTTTCTGAGTAGTGGCCAGAGCCTATTTTCAGTCGTCTCGGACCAGTGTTAATTTTGATCACTGCTGATATGCTATCTCTCAAATGTATATATTATATGTAATTATAGTAGGTTCACAGTTTGGGGAAATGGGTTTGCACTATTTTTCAATTTGCACTATTTTTTTCATTGAGGGCTTATTCCCACTTATAAGAAATTTTAAAATTATATTTCTTAATCTCTATGCAAATGGATCAAAGAGTATAATGAAACTCATGTTTGTTTTAATTTTTTATAATTTATGATATTTACTAATATTTTGCAGTTAATGTTTTCCAGAAGTTTTTAACACATTTAAAAAGCTTGTAAAATTTCTTATTTTAAAAAAATGTGCATTTTACCTTAGTTAAAATATAAATATTGATTTGTCAATAGTACATAAACATCAAACCTTGTTTTTCCCATTTTCCCCACCTGGCTCTACAAATTATATTTCAAAATGAAAATTTTGGCAACCAAGGAATTTACATAAATTGTTTGGACTTCAGTCCACCAGTTGCCAACCATTGGTCTATAATTTTCTGCATTATATTGAATATTATTTAGAATTAATTTTTTAAATCAGTAACGTTAATTTAAACTTTCGGGGTTGGCACTTTTATGTATTCTCATTCTCTTATTGCTTGAGATGTTTTCGATGAAGTGGCACGTTCAATGGGTTAATGCGAAAGTACTTTTTTTAATAGTTAAAAATAAAATTGCTAAATTTTTTTTGCAGGAGCTGTCAGTTGCATTTGATGTCCCCTGAAATAGTATTATTTGAATCATTTTTTTAAACAAATTTTAATTATATTACATTTTTAAGTTTAGTTATTACCTTCACAGTTTATATTTAATGTATATTTTTTATATGAACTCTTTAACTTTAATCCCTGTGATGCTAGAAAGCTGTTTGTAAAATTTGTTGTGTTTGTATCAGTTGTTCAATAAACTTGATTTTTCTTACATTTAATGTGTTGAAATAAGTTTTTTAAATAAAAATGTGTCCATCTTGAATTATACTTCTATTTAAAGGTAAGTTTTTTCATTAGTGCTTTAGAGCCTAAATTAAACAAAATTTTTGTAGAAATTAAAATATATATGTATATTTTGTTTTTATGAATTTTAAAAACTTAATTTTAAATTTATTTTATTACTTCATTTTACTGTATTTACTTAATAATTACTTTGAAGTATTCTGTAATCATACAGCATAAAATTCGAATTACTTTTTGTTAAAAGTGGTGTGTTCACCTAGCTAAAAAGTTGTGATAAATTATTTATCTCCTGAGTTATAAGTTTAGTATCGCATTTTTAATTTTTTCGATGTTTCTTTATTGAATTATGATACAAAATTTTCCCTGAAAATATGTATTATATACTGTGCAATATTTCGGGAAAAATTTTGCGACATCATATAATTTAACAAAGAAACTCCGAAAAAAATAAAAAATGCAATATTAAACCTAAACATCAATATTAAATCAAGATTTTTTGGAAACCTTACAAAAACCAATGACCGCAATAATGAACGAAGGTTTTTTGGCATTGGTTTCCGCAGTCTACACGAAAAAAAATTTTTCTAAGGTTGTTATGAAACCTTTCAAAAACCTGGCTAGAGAGCATTGAAACAGGGTTTTCTTGTCTATCCTTGAAAAAACCTGTGCCTATAACCTTGTAGAAGGTTAATCCGCAAGGTTACGCAAAAGGTTGGTAATGTCAACTAGCGTACCTTTTTCTTAGGTTATCCTAAGGTTTTTTCGGGGTTATCGGGTTGCAAATAAAACCCTCAAAAAACCTTTTTTGGGTTGCAATGCAAGGGTAAAAAAACCTTCAAAAAACCAAAAAATGCTATCTGGGCTCTGTAGGGCAAAAAACTGTAACATTTCTGTTGCTAAGGCCGTTGTTAGGTCCGAGTCATGTGATTGAAAATGCTCTATGTAGCAAGCCTTTCCTCTGTATCCTATGCAAGTATTTTTACTAGTGGTCCAGATAATTTTCAAAAATTTTATCTAGGTCCAGTGAAAAAAAAATACTTACTTGATTTATGTATTAATAAGTGCAAAGAAATAAAAACTTTTTACATTTGAGCACCCTTTTCTTATAAAATACTAGCTGATATGCCCGGCTGTTCACGGGTGTGGGGTGCCTTAGTTTTTTTTTTCAGTTCACTTAATTTGCATGCTGATTTGGTGTTGATTGTACCCCGGTGTTCTCAGTGTCTTTTTCTCCAATCGTTCCCGGTACCTTTGTCATCACGGTGTTCCCGGTGCCTTTTCATCTCTGTTTTCCCGGTGCCTTTTTCATCTTGGTTCCAACTGTGTAAATCTAACCTAACCCATCCATTTCCAGAGTTGCACATTTAATTACGACAATTACCAAATTATCCATTCTAAGTGAAAAAAAAATCAATTAAAATTATTACAGTTTCTTCCTTTTTTAAAAATAGAGTTATGTTTTTCATAATAATGAAATGCATGATATACCTATACCTAAAACAGTTAAAATGCAAATAAAATATATAAATTTTATGTGAATAATTTTACCTTTGAGAATTTTCCGATTCTCTATTTTTAAGTATAATTTTAAGAATTTTGATTTCTTTTAATTTATTTCCCTATTCTTTAAAAGCTGAGTGGTACTATTCCCACTTGGTGGCAAAAATACAAAGAGATCAATCCCCAAAAGAGAACCAATTAAAAAAGCAGAACTGTGTGATATTATTTAAAGAATATATTTTGAGGTTTATATTTCACAGATTCAAAGTTAATATTTATTTTTATACTTGGTTTTTATGGGTTTTTTTTCGATAATACGTATATAAATGAAAGTTCTGAATCCTATACTAATACTGTTCTTCTATATTCATAGTAAACATGTTTATAAAGGAAAACTAATATCACTTCTACCAAAATTGATAACGTGTTTTTCGTAATAAAATCCTAGACACCCATATATCGAGAGATACAAAAGGATAAGTTTTAGTTAAGCTTCCTTTTATCTCCGTGCAAATTTAATAGATAGACGACACTTTACGGGATTTGTTTTCAATAAATGGCAGATTCCCTGCTCTTTGATAGTATTTTCTTATGATCTTCCTCGATGCGATAAAACTGAGTGAAAAGTATAAACCCCTAAAATCGATTTACTTTACATGAGAGAAAAATCCATATAGAGTGTCTGGGACGTAGTATAAAACGTTTTATTTAGATGAGAACAATTTTACCATCCTCCTCCGACGTAATATCCGATACACCATCACTCAGTGATGATAGCATAACGAAACTTCAGAGGAAACCCGTGAAAAACGCCCGCTTTGCAAAAATTTCCGTTTTTACAGCGCACCCGAAGTGCATAACGCCGCTTTTATGACAAACACACTGGAACATCCTCGGCCGTAAAAATAGGCCCCGCGCCGGAGCTAAAAATCCGTCTTATTCGCATTCCCTCGGCAATGACCGGCGAGAAGTATTCTCAGGAAGAAGAAAAATATTAACTACGGCACGAACATGCTTTTTATACACGGGTGTGCGTTTCTCTTTCCCCCACAATAACTCCCTCTACTACTTCAAAAAGTACTATCTCAGTAGTAGACAATGCAATTCCAAAGTTAGGAAAACTTGGGCCAGGCCATCTTCTTTTTTTTTTTCGCTCTGTTTTACTTCGGCTAACAGTGATTGCCGTACGTGATAGGCCTGGAATTTCTGGAAAGATGTGAAGCTCGCTTTTTCACCCTGCCTCTGAAGGAAGAAATGGAAGTTGAAGCGTGCTTTATTTTTATTTTTGGCATCATCTGTTATTTTTTTTATGGTCCTCACAAAGCAGCCACCTAATAGTGCTCTAAACGTAATCATATTTTTTTTTCAATCCCCTCGTAAAAAATATTACTCCGAGAAGATGTCTGAAATTTGTCACTAACAAGCGTAGAAATTTTTAACTTCCCCGTATTTCTTTTATATGCGATGGTTAATACTTAGTAGGACTTTTCCTAACAGGTTTGTTTGGAGATGAGCCAGATTGAATGTGTTCTAATATGTTTGGCAAAACACTCTTTGAAGTGCCTAACTCTAGTAATTTAATATGATAGTTGAAGCTTATCTAAATGCCTTTCTAGATTGCGTTCGTCTAATAAGGGGAATGTGAACTTTATCCCCGTAGTGCCATGTTTGTGAATATTTCCAATTTATTTTAATACGGTACAAACAGAAAACAGGCCGTGTTTACCATCTGAAGACTCTTTTCAAGTTATATTTATACTAGTACATATAACTTGGAGGGAATATTCTAAAGTTAAAGGAGACGAAAACAAAATGAAGTTACAAGGAAAAACTTTTTTCTTAGTAGTATATTAACAAACATGTTTTGGTTCAGAATAGTTTGTAATGGCACAAATTATCTTCAAATATGTATATTTATTAATTAATTCAGATGGAAGAAATTTGATGTGATGTTTGTAGTTTTATTACATCCGTGTTAATAACAGGAATCACGAGTATTTAATAATAATTTAATTTGATATAAGATGATAATGAATTTTGAGATAAGTGAACCATCTTCAAGTCAATCTTCACATCAAAGTTCACTAAAACATAAAAATTCCTTAAAAATCGCATATCCTATTTACGATAATGCATTCTTTTACAAATAAAATATTCAAAAGTAGCAGTAAAAATAAACTTTGCTTTAAATCTTAATCAGGATTTAAAAGAAAATCATATCACCCACTCATGTTTTTAAAGTAAATACTTAAAAATAGTAGGAACTACTGAAATACATCATACTATCTTCAACGCTTGTTTATAATGCATTGATCAATAAAAGAAGCCCATATATTATAGTAATTAAAAACTCGTTATTGTTCATTGATCTTTTTCCAGAAAATATTTAATTATTATCATTACCTCTTATCCCGATGTACTTCCAGTTCATTCGGTTAAAAGTAGTATTACAAACACAATTTTTTCTTCTCATGAAAAGTTATCGCATTGGTTTAGTAGAGACTGAAATTCTTTGACTAGGGAACACGTGTTAATAAAGAAAAAAAAATTTCCTAACCAAAAAAATTTGTAAGAGAAATAAAAAAAAGGGAAGTGCAAAAAGATACATTCCCCTCTGGAAACTTGCAGAAGAGAAGATACGAAAACTGTTGATTAGATAGTTGTTGTTTGAGCGTGACTTCTGGTGTATCTTGGAGCCTTGTAATGAACTCTTCTTCGTCGATATATCCTTTTTCCCTTTTCTTTTGAGAAAGCAAAAAACCCGATATATCTGAGAGATTGATTACTCTTCCCCAGCAACTTCTTGGAAGGATCCTGTAGTAGGTATATGTATAAGAATTGAATTTTTTTTATTTTACCTTAGTTTTTCTTCATTGAGTTTTTTAAGTGGGTTAGCTGTGTTCTCTTGTGTACTGAGGATTTAGTATGGGTGTGTGTCTTTGAGTTTCCTTAAGAAAGATAAACATGCTGAGTATAATGTCTAATGGTTGTTTTCGGAGATATAAGAGTTTTTGGAAGCTTTGTATGCAGTTTTTGTCATCAAATTATTTTTCGTGTAAACACAATTTAAAGTTTGAGCAAAAGTTTTATAAATATAATTTGGTAATTAGCTTTTTCATTGGTTAAGTATTAAAAAACTGTCATGAAGTCCTTTATATGAAGTTTTTTTATAAGCGCATTTACATTTAGTGTTATAATCAATCTTAAAACACAGGTTTTACTTGACAAGTTGTTAGATCTTCCATTAACTTGTGTTATGCATAGTAAAAAATATTATAATTTCATAGGCCTTTAAAAAGAAATTCATGGTTATTTTGGGTATTCATGTGCAGTAAAATATTTGTGTAGTTAGGTTACTTTTGAAAATTTATGCATTAATTTATAGAACTATTTAAAAATCCATGTTTAAATTCCTTTCATTTTGCTTCTTCTTCCTATGAAATGGTTTGAATTATTCTGAAAGTTCATTATTAAATTCCTTGTTGAATTTTCATTTTAGGCAGTAAATAGAAAATCGTGGAATGTGAAAATGCCCGTTCCATACTTCTTCATAATCGAATTCTAGTTTGGAAATAATTCGTGAATTTCATTTAAAAGCTTTTAATTCAAAATTTATCGAGCGGAAGATGTTCTATAATTGAGTGGCAGATGCTCTATCATTTAGACGCTAAATGTATTTGAGTCTATGCGAATTTAAATGGAAACCATGGAGAGATTATACCCATACTTGAATAATATAAGAAGCACACGCGCACGCCGAGAATAATTAAAATTTTTGGTAAATAAATTGTTTGTTTTTTTTCATACCGGTGTTGCTTATGAAGCATTATTGCAGTATTTAGGTAAACGATGGGACTGTAATTATGTTTTAAGTCAAAATTCCAACGACTAGAGGCATTTAATTAGTTTACAGAAAATATTTGAAGGAAATTTTTGTACGCAGATAGTTTTGTTTTATCCAACTATGACTATACCACGTATAAAAGACCTCCTTTATTCTTATATACTGTATCCCCCTTATCAGAATATTTGGTAACGCCATTATCATTTCATGCTTAACCCTATTCCCCAGTTCACCACGTCCCAAAAGGTGTAGTGAAGTGATAGTTGATCGATTCATTGTTGAGTGGACAATTTGGACATCCTATAATGATAGAATCTACTATAGCAAATAAATTGAAAGGATAATGTAAAGAAAGCAAGACAACATATTCACAAAAACTACAGTAATTCAAACTACAAATAGAATACAGAATTATAACCAACTGAACATAAATGCAGAATTCACTCAAAATATTTAAGACTTAAATATAAATACAAAATACAATGCATTGTTATATCAGACCAACTTGATTTCAGAAGTATAGCATTTAAAAAATAAATTATTCGAATAAAAGGTATACATTGTTTAAAACAAACGAAAATATTACACTAACAAAATAATTGTTAGAAGGATTAATGGACTCTAACCGTCTGACGTCACACTGAACCAACACGTGACCTACTGAGCTTGCAATGGACTCTAGCCGCCTATCTGGTTCGAGACTTCACGGAACCAACACGTGACCTACAACTGAGCTTGCAATTGGTTACCACAGATACTACACTAGTAGATCTACTAGTGTAGTATCTGTGGTAACCAATGGACTCTAACCGTCTGACGTCACACGGAACCAACACGTGACCTACTGAGCTTGCAATTGGTTATCACAGATACTACACTAGTATATCTACTAGTGTAGTATCTGTGGTAACCAATTGCAAGCTCAGTTGTAGGTCACGTGTTGGTTCCGTGAAGTCTCGAACCAGATAGGCGGTTAGAGTCCATTGCAAGCTCAGTAAGTCACGTGTTGGTTCCGTGTGACGTCAGACGGTTAGAGTCCATTGGTTACCACAGATACTACACTAGTAGATCTACTAGTGTAGTATCTGTGGTAACCAATTGCAAGCTCAGTTGTAGGTCACGTGTTGGTTCCTTGAAGTCTCGAACCAGATAGGCGGTTAGAGTCCATTGGTTACCACAGATACTACACTAGTAGATCTACTAGTGTAGTATCTGTGGTATCCAATTGCAAGCTCAGTTGTAGGTCACGTGTTGGTTCCGTGAAGTCTCGAACCAGATAGGCGGTTAGAGTCAAGGTTAATAGAATAAGATAAGGTTGGCTCTTCACATAGGAAGGAAAATTCGTGTGACGTACTGCTCTCCAGCCGATTACGTAATTCGCGTGATACCCCAGCTTCTCCTTCGATTGGGTCAGATAGAATAGGGATTTTTTTGACAGGAGAGAGGGAAATTTAAACTTTGATCCAACAATTCAGTTTTGAAGCATTTAAGATATGAATCTAAAAGGGTTTTCGTTTTAGATTGAATTGATATTATAGCTTCATGTTGATGAATATCTATTGTTAATTTGAAGTAAGAAACCGAAGTAGATCGTCCCAAAGGCAAGAGGAATCCATAGATTGGTTTTAGGAACATATTAATTTCTTTTAGATTAAAAGCAATTTTGATTTGGGAGGGACAATATATTTCCAGCTCCCTTCATGGAAACTGAAAAGAGTTGAAATAAAATACTAAAAGCAATTTATAGACTTATTGATTATATTATTAAAGCTTGGCAATATTTTTTAATTATTATTATGCATCATTTTTTAATTTGAAGACTATTCAAATTTTACACTAAAACAGGATCAATGTGACCTCACCTTGGAGATCTTATAAAATAATCATATCGTAACTTTGAAACACTGATCCAACTTCAAAACTAACTGTTTCAGTTCGAGTTTCTTTCGGCGATCGTATGTGGAAGTCGGCAAGTTGGTGAAGGTTTATACCCAATAAATTATCTCCTTCATGTTTGTCATGTTTAATCAAAATTGAATTCGAAATCAACAGATTATTTGATTTTTTCTTCATGTAATTATCACTTAGAATCTAAGTGATCATTTATTATTATCTGATTATGTGATTGTTTTAACACTGATCAATATGTCTTAGATAGATCAGTGTTACTACAATCATAATCAGAATATAAGATACATTAGAATAATAAATTCAGTGAGATCAGATTAATTAGTACCTAATAAACTAACTTTGAATTTTAATAAATTAGTAATAAAAGCGATTAGTAGCGTAATCAATTTTATACAAAACATTCAAAAGAAGAACAACCCAAAAATAGCTCACAATTTGAGGATTTTTTAGTGATCTAAAAGTATCGGATTGTAACTAAATACTGCTTTAAAAAACGATATTTTCTTTGTATTTAGAATTTTCTAAAATACAGACAGTGGGAATTTGTTTAACTTTTAAAATATATTTACAAATCGATCACTATTGATTTCAGTAATGAACCTCCGTAATTATGCATAGGAATCAGTTTTAAATTTCATAATTTGTATTTAATCCACTATTTGGTAAGCTATAAACTTGTTCTTCAAGTTGCTTATGAGAAGGAAAACAAGATACTCATAATTTAATTCAATGAAAAATTTTAATCAGTTTTAACCCATCAGAAGTTAAAAAATTGAATGCACCCATATAGATCACAAGTATTGATATTTAAATATATGATTTGTTGCTTAGGCAAGTTCACAGGTCTATATTTTCCCTTCCGCGTCTTATATTACTCCCTTCTACGTAAGAAAATCCCCCGCGATTTCCCTATGTAACCCTGATTGGTCACTCCTGTCAAAACTTCAACGCCTTCCAGCCGATTACGTCATCCTGGCTGAAAGTAATCGGAGAGCCAGATGAGCCCCCCCTGGGTTAGAGTCCATTGCCTCAACATTTTCGAAGTTGAACAACGCAATCTATTTATCATTAACATAAACTCAAAACATAATTAATAAGATTAATAACACAAATTCCTGAAATTAAACAATCAGATATCAGCAACTACTGAAACTCATCCCATCCAATATTAATTAATCAAACTCCAAAACAATCAAAAACCAACTTAAAGAATGATATTCGAGTCTGTTTCTGAACAATACCGCCCAAAGCATTCTTTCCTTGCAGCAACAAACGCCACGACCATAGGCTTCACTCCCAACAAAGGACTTGATTCCAATGCTTTTGGAGAGGGAACGGAATATATGCAAAGTTAATTCACCACCGGCTTAGCAATATTACACGGCCAAGATTTCTGCAGGGGCCAATCGTCCATGTGTTGCACGATGGACAATCATTACCGAATCCCTCTGCAAATTGCAATGGTTCGGCCCTTCAATGACTGACTGATCTTAATTTGTAATTGCGGGGGCTCTTAATACAATGCGTTGACACCGATATTATTCGCAAGAATGCGATTATGAGTGGGTGTGAAGGCAGAATTTTGATTGCTCGAAAGGGCTGCTGGGAAAGATAGTTTTGTTTTGGAGTGAATGTGTCGTGGAGGTTTATTAATCTTTAGTGATCGTGTGGAAAAGGGATTCCGTAAAGAGCCGTTTTAATGAATGAATAAATATGCCCGATGCAGTACATTTAGGAATAGTTAAAAATTTAAATACGGCTATAGTAGTTGTTTAGTATTCTGATGAGGAATGGCTGGAAGTAACAACTGATCAAAAGTGGAAAATATTAGTTATGAAATGTTGAAGAATTGATAAAAGTTCAACCGCGATCCCAAAATACTGTGAAAATTACTTTAATACTATATAGAGCATTCGCACATGACGTCACTTGGAGGACAAAAACAACGTTGCTAAGGCTGTTGTTAGGGGCGGGGAATAGAAGCATCCAATAGGAGCATTCGCACATGACATCACAGGAGGATAAAAACAACGTTGCTAAGGCCGTTGTTAGATAAAGTCATGTGATTGAAAATGCTCTATTAATACTAATACTATACTAAATTTACTTTAAATTACAAAGAAAAATAAGAATTATGTATACTTTGTATAAGATATTCATTAAAGGATTTAACTTAATGGTTAAAAATACAAGTGCAGATTAAAATTCTAATACTATCATTATTTTTATGATATTCATTAGTTTAGATAGACAAAACTAATTTACTTTCAGATAAAATATTCTAAAACATCCTTTTCAAACTAATTCCTTTTCACAGGAGGTTTAGTGAACTTCACTAATAGTATAAACAAGAGACATTAAAGCAAAATGTATGTATGTATACCCCACCACATGTTTGCCAAATATTTGCAGTTAATAAGTACCAAATATTTACAAATGGCGGATAGGGGATACTTTGTCATTATAAGGCTTATTAAGTTAAAATTATTTTTGAAATGTTATTGCATAAGTATAAGGTATATTTCCCATTAAAATAAACAATTAACTTAAATTTCTCTTTTGTCTCTGTTTTATTCAAAAGCAAAATAAATAAATAAATAAAAAATACTTTTTAAAATGAAGAAAGGAATGCATGATTAGTTCACGTATAAAAATAGTTGATTGAAAAACCGTAAACTCTATTAAAATATCAAAGCAGTTTTTTTGTTTGTATTAGAAAAACCCTACTAAAGACTTTTAAAAATATTGAAATATTTTATGACAACAAAAATCTATTTTGATGCAGTTTTACTACATATTCATTTATTCTAAAAATGTGTTTTGATGAAAACTAATAGTATGTTTTAGATTGTATAAACTAAATTCAAAGATCGAGGCTTTTTATATGGGAAACATCACGTCCATCTTTTATCCCAACCTCAATATTTTTTTTACACCATCTAATGTCTTTTAGGTGCTATTTAGGGTATAACTTCAGGAAAAAAAACAGAAGTTTTAAACATTTTTGGATACTAGCCAAGAGAGCATTCGCACATGACGTCACACTTAACGACGTGGAGGACAAAAACAACGTTGCTAAGGCTGTTGTTAGGTCCGGGAAATAGAAGCATCCAATAGAAGCATTCGCATATGACGTCTGGAGGACAAAAACAACGTTGCTAAGGCCGTTGTTAAGTCCGAGTCATGTGATTGAAAATTCTCTATGGTCCAACAAATTGACAAGATTTTCTTGTGAAATGGTATACCAAACGAACTAAAGTGAAATAAGTAATACATAACCATTTATACTTATCTCTTTTGATGTTCATCTTGGAAATTAAATCGAGTTTGAGACACAATAGTAAAAACTATGTATATTAGAAAAGTGCCAATAAATATAATTTATTGGCAATTTTATGAACTCTTCAATACATCATCAAATCAAAACATGATTTTTTTTTCATTTCGAGCAAGAGACAAATATTTCTCATCTTCAACGAATTCATCAATTCAAAAAAAAAATATAAGAAGAATTACAATTATCCTACCTATTATAGTAAAAACATATCGACAATATTCCCTTATATACTATACCCACAATAAATTTCGACGCTAGGGAGAGAGGGAGAATCCCCAGAAAAAGAAGGCAATAAAAATGGGCGGCTGACGTGAACAATCTGGCCTTTAACAGCGAAATGCCAATCTCCTGACGGAGTGATATAGGCCGTCCAGGGCTCCCAAAACTTGTCAAAGTAAATTAGGTGCTGTTATCAGAGTAAACACGTCGTCCCTGCAAGACGAAGGAGAGTGTGAACGGAAAACAGATGGCTCCGGAAAATTGAAGGAGGGGTTCTCCTCCAAGAAGTGACCCGAGGAGAAGGTCTACTGCTGCGATGCATTAGCTGAGACGAGTAGTTATATTGCGATGAATGGAAGTATGTTTGTTTTGTGCCCTAGTAAAACGATCTTATGAATGGGAATAGATTCGGTGTAGTATTCCACAATCGTGGATAAAACTTACAATGCTGAATGGTGCTAGAGAATGATGTCAGTTTATTTTGAATGAATAATGTGTGGTAATTGTTGATGTTATGAATGGAAATTGGCCTCATGTGTTATTACGCAATCGTGACTACAGGTTGTAATTCCGAGTATGAATTAGAGGAACCGTTAAATTTTAGGAGTCGAAATTTATAGCTTTTTGAAATTGTTCATGATATTTATTCAGTCAAATACATATACCTACTCGATATTTTAGTTAGTATTAAATTTTCTCGAGGCTTAAAACTCGGACTCCTGCTATTTATGGACCTCACTTTCTCAGGAGCCACCCCCCTTTGCCTGAATTCCTGTAAGCCTTTGTGGATGGATCTGCTTAGTTAGAAACACCAACAGTATTAAATTCCCAGTTATAATATTTGGTTAACCTCACATGCCCGATATTTTAATTAGTAAGTATTAAGTTTTCAGTCTATGCATCCAACACGGCCTGTCCTAAATGAATTTGGAAGTAGTGGCAGCTGTAAAACGTTTTTCAGAAATTTTAGAATTTGCATTAATACAATTGACAGATGATTTGATTCAGATGAAGCATAGTAAACATTCATGTCATTATAAGGGAACCTATAAACGGTTAGACATTTGTTTCGTTACTAATCACATCAACCGAAGCCTTAACAACCTACAACATTTTTTGTTCAATAAAAACATTATTCGATGTTATCATTAATAACTGTTCCATACGTAATAATAGCTGCTTAAGGTTATACATTGAAAAAGAAATAAAAGTTGCAAGTTCAAAAACACAGAAGTTCTTAGGAATTCTTAATTTGGATCTCCGTATGTTTTTGAAATTAATTTTCCCTTATAGTTATTTACCTTTTAACAGAAGCACTCAAAAACCAATTTTTAGTTGCTGAGTTATGGAAGAAAAAAATTTTTTTACAAGAACCTTTCACTGATTTTCTCACAAAAAAAAAAAAAAAAAAAAATAAGGAATTTAAAATTTATCTCATATTTTCAAAAGTTCACTTTTTTTTAATATTTTTAATATATAAGAATTATAGACTTTTTACTAATAGTATTTCTTTTGCTTAAAAATTTTAAACTTTATCTAAAATCTATTTTAGAATCAATCAATTTTTTAACAATGTGTTTTTACATTGAAAAGCAGAAACATTTCTAAAAGCATTTATTCATTTCATTTGTTAAGGAATTTCACGGGCAATGAAAGTTTTATTCCTTTAAACCTAAAATATTTTTAGAAATTTCTTCAAATGCAAGTTAAGTTTATATCTTAAAATATTTAAATAAACTATTCCTTTTAATAATTAGGAATTGTTCCAACATTAGGTTAATTCAAAATAGAACTCCCAGTTTTCAGTCAATAAATTCCTTTTGTAACGTTCGCCATTCACCTAGAAGAATGAATTCTCTATAAATTCTAGAATATTGACCATCGGAAGAAAGTTCAAAAGTTTAACGGGTTCCACTTTGCGATCAATGTCCGGAAAACTGAAAATTATTACCCTCAAGTCATGGTCAAACGTCTAGCTAGGCATTCTCTCCTTTAAATTTAAAAAGAATCATAAAATGGGTTGAATCGGAAAGAAACTTCTCATTCATAGAAAACAATTTCCCATAAATATCTAATGGTGGGTAATTTGTTAAGTTTTCAGTTTTTCAACATCATAAAAAGAAACAAATTAATTGGAAGGTCTAAAAAATATTAATGTCAGTAAGGCTGCATTGAAAAAGCATTTAAAAACGTTTTAATTTGGTTAAAAATCATACAAATATAACTATACCAAATATTTCCAAATTAGTTATAAATAAAATCTTAAACATCCAATATTACCAACCTTCCTCTAACGTTTACATGTTTTCTTCTTTCTAAGTATTATCTACATTCACTAATCAATATGCACTTTTTATTTAAAAGTATAAATTTCGTAAGTATAGTTTAATAATATTTGAATGATATAAAATCAATTGATTCATGAAAGTAATTATCATAAAAAACATACTTATAAGACTACAGGTTTCAAGTTTTTGTTACTTAATTAGATTTTTCTCTCATTAAATCTTAAATTTGTAATACGTCTTCTGATCAATATTTGTTTAAATATATTAGTTAGAGACTAACTTATTATACTCGAAAAAAAATATTAAAATTCTGATAATATTCAACTAAATCAAACATGAATTTAATGAGAATATTTCACCAAAAGTATTTGAAATAGCATTAAAAATTCCAAACTTCTAATAAAAATAAGTTTTAATGTTAATATTTCTTTACAATAAATTTCAATATAAAATATATACCTATATATGAATTCCTTTACCATATCAGAGCAGACATACTTTTACAGTTTTTCACAATCTCTGTAAACATTGAAAGCCAAGATCACATTTATACTAGACTGCAACGTTACTTGACCGTGGAAAAACAAAACAGTGTGGTGTCTGAACTTTGAGTAAAATGAAGAACTTCAATTTTGTAATACGATTAGTTTGTTAAACCCATGTATACATCGTCTTTTTATCACGATATGCGTACCGAAACTTCTCCTAGCAACCCAAAATGCTTTCTGATCACTCAGTTTTTCCTTCCGCGTAGTGATGTCATATTGTCAGGAAACCTTGCAGTCTAGTATAGCGATGTACATTGTACATCTACTTGGATCTGAATATTTATTCAACTTACTTAACTTCCCCGTGCATGTTTACCATTTGCACTGACCGGACACCAAAGGAGCACCCCGTAACCCAATTCGCCCATTACTTAATTTTAATTCATTAAGTACGCGCAAAGAGCATTGGAGATTTCATTACGCCCGAACTGACCATCAAAGCTTTCGCTGATTATGGCCCTCCTAGGGTAAGTACGCAATTCACTTCTACGGCCATCTCGAGTCCGTTATCATCAAAGACTCTTGCCCAGAAATCAGTTGCAACATGCGTATTGGTCTGTGTAATCTAATTTGGCACTATTCAATTCATGTTGATGGATCATATAAATTAGCGACTGCTTGGCTGTTCCATAAAGTTCCAGCAAGATATAAGCAAGCGTGTTGTGCGTACTAGTATATGTAATTTCGGTTCGTTCTGGAACGCAAATTATAGCCGGTCTATTAGATGCTCGATGAAGCCCGCTGCGCCAAAATGCGATTGCTCTGATGAGTTTGAAGAGGGGGTATTAGTTTGGCAGCCTTTGAAGTGACCGGTATGGTGATTGAAATGTGCATTGTAGTATTTAAAAGGTCTTCTCTGTCCATAACGCGCATTTCCGAACCCCATTGCCCTTACTTGTCATTTCGTTGCGGTTTAATTAAATTATTTGTCTATTAAATCATCACAAATTTTATAGTAGTAAGAAAAAGCATAACTTATTCTTACATATAAGGTATGAAGTATCTTTTTTTAAAGTTAAGTTATAAAAAGGGACATGTTACACATTTTTGTATAACATGTCCCTTATAAGAATAAACGAATATAGGATGTCCCTTATAAGATATAAGAAAAATTATTCTTAATTCTATAAAATGTAACTTAAGTTATTTCACGATTAGAAATCACATTGTTGTGTAGTAATAAAGCATTTTAAAACTTTTAAAATTAAATCATTGTTCTTTATTTGGATTTTAATAACCATGTAAAATCACAACGAAATTATATTGGGTGTGGTATAATTCGTCAAAAAATTAATAATTAATAAGAACTTTAACCCTTTACAAAGGATAACGAAATATTAATTTTACTTTGATTAAACAATGAATAGTTCCTAATAATTAAATTCAGATTATATTTTATTTTCAGTTAAAATCTACATACTTTTAAGATGTTATAGGATCCATGTGGACTATTCTGTGTCCTAGCAATGAACCCACTGTCCGAAATAAAAATAGATGCCTGTGAAAACTTATAAACACTTACTAAAGCACCTATACTTATCATGTTTGTAGCAGGTCATCTCATTAAACATCAAAAACGAGCTGAACGTTAATAAAAGTTTTTCCCGAAAAAGCAATCTAGTAAGTACTCTTATCCAACCAAATAATTCACACCTAGACGGCTAATCATATAACCTTAAATGAGATGAGAGTTTTAAGTTAATACAAATCTAAAAATACTCTTTCGTATGAAAATTATTTTTAAAAACGACCCATAATGCGAAATCTACTTAGCTCGATTTTGATGTCTAGTGTTTATATTTAAACACGCAAGTTTTCTCGCAACACTAATCTATCAAACGACTGGAGGAATTTTATAAATGACTGTCTTCAACCCACATCATCACCTACTTCAAAACAAGTCTCAAAAACCTCCATAACTTCTCCCGTCATTTCTCAAGAGAGAGATACTAGACCTTCCAACAATAAAAAAAGAAGAAGCCTATTCATTCAGCGACAGCAGCCTCCATAGCGGGACTGTCTTTAGCCTCCCCTCATCAAACCGAAATCGAATTCATTTCTGGTCATGTTTACCCCATGAATAATGTAAAACCGATCTTATGTCTATCAACTTCGCATGGAGGAATGAAAAGGAGAGAGCCACTCTCCCCTTTCTCCCCTTCCTCAGATGGTAAGTAGGTGGCTATCAGGCAAATTATATTGACGGAAAACTCAAATAAGAATACCAGAAAAGAGGAGAGAAGAAACGTGAAGCCAAAGAAGCGTCAAAAGTTTTATTCAAGTAGATATTGTTGGGGTATATATCGATTGGGTGTAGTAAGGGGTGCCAAAAATTACTCAGGATTTCAATTTTTCCCCTTTTATCCCTCCTGAACATTCCCACCCCCCTTATTTTTATTCTTTCGTCTGAGGAGCTGGAAATAAATACCCCTTTTTTGTTATTTGGTGCCATTTTTACACATCTATCTGGGAGCTTATTGGTCGCGACTAATCGAAATTGTTGGAGGATGGTCGCAAGAAGAGTGGTATATGAGGTGTGAGGTGTTTTTTGAAGTGTTTTATACGGTTGGTTGAAGAGTGTTTTGAAGTTTTTGGATAAAATTAATAGAAATTTTGTGATAAATTAGAAGTGACTCTAAGAAATGTGTTTCTGGAACCAGATGATAAATAGGCTTTATTTTTAAAACTCAAGGCATTCTTTCCTATTCATCACTTAATTGAGAGGAAGTTAAAAATTTATTATTCAAAATAATTTATACGTCGTATAATAATAATAAGGATGAAGTTTTCAAGCATATATGCTTATTATGAAAATATTTCTCTATATTTGAACTTTTTAAATATCATATACTAGTTTCATTTACCACTCCAAAAATATCAATCTGTACTTTTTTGGCCATTTTCACTTAAAAGCAAATAATTGCTAAAGCCACACACTATCGAAACTATCAATCGAAATTCCTGAAAGATGTTGGCGAAGGTTTGTTTATAAGCGGATCCTTGAAATCAAGCACACAGACAGGAAAATAAGTATATAACCAATCCAATTCCAATACGAATACCCAATAGATGTTTTAAAAACCAAGCAACTGTTGCGAATATCTCTGGCCCATTCTCGTCAAACTTTGAATGCGTTTCTCTGGTGTTAAGTATACCTCGAAAATATGTATGTTATCTATTTATTCAAGAGAGTACTGTTATTTGAGGAATAACCATTAAAATACAAATACAAAAAACCTTCGATTCCGATGGAGGAGTAAACACAAGAACATAACTATACATTTACAAAAATAAAAATAATTACGATCGAAAAAAAAAGAAAGTTGGACGAAAATCTAATCAGTGCTGTTAAATTAACTAAACAAAATCAATAAAACTTTTGTTAAATAGGTATCTATAGTTCACTCTTTATCTCTTGTTTACTATTACAAAATATAAGTAAGAAAAACTTTATCACAACTGTTATACACTTTTGAGCATATTAAGGTTATTACATAACAATATTCACTATTACGTAATAACTCAGTCAGTATTTCGAAGAAAAAGTACACAAAATATTGACTCGTGTTACATAATCTTCTCCACATTCTTTTTTGCGACCACAAATGCATTTTTGCCCCTTTCTACGGTATAACGCGATGTATTAAAAAAAGCAGACAAATACAAGGAATACCCAACCTTGCATTCATTGTGAGACACATTTTCCAGGTTCCCCGGTTTCAAAAATCCATACAGAAAACATATTCGGTGAAATATGCCCTTCACGGCCAGTGGAAACTATTTTCTCCCCTCCGTTGGAGTTAAACCACTGTAATTTACAGCGCAGTTCCTTTCCCGACGAAATGAGAAAAACTGGGAAAAGTGTCAGAGTTGTTTCAATGCGGTTGAATGGCATTAAAGGCTTTTCGTCTCAGGAAAACATTGGGTCTCCTTTTAAAATTTCGACAAAACAAGAAAGGAGGAAAGAGTTGAGGGGAGGGGAGAGAAAAAGAGAGTGAAAGAAGTTATGTATCGAGCTCTTAGTGAGAAGCACATTTCCGATTTTTGGGACATTTTTCCGTACTTAGTGATTCTTTTCTGAGGAGGTTTTCTCGAGAAGAGTATTGACTTTTCTCTAAACTTATTTAACAGAATGAAACGGCGTGAAAGGTTTGTTTGTTTTTCTCATGATATTCTGGAATTTTAAGTTGGGGGAGCTTTTTCGGAGCTTATTTTGAAGGGCCCTGGATGTTTTATGGAAAGAATTATTTTTATGAACTTACGTAACTTGTTTGAATTGGTACGAGAAAATCTTCATTTTTGGTCCAGCTATTTAAAAAGCGTAAGTGTTAAGGTGTGTTTGAAATGTTTTTAAAACAGAGAAAATATTATTCGATGCAAAAATTTGCAAGTAAATCAAAACACTCACACACACATACCAGTTGAATGCGTTATATAAAGTAAACTATAAAGTAAAGTATAAAGTAAAGTAGTATTTCCTTATATGAAATATATATTTAAATTATATTCCCTGGTTTGATTCAAAAACGGGAAGTCTGTCAGGAAGTTCTTCAGTCAAAGCTTTGAATTTTTGTCTTTACTGTATGTATTTCGCGAAATCGAAAATTTCTACGATTATTTTTTTTTCTCTCTAAACTTCCTTAAATATAAAACGAAATTCTTAGAATCTTAAAGGTTTAGCGGGTGATGTTTGTAAGTTACGTTGATTAAAAAAACTTATTTAAAAGGTCATGGAGGTTCAGCGCATAATTGGGAAAAGTTTTAATACCCTATCAATTTAGTAAAATTGTAGAATTAAAATATTTCCGGAGGAATACGATTCAATTTATCATTTCCACCCAATTATCTGTAAGTGTGGCTCATTATACCTAAGCCATTGTATTAAGAGAAAGAGAGGCTAACTAATAATCGATATAGGATTAAGGTAATTTACTCGATTAATTTGAGGAAATCATTTCCAGCTTGGTTGAAATATGGAGTTTATTAATGTAGCAGAGCAATTTGAATGGCTCTCTGGAAAGAAGTACCTCACTGAAATTATTCAGAATCCGGTGAATAGAACTGATAAAAAAATATGTAAGATTGATAATAAGGAAAATATAAATATCAAAAATAAATAATAGCTTGGTTAACCTTGGATGATTGTATAAGAGGGAATACATAAGTAAAACATTTTTTCTTTTGTTTTTCGATTTTGTGGTAGCTTATCACTCCATATTTTGTGTTTGTTTAAATCCATTGTATATCACCAACGACCAACATATGAATAAAATGTCATGACATCTTTATTAAATCTTATCACGTTAAAGGCGACTTTTTTATGTGTATCTTAATTAGTTCTTTTTTATTTTATTCAGTAGAAAAGTTACAACAGCACAGAAATAATGTCGCTCAACTATCTCTCAATTTGTATCGGATTCTTAAAAATTTAATGGTTTCCCTTGATCCCAATTAAAAACTTTAAAAATTAAATATTACTAATTTGGTCTTTAGTTAATATTTAATCCCATACCTTATTGTAAAGTTGAATAAAACAATATCAATAAACCTGGGAATTATTATTATTCGTATTCAAATAAACCTTCAGTTATCCTAAATATTTTTCATACAAACATTCAGATAAATATGTGTGTTTTAAATAATCCCAAAACTAAACTTTGTATGTATTGGATTCCCCAGGCGTAACTCTAATAAAAATGTCCAATTACCTATACTAAAACTTATTTTCAGGAAGAAATTTAAACAATAGTTATACAGTTAAGTAATTACTCAAGACAATAAGATGTACTTTAATTAAAATCTAAAGAAATAATCACTGTAAAAAGGGTAGACAGCTTTTTGTAATGAGTAAATACTATTTTAAGTAAAAATACTACTTGTTATTATACATTAACTATTTATTGTTTGGATAATTTTTATTTGTATGATTTCAGGTTTTAGTTTCCTCCCTTTCAGAAATTTTTATTTTTTAACACTTTGAACACTCACAACAAAACACTCTTTGGTAGAAATTTATGACATTTGAAATGTTTGTAGAGAAGTAATGTTTGGAGAAAATTTTCGAGCAAATAACTAATTTTAATGTGACTTAATTATTAGTTCTGGGTATTTATAAGGTTAAAGTTGAAGTTTTTGTTTTTCTCCGCGTATTCTAGTTCAGTAGAAATTATTAACAGCAGAACTATTATTTTCTGCAGCCTCAATACTATGATGTATGAAGATGTGCACTACGTCGCGCTTTTTCGAATTTCAAATAAGGTTTGAAGTTTGGATAATTTTTTATGAATTTTTATCGATGTCTATCCGGTATCCATACTCCGATTATGAAAACGGGGTTTTCACGATAGGCCCTATCACGGCCGATTTCGATTTACCAGCGATGCGTACAATGTCAATACTACGTAGACCCGATGCTATGTGGGGGGGGGGATAAGCACCTGGCCCAAACCATGGCCACAACTATCCTCTACTCCTTATGCCCTCAAACCCTCAAACGGCTTGTGCATTGACAAGAATTAAAAAAAAAAACTTAATTACACATACCGGCAGATGTTTAATCCTGGAAGCTTTCCATTCATTGCTGTAACTTTTAACTGTTTATGCCATGGTTTATGCACAAAGAAGTTCAGCTGAAATTCCCGAAATTCCCATGGAAATTCCCCTCTCGCAACTGCAAATCCCTACATAAAACATCTGCTCTTTTTCCTAAAATGCATCAGTAAAGCAGCTGGTCCATTCAATTAGAACACTTTGTTGGCAACCCTTTCTCTCCTCAAAAAAGGCTAAGTTGACCGTACGCATATAAAAATAATTTTAGAAAGGGAGAAAAATATACATTTGGTTTTTTTTTGCATGAAATATCCACTCAGATTCAAAGATCCATTCATTGCTCTGTTAACTAACTAGCTCGTTATCTTTTATTATTTATACTTCTATCTAAAAGAAATGTGTATTGAAAGGTTTAAAGCCTAAAATAGAGTTAAAAAGAAAATTTTAAATACCTACTTTGTTGACAACACCAATAACCAGAAGTTTTCGACCAAAGCGGCAAACTGAAATTTTAATAATGAACTTCCCTACAGACGGGGAACTTGGTTGTAAATATCACATGTTGTAGGTAAGCAGCCGAATTGACTGTATATGTGGTCCCTTTAAAACCCTCCTTTTAATAACATTAACGTTAATTGCTAAAATGAGTCATGAAATTATATGCGCTTCAAGCGAAAATAATATTTTTTTTTCTGAAAATCTGTATTGAATCAAAATATCTGATGGTAAGAAAGCAATTCGAATTTGTGCCATGGTTCAACAAATAAATCTCTACTATAAAGGTCTTTCTTTCTTAAATCTTCGAAACGCACTTAAATTTTGGTGCATGTGTACTTTTATGTATTTATCTTCCACCAATAATACAGAGTTCTACACTATAGGGGAGAGTAGCCCAAAAGCAGGTATGCTAGTTTTATGAGCTCAAAAATCTTAGTTAGATGTTGATTGTAATTAAAAATTTGATTTTATAAATGGGTTAGTTATCGAACAATGAAATAAAAATACACGATAGCGTCAGATTGTGCCAAATAATGATTTTACTACTGGAAATCCCAAAAACGTATTAAAAAAATCCGCTGAAATTAGTAAAGGTCATGCCCCACTAGGTGACCCAAAGCGGGTAACACGTTTGATTCATTTTGAAAAGAATATATTAAGTTTCAATAATTTTAGCAGACGACCAAACCTCTTTTTAGATGCCTGAATGTCAGTATAGCCTAACCATCCCCATCGCTGGAGTTTCTTAATTAATTTGAAACAAACTTTATTGAATAAATTAAAAAATTCTACTATTGCCTCTCTCGGCAAGAATTAAACTTTAAATTTTTAGCTTTTCAATTTTTTTTCACTATTTTCGACGCATAGGAAACGGTAACTATATATTATGTGTAAATTAAAACAAGTTCTGAAAAATGTCTTCTTTAATGGTATTACAGGAGAGAAGTATCTGTAAGTGTAATATTTTTGAGTTAAAACTATTCCCTCATAGATAATAATAGTAACATTTTTCTATGTTACAATACATTTGTCACCCATGAAAGTAGTTCCCAAGGTGTGACAATTTTTGAATTGCCCCAACTTGAGATGGAATTTTTAGCCTTCCCCTGACTTGCGTAACTCGTCGGAAGCACTTAGAGTGACGATGTCTAGCGTTTTACTGCAAGTGATACATGTTCTGAATATTTTACAGGCTAATCATCGAATTTACCGTGGACGTCTTTGATATTCGGCTGCTCGACCGGTTTCAGGTAAATATTTTTTATATACAGGGTGTCCCACGAAAAGTGGCCCAACCCCTATAACTTTTGAACCCCTACAGATATAGTCATGAAAGTGGGGTCTAGGTATAGTAAAGTGACCATGCCCTATCCGATGAGACAAGTTTCAACGCCCTCTAGCGGAAACTTTAGGAGTTATAATTTTTATTTTAAAAACTATGTGAGGTATGTGGAAAAAGTCAATGACTAAGGTGTAGAGCAGCATCGATTCATTATAAATCGACACCTCCATCACAAAAATGCCTACAATAAAACTCATTAAACGCCCGTTTATTTAATTGTGATTTGGAACACTCAACCTCACGAAGAGCTTAAAACGCTTTCTTGTTTATTTGAGGTCTCGAACACTTAACCTCATGAAAATAAACTTTTTACATTTACCGCTGATGCTGTATGTGCTTCCCGTCCACGACAATGCACATTTGGACTCTAGATTTGAATATCGAGTTGCACATTTTACACCTCACACACAATTACGCATAATTAAACAATAATACCCAAAATTCAATAGCCTCTTAATTAGTATATCCAACAAGACACAGCGTTTCAAGCACCAAGTTACTACATGCAAAAGCGTTTTGTGAGGTTAAGTGTTCGAGACCTCAAATAAACAAGCAAACTTTTTAAGCGTTTCGTGAGGTTGAGTGTTCCAAACCACAATTAAATAAACGGGCGTTTAATGAGTTTTATTGTAGGCATTTTTGTGGTGGAGGTGTCGATTAATAATGAATCGATGCTGCTCTACAACTTAGTCATTGACTTTTTCCACATACCCCACATAGTTTTTAAAATAAAAATTATAACTCCTAAAGTTTCCGCTAGAGGGCGTCGAAAGTTGTCTCATCGGATAGGGCATGGTCACTTTACTATACCTAGACCCCACTTTCATGACTATATCTGTAGGGGTTCAAAAGTTATAGGGGTTGGGCCACTTTTCGTGGGACACCCTGTATATTCCGCAAGAAACCCAATGCTTGAAAATCCCTAACTTTGCTGTTCCCCTACTTCTTATAGCATTTTGTTACAATTGTAACAATATGTACACATACAATTCGTGTAAAAGTTATTTTCTTTTTATAATTTCTGAGACAGCGCCTGGAAACTTAAAATATGTTGCATCCCATCTCTATAAATTAAAAAGTAATTATTTATATCCTGAATTACTGCTCCACGAATAAATGTCAAAATATGGCCTGCTGTACAAAACTAGTATAACAAGCAATGCAAAAAAAAAGAATGTAAAATTAAGAATAATTTTCACAGTTTAGTTTAAATTAGTATGATTAAAATGTTTAGATAAAGCATGGCGGATCACAATTTCCAAACAAGAATTCCCTCAAACCTTATAACTTAGTAAATTAGCATTCTTATAATTTAACTGAGCTATTTAGAATGGCAAAGATGTTCAAGTACACTAAAATTAGTTTTTTGAGTAGTTGAAGGTTTTTGCCTAAATGAATCTAAAAAGAAAAATAATAAACACATGCTAACTTAAATTTTACATTTTTTTTTTATTTACTTATTTATTTACATTACAGTACAGGTTTAATACAGAAATTAGGAAATATATTTGTCACCAAGAAGAAAAACACTGGACTTTTTGGACTTATAATACCATTTGCATTCTGAGCAGTTCAATTAAAGCCAGAGGTTCCCGAACTTATGATTATCCCGACCCACTAACGCGACTCGCCTCGTCTTTAAAGGTATATATTTTATTTTTCAGAAACTAACTTGACTAGCAAAGAACATGTTAAAATAGGGAGTCTGGGTGCCCACCCTAGGGAGTCTGGGTTCCTCCCCCCCCCTTAAAAAAGCCTTTTCTAATTTAAATATAACGATAGGGATTTAAATCAAGTAATTCAGTAATCTGGGGGCCTACCACGAGCCTCTCGACAAAAATAACGACACCCTTACTTCTTCCGTGTCGAGAACGCTGAAGAAGCAAGCAAGTTGTCGACACCACACTGTCGCGGAAGGTTATCCATAGGAAATAGCATTAGTGATCGCAAGTGAGGTCGAGAGTATGGGCTCACTTAACAAGAGGGTCTACCATCAGACTGTCGGGAAGTTCTTAACTGTCGTTAAGTGGTATCGAGAAAGTGAAAAACTCAACGACACCTCAAGAGGTGTCTATATCTTGTTAACGACACGAGAACAAGCTCTTTTATACGCTATAAATTATGTGAATTGTTTACCCTGTTATCATTGCACGTTTTTTGAGATACTTAAAGGTATTTTTAAAGTAAAATTGGCTTGCATTACATCTTTTTTTTTAAATTATCGACTTAAAAATCGGGCCGGTTTTATGTACTAAAAATTAAAGTCGATTTGTGGGTTTTATTTATTAAGAGAATTGAGGATTACTCATACGTTTTTTTTTTCAGATAATATATAAACAATCGTGCATCCAAAAAGCAGCTTTAAAATGATTATCTGATTTAAAAAATTTTAATCAGAAATAATCACCGTGGTGATGGGAAAAAATTTTGTTCTTTATCCAAAACTTATTTTTTTGCGATTAAAAAATTGTAATCAATTGATAACAAAAATTTCCTGAATTTAAGTTTGTCCTCCGTTATATGTTCGTAAAGGTATTCGTTTTAAGCGTCTTAATCTTATTACGATCATCCCTTGTTTAGAGTGGCGAGAATTTTGCTCATGAAAAAACGAGTTCCTTCCCTTGCGTTGGTGATCATTTCAAATTACGCCAATGTAACCCCCGCCTATTTCTGACGTACAAGATGACGAAAAATTTTTACACCAATCAAAAGCGTTATTTCTTCTCGACACCTATACTCTCGAACTCAGTTGCAATCGGTAAAAGCTTGCATTTGTCGACATTCAAAAACTACATCGTCGTGGTAGGCCACGGTAGGCCATCGACAATTTGATCTTGATTTTTCAGAATTCCCGACACCATCGTGCTGCCATCTATAAATCGAAGGATGAAATCCACATGAAATCACTTCTGTGGTTATTCTACCTCCAGACTCTTTTTACTGTATTAATATAAACTTGAACCTTGTAAAAATATATTTTAAAAATGAAAGAAAAAATATTCCATCATAAATATGTACCCAATGACGTGTATTTTTATGGATAGAATTTTCATCTATTTCATACAAAGCAAATAATGGCGGCGATTTGGGCTATTTGCAATGGAAGATCTGATGACTACGCAGAGAAAACATAGTTCCTACCCAAAATAAAAATATTGTTTCATCTATAGGTTGAAAAGTAATTCCTAAGAGCGCTTTTTAATGTACAATAGCTATTAATTTGAAAATAATGCTACAGCCCTCGATAAGAGGTGCCGTAGAGCTGTTTCGCCTCTCTGTCGTTTTCTCCTCTAGGTTTCTCCTCTCATGGTAGGACCTGTAGTTAAGTTTGAGGCTCATCACGTGACTGTCGATAATTTCGGCAATATTAACGATAACGACACGCTGGTGGTAGAGCCCCTGGGGGTAATTTCTAGTTAAATTTTTTTTTAAAGAATTATCAAAAAAATTTTATTGTCTCATGATTATCATGATTTTGTGAAATTCTTCATATTTTCACTGAAAAAGGGTACATCACTCAGCTTTTTATACTTAATATTATTTTTATTAAAAAAAACAAATTTCTTTAAAAAAATGTATTCTTATTTCTCTAAAAAAAAACTATAGAGTGTTTTCAGGTGACGTTACAACCGGTTATTTTCTTTTAACTGTGCACCTTCTGTAGGGATTTTAACTGTTCCTAAGGCCGTTGTTTATCTGTTGCTAAGGCGGTTTTTAGGTATGGGGTCACGTGATTGCAAATGCTCCAATAGAAGAATTCCACAGATAGTCATTTTTGTAACTGTTAACCTCTGTAGGGAAAAAAAACTGTAACAACCTTCTGTTGCTATGGCCGTTGTTATGTCCGAGTCATGTGATTGAAAATGCTCTATTATAGAGAGATAACTGGAAAAACTGAAAGAAAATAATTTAAAACTATGAATTCAGTGGAAATAAATAGTTTTTTTATGATTTGGCAGTAGGGGTAAAGCCTTACTATAAAACGATTCTAAACTGGTACAATCCTAAAAAAATAAATAAAAGGATTTAATCGACATTTTCCGCAGAGCACAATGATTTAAACCATTGCAAGTATCGCAATTAGTACACAAGAAAACCAAAGATATAATTTTTAAGTTAAGTCTTCTTGTTTTAAGTCGAAGCTTCAATCGAATACACTAAAAATGGAGGTACCAAGCTGGTTATTATGGTATATGAATGCATCTACAGCCTGGTTTGTTTCGTGGATAGGATACTATGCCCTCTTCTTATATCTCAGGCTCCTATATTACGAATTCTTGTATGTGCCAATTCGAGTGAGACGCCATTAATGTTTTAAAAAGCTTCCATCACCAGTAAATGCCCAGATTAAGGAGGTAAACATTAAATACTGCTGTGTGTACTGGTGGACATTGATATAAAAATACTATAATATTTGCAAGCTGGAAAATGTGTAAATAAATCAACTTTAGTTATGACCTCCTTTCCTTTACTGTGTCGGTGCTTTTCCGTTGAAAATTGCTAAGCTGTTTCAGATGTCAAATATTAGAAATAACACTAAAGCATTTGCCAACTAACCGATAAATATATGCGTAAAATTCCCTTACCAATCCCGTTAAAAACTTCGTTAGACGTATTCATCAATTTTATGTTATTGTTTTTATCAATATAACTATTTTTTATTAGGTTAGGTTCAAATTTTTTGGTTATATTTCTACTTTATTATATCCAAGTTCTTTTGGTCATCAAATATCACCAAATTTTTATGGTTGTCATTGATATAAGTGTGCATTTTATTTAGCCAATTTGCAAGTGAATCGTTGGTTTGAAAAATTAAATAAGTCCAATAACCAAGTTTTGAGAAAATCTATATAACTTGTAAGTAATGGAATTTTCATTTTATAACCATCATATTTTAACCGGAAATTAAGGACCATATATTAAATTCAGAAGAATTATCGAAAAAAATGTAAGTACATTCAAAAATATTTTACAGTTGAAAAAATGTTTGTGGACTTATTCTCTTTTTCGAAGTTATGAAAATTCAGCTGAAAAAAAATCTTAAAAACCAATTTGGCAATTAAACTTTATTTCTGCTTAGTTCCACTGCATAAAAGTGTAAAATAGAAAGAAAAATAAGAATAAAATTTAAAATTAATGTGAAACTGAGTCATGAAGGCAGAATCAATGTGGTAAGTGAATATTAATGGAGTCAAACATTCATTGGATAAAAAAGGTAAACACTTTTAAATTCAAAGCAAATTTTATTTTGGCTTTATTCAGCACAAATAGAAAGACAACAATTGAAAGAAAAGAAAGACAGATTAACTTAAATTTTCAAATTAAATAAAAATACAATGAATGGGCATCTCAATTTCTTCAGGGAGTTTTGCCATTTGCCCATATGGGGGGTACTTATTCTTCCCTCTTTCCACTTATGTGTAGAACAAAGCTTGGAGATTGTTTACTTAACATTATCTTTATTAAAAAAATTAAATTTCTTCAAAAAAATTATTCTTTAGAGCACACAAGGTAACAATTGTTTCTAAAATATAAATAACGTCACTTCCACAGATGCTTTCCTTATTATTTTTTAAATTTATTTTTTATTACACCACACCTTATTATTACAGGTATCCATTCATTGCTCCAACTTAACACGGTCCAAACCATCCTCTTGTAAACATCTGCATACATATTTTACAACTTCCCCACTACTAATAGAATCAAATTTAGACTCTCCCAAACGTTGACATGGAAACCAATCAAACCCAACTCTGACACATCGAGCCAAATTGTCACACAGCCGCATCCGATATAGATATGGCGTCATTCTCCTCGCATCATTTACCCAGAATTTAAATCCCTGCAAAATGCACCCCAGATAAGGGCACAAGGACGTCCCCAATCATCGCCGTGACACTCTGTTTCCTTTAATCCATGTCCGGCGATTAGATGGAGCATTAACGCATGTATATTTGATTGTCTGTTTGGAGGCGGATGATCCCGTAATCGCTTAAGGACACAGTTTTCTGTTAGTTTAATTGTGACGATGTGTAATATCGACGGTCGTGATTGGGCGTTAATGTGTGATATAGTATATGGATTTGGGTTTCGAGGCAAAGTGGTGCCAAGAGAGAGGATTCGTTTTGGTTAGTGCAGTGGTTCCCAACTGGTGGTCCGTGGAGAGACCCGGAAGCCCACAAAAAAATCTAATAGAAATTGGAATGAATTGAACAAGAAAAGATTGAATTATACTTTCGGATATGTAATTTGTGGGGATAACACTCATCACTAAATTTATTACAATTCTTTCTTCTACTATAAATACTTAAAGTGAATTTATGAGTTCGGGAAAAAAAAGTTAGACGCAATTTTGTGGTTTCCAAAAAATTTATTTATCTTGCAACAAAAATAACTAATTTTCGTGGGATGTAATTAAATTTTTATTAAAGTATAGTTGCATAGCATTATATAAAAATTCCATGCTTAATTAGGGATAGTAAAATTTCATCTTTAAATTTTGTGAAGATAAGAATTTTAACCTATAAAGGATGGTCCTTTAAGATTCCAATTTTAGACTTAGTAGTCCGCGGACTTCTTTGAGTTGGGAACCACTGGGTAGTGTTGCTTTATGTAGGTCAAATTTGCTTCATACTATGGCGCTATGATTCACTCACTAATTTCGTATTCATAAATTTCAGTTTCCTTTGGTGTTTTATTCTGTTCTAATAAGACTTATTATACAAGTGCTTCAATTCCCATATGTATTGCAGTGAGTTTCATATTGGCAAAGTGAAAGTACCCAGGGAAATGGTTAATTAGTTCAAGTTTATTTATCCAAATTACGAACAGCTATAGTAATTAAGATTTTTTTTTAATATTTACACGAGATTGTTAGTTCGAGACTTTTTTATGATGTGATGAATAGTAAATGGAGATGTCTACACTACACTAGTTATTAGCTGGGTTAGTATGAGGATTCTAGCAATTTCATTTTTGATTTGTTCCATTATTTTTTAAGAAATGATAGTGCGTTCTTTTTTGCATTTGTTATTGAGGATTTTTTTTCCCCAATAAGGGTAGAACGCAAAATATATGTCAAATAAATTGTATTTAGTTCAATTTTCTTAGGTACTATTTTTTTCAAGAAAATGTTGTTATAAGTTACCTTAATATGAATGAGGAAATAGAATGAGGAAATGAAAACACCGCGGTTTGGATAATTCTTTTCTTGAAAATTATTAAATCTTTTATATTAACTATTCCGTTCATATAAATGAAACTATTTCAAATGGTTATAGAATTGATGTACCCTTGCAAGAAAACTAAAGAAGTGAAATGATTGTGTAATGTCTGCACATGCCACAAAACACGATAAAACGCACATTTTATTCAAAGATTTAAAACAGAGAAGGCCGGATTAGTTCTTGTTTATTTTCTTTCAACTAAATTCCGCTTGATCTCACGGTAACGATGATTGATAAAGAAAGCAAATCTCCAGGAAAGAATTCGAGTCATTAATATTCCTTACAATAATGGTTAGCAAACACGACATTTTTTTTTACTTTCAAAGCCTTAATACAAAAGAAAAACGTAACAATGCTCAACAGATTCATTCGAGAATAAGATTTCTACTTCTATTATCTTTTCTATTTCCCTTACGCATAACGACTATTAGATCCCTCAACTCTTAAGAGTGGAGCACACGCTAATAGCTAAGCTTTCAAGAATTTTTTTTTGAGGCTCTATTTAGTTTGGGATCACGATATTATTACTTTCTATTCCACCTAGCTCTCTTAAGTGACACGGGCTTCTGCCTCATAATCTCTCGGAAATATTAATACGGGATGATATAGCTCCAATGATAGATGGCGTTCGTCCCTCTAGCCGTTGCCAGGCAACAGACCGACGCCATGGTTCCTGCCGAGATTTCATTTCTTTTGTTAAGAGTCGCTTTAATCCTGATTTATTAGGGCCCGGCTACGAGTCCCCAATAATAGAATTTGAGTTATGCTCTACTTTTGAAGGTATTACGGAATGTTTGTCGATTTTCCTAGAAAAAAAAACCGGGATCCGCCGGGGGAAAAGCCCATTCGATTATTTATTGGGTTTGAAGTAGGAGAGAGTTTAATGCTGGATCTTCCCTTAAGAAAGGAAATGGTCTTATGAATTCATCAGTTCGGTTAAGCTGGCAATAGAGAAGAGTCAGATATCGATGCATTAGTTGGGCAGGGTTTAAGGGATCAGGAGGGTTATTTGTGCAGAATTGTGCCTCGGGGAGAAGTGTGTCAGTACATCATTTGGGGAATAGAGTCGAACGGGGGATTCGATTGGGGTTAAAAATTTCATCGGTACAAAGGCTCGATGAATCTTTTAAGATACCGTGAAAGAAACCGAGTCTGTGAATGGAAGATTTGGTTTGTTGTAAATCTTTCGAGTAATCCTGCTTCTGGAATATAAATGCTTTTAAGTATTCTTAATTGTGTGTTATTGTTTGGGGGATCAAGAGTAGCATAAATATTTGGGCTTAAGATTTAGTTATTCCACTTAAATGTAAGAAAATTTTTTTTATTTATAAATTACTTTTGATAAACTTTAATATTGCAGCGACTGAAATGAATACTTGAAACTTTGAGTAAGAATCGTCGTAAAAATCTATAGAATTAAAGTGTTCTTCGACTCGGAAGTATTTCTCTACCAATGCAACATCGTACAGTTTTCAGAAAATGTCATATCATAGTTTCTATTCATCAAATGTCATAGCGACATCATCACTGTAAATATATAATAATATAAGGATAAGCATATAAGGATTATTTTTTCTTAACACATTTACATCTTGAAGTCAAGTAGTTTCATTTTTTTAATTTCAACTAATTTTTTTTTTTTAATTTTGGCTAATTTTCGATGTTAGAGTAAAATCATTACTCTCAAAACAACCATATGAAAAATTAATCGCTTGACCAAAAATAAACTTTTTAAATTTTTATAGAGTGTTTTCAGCTGAGGTCACGACCAGCTATTGTAGGGCAATGCGTCTATTGCTAGGTGACGAAGTATCTGTTGTTATGGCGGTTGTTAGGTGTGGGGTCACGTGATTGCAAATGCTCCAATAGAAGAATTCCACGACCAGTTATTTTCTGTAACTGTTATCCTTCTGTTGGGCAAAGCTTCTGTTGCTAAGGCCGTTGTTAGGTCCGAGTCATGTGATTGAAAATGCTCTATTCATTATGAGATTTTTACCCCTTTCTAGAAAAATCACTCTATATTACACAAAATTAGAGTATTTTTACATCGTTATAAAATTTAATATGATTCAATCAATTAAACTAATTCTATGATTACCTGCTGCCAATCAGCTATTAAAAAAAGCAGATTTAGGAAAAACATTTCTTCTCCTAATTCACTTTTTTTAACTTTTTCTGATTGCATAGCTATTGAAATAGCAATTATATCATAACTATAACGTTATAAAATTATGATTCTTCTATCTTATTCTTTTAACAAAGCCCTTGAGTTTATCTGCTCTGCGAGAAATACTAATCTCTCTCCTGTAAACGTCAGACCTCCGAAGCGTAGTTTTGTTGCTTCTTTTTCCCCAGCACTCTTTTCGATTTATAGACCTTTTGCTCCTTGGCCTTTCTATTGATTTCAGCTTGATTTTTCTCGTTTCATTTTAGAATCTGGGTTTCCCTGGAGCTTGCAGGATTTGCTGAAGAACTTCGTGTTCCACTACCCCACTTTTTTTTGTTGTTGTTGCTCATTTTGAAGATAGGTTCTGTCCTTTCGAAAGAAATATCTATGTTTTGTTTTCATACTACTATTCCAAAGAAGTGTGTTGGAAGTAAGACACGTCTTAAAAAAGCCCTTTAGTTGTTTGCTTTTCTCACAAATGCTGCATTTTTACGCCCATTCCATACATCCTGAAAAAAATTATGTTACGTGTTGTGTGCGATGTATTTCTTTTAATAAAAAGGTATTCTTTCCAGGTTTTGACATAAACCGTCAAAAATTGGATTTACTTTGAACCTCCATTTAGGGTCATTTTGAACCTTGGATGTCCAATTATCTCGAAAACTAAATATTTAATTTTATTTTCTTAACACATTATGGCACGATTTTTATTTGATCATCACAATGAGAGAAATGATAGTTCCAAATCTTAAATAAACCGATGTTTTCATTTTTATATGAAACTTTTTGTGATTCTTACGTATTATCCCGTCGACAGTTCCATTGAATCCTAAAATGTCTTCGAAGCCCAGTGATTGTTATGGCCGTGCAGCTGAATTGGACAGTCCTTGAACGGTCAACGGGATAATACTTCAGTAAAATGTTTGCTTCAAATATGACGACCCAATGCTTTCAATTTTGAAATACCAGATAAACTCAGTTTCAAACAATTCAATTGTCACTACTCAAGTTATAATTTATTTTTAATTTATATTTGAAACCAGAAAATTTATGGTAGCTGTATGCATCTCTGTAGCTGTAGTGTATCTCACCACGTTGCGACAACACGCCTCTCACATTAATTATAGTGACCTTACATTCTGGTCACAGTCGCTCGTTGATCTATGTGAATACATTGCACTCATTTGAAAATAATGACGTGATGTATCATTTTTGAAAACCTTCATATTTCAAGAAATTAGTACATATACCTATTCGTGTTTCGAATTTGGGTTAAATTGTTTCGGAACCATCGTTTTGACTATCTTGCGTACTCGTATTTGAGTAATTCCCACTCAGTTTTGAAATACATTTTGAAGAGTGCATGCTCTTGGTTTTTTACTTTTCTTTTTAGGTGACTGTTCGATCATGTTTGAATCTTCACCACACTACTGATCTGTTAGTAAAGACCATAACATCTGAAGCTTTAGGCCTCATTTGATCCATCTACTCTAGGCAGCAAAAACGAGTTAACTCCAATATAAAGGTGTTTGAGTTACCTCATCTATTCTATTTAAAAATGGAATGAGATTAGGCTGGTCATCTTTTATAAGAATGAACGAAGAAAGAACATGTCTGAAAGTTTTTAATGCCACTCCTTTTTGCAGAAGATCCATAGGAAGACTCAAGAAGAGATGGAAGGACTGCCTAGATCAGTATTTCCCAACCTTTTTCGGTCCATGCCTCACCAAAGCCTTTCTAAATTTTCCATGCCCCGCATGTCCTTTATTTTTTCGAAAATCCATCTTGAAAAGTAAATGGTTGCCCTTCTTGAAAACCCAGGTGGTCCATGGGTGCACCTGGGGGTAATTTGGTAGAAAAATTTCAAATCCCCCCCCTCTAGAAATTCATATTGCCCTCCGGTGGGGCGTACGCCCCACGTTGGGAAACACTGACCTAGATGAAGATTTTGCCATCATAAAGGATCATAAAGGAAAAAAAAACCTGGAGATCTATTTCTAGTAAAATGGCGGTTGGGAGAAACTATTAAGGAAGGCCAGTTCACAAAGGGTTGCCGAGCCAATGTTGTATTATTTTTGTTATGCACTTTTATTATGTAAATTTCCATTTACAAATTTACAAAAATAACGAAGGAGAAAGGCAAATTAGAACATGAGAGAGAGAAGAGATAGTTTTCTTTGTAGAGTTATTATTATTTTTTTAAATGATATGGGGGTGGAGTTATTAAGCATAAAATTTTTAAAGTGTTATTAAACATATGTTTTGAATTCATACACTTATAATATCTGGGGTACTAATTTCAGCTGCATGATGCAAAAAAAAAACCCGACTCAAAAATATACTTCGGACCTATAATCGCATTAGTCGGTATTTATACCCCATTTGAATAATGTGACTCTTATAGTGGTGAATAAGCTCGCCACACGTGCATATAAACTTAGCAAAGTTAGTTTTGGTAACATCTAGAATATTTAAGTTTCTCTTACAGCCTATGGTCTCAAAATTAAGGGCATCAAATTACGTAAGTGTATAATTTTAAAACTAACTTAATTTGGCAAAGTTATATATAATATCTTTCTAACAACATTCTCTCGGGCAGATTCAATTACTAAACAGATTTTTTTTAGTTTAAAATTAGTGTTTTCTAAAGTCAAAAGAGTAATTTAAAGAAATTTCCCCAGTAAAATTCTAATAATATAGAGCATTTTCAATCACATGACTCGGACCTAACAACGGCCTTAGCAACAGAAGGGTTACAGTTTTTTTGCCCTACAGAGGTTAACAGTTACAGAAAATGACTAGACGTGGAATTCTTCTATTGGAGCATTTGCAATCACGTGATCCCATACCTAAAAACTGCCTTAGCAACAGATAAACAACGGCCTAAGCAACAGTTAAAAGCCCTACAGAAGATACGCAGTTAAAAGAAAATAACCGGTTGTGACGTCACCTGAAAACACTCTATACTTTAAATTGAGAGTGTTCCTATTAAAAATGCAGATCGAGAGTTAAAAAAGGCATATACCAGTTTTCCAATGACATTAACTTTTATAGCCGATCTGATCGCATGCAGGTTTCGGGTCATTTCTCCGAAAGTAAAAAATCCATCCATCCCGTGAAAAATCAATTTCAGCATCAAACTACAATCCCCAAAAATCAGAGGTATCAGACCAAAATGTTTATACCCTATACGAAGCCGTAGTAAATGGTCGATTGACCTATTTTCTAAGCTGTGTCATCGATTTAGTCTGCCTTTCTTGGCAATGAGGGTATTTATCATCCCTTCTCTAACAATGAGCCTCAGCTGAAGCAACGATTTATCAAGCGACAGAGCTCAAAGACGCCTGAGGTTGTAAACGTCTTTGAAAATTTTTAGTTGGAGGAAGTTTTAACGACAAATTCGCTGCTCTCATTTGGAGAAAATATGGTGGAATGGGTCATTCCTGTCTTCTGTCAGGTGACATTTTACCAGAACGGACTCATCGGGTTACAAAGGTGCTGCGTATAGGGACATCGTAGGGATATTTAGTGCGCTCTTTCCAGTTCAGGGTATTTTGTTACGTCGTTGTTAAGCCTTATTTAGGGCTTAACCCTTGAGTAAGTATTAGAGAAACTTGTTGGAGGGGAAATATAAGGTTGCCTTTGAGATTACGTGTCTTTTGAAAAATATTGGATTCCACTGGAATGGAAAGGAATGTATTTTAGTTTTAGATTTATATAAGATTTACTAAAATTTAATTTAATTTATTGATTAAATACATTTATTTAAATATTAAGTATTATAATTCAAAATACATAAATACTCGTATGTCAATAAAACTAATGTTCTCCATTTTTTACCTAAGCGTGTTTGATCAAAACAAATGTGTAAGGAATGCATGTTTTATTTTTAATTTAGATTGCTTTTTAAAAACTTATCGAAGGTTCATAGACGCTTTTATTATATTTTTATTTCTTTGTCATAAGTATTTTTTATAAGTTAAGTTCTTTCATTGAGCAAGTAATGGAAGAAAAATTCTAAAAACAGATTGTGATATTTTTATAATAATTAACAGAAGTAATTTTAAAATTTTTAATTGAAACAATATCCATAGCTAAAATCCTTTATCCTATAAATTCTCATGTGTTGAACTCTTAAACGTGTTTTTAATAATTATCTTTAGCGATTTTTTTAAAACTTGAAAATTCACAGAGTTATTACATTTAAGTTAATAAACCTTGGATATGTTTATATTAATCCATAATTTAGATACAAGTTACTTGTTATTAGCATAAGGGACATTAAAGCATAAGGGAATAGTTTTCACTATAAATGCTTAAAATGTCATCTTCAAGATTCTTATACCTACTTAACTAAATCAGACAAATTGAAAATACCTTATAAGACATCGAATGAATAAAATATTTAAAATAAATTTTGCTATTGGATTCAACAAATTTAAATAAAAAAAACGCTTCGCTTTCATATTGTGTGTGAACCCATTTTATTTATCAAAAAAACCCAGATGTATCGATCTTAAATAATTAATATACATTTTAGAAGACAAGTAGAGCAGGAAACAATTCTGACAAGCTCCATACCGATTCAGCTTTTAGACTAATCATATCTCCCCTTTTGAAATTAACAAAAAAAAAGCCCCAACTCGTCCAAAAAAAATCTCGCAAAAGCATTGAGATTAAGTTAGTGTCCCAAAGCCTACCCTCTTCTCTCTCTTGCCCAACGTTATTTTTTGAGAAGCCAGAGGGTTTTTTTTTTTAATCTGTCTCCTATTTCTCTGTTTTTCCTGGGGAAGAATCGAAACGAAGCTAGCTAAAAGCTTTTCCCGATCCATATTAATAGAAAACACAAGAAAGTGGTTGAGCTTCCCGAAGTTTCCATTTTCATTATTTATCCATTTCCACCTGGTGCTTGTGGGGAAAATTTCAATTGAAGGTTCAACTTTGGTGAGAGATTTTTCGGTAATTTCTATGGAGCAGAATAGTAGTTTATTTTTCCTGATCCCATGGCTGTCCCATTCTATAATTTTCAGAATATACGCGTTATAATATTGCAAAAACATGTATATATTTTTAAAAAAAATCAAAGAGACCCAACATTTTTTTAAATTTTTTATTAAAAAAATCACGAAAATTTCTTTTGTAGATGTAGTTAAACATTATATTTAATGATTCTAATAAAATCGCTTTAAAACGAGGTGTGATAAATTTTTCTCGACCAAATAAAACTGGAGTTATGTAAGATTAAAGATCTAAAAATTGTATTTTCATCGAATTTCAAAAAAAAAAAAAAAAAAAAAAAAAAAAAAAAACACGAGAGGATTAGGTCAGTGCTTCTCAAACTTTCAATTTTGGCTACCAAATTTTCATCTCGCCCCTTTTTTACACAGTAACAATGTATTTATGCGAAGCGATCATAATACTTTTTTGACGCTTGAAGAAAATTGGTTACATAGGAACCGCTGTCCAAGGAGAATGGGGTCCTCCCCCGGGTATTGTTTTTAAATTTTAGTGTGATAAAAGCGATCTAAGCTATTTCTTAGGAATTATTGAAAATACATATATAGCACCCACTCCTGGACCCTCCATTAATTTGTTCAGATCTGAATATTGTAACTTTTTCTATACACTATTACAATATTAAAATTTTGTGGGGGATACTGAATTCCACCAAAAGAAAAGAGGATTGGTCTGGAATCCCTCTCTCATATTCGGAACTTTGATTCTTGAAAATAGTGTTTTACTCCGTCGGACCGCCTCTTGAATAGAAATTGGCAAAAGAGAAGTACAACTTGTTATCATTAATAAATATTTCTGGGCTAAACCCTATAACCTCCTAGAATACCACCCTGGTGGAAACCCTATTATCTAGGTGAAAATATGGAACCATGGGTGGATTTAGGGGGTCTTTGGGGGTAATGTCTCACCTTTTCCTGGGTATACCCTTTTTTTAGCGGTTAATCATGCTATGAGAGCTAATATGGGCAGCATAACCCCTAAACTTTTAAGATATTGTTCCTCTCTACACTAGTCTTCCTTCGAAATTCCCTATGAAAAAAAGGAGATTCACCAGAAAAGGTTTCCCCAAACCATTTCCAGCTGATCACGAACTCCTCTTTCAATATAAACCTTACTTTACAACCAGCAGACCTTACTTACAAGGGGGTTACAACAAGGTTTGTAGAGAGAGAAGGTTGGCTCATCCGTGACGTCACCTAATGGAAAGAGGGGTCTCTGCCAATGGCAATGCTCGTACAGTTTGGTACGAGCATTGCCATTGGCAGAGACAAACCTCTCTCTCTACAAACCTTGGGGTTACAACAAACCTTACTTTACAAGGGGGTTAAGGGTTCAAACCCTTCCCGACATTATATTTTTGATTCTGTTAAAACTGTAGTTAAAACACTACATTTGAGGGTCAAATTTCAAATACTTTCCTTTGAGGAGACCCCCAAACCCCCCTCCAAAATTTTGACGTCTTTTATGCAGTGACTTTTCCTTGAAAATTTTCCCGCTTATAAGAAGCGGTTCCCTTTGAGTGTTCCCCAGAGAGATTTTAAAATGAAATAAAACTAGTTTAAAGGGACAAATCTCAAAAAAATTTCTGGGGGAGGAGCCCTAGACCCCTCAAAATTTTGACGTCTGTTTATATTTTTTTCCTTTGAAAAATAGAAGGAGCTGTTATCTTCGCATGGAGCTCAAAGAGTCTCAAAATGGAGCTGAAACGCTACTTTTAGAGGCACTTTTTCAAAATTATTACATTATGTGCAACACAATTCAAATAAAATCATACTTAAACTTAACTTATAAATTTACGCGATAGAGGGTACCTTAGGAAAAATTCTTAGTCAAAATCCCTCCCGAAACTAAAGTCTGGTTAAGGCCCTGATATGAGGCAAAAGTTTATTTTCAATTTCCATATCAATGATTCGAAGCTTAGAGCAAGCAATCTTCACACTTAAGTATCTGTGGTTAGCATTTTTGGGTGGCAACCAGTTAGTTAACTCGATGTTTGTACCAGACGATGCAAGGTAGTATGCTGTTCGGAGATGACTATCTCTAGGTCTAGTGAAGACTATCCCATACAACTGGAAGAACCTTCCCAGTTTGGGAATTAGCGAGATAATCCAAAGGTAAGTTTCATAGGCAATACTTTGTATAAAGTTAGGAGCTGTGTAGTTTTACTTTACCGATTATTTTTAGTGTAGTTAAGATGAGGAAATCGGTAAATTTTTTGTAAATTGGTACCTTTTTCCGACGCCATATTTAATCCCTAATTTCCTGAACTTTACGGTTTGCAAACTAATAAATCTGCTCTTTTTACCTATTTGATTTTTATTCAATTTCATAAAATGTTCTTGAATTGTCATCTGTAAGTATTTTGATCCCACGTATCTATCTTACTTAATCTATAAGTAAGTTTGGTATAGGTGAGATATTTCAAGGGGGGGGATTCATAAGCAATAACTTTTAAAATATGAAGGAAGAAGCTGTGTAGATTTAGTTAAGTGGTAGTTTTTAAATCTAGTGAAGATGCGGTTTTGTAAGTTATTAAACCATTCTTTTTTAAATAAAGGACGCAAAATTTAATCCACAGGTTCCTGAACTCTTCAATTTACAAGCTAGTACTGCTTGCCATACTCACATTTATTTTATTTGTCGATTCCGGTTTTTTTTTTTTTAAATGTGCTTAAATTGCCACTCTAAAGTTTTTGGCACGGCTTTTATTTATCATTTCGCATCTAAATCTCACTACTATTCTGAATAAACTTTATAGCGGTGAATTTTTTAAGTGAAGTAACATCAGTTACCTGATCAGGATTCGATCTACATAATTTGAAAAAAAATATGCATTTTTTGCTTGATTTCTTACAAACTATATACTTTGTATTAGCTGTGTGTATCATATGTACTAATAAATTAAATTATCTGATGTTCAACGGTTTCCTAAGTATATATTTTACATTAAGATTTCCGGAACAGCTTTAGAAAGAGTCCTCCAGTCTCCCATGTGTAACCACAGCAAGGACTCTTAAGTTCCATAAAAAAATGACACAGTATTTCATCGTGAAAATTCTTTCCTCACTGATTTCTTAAATTTTCATCAAATAAAAGATCATTTAAATTTTTAAAATTATATGTTTACGTTTAACTAAAATGTGTATTTTGGGTTGTTTAATTTTATTTTTTAGTTTTCTTTGCAAAACATGGTGGATTTATTGATTACAATTACAATTTTTAGTACTTACGTATTATACCGTTGACCGTTCAGCGGCCGTCTAATTCAGCGACACAGCTGCCAATGGGCTTTGATAACGTTTTTGGATTCAGCGGCACGGTCGACGGTTTAATACGTAAGAACCCAATTTTTTATAAAACCATTAATAATTTTTGATAATTATCAAAATAATGAAAAACTTTAAATCTACTTCAATTTAATTCTTTAATAAATAAAATAAATGAATTGAAGTGTTTAGAAACAAGGGCATCTTTAAAGGGCTGCAATTTTTTAAATATTAAGTTGGTCATAATTTTCAAATGAATTCTATTGAGTGAAAAATTCAATAAAATTAAAAGTTGAGTTATTAAACTTAGTTCAAATTTGTTTTAAAATTAAATATTGTCCACATCACACATAAGTCGTCCAAATTTTGTTTCCTAAAATTGAGGGAATATTCAAATAGTACTTTAAACTAAGTTTATTTTACCTTTAAAGTTTAGAAGTTACTTTCAATTTTAACTAACTCAACCCCTTAATTTAGAACCTTAACGGACCAATCTTTATAACTTAAAATCGTTCAACCTCATAAAATTGCAAGACATTTTTTTCCCTGTCGAATGCAAAAGTGTTACTAGTGGGAAAACTTGCTTAGTAGAAGAAGTTATAATATTTGAAGTTTACAAAATAACTACCGGAATCGAACAATTGTGTCTCTTACTGCACAAATATGCAAGGTTTTTTTTGCTAATTTTCACCCCTTAAAACTCATTTGCGACCCACCTTTCTATACCAATTCTTGTTCATCTTGATGTTCTCTACCTACCCTACCCTACCCACCCAGTTAGGACCACCCTGTATAATATATGAAGCTTTGAAATATAAAATGTCCTCGGTTTTTTTTTCTTCACAGAACTCTTGATTTCACTTAAAAACTTGTGTAGCAGCGGAAATAATTTCTAACAATTGAATGGTGACTGTTCTGTTATCTTTAAAAATTAAAGCGCCTTAAAAATCATCTCACGGTTATTATTATATCCTTTGTAGTTTATTGAAAAAATTTAGTTTTACCGGGCCTTTCACTAGCCACTGCTTTATAAGTACAGGGTGAACGAAAAATCATTAGACATATTAAAAATTCATAAAATATAGTTAAATAACAGAATTAATTATAAATAACGGTCTTCTCACTTTCGCCATCGGTTGGTTGAGATATTTTTTAAGACCAAAAAAAAAAACTTACGTTCAAAATTATGTTAATAGAAGGCGCCAACATAATTCACAAATTTTGATTTCTTGTTCGATTCCAAAGAAGGAATAGACCTCGAAATCAAAATTTGTTTCGGGATATATTTAACTCTCTTTAAAGTAAAGGATATTATTTTGGATGTAATCAGTTTATCAATCATTCTTTTTCTTTTCAATGTAATTTAGGGTCATTCTGCAGGTGGGTTATTATTTTAAATTGAACCCGGAAACCCTTGAATTACGTTAGTCTCATATATTAACATAATTTTGAACAAAAAAAAATTATGGCCAAAAAAAAAAAAATCCCCAGACGAACAGAACAGATGCCGAATATGAAGACTTTTTAATTCGGTTATTTTTATGAATTTTTAAAATGTCTAAGGACTTTTTGTTCACCTTGTATGTATAATAAGAGATAATTTCTTTTCAGCGGTTAAAGACGACTTCTGAATCAACCTGTCTCTTGCTACAAGTTTCATTATGTTGGGATTCTCTACTGATCTATAGATCAAAGATCAAGACACCGAACCAAAAAAAAAAAGTGAAAGTATTTTTCACTGGACTGATTTGACCAAATGAAACTTTGTTTTGTGAAATGAACTAAGATGTTGTGCTGTTCTGGTTCATAACTATAGAAGGAGTAATCTGAAATATGTTTGTCGAATCCTTTCAAGTGTGTGGAGCATGAAGTTTTTATTAAAAATAAATCAAATCTTTAACGAATTTCATGCATTTGCATCTTCTTTAAACCTTTTGTTTTTCTTTAGTTATCTTTTTCAGGTATCTCCGAGCCATGTAAGCCGATGTGGAACACTGAGATTTTCAAGCGATGCTTTTGATGAGAGATTCATTCTCAGGGTTCGTTCAGTCCATAATAATCTCTTAGTTTTACACATTATTTCCAAAAAGGGCATTTAAGAACGCTTGGATATTTGTAAATTCTTACTTTTTCTTGAATAACTCGAACATCTTTAATTTGAAATTGACGATATTTCAGAGATTTTTCAATCTTCCCTAAAATTAAATGAAAGGCTCTGATTCACAATTAGGACCGAACCTAGGAACCCCCTGAATTTGGAAAGTGCCTAAAAATTAAAATCTAAAATAACTTTTTATATTTTCTAGAATGTAGTATTTTCAATTAGTATTTCAAAAGCTTTTAAAACCGGGATCCTATACTAAATGCTTACTGTAATGAAAAAAAAAATTGAAGTTAAAAGTTATACGAAACAAACCTGTAAAAATAGTATAATCGATTAAATTTTTCTGTTTAAAAGAAAGTAAAATATTTGTGTTTCCTTCAGCTTTGAGTTATCTAAGTTGCTAATTTAATAATTTACTAAACCTAGTTTTCTTTTTCTAAAAGTCCTTTATTATTATCTATGGAAATTATTAATGTGGGAACTAGAATATAAAATCACAAAGATTTGTTAGCTTTCTTTATCTAATTAAGATAGGAAACCGCAAATTGACGTCCTGAGAAATTTGATTACTTAGTGCCATTTTAAAACTTTTCTTACAGTAAATTGAAATAATATTAGTAATATGTATCCTAATATTTTTATAAACTCGTTCAAACAACTTTTTGGTAGTCTTAGATCATTCACAAAGATCTTAAAATTTTCACAAAAATTATTAATTTTATTCTTCTACTCTACATTCTTAACGAACCCTGATTGCCATCTCTAGCGACAAATTTTCAGTCATACTTCCAAAATGTCAAGTAGGAATGTGCTTTCAACTCTCATTGAGTTTTTTAATATTTTCTTTAAAGAAAATTTTCCCCGTTTGATGCATGTAGCTTCCAAATTTCTGTGTTCTACCATTGTATTCATGGTAAATGTCTGTTTTCAGCAGTCTAAGGAGCTATTATGGTGAGATTTCTATAAAAAACTTTTCAACAGCTAATATTTGTATCAAATGGCTAATAGTTATTGCTTAGTAATTTTTGGTATTTCTTTATTGTAATTTGTAATTGCCCTCAAATCTAGTTTTAAACACTGTTTTGATGACTTTGTCCTTTCGTCTTGAATATTAAATACCTAATGTTAGGATTAAGATGGTAATATTTTTCAGTAACTTTATGCCATCCAAATATTTTGCCGGTATTGGCTGGATATCCAAGTTTCTTTAAGGTTTTTGTAACATTTTTAAAATAGAATAGGCAGTATTGTATCAGCGAATCCCAGAAAACTTACAAACCTTATAGTACTTAAAATGGATCTCATATCCGATGATCGAATAAATGGCCAGAGCTGACATCTGGAGGCCAAATTAAAAATGATCCAAGTCCATTTACTTGGTTGACGCTATGATTTGGGCCATAAAATTTTAACAAACTTAAAATCTGAATGAACTTAAGTTCCTGAGCATGCGCATAAGATTTTCTGTTTAAGTTCAGCGATCTGAAGATGGACCTCTAGCAGCGCAGGCAAAGTTTAAAGCAATAAAGGCAGTTTTATTGTAAGTAGATTTACGGCAAGGGAAATAGTGAATGCCAAAAAAGTTGCGCATGCGCACAAAGGACAAGTATGAATAGCACTTTCAGTAATCCTTGAACCCATATTCAAGGACACACGGGTAAACCCAAGTAGCTGACGAGGCGAAAATTTTATAAGTCCAAGCGCAATTGAGGGCAGCGCATCTCGAGAACGAGTGTTCCAGAACCAAGATGGCTGCCGTTCGAATCGAGCTATTCCCATATACCTAGGAGGCACTTTTATATTCGTTACAGGTTCATATTTTTAAGTCCGTGAGCATAACAATGATCTGCGCATCTACGAGCTGGAGGCTGCACCTACGTCAGAATTGGCTGGTAGCAACCAAGTGGCTTTACTAATATGGTCTATCTTATTAGGTTATTGAATTACTACTATAATCCACTAAGCATTGCTCAATTAGTAGTCTACTTGGCTTCCACTCCGGACTTGAGTAAGCAGTAGGACTTGTTAGACTTCTAATCAATAGAGGGTACTTAATGTTAGTGTTAAGTCCAATAACCAATAGGTATACTAAGACCAAGGACTCTATTGATAAGTTAGACTTCCTATCAGCAGAAGGTACTTAGTATGTTAGGCTAACTAGTGCTGATTGGACTTAATAGATGAAGTCCAATCAGCAATATCCAGCTAAATAGAAAGACTAACATTAGACTGAGTACCCTCTATTGATTAGAAGTCTTAGTCCTATTGCTTACCTTATAGTCCGGATTGGAAACTACCGCTAGAGGGCAACACTAAGTCCCAGCCTGTAAGCAGACATTTTGTTTGTTTACAAGTTGGGACTTAGCAGAAATTGGGGTCCCCCCTCCACTGGTTTTAGAAAGCGTTGTTGTATGAGTGTCCCTGTTTGGCGACCAATTTGGAGTGTTCCTACCCTATTGTCTTACCCAGTGGTCACCAAATTCACCTTTGCTGAAAATAAAGAAATTCAGTTTCAAATAAAGTAGTCTTTATTAACTCTCAATCACACATTATAAAACTCGCTAAATTATTTTTTCAGCATGTAGATTTCCATAGCTGATCGCCACCTGTAAATAATAATTAAACATAATAAATTGAGATATGGTCCATTTTACCTAATATAGTAGAGTAACGCAGCATTTCCGATACTCTTAAAAAGGAATATAATTTAAACAAATTTTCATTAATTGGGTAGGTATTTTTCCAAGTAAAATTTTACAGCTTATGAAAGGTCTTGACATTTTTTACAAAGCATAAATATTATTTCTATCTTTGATTTATTTAAAGGGTAATGTAACTATTAATTTTTCTGGGATCGAGCTAGTAAAAATTTTTCAGAACTAAAGATGATTGGAATTTTAATCATTAAGGACATCTTTGGGAAATATTCCACAATAAAAATTAAAAATTTGGTATAAGGGATTATTGGAATGTTGGGGGAATGACCGCTCCAAGATTTTACTCGTATATTAGCCAAAAATAGTATGTATCACTCAACTTAGTTTGATACTGCTTAATTCTATCTCTAAACTTGAAAATCATAAATTTAATAGCCATACACCGTAAAAATTACGAAGTAAATCCGTAAAAACAACGGCGTTTTACTATTTTCCACAACCAACCCAGCTGCCAGTTTAAAACCGTAAATTTTACGGGATTTTTTTGCACTGTAGTTAAACCCAATTGAAAAATTTTAATATCTGCAGCTGAGTTGGTACAACACCAAAGTCCACTCTACCACAATAGTCTCTAGGGTAAATTTTACCACGTTCTTATATTTTGAGATGGCAAGTTGATAGGATACATGATTACGAGGCCACTGTCCATTTGCTACTTTGATTTTTTATTTAAAGTAACAAGTATGTAAATATTATAAATCTTTGTCAAATAAATCTACTTTTATGGTATCTAATTAAAATTATGATTAGGGTTTTTTGGGGAGGGATACTCATATGTTGCCGGTACAGTTAAAATTTGTTACTTCGCATAGATATAGGGATTCTTGGCCTTATGAAATAAAAATGACTTACTACCCTAAAAAGCTCGGTATCACTAATCTAGAACTAATACAACAAGGACTAATTTTATGGTAAAAATCTTTCAGGATTGGGGGACGTATTAGGAACATTAACTAACAATCTGATCGCTTTAAACATCCCAAGGAGGTACGCTCAGTTTGGTGAAATACACACAATTTTTATAGGGTGATTCAAAACTATCCTGGGAAGGAAGATCCCAGAAGCAACCCGGAAACGGTCAAAAACGAAAAACGGGGAAGGGGTCCAGCAAAATCTCACCACCCTTCGAATCTTCTAACTCAAGGGTCGGCAACTGGTGGTCCGCGAGAGGGTATTTCCCGGATCACCAACAATTTTGAATTTGGATGAACAATTTTTAAATATATATATAGAAATTTATACGTTGTTTGACCACATTAATGAAAATTGTTTATTAAGTTAAGCTTTTTATCGTAACCTGTAGATATTTAACATCTGGGGGAATCCAATATTCCAAGAGTAAGGGGCCGTTCCAATTATATATACGCCCCCTGATTCATAGGCTTAACGAGGGGGGGGTTATTGGGGTTGTACCCCCCCCCATTACATCGACGTTTTCTAAAACATGAAATATTGAAAAAAATTTCCTTTACAAGGAAGGCGGTTCACTAGGAACTGTTATTTTAGGAACAAACCCAAAGGGCCTCAAAATGAATTTAAACACTACATTGAGAGACGAATTTTTAAAAAATTTCTGGGGGAGAACCCCCAAACCCCCCTCTAAAAGTTTTACGCCTGTTATACTGTGTTTTTCCCTTGAAAGTTAAGCCTCTTAGATGAAGTTTTCCCTTCGGAAGTTTTGCAAAAAAAAATTTTTATATTTTACACCTATATTATGAGACACTTTTCAAAAGGGAGTAATATGTTGGAGGGGTTGACTGGTCGGAGTAACACCCCCCATAGGTCATCTCTAGTTACGCCACTGCCCTGATTTGAAGCTTTATATAGAATTAAAATATCTAATCGAATAAGATTTGGGAGGCACCATCCCGGAAAAATTTAGTTTCTGGTAAGAAAAACGTATATTTTTCAAACCACAGCATCTGAGGAAGCGTAAAAATTATAATACTATTTTAAAAATCATCATTACATATTCCTAGCTCACCAAATTTTGGTTAACCTTTTTGAATTTCCAAAATTTTCTCGGTTGAAGACCCCATTTTAATACATAAAGCCATAAATAAATAATTTACAAGGAATTTGAAAGTAACGAGTACTTTACGCTGGACCCAGAGTAAAAATACTTGCCTACCCCTGCTCTATCAAAACGATACAAACAAAAATGTTGGTTTCCCTCACCCTATTTTAGCTATCACTGCAGGCAAATCTAACAACCTTTCAGAGAGACACAAGCAGATACTTACATTTACTGCGCATCATGGTTGCTGAAAATATCAGGAAAAAAAGGAGATCCAGTACCAATATTTTACCCCCAATTTACTCTTCGAACGCTTCTAATATAATTATTTTGGTGTTGACTTTGCTCAAATTCTAAGTTTAACCTTAATAATAGGAGCTGTCTCCTTAATTTTAGTCCTGATCTTTTTTTTTTAGCAAATCAAATTTCAGAATTTCATTTATAGTTACCATTTTTAAGTTAAGTATATTAAAAATTCATAATTTTAACTTTTAACTTAATCCAAAAATGCTACATTTGCATCTCAAATGCATCCAATATAAACTACCATGTCATTAGAAAACTATACAATCATTTTTGAAATATACAAATAAAGCGATTTAGAGTAAAGAAGTTCACAACATGAAAAATCTCCATCTCAATTCATATTGGTACTGAACCCCCAAACACTACAATCTTAAACTTAATATATTTATTTATTTTAAGTTTCTTGAAGCAAAACTAAATCTCAATACTACTTCGCTACTTTTCATCAAACCTGAAAAAACCCTAATATACAGCAAGGTTTTCTAACACATTTGGGATTTGAAGAATTACCTAGTGCACACAGAACGAGAGATTTGTTAAACTTGACGTTAACATTTAACTCTATCTGCTTGCTAAAACTGCGAATTTACTATTTTTTTCTTCTAGTTGTATTTAAGCCAAGTTAAAAAGCTATTTGCAACCCTAATATTTATATTATACGAGTTGCTTAACATTTATTCAAATATCTGGAGAGCACTATTCAAACTGATTTCTACTTTACATTTTTAAACTTAATATTTGCACCAAACTCTGATTAGACCGAGTATTCAATCAAAATCTTCACAAATCTTAGGTATTTCAGCAATAAAACTAACATGGGTCTTGCCAAACCAATTTGTTAAGTACTAACGGTAACATCAGTTGACAATAGTCTATTAAGACAAATAAAGTTGCTTGAAACTATTAAACAAGTAGCCTACAACAACTATTAACATGAATGTAAAGCTTTACACCTAACTTAGTACGATTACAGAAGAGCTATTAGCTAAATCTGATAATGAACAAGCAGGAACTGTTGTTGTCAGCCAACAACACAATCTACACACCATATCAATAAAATTTTTAACGAATTCTTCTTCCTACACTTATAATTCAATGAAATATTCTTTAAAGTACTAGTAGTTAACCTGAATTGGGAAAATATATTAAGGGGAATCTAAACAAAAAACAGAAAGACCAAACCTTACTCCGGCAGCAAAAATACTGCGTACTTTCCATAGCGAGCTTCGGCTTCCAAATGAGCCCACACGTGTCAACCGACTGCCTGCGGTCACGCCCTCTTTCGTCATCACTCCAGTGCGCATGTCACTGCGCATGTGCGCCGAAACATGCAAATGAGGGGTTGCGCAAAATGGTAAAATTGCCTTCACTCTGTGAACCTGATGTGCCCTTAAATGGACCGGATGCTCGACGTTAAGGGGGGAGAAAGAAGTCCCCCGGCCTTTCAACCGGGGGCCCCTTCGTTGCACATGCGGTCCGGAGGCATCAGGTTCACCATACACTACTACAACTTTTTTTTTTTAATTTTAGAATTTATTTGGCCAGAATTAATCTACAATTTTGAAGCTAGGATCGAACCGGGGACCTTTCGTTCACTGAGCCAAGGCTTAACCTACTGAGCCACAACCGGCTCGACACCGAAGAGTTTTATTTTGTAGTGGATAGTATTTTGGAAAATATATAAAAAAATAGAAGAGAATCAAAATTCTGGAGCATTGGATTGGGTTATAAAATAAATCTCGATTGAAACACGACTTATAGTCAATTTCAAACTTTATCTAATGACACAACAGATATATTTTTATATAATGTGGAATATTCATATTTTAGTATGGAGATTAACATTGTGCATCATAATAATTCGATAGATGGCGCCACGAAGGGGCAATATAATACAATAGAGACGTTCATAAGAACTGGTTATGCCAGTTTCCAACCAATGCGTTACAGGGAAAATAAGAGAGGATTATAAGACCTTTTGCATTTTAACATACCTAAGAATATCCAATAGTAGTATTTTCAAAAGATTATTAAGCATACAAAAAAAAATCTAAAAATAGTTTCTTTGAATAAGGAAATTAAGATTTATTAAAACTCTTAGAACTTGTTAGTTCCAATCCTATACCAAACATCAAAGTAAAAAAAATAAATAAATAAAAACACATTTTTTTATTAAAATTCTCTCTTCCTTTTGAAAAAATATTGGCACAGCTGGAATAAGTTGGCGGTATATCATGATTTGTTATAGGGCCGTATTTAGAAACTTTAACACGGTCAAGAAACGATAAATTGCAAATCAGATCAATTGCAAACCAGATCACTCGATTTCTCAATCGTCAAGGTCGATCGTCCACTGCTGCTGCCTCCTATCGGAAAATATAACAAGTAATTATACGCTGATGTCAGAAAACTCTGCTAACTCTAGATTTCCATTACTTTCGTAATATATTAATGTCTGAGGACTGTTTTTGGTAATTAGCAGCTTTTCTAGAATTTTTGGAACTATTTAACGGACCACAAAGAGTGTAAAAGCAATCGTAATACGGTTCGAATCTAGGAACAAAATGGCGGACGAGACCTGCGAAGTTTGAAATATCTCTCGTTTGATGATTGCTTGAAATCTCTCGTGTCGTTATCGTATCGCTATCGTATCGTTTCATCATAGTGTTAAAGTTTCTGAATGCGGCCTATTTGGCAATCGCGACGCGATCGCCAAATGGAGAACTCTAATCTCAGCTGATCCAAAATATTTGCTAAATTACTCACCGTATCGGTATTTGTGACTTGCGTTGATTACAATGAATTATCCTTACTGGTCAGAGATCATCAGGTATGCTAATGGGCAAATTTAGGTTGGCCACCCTGGGGGGCATGCTGTCCCCCAGAGCTCTGGAAACATTATAACGGTCCTTCAGATGTGATTTTATGATTCAAATTTAGCTCATTTGTAGTGTGAGTCTCGTGTGGAATTAGCCCATTTAGAATCATTAAAACAAATTTCGACAATTTTAAGTTTCAATCTAAACGTACTCTATGACTCCTGTATGCAGTGTTATTCCTAGGATTTTTTTGGAGGAGTAAAAATACTCCTTGACTTTTTTAGGAGGAGTGAAATTGAATTATGAAGAGTGAAATACGGAAATAGCATGAACTACTTATACAGAGACTGAGACACGAAAAAACCGCAATCAAACTCCTTAAGCATCAGAACAATAAATGGAAAAAAAATTTCTATTGTATGAAAACACTATTAAAAAGTATGACAATTAGGGTGCTGTGGCTTTTAGCAATTGGCTTTGTCCAGAAGTCAAGTGAAAGTGTCTCCACTGAGATCAGTAGGTATTTTGGGTAGAAAAATATTTTTTGATTTCGGTGAGGCACGCAGTGCATTTTTTAAGCTAAACCTTAGTGAAAAGTTCAAAGAGTGAAAATACTCCTGGCTAGTTTTTTAAAGAGTATTTCCGATTTTCAAGGAGTGAAATACTCTCTCAGAGGAGTTAAAAATATCTCTGCCTGTATGATTGGTTTTAATTACTGACAGATATTTTACTTTATTACTATGTTACAAAATATTAAAACCTAATATAAAAGCGGTCCATTCTGTAGGTACTCATTGCTAGTTTAAATAATAAAGAAAAGCAAATTGTGTATTCCAAAGAATGATTCTCTGCACCGAGTTCTCTTTAGTATGTGACAGACGCCTCAATTTGGTATTCGGGCCAACTTCCTATCCCCAGGGGACACGGACTTTGCAAATACTCAGGGAATACATCTGAAACCCAGTTATGGTAAAGGAATGACTTAAAAGTTTTGAACACGAAAGTGAAAAGCAAACTTAAGATTATGAATTATGTATAAGATTCGGAGATAAAAGTTTCGTTCAGCGAATAGAAAAGCCAGATTTATTCTGAAGGAGATAAAATTCCTCGAAAGCAAATGATATTGGCTTTTTTGATCAGCCATCGCATCGTCCCCTACTGGATGAGATTAAGAAAAAAAATTATTTTCATGAAAATTCGCTGGAAATATAAATCCTTTTAAGAAATAATTTGAAGAGAGTAGTGCTGGAAGAAGTATGAAAGTTGATTTGGAAAGGCGTAAAGACTTAGGAAGGCTTGGAAGTTTTAGCTAAGGAACGTTTAGAATTAGATGAATAAAAATAGGGTATTGGAAATTAGGTTTTGAATAAAGCAATATCATGAGTTTAAGTGAATAGCTTTTCTTTAGTTTCATGGCAGGGCCGTATCCAAGGGGATGGTTTTAGGGGTTCAAACCCCTCCTGAAATTTGGACATCAATTTTTATGCTGTTTTTTCATTAAAAACTATGTGACTTCGCAAGGAGCGGTGTAACTCAAAGGGTCTCAAAAGGTGTTAAAACACTACTTTTATAGGTAAAATTCCAAAAAGTGTCTCGGGGGAAAGACTCCAAAGCCACCTCAAAATTTTTGAATCTATTATGTGCTGTTTTTCTTGAAACTTATGAGGAGTGATCCTCATTTTGTGTAAGATAAAGTCTAAACAATTAATTAAAACACTACGTTTAGGGCCAAATTTCCAAAATGTTTCTGATGTAGGACCCCTAAACCCCTTAAAATTTTGCTGTTTATTATACTATACTGTGTTTCTTAGAAAATTCTGCGGCGTACAATGAGCCGTGCTCCGTGCTCTTAAGGTGTAATCCAAAAAGGCCTCAAAATCAGCTAAAATGCTATTTTGACCAACATTACTCACCAAAATTAGTAGAAAATGTACGAGTCATCTAAAACTTGATAAAACCCCTCCCGAAACTAAAGACTGGTTACGTCCCTGTTTCATGGAATAAGATCACAGCATATTGTACTAATTTAAATTACTGTTGCTAATTTTTACCCTAAATTTATAAAAACTTTCCTTAAAAAATTTAAAATATATCTATAGAAACAAATATGTAAACTATACAACTATTCTTCTTCAAGTAACCTTCAAACTGAGTATTTTCACTTAGTGTCTGTGGTTATTATAGGTTTTCCTGATATAACAAGGGAAATTTTAACTTGAAAACTTATTTTTTTCGGCGATATGCTTGAAACACGCTGACTCTAAAATGCGTTAAATCGAAAATTTTGTGGTACTTACGTGATTATGTATGATGATGATACCCTGATTTTATATGCTAGTGTTTCTAGCGATAAAGCTGTCACAAAAATGTTTTATAACCTAAAAAGAGGATGTACGAAGCACAAGTTTAATAACCAATGTTTATGCTAAATGTAGAGAAAAGTTCATTCTTATCTTTAAAATTAATATCACGATTTAAATCCATTAAAGGTTATGAAACTATTTATTAAAAAAGTGTGCTAAAATTACGAAAAAGAATTACACAATCTCGTTAAAAATAATAACAATTTATTATTAATTTCATAGAACATCTATATACTACAGAAACATAATACACAATGTAAATAAAACCATTAACCATCTCTATTCTTTCGTATATACATCTAAATCCTATGTACCTTTTCTCAAATGGTGTAGAGTGAATGCACCTGTCAACAAACATGACTATACATAGATCGACACATCCAGAAGAAGCTCATTTAAAAATGAGGCTGGCTCGCAGCGTTCTTAAAAAAAAAAACTTCATCTAAATCTTCTCAAAGTCCCATGAACAGAGTAGAAAAATAGAAAATTCCTGAAATAAAAAAAAAATTAATATAAAAGCTAGTCATTCGCATAGATAACCGAGAAATAACTAATCAGTTAGATGCACTTGTTATATTACTAAAATCAATGCCACCTTAGGTATTTCTTTTTTTTTTTTGCAAAAATGTTGGAATAAAAATCTTCAATGTATTTATTTACTTTGTTTTCCAGCTGATGGTTGAAAAGCTCTTACCACTTCAAATAGTATTATTCACAGATCACCGTTTAAATTTAAATCCTTCACCATGAGAAAATTCAAAAGCTAGAGTTGGTTTACTGCATTTCAATGTTACGTAAATTTATAATTACTTTTATTAAAGTATTTTAAATATGCAATACCTCATTAAGAAGTTATTATTTTCTTTATTATTCTTTTTTACTACCTTTGCATGCTTCATATCAAAGAGTGTGAGGTTGCACGAAATCATGATTATGCTGTGAATAGTTTTTTCTAAAAGCGAACTCGCAGCGGAAAAAAAATAATTTTCGACTCTGATATTAAATACCACCTCCAGAACTAATAATCTCATAAATAGGATTTTATAAAGAAAATGACCCTCGTACATTTTTATACAAATGTTTAAAATTTCATAAATGTATGTTAAATAGCTTTTGCGTGGTGAGAGTTCAAAGTGCTCAAAAATAAAATTTTCAAAATCAGCGGCCTAGGCGGTCACTGTTATTTTTTTTAATATTGAGTGATTCAAAACTCGTCTAACCAGTATGATCTAGTAAGCCGTGGTTAAAGTCAGTAATAAAATAAGTTGCTGTGAATACATAAAATACTTCACTTATTTTCATAACGCAATAACATGTTATAAAACCAATGTCTGTTTTCGTAACACAGTAATCGGACATGGTATAAAGGAACATGTGATCTAATCCAGCTACAAATGTAATGGAGACCATAAAAGAATTCGTATAGATATTAGTTTTGTAACTCAGGAAAGATACTATGTAACGGGTGGAATTCAGTCAGTACAGATGAAATACATGATTGTGTTTACTTGGTTATTTGTGGAAGATTTGGTTTAAGATAAACTAGACTTCAGACGAAATTTAGTCGGTTCAGTCATCATAGTCAAGGATTATTTTAATTTCAAATTACATATACTTTGCATTGCAAATGGAATAAACAGTATTTTTTTATCGCATGAATTTTAAAATGCTCATAAATTCGTAAACTATAAACATTGAATTATTATTCGCTACAACGTCAATAGATTTTGTATTTTACGTTCAATAACAAATTTGAAGAATTGTTATTCTATTTTTTTTTTAAGATCTACCAAAAGCTTTAAAGGTATAAGTTAAAATCTTTCGAAACACAGACCCAGATGGTCATATTTAAAATCAAACAATGCCTGATGAATGCAACTTAATTTCATACATGTATTACATTTAGAAATATCATAAAGCATACACATGTTCATTGTGTTTTTAATTTTTTCTATTCATGCTAAATAGAGAACAATATTTTTAAAAAAAAATCACGTGTTTTTTTTAATTCAATTTAAACTTACGAAGAATTCGAGAAAATACATAATTCCATATTGACAATTTTTAGTTGTAACTGTTATTTACTTTTGTATAAATTATTGAAATATAAATGAAAAAATATTAAAAAAAAACTTCTAATAAATGCTAATGCCACTTACAAAGTAGAATAATAATAGAAATAGAATATAAGTAGAATAACTGAACAATATTATTATCGTTTTAACGCCCCCATTGTTTGTTTAAACACGTGTTACATTTTTAGATGAATCAAGACTTTATAACTGAATTACGACAAAAGAATTTGAGTCACTAAATAAGTAAAACAAAATGACTTACCAACTTTTGTGCATATAGCTATAGCATAAAAATTCAGAAACTAATAAAAGCAGTGAGCTATTGTTGAAACTTAAAATTAAATAACCCATTGCTTTACCTAATTACATAGCGAATTGTGAAATACTTCGAATATTTCAAGCATTTCACAAACTGCACATCACTGTTAAAAACATACACGACGAATAACCATTAATTTCACTCCAAACACTCTTCTTTCAAAGCACCCACCTAAATCTCAACACCCCTTCTAAATAACAGTAATCAGCATACGATTAAATCACCTCCGTCAAACCCAAACACACACAGCCATTTGTTATTCACCAACATCCAGAAAAAGCAAGAAAGATAGCGAAAGAGAAGAAACACGACGTCGCGCACTTGTAACCCGTGTCCGCTGACGTTTTAAAATCTGATTTCATTTACATTCATTTATCCGCCGCTGCCAAGATGGCGGGAGATGAGCTAATCAAAATTCCGGCGCGTGGGCCGGACGGGTGTCCCGGATTTTAAATATATGCCTGTCATCCCGCCTCTACTTCCATCCGGCATTCCGGATTGCGGGTTTTTGTGTCTCGAATGTGTCGGGTTTCCCTTGGTTTTGGTCACGTCAGGTATGGAATGTTTTGAGGAATGGGATTATTCGTGTCGTGCGCATCGTTCATGCTTTATCAAATTTACGGAATGTTTGTTTTTGATGTATATGGGGTATGCTTCTATTTGTTTAGAGTCTATAGGTTTGTGAAGCATATAGGTTGTGTTCATCATGGTGCATGCCTTAAAAATCTCAGATGGGTTTAGTAACGTAATGCTTGGTTAGGTTAAGACTGAAAAGAATGAAGAGTGTGGTTTTGAAAGAGAATTTGAGTCGTGGCATTATCCACGATTCTTGAAACTCAGAATGTATTTATTATATTTAGAAATTGTATTCTGTAATAAAATAAATAACTAAATCTTACAATGCGTATATATATATTTTCTATTAAAGTATTTGTGGTGAAACGATCGCGTTTCTCACATATTTTACTTTACCCTCGGCCACCCCGATTCCATCTTTAGCTACGGGTTTTTCTCTTCTTGCCTTTTTTCGAGTCAAGGCCACATTCCTCCGTTTTTTTCTCCTCACTCCGAACCGGTTCTTTCGGGTCGAGGCCGATAGCAACAGTGCTTTTGCACTGACGTGTTTTTGTAAACCAATCAGCGATCGCGATTGTTTTTGGCGGAAACTTGTTTGTGGCTGCAGCCTCACTTCACTCGGATTCCTTGCATTGAACGCACGCTGTTTTACGCGGCTTCTTTTTTTTGAGCCATTTTCTTATGGCGTGGATACGTTGGCCCCTTCTTTTTTACCTTTAATATGCATAAATAAATACTACATTTAAACCAACAAGTATGTCTAGTCATCTTTAGTCCCCCTTAATTATTAACTTAAGATTTCGTTAAAAAGTCGATGTGAGCAGATTCAAGCTTCATATTCGCTTGGAGTACCATGATCATCTAGAAGGCTGGTCCCACTCTGGGCAGCCGTTCCTCAGCAATATTCATCTTCGCTTGGAGTACCATGATCATCTAGAAGGCTGGTCCCACTCTGGGCAGCCGTTCATCATCAATCGTCATCTTCGCTTGGAGTAGCATGATCTTCTAGAAGGCTGAAGGACAGCCGCTCCTCTCCATAGTCTTATTCCACACCTATATGTCCCCTTACAACAGCGAGCCTACCCAGAATCTTCAGTCGGTCCCTCTCAGGATGAGAGTGGGTGAGCCCTTTTTTCAAATTTATTCTCACAATAGTTTCTTTATTAATGTGTATCGTGGTTTTTAAGTGCTTGTGGGATAAGCTAAGGGTTGTCTGGGTTATTGTGTTGGCCCTGTGATGTACTACCACTCTTACATCAACCTTGAGTTGTCTCGGTCCTTTTCTTTTGGTTGGTGAGGCCCAACCCATAACGCCAAACTTATCACCACAAATTGGTGCCCTGTGACCTTCCTTTGCTTTAAACACATGCACGGTGACCCTTCATTAAATATTTTTTTGGTTTTACATGGTATTTCACATTTTTGTACTATGTTTGATTTGTGATGTCTAAGTGTCGGAGTGCAGGATATTTCTATTGTAACCCCCAATTTAAATTTTTTTCTGTTTTGTATGTATTCAAAATTTTAATTTTTTACCTTGACGGTTGGTTTTCGAGTGAAGTCCCTTAGTTAGATTCCTGTACTCACACACTTATGCATGTTTTTGAATTTTGACCGACACACATACACGTTTAATTTTGTTTGAATTTCTCGAAGGGTGTTTTTTTGCCATTTTATTGTGTAATGTGCTTTCCACCAATTTTTTTGTTTTCCTTGAACCAGAATCACCTATATTTTTGTAAGTGCCACATACCTAAATGTTGTTATTATGTACCTTTTTCTTTTTGAGGAAAATGTTTTTAAATTTTTTTCCATTGAAAATGTAATTTTTTGCACACAATTTGGTCTGTGTGGTTGCGCCATTTTTTTTCCTCTGCATTATTTTTTGTCACTAGCCTAATTCATTAATGGGCATACCAATGGTTACACCTTCCATAGAAAATGGATTCTGTCCCATTGTATTCATGTTTTTGCCCTCACTAAATATTTTTCTGTTTACACCTTCCATCAAAAGGATTTCCTGTTCCATTTTTTTTCTGAATTATGTTTTTTTTGGGTTATACCTTCCTGCTAATAAGAACCCTCTTGCCATTCACGTGTGTCAGTAAGTCCTGTTCCTGTAAACCCCATTAACAGCTGTGAGTTCAGCATAATATTTACAATGGTTGGTTCATGGCATACACACTCTTTTCCTCACTCTACACAAGCCGTGATGACGGGTTCTGCATTCCCGGTAAAAAAAAAAAAATACTCACGCTTACCTGACCTCTACTTTTGTTTATAGTAGTTTTTTTGGAGATTTTGTACTGCTCAAACAATTTGTTTGATGGTCAACTCGAGGGAGTTTTAAGATGTAAAGGGCAAATTTTTTTTCCATCGACAGTGCTTGACAAAGTACATAAGACATAATTAATACATAATTTCTGATAAAAAAGGGAATAGGAGTAAAGTTTTTTGAGTCAACCAACCTCCTTAGAGACCTTGAGTCAGGTCAAATTTAAATTCATCTCACTTGGTTGATCTCAGTATTTGTTTATTAGTGACAAGGCAGATTCTAAAACCATGATGTGACAAACTCATATACATCGAGTAATATTTTTTGTGGAGTTATTGATTGTTGCCACACACAGATTTAACTTTAAAAACCAACTAACTTTTAAGCATGGTCATATTTTCCTAGATGTCTTGTTCAGTTATTTCTTAAATTTTTTTGGTGATTCTTTTTCATTTTTGGTTCTGGTGGACAGAGTTTTTTTCAAAGCACATATCTTTTTGGTATTTTCAAAAAAATTTTTTGTGGTTTAGATGTGGTTTCTGAGTTCATTTACCTTTCATGTTTACCTTTTACAAGGTTGTGAAATATAACGTATTAATATTACTGTGCCCTATAATTTTTTTCTTGTGTTTTATGCTACAGTTTGTACCTAAATGGAATTTTTTTTTTCAAAACAATTTGTTTTTTGTCATATGACCCCTATAACTAGGACTTCGGTCAAGTACATGACAGTATTTTCCTTTTTTGCATAAGAGTGACTTTAGTTTTATAATGAAACTTTATTTTTAATTAGTGATTGTTGTAAAAATGAGTTAGGTGACTAATGTTTTTTTGAAAAATGAAATGATGATCGTTGAGTTAAAATTTTCTATTTGGTTTCTGCGTTCAAAAACCCTCGTTGTCAGGTCTTTCATTACGCCAGAATAGTGCAGTTCAACACGCCCTGGTAATCATAGGGAGGCCCAGGTAGTCTAATCCTGGTTCTGGTTGTCTGCCCTACAGCGAGTCGGAAACAAAAAAAAAAATTAAAAACAACCAGAACTATAGCCAAATTGGGAATTTTTTTGTCTTTTTGTATGTGGATGGAAATACCCACATGTGTAGTGCACTACTTTTTCTTAAGTGGAAGGAGAATACCCACTGTTTTTTTGTTTCGTGGAAGGAGAATTCCCACAATTTTTGTCATGTGGAAGCAGAATGCCCACTGTCTTGTTGAAGTGAAGTATAGTCCCTAACAGTCTCTAAAGTTTTTTTCTGTCACTGATCTTTTTCTTGTCACTTAACGTAGCATAAAACACATAACAAACAGTTAACATGAGTTTAATTAGGTATTTTATTTTCAATGTGTTGAGATTGGAACTTTCATTCTTATTTAGGCCTATAAGTAATTCTTTTGTCATATTACACTGTTTTTATAGTAATATCACTCTGAATATAAGTCTGTTACTCAGATATAATGTAATTTGTTCCTTAATCGTGGGACTCTCATCTAGTCGCTGTTATGTAGTTAACTGTTTTTTTGCCCTTCTTTGGGTTGATCTCACTAAAGTGAGAAAACATCTTATACTAAGTTTTTGTTGCCCTCCCTTAGTCTTTGTTTGGGGTTGTTGCGCAACCACTTGAAGTTGAAAGCTGGTCTTGCTTTGGGTGCCCAAACATGTTAATGTCTATCTGAATTATATAAGTTATCTGACCCTCTTCCAAATTTTTTGTAACTTCAGACTTGATGTGTGTTCCCATGATTTTTTTCATAATGTAATCTTACACTTTTGGATGTTCACATATATGTCAATGTGCAATTAACTAGTGATATTACCACCATCCATGTTTTCATGTTTATGATGATAATCCTAAATTTTCAATACCTGTCTTTGGCATGTCATGAGCCAATATGTGCAGCTACACATGAACTTTAAAGACTGAACGTCTCTGGTGCACAACAACAGCAATCGGATGAACCATCATCGCAGTTTGTATTTCTTAAATCTTGTAGCCAACGTGTCCTCCCTAGTATATAATGTGTATATTCGTGTGTAACTAAGTTGACATTTCTTTTTGTAATGGGTGAAGTGATTGTTGCTCCGCTTGGTTAGTTTTTTCATTTTGGCATTTTTTGTTTTAAAAAAAGTTTTTGTTCTGGAATTTTTTTCTCAAAATTTTTTTCTTTTTCCTGTCTTGTGGGAGAATATGTGGTGAAACGATCGCGTTTCTCACATATTTTACTTTTCCCTCGGCCACCCCGATTCCATCTTTAGCTACGGGTTTTTCTCTTCTTGCCTTTTTTCGAGTCAAGGCCACATTCCTCCGTTTTTTTCTCCTCACTCCGAACCGGTTCTTTCGGGTCGAGGCCGATAGCAACAGTGCTTTTGCACTGACGTGTTTTTGTAAACCAATCAGCGATCGCGATTGTTTTTGGCGGAAACTTGTTTGTGGCTGCAGCCTCACTTCACTCGGATTCCTTGCATTGAACGCACGCTGTTTTACGCGGCTTCTTTTTTTTGAGCCATTTTCTTATGGCGTGGATACGTTGGCCCCTTCTTTTTTACCTTTAATATGCATAAATAAATACTACATTTAAACCAACAAGTATGTCTAGTCATCTTTAGTCCCCCTTAATTATTAACTTAAGATTTCGTTAAAAAGTCGATGTGAGCAGATTCAAGCTTCATATTCGCTTGGAGTACCATGATCATCTAGAAGGCTGGTCCCACTCTGGGCAGCCGTTCCTCAGCAATATTCATCTTCGCTTGGAGTACCATGATCATCTAGAAGGCTGGTCCCACTCTGGGCAGCCGTTCATCATCAATCGTCATCTTCGCTTGGAGTAGCATGATCTTCTAGAAGGCTGAAGGACAGCCGCTCCTCTCCATAGTCTTATTCCACACCTATATGTCCCCTTACAACAGCGAGCCTACCCAGAATCTTCAGTCGGTCCCTCTCAGGATGAGAGTGGGTGAGCCCTTTTTTCAAATTTATTCTCACAATAGTTTCTTTATTAATGTGTATCGTGGTTTTTAAGTGCTTGTGGGATAAGCTAAGGGTTGTCTGGGTTATTGTGTTGGCCCTGTGATGTACTACCACTCTTACGTCAACGATGAGTTAACTCGGCCCGTTTCTTTTGGTCGGTGAGGCCCAACAATTTAACGCACAAATTTTATCACCACAGTATTCAAAACTAATTAATTAATAAAAATAATCAACTCTGAAATTATTTATGTTAATGGTCATTAAAATTAGGAAATAGAAACTTTACTTACTTACATAGAAACTTTAAACGTTGTTTAAACTTTTTATGTGGATTTATCGAATGTACAAACCAATAAATGCTAAGAAAGTTCTTTGGTTCTTTCAGTGAAATTATGATATCAGTTTTGCAATTAACAAAAAAAAATAAATAAACATTTCAAACTTTGAAACATATTAAAGTAGCAATAAATTAAACGCTTTTTATATCATACACTTCATCAAAAGATTGAAAAGGTTGAAAAATACTTGAGCAGAAATCATAGAAATAAATGCCCGTTGAAATTAAAGAGTTACCAATATTTAGTTGTGTGTTAATACTTTTTAAATTTTATTTATTTGTGATTCACCTTATAGAGCATTCGCACATGACGTCACTTGGAGGACAAAAACAACGTTGCTAAGGCTGTTGTTAGGGGTGGGAAATAGAAGCATCCAATAGAAGCATTCGTACATGACATCACTGGAGGATAAAAACAACGTTGCTAAGGCCGTTGTTAGGTAAAGTCATGTGATTGAAAATGCTCTATTTATAATACATTATTTGTTCTGAAAGTGCATTATTTATAGCGAAGAAACTAGAAAATCATGCAGTAGTTTGGCGTAATGTATAAAAAAGTAAATAACGTGCCTTTATAGAAAAATATATAAAAAGAAAGAAAAGTTACGTAGTTCTCAACTCACTGATTTTAACAAATATCATTTTTGAACAAATATAACAATTCCTTGATTTAATACTTTTAATAATGGGATTAGCTACAGGAAATTTAATAAAGATTGTACAAATACTGAATAAATTAATTCTTGGATTTATTAATACCTACCGGCAAATTGATCTTTTATTCAATACCTTTGAGCCTGTCGTATTTATTCTTAATAACAATAAACAGATTCCCTAATTACTTAAACCCCCAAGATGATCAAATACATATTAAATACATCACAAACAAATAATAAGAATTTTCTTAATCATACATCCCGAAGAATCAAGTAGAAAGTTTAGAAAACAGTGAAGGCTATTTAATTACGGAAAAATATTGATAAAACCGATGTTTCAAAATAAGTAATCTCTCTTCCTGCAAGATTTTGGATAGCCGGATAAATATTTATTCATGCATTGCTTTTAATTAGACATCATCTCCCTCGGATTTTGTTTTCGAGCACTATTTATATTCTTTAATCTGAGTGGTTAATATGGGTAGTATCTCCAATTCATTAGTTTTTGAAGATGGAAACGGTTTCCCTCATTGCGAAAGAAACCCGATAATTTCTCCCCGCACGAGGTTTAATTAAGGTCAGAGTTATGGGTTTAACTTCGAACACGTTTAGTAATTAGTTTCAAAACAGCGAACTCTCAGGTATTAGAAAGGTATCTTAATTTAGATTTAAAATGGCGAAAGTGCGCTGATGCCTCTCGTATAGGTTGAAGAGATGGGCGAAGGAAGCTCTATGTTGTTCACTTGATTTTCTCGAAACGAGTACTTCTCATTAATTGCGGTTGTGAGGAGGGGTACTTGAAGAATCGTTATTAACTTCCATTTTTATTAAGAATTTGTTATTGTTTTTTTTGGCAGAGAGGAAAAGCATCTTGAAAATTAAAAACAGTTCTAAAAGCTTTTAACATTTTAATAAAGTTCTATCTGCTTGTTCGTCCGTTCTGGTGAAATTTAATATCCGCTCCCGAGTGCTTTTTGTTTTTAAAGGAAACGAAATAGTTCTATGCTTAAACCATTTATTACTTAAAACTCACCGTTAGTAACGCAGTGAATTAAAAAGCTAGTGCATGCCTCGTCTATCCCCCCATTGAACATTTTTTTATTTTTTTTTTTAGTTTTCATCGAAATACATAATTCTAAGACCTTAAAAGTGGTTTCTAATAGTTTCTTTTAAATATTATTTTACTATCTAATAATTATGTAATTATAATCCAAAAAATAATTACAGTGTGTAGTACTTTTCATTAATATAACTCAGATTTTTCAAAAAACCTAAATTGTATATGTTTTAATAAGGCAAAATCATTTTATGTGAATATTTTAATCTCAACAGAAAGAGACCTATACTCGACAGCAACGTTTCCTGAACCCAGTACGTCACTACGCGGAAGGAGAAAGGAGAAAATGGGTAAACACAAAGCCTGTTGGGTATCTAGGAGGAGTTTCGGTAAGCAAATCGTGATAAAAAGGCGCTATACTATATTCATTGGTTTAATAAAATAATCATATTTTTAAATTGACGTTCTTCATTTCACTCAAAATTCAGACACTGCGATGGGAACTACTTTATTTGTGAGTGACGTCAAAGGGTCAACTAACGTTGCTGTCTAGTATACATCCAAAAACGTTTGAAAAATCAGGTGGCTAACTATTATGCAAAGCAATTATTTATAAATTTTACTTTTAAATAAATTCTCACTTTATTAATTTAAATAGTACGAAGGCATTTAAAAGGAATAACTAACACAACTACTATATTAATTATGTATGAATTAACGAATTATATAATTAACATTCTATGAAAATGAAGTACACAAACATCAAACACATAAAGCTCTGTCGAGCCTAAAAATTGAGTTTTAACTTAACTCACTCAAATTTTATAAAGACCTTATGTTAGTAGTTCTAAACTACATTGTTGTTATATACCATACACACGACCATTAATCTTAATTAGTTACTCCATAATAATTGTCAGCACCACAAGTCCCCCCTACCCTTCGGCACCTTCCCTGAACAAATATGACTGTAAACGATGTTGTAAATTACTAACGCCATAACAAATCGTCACGACCCCCATAATCAGAATGCCCCTGCTGCGTAAGCTTATTGTTCTCAACTGGATTCTAATAAGTTAAGTGCAGCCCGCACAGACGGTCCTTAAGGGGGGCTTTCTATTTCTGTGTAGTGCGATGATTAAGCTGTCCCTGGGGATTCCGTTGCAATCTACCCGGGCAAATCCGCCTGATGGTCATTTCAAGCCCGGCGTTAATGCTTGCGAAATCCCTTATGTTGATATTAAGCCTTAATAGGCTGTTACTATGCTAGACGGGATGATCGAGTTTCTGTCGACCGGGGGCAAAGTTTTGGGTCGTAAATCGATTTGTGGAGTGATTAATGACGTATAAGCTCATCGAATTTAGTTCTAGCTGACGACTGAGATTTCAAATGTGAAGAGTTCCAAATACTACTACAATTTGAACACGCATGATTTCAAAACAGTTGGCTATAGGAGGCTTAACGAACCTTTTATATATACGAACTCTCGCTCTTTTACGAACTTTAAGCTGGTCTCGAACTTGACTTTAATCACAATTCCTATTCCGAGGTTGCACAAATCACCGACCAATATCGTTTTGTCAGTGTTGACTGTAGTGAAAACGACCCCCTCAAAAATATTGGTCAATGTCGACCCCATTGCTCAGTGTAGAGTGTTTTCAACAACCGGTTATTTTCTTTTAACTGTGTATCTTCTGTAGGACTTTTAACTGTTGCTAAGGCCATTGTTTATCTGTTGCTAAGGCAGTTTTTAGGTATGGGATCACGTGATTGCAAATGCTCCAATAGAAGAATTCCACGACTAGTCATTTTCTGTAACGGTTAACCTCTGTAGGACAAAAAACTGTAACCCTTCTGTTGCTAAGACAGTTGTTAGGTCCGAGTCATGTGATTGAAAATGCTCTATAGCTTTTGCTAACTAGTTTCGCAATTAATGCAATTGAGTCGCTTGTGGGAACAATGAGCTAATTCAAATGCAAGGCTGTTAGTTGGGTTGGAAAATGTTCGACATTTATTCAATCGATCGATTATCGATTGTTACAAAACTAATCGATGTTCCTTATTCTATCTGGATATTTACTAAATAAAATTCTTAAAATTTTTTTGTGAACTTTTTTAACACTTACTTAGACACTTTTCACACTTAAATGGTCAGACAACGAAAAAAACTTTTTTTCCTCAACGCCATGAAGGTAGAAGACTTCTAATTGGCTATAGTGAATCCATTCAAACGCTAATTTAAGCAAACACTATTGAACGGGGAAATATTTGATTTACGAGTTGGGAGATAGTAGTTCAGTGATCATTTTAATCTAGACTGTTAAGTCTCATTAGTCGAGGAAGATCAGAATAGAGTCCGAAATGTCTCATTTGAAAAAACGCAAACGTTAATCTCTTAATATAAAAATGAATTCATGAATGAAGAAGGCAGACGAATGTATAACCTTTTGAATGCCTTCAAAAATGCACGTTGTGAATGATGGAAGGAGTGTTACTATCGAACTTACCGTACTTGTATCTTGTTTTGAGGAGTGAAGTGTTGGGAACAGGGTGGTCTAACAACTATGGATGATAGGCACTTTGTGAGGGGATTCAAATAGGTTATAGATACATCAAAATGGATGCAAACATATGTACCTGAAAGAAAAAATACATATACTATTACACCCTATTAAAGGTGAAAAAAATTATCTTTGAAAATATTTTCATAGGAAATAAGTAGTGTCTCAACGTTTCATTTAAAGGTTTGCATTCTTTTAACTAATTGAAATGTTGTTAATTAATTTTTCTAAGGCATTCGCTACCTCTGACGTAATTGAATGCATTTAAACTACTTGAATTTTTCATCAACACACATTTTGGACGCAATGAGGTATTTTCACGTTTTGATGTTAAATTTTATTAAAATCTATCTATCTATCTATCTATATATAACTAAAACTGTTTGTGGCTATGTATGTGGGTATGTGTTACATCTCCTCCGAAAATACGCCGCAGGCGTACACAAAACTCGGTATATAGACGTATTCTGAGGCGAGGATTATCAACACGAACTTTTCCAAGTTCGAAAATCGAATATTTATGAGCAATTAACGATTTTATGGTCAAAAACGCTTATTTCTCCATTTCTCTACCAGAGTAGATCCGCTTGACTCACTATTGTAATAAATGAGATTAAAACCTCAAAATTACATCTCCTCTCAAACTACGCCGAAGGCGAGGACAAAACTCGGTATATAGATGTATCCAGAGACGTGGAATATAAATACAAAGTTTTTCAAGTGCGAAAATCGAATATCAACCTGTAATTTAAAATTTGTATGGTTAAAAATGCTTATTTTTCTACAACAGTAGATCTGCTTGACTCACTATTGTTAATGCTTATTTTTCTACTAGAGTAGATCTGCTTGACTCAATATTGTTATGAGATGAAAACCTTAAAATTAAATATTTTACTAGGGGAAACTATAAATGTGCAACGTAGGAACTGGATGGATTTGAGTAAATATAAACAGTTGGAACCGGGATGAAAAAGGCGCCGGGAACACCAACATGAAAAAAGACACCGGGAACGCATGGATATTAAAAATTACCTGGAATACCGGGATATTAAAAATTACCGGAAATACCGGGATATAAAAAATTACCGGGAACACCGGGATATGAAAAACTACCGGGAAGATCGGGATGATTTATAATTGAGGTTACAGAAAAATTAGACATGTAACTTGAGAAAAGTTAAAAAAAAATAAATTGATATACTACACCCGTGCAAGGCCGGGCATATCAGCTAGTATATAACTAAAACCGTATGTGGCTGTGTATGTGGGTATGTGTTACATCTCCTCCCAAAATACGCCGCAGGCGTACACAAAACTCGGTACATAGACGTTTTCTGAGGCGAGGATTATCAACACGAACTTTTCCAAGTTCGAAAATCGAATACTTGCGAGTAATTAACGATTTTATGGTCAAAAACGCTTATTTCTCCATTTCTCTACCAGAGTAGATCCGCTTGACTCACTATTGTAATAAATGAGATGAAAACCTCAAAATTACATCTCCTCTCAAACTACGCCGCAGGCGAGGACAAAACTCGGTATTTAGACGTATCTGGAGACGTGGATTATAAATACAAAGTTTTCCAAGTTCGAAAATCGAATATTAACCTGTAATTTAACATTTTTATGGCTAAAAATGCTTACTTTTCTACAAGAGTAGATCTGCTTGACTCACTATTGTTAATGCTTATTTTTCTACTAGAGTAGATATGCTTGACTCACTATTGTTAATGAGATGAAAACCTTAAAATTAAATATTTTACTAGGGAAAACTATAAATGTGCAACATAGGAACTGGATGGGTTTGGCGCCGGGAACGCCGGGATATTAAAAATTACCGGGAACACCGGGATACGAAAAACTACCGGGAAAACCGGGATTTGAAAAACTACCGAGAAAATCGGGATGATTGGTAATTGAGGTTACAGAAAAATTAGGCATGTATAACTTGAGAAAACCTTTAAAAAATAAATTGATACACTACACCCGTGCAAGGCCGGGCATATCAGCTAGTATATAACTAAAACCGTATGTGGCTGTGTGGGTATGTGTTACATCTCCTCCCAAAATACGCCGCAGGCGTACACAAAACTCGGTATATAGACGTATTCTGAGGCGAGGATTATCAACACGAACTTTTCCAAGTTCGAAAATCGAATATTTACGAGCAATTAACGATTTTATGGTCAAAAACGCTTATTTCTCCATTTCTCTACCAGAGTAGATCCGCTTGACTCACTATTGTAACAAATGAGATTAAAACATGAAAATTATATCTCCTCTCAAACTACGCCGCAGGCGTGGACAAAACTCTGTATATATACGAATCTAGAGACGTGGATTCTAAATACAAAGTTTTCCAAGTTTGAAAATCGAATATTAACCTGTAATTTATTATTTTTATGGTTAAAAATGCTCATTTTTCTACAAGAGTAGATTTGCTTGACTCACTATTGTTGACGCTTATTTTTCTACTAGAGTAGATTTGCTTGACTCACTATTGTTAATGAGATGAAAACCTTAAAATTAAATATTTTACTAGGGGAAACTATAAATGTGCAACATAGGTATAGTGACTAGATAGTCACTATAACATAGGAACTGGATGGGTTTGGGTAAATATAAACAGTTGGAACCGGGATGAAAAAGGCGCCGGGAACACCAACATGAAAAAAGACACCGGGAACGCCGGGATATTAAAAATTACGGGGAATACCGGAACACCAAAAATTACCGGGAACATCGGGATATGAAAAATTTCCGGGAACACCGGGATAAGAAAAACTACTGGAAACATCGGGATATGAAAAATTACCGGGAACATCGGGATGATTGGTTATTGTGGTTACAGAAAAATTAAGACATGTAACTTGAGAAAACTTTAAAAAATAAATTGATACACTACACCCGTGCAAGGCCGGGCATATCAGCTAGTATATAACTAAAAACGTTTGTGGCTGTGTATGTATGTGTAAGATCTCCTCCCAAAATACGCCGCAGGCGTACACAAAACTCGGTATATAGACGTATCTCGAGGCGGGAACGACGACCATCAACTTTTCCAAGTTCGAAAATCGAATATTTACGAGAAATTAACGATTTTATGGTCAAAAACGCTTATTTCTCCATTTCTCTACCAGAGTAGATCCGCTTGACTCACTATTGTAGTAAATGAGATTAAAACCTCAAAATTACATCTCCTCTCAAACTAAGCCGCAGGCATGGACAAAACTCGGTATATAGACGTATCTAGGGTCGTGGATTATAAATTCAAAGTTTTCCAAGTTCGAAAATCGAATATTAACCTGTAATTAACATTTTTATGGCTAAAAATGCTTATTTTTCTACTAGAGTAGATCTGCTTAACTCACTATTGTTAAAGAGATGAAAACCTTAAAATTAAATGTTTTACTAGGGGAAACTATAAATGTGCAACATAGGAACTGGATGGGTTTGGGTAAATATAAACAGTTGGAACCGGGATGAAAAAGGCGCCGGAAACACTGTAGCGTTTTCACACAGTCAAAACAAGATTTAAGTAAAATGGTATTTATTTTGGATAAATACACCACGATCACACAACAAGCTCGCTCCGAGCGAATTCCAAGTCTTAACGTCCTCAAAAAGTCAGACTTCCGCCGGGCAAAAAGCCTCCGGCTTCCAAAAGTATCTCGAGCCTCGAACTCGAACTCGCACTCGAACTCGAATTCTCACTCCTGAAAAAGTCGGGAACAACCTTTTATATCCAGATTTTAGGGGGGTTGGATTAGGGCGCTGCGGTCGCTACAACGTCATCAGCCTCCCTCTAATTGGGTTGACGTCAGAGGGGGCAAAGGCGACCCCGGACCCTATTTGCCCTTTTAATCCAGACAGAAAGTCTAGGGCCAGCCTCCCTTCTGTCTGGCGACTTTCTCAGGCTCATTCATCACTCGGCACCATGTCGAATCTGCCTCTGTACTTTACTGTCAAAAGGCAGACTGACAGGCGCCTCTATTTCCGGCTGGATAGCCGTCGGGGAAGGGTACATCACAACCCCTCCCCCCTTCAGTGGATTTTTCCATCCAGAAAAATCTGTAAGGCAAGGGTTAAACAAGGTACACTGACCATCTTACTAGAGGCAACGAAAAATTTTAAGTAAAACATTTACATCAATCATAAAACAACTCTCCTGTTTGAACCCTTCCTAAATTTTGCCTCGTTATCAGGCCAACATTCGGCTTAAACAGTCCGCATGTTGGTTGTCCTTTCCTGCCCTATGTACAATTTTGTAGTTAAACGGCTGTAAGGCTAACGCCCACCTCATTAAACGAGGGTTGTTACCTGCGTTCGTTCGCAGCCAAACGAGAGGATTATGGTCCGTCTCTATCGTAAAGGCCTGTCCGTCGAGATAATGCCTCAATTTCTTTATAGCATAGATTATCCCTGCACATTCTTTTTCTGTTGTGCTAAACTTTTTTTCGGTGTCTGAAAACTTCCGGCTGAGGTACAGGATGGGGTGGTCAGTATTATTAGGACCCTTTTGCGCCATTACTACTCCCACTCCTTTATCTGAAGCGTCAGTTTGGAGGATGAATTCCCTGCTATAATCGGGGGCATACAATACGGGCTTTTGGGTTAGTTTTTGCTTAAGGGTTTGGAACGCCTCCTCACACTCTTCCGACCAGCTAACATCCTCCCTCTTGTTTTTTCCTTTAAGGGCTCGGGTTAAGGGTTCGGCGATGATGGCATAGTCCTTGATGTATCTGGCATAATACCCACTTAGTCCCAGAAATTGCCTAATTTGGGTTTTATTCCGCGGGGTGGGAAATTCAAGAACGGCTTGAATCTTAGCTTCCATAGGGGTATGACACCCTCCTCCCACCATGTGCCCTAGATATTTTACACACTTCTGCGCGAATTGGCACTTAGATGGTTTGATCGTTAAACCGGCCTCTGCTATCTTTTGTAGGATTACATTCACCTGCTTCATGTGATCCTCCCACGTTTCCGAAAAAATGGCCACATCATCCAAATATGGGACGCTAAACTCTTCGCAGCCTTGTAACAGTTGCGACATGAATTTTGAGAAGCAATATGGGGCATTTACTAAACCGAAGGGTAATACTAGGGGCCTATAAGTCCCGAAAGTTGTGACAAATGCGGCTAATCGCTGGGCCCTAGGGGTTAAAGGAATCTGGTAGTATCCCTTAGTCAAATCTATTACAGTTATGAACTTAGCGGCCGATACTTTCTCAATACGATCATCTATATTCGGCAGAGGGAAATATTCGGTACGCGTGATGGAATTTAACCGTCTATAATCGACACACGGCCTGGGGTCCTTCCCAATTGCCTCAACCAAAATCATAGGGGAGGTATAGTCTGATTCCCCAATTTCTATTATCTTCAGCTCCAGCATCCTTTTAATCTCCGCTTTAAGGATTTCAGTTTGCCGCGGTGAGGTCCGATAGGGCTTGGATCTCACCGGTTGATTGCTAATAAGCTCCACATCGTGCTCAATTAAGTGTGTCCTCCCAGGATTATTTGAGAACAGTTTCTGGTGCTTTTGAAGCACTCGTTCTAACTCAGAGATTTGCTCGGGAGTGCACCTATCCTGCAGCCCGCTATCGCGAATAATATCCTCAAAGTCAAATACATTCGGATCGGCGGAGGGATATGCGATCTCTAAGTCCGTCTCTCGACCGTCCTGAATACTATCCTCACTTATCAGTAGGTTCACTGTTTCTGCCCGCTGATGGTATGGTTTCAGTAAGTTCACATGGTAGACCTGTGTTTTGGATCTCCCTGGTAACTGAATGACATAATTGGTCTCGGACAACTGCTTGACTATTTCCCCCGGTCCAATCCACTGTACCGCCATTTTGTTGGCCTTGTATGACGCTAGAATCAGGACTAAGTCGCCCGGATTAAATTTCCGCGTTACGGCCCCCTTATCGTAATAGGTTTTCCGTTTGAATTGTTCTCCCGCTTCCCTTTCAGCTGCAAGCTCCTGGCATCTCTTTAACCTGTTGAGCAGGTTAAGGACGTACTCCGTAACTAGCTCGCCTTCCTCAGGTTTTTGAGTCCAGTGCTCGAATAAGATAGTCTCGGGCACTCTCAGTTTTTTCCCATGCACTAACTCAGCGGGGCTGAATCCCGTGGACTCGTGAGTCACATTACGTAAGGCGAGAAGGGCGAATGGTAACTGTTTCTCCCAATCCTCTCCCGACTCTAAACACAGTACCTTTAATAGCCTTTTCGCGGTACGGTGCCATCTTTCTACGCTGTTAGATTGGGGGTGGTACACCGAACTGTGATTTACTCTGATACCGAACCTTTCGAGCAGTGTCGTCGTTAAGTTGCTGGTAAAACAGGTGCCGTTATCACATTGTAGTTCACGCGGGAATCCCAACCTACCAAATATCGCTAACAGGGCATCTGTCACTGTCTCCGAACGGATATCGGGAACGGGTATGGCCTCCGGGTATTTCGAAGCCACACAAATGGCCGTCACCAAATACCTGTTATTTCGATTCGACACCGGGAGTGGACCAACGGTGTCAACATTAATTTTGGAAAACACCTCCTTAATTATGGGGACCAATTTTAAAGGTGCTTTCTTTTTTTCCTGAGGTTTACCAATTCTCTGGCAGGGATCGCAGCTTCTCACAAATTCTTCGGTATCCTTTGTGCAATTCGGCCAAAAGAAATACCGCAGAAGCTTATCTTTCGACTTAGTCACCCCTAGGTGCGCTCCGCAGCCTTCATGAATGAAACGGAGGATCTGGTTCCGCAGTTTCGCGGGAATCACTAGTTGTAGTCTCGCGTCCCCTAAATGATCGACGGACTTCCGGTAGAGCAACTCGTTATCTACTAGAAACTCGGATGTTTTTCCCGTCTGAACCTTTTCCCAGATAGGTTTCAAATTCCCACAGTTAACCTGCTCTGTTTTAAATTCTTTTGCGGAAACCCCTGCCAAATAAGTCTCAGCACTCTCAGTGGCCTCCGGAAGTGCAATCGCTTCCTCTTCCTCCTGCCCCGTATCGGAGGCAGCCCCCTCAATTCCTTCACTCTCCTCAATTGTTACGCCTTCGGGTATCGCGACCGGCTCCTGGGCAGCTTCCTTTCGGGCCTGACTACGCGTTATCACTTGGCTTATCAGCTGCGGGTTTACCTTGGCCTGATCGAGCAGCTCCTGAGTGGCGTTCCCTAACAAGTAGTGTTTCATATCAACGGAACTTCCCACTACAGCCGCCTTGGTTACCACGCACCCTAGTTCTGCGCTTTCCAGCACCACTTTAGCTAGGGGCAAGCACCGGTAGTCATTTTCTAGGGGTTGCTTGACCCATATTTTCTCCCCAGTGAAGTCGCCGGGATTTATTACCTTCAGGGGGGCTAAATCTACACTACTCCCACTATCGCGCAGGAGGGTCATCTCGATGCCGTTGATTTTACCTTTATGGAGGTACGGCCTGAAAGAGGGCGCGAACTCCTCCGTAGTGAGGTTGTTCACTCGTTCCTGGCGATTTTTGAGGGGACATTGTGGGCTGATATGACCTGTTTGATTACATCTGTAACAGCGCACCTCCCTTCTCCGCTCAAATTCATTATTTCGGAACTCTCTCTGGGCCTCTGGGATTTCTTGCCCTGACCTTACCCTAGGTCTTTCGTGGTCCTTTTGGATCTTGTCTACTGGGGGGTTCGGGTTCTCTACTTTTATCCTCTCATTTACCCTCCTTTCCGACGGGCGGAACCTATCCGGCCTACGCGAAAACTTCCGGGTTGCCTCGTAATCATCCAGCTTCTCGACTAATTCTTCCGGATCGATCATCTCGGCCCATAAGTCGAGGAAGTGGTCTTTAATTTCTACTGGAACGCGCCTTTTAATCTGATCGGAGATCATGAGATTTTTCAGTGCTCCGAAGCTTTCTACCTTCAGTGCTCCCAGCCAACCCTCGAAATAGCTCTTAAGATCAAAGACGAGGTCTTTCCATAGTGTTCCCGGTCTCCGTTGATGTTGCTGGAACTTTACCCGGTATGACTCAGCGCTTATTTGAAATCTCTTAAGGAGAAGTAATTTGACATACTTATAATCCCCGCTCAGCTCGATTGGCTCCCTCACAATCAGCTCGGCTATCTCCACTGGTAACAAGGGGATCAAGTGGTCGACCCAGTCGGTTTCCTCTATTTCCAACTTCTGGACCCGCCTCTCGAAAAGAACCAGGAACAGCGACACATCAGCCTTCTCAGGCTCAAATTTTTGCATCACTGCTCCTAGATGCTTGGGAGGTCTGGGTTCTACCCTATTCGGGGGTACCGAATTAACTGTCTGGGCTGTTTGGGTTAGGCGGAGTCGCTCCAGTTCGTACTCACGCAATTTCTCAGCCTCAGCTCTTTCAATTTCCCGTAACTGTTCTGCCTTTTCTTCCTCCTGTTCCCTCTCGCGGACTAATATTTCCAGCATTTCCTTAGTCCCTGCCTCCTCGAAATCTGGGCTTTTCTGTATTTCTTTAATCAGGGTCGCTATCACTTCCCTCCCCGTCATCTCTAGCCCCATTTCCTCTGCAAGCCTCTGTAGGTCTATTTTCCTATTTTTTTTTAGGAACGCCATTTTGGACCTGACTAAGGGGGGTTCACTAGCCGCGACACAAAATATCACACAACTAAGATTTAACCCACAATTTCACAAATACAAAAATACTAGCACAACAATATCACAATAGATTCAATTAATCCTTTCACCAAATACCCGATATTCTTATATCCCTCAACCAACATGCACACAGAAACAGGATTTTGACACAGGAAAAATTTCTCAAATTTGTTAAAACCAAAATTCAAATACCAAATTTAAATTACCAACATTAAGTCTAAAAACACAATGAGAATAATTTGCACCAAAATTCTAAAACATTGCCTCTAGGAAAATTTAAGTCAGCTTACCTTGCCTGACGACTTGCTTTTTTTTCACGATTCTCGCTTGGAGCACTAATTTTTCTCTGCGAATTCACTTCGCGCAACACAACACAGGCACAGCTGACGAACACACACAACGCGGAGCTTATCTGACGATTCGGATGTGGCCCGCAGACACGCACTTCTCCTGCCGGTGGTTATCGCACCTTCCGCGTTCTGTTCGATGAGGGGTCGGCTCGCTGGGGTCTCGCCGGTCAGCTTTCCACTCACTCCCTCGGCTCGCTGGGGTCCGGAAACGTCGTTGTCCGGTCCTGTGCGGAATCCTCTGGCTCTGGTCAGGGTGACCTCTGCACTTCAGTGCCGGGCGGCACTCTCCTCGTCCGGGGCGGACGCTAAAATCACTTCGGGCCGGGGCGGCCTCTCCACTTCAGTGTCGGGGTGACACTCTCCTCGTCCGGGGCGGACGCTAAAACCACTTCAGTGCTGGGCGACACTCTTCTCGTCCGGGGCGGACTCTAAAACCACTTCAGTGCCGGGGCGGCACTCTTCTCGTCCGGGGCGGACTCTAAACCAGGCCGGGGTGACCTATCTTCTTCGAAACGGGGCTTCTAGTTATAGCTCAACTAGACATCCCAAACCGCTGCCACCAATTTAAGACTGTAGCGTTTTCACACAGTCAAAACAAGATTTAAGTAAAATGGTATTTATTTTGGATAAATACACCACGATCACACAACAAGCTCGCTCCGAGCGAATTCCAAGTCTTAACGTCCTCAAAAAGTCAGACTTCCGCCGGGCAAAAAGCCTCCGGCTTCCAAAAGTATCTCGAGCCTCGAACTCGAACTCGAATTCTCACTCCTGAAAAAGTCGGGAACAACCTTTTATATCCAGATTTTAGGGGGGTTGGATTAGGGCGCTGCGGTCGCTACAACGTCATCAGCCTCCCTCTAATTGGGTTGACGTCAGAGGGGGCAAAGGCGACCCCGGACCCTATTTGCCCTTTTAATCCAGACAGAAAGTCTAGGGCCAGCCTCCCTTCTGTCTGGCGACTTTCTCAGGCTCATTCATCACTCGACACCATGTCGAATCTGCCTCTGTACTTTACTGTCAAAAGGCAGACTGACAGGCGCCTCTATTTTCGGCTGGATAGCCGTTGGGGAAGGGTACATCACAACACCAACATGAAAAAAGACACCGGGAACGCCGGGATATTATAAATTACCGGGACACCGGGATATTAAAAATTACCGGGAACACCGGGATATGAAAAATTACCGGGAACACCGGGGTATGAGAATCTACCGGGAACATCGGGATGATTGGTAATTGAGGTTACAGAAAAATTAGACATGTATAACTTGAGAAAACTTTTAAAAAATAAATTAATACACTACACCCGTGCAAGGCCGGGCATATCAGCTAGTCTATATATAACTAAAACCGTATGTGGCTGGGTATGTGGGTATGTGTTGCATCTCCTCCCAAAATACGCCGCAGGCGTTCACAAAACTCGGTATATATACGTATTCTGAGGCGAGGATTATCAACACGAACTTTTCCAAGTTCGAAAATCGAATATTTACGAGTAATTAACGATTTTATGGTCAAAAACGCTTATTTCTCCATTTCTCTACCAGAGTAGATCCGCTTGACTCACTATTGTAATAAATGAGATTAAAACCTCAAAATTACATCTCCTCTCAAACTACGCCGCAGGCGTGGACAAAACTAGGTATATCGACGTATCTAGAGACGTGGATTATAAATACAAAGTTTTCCAATTTCAAAAATCGAATATTATCCTGTAATTAACGTATTTTATGGCTAAAAATGCTAATTTCTCTAGAGTAGATCTGCTTGACTCACTATTGTTAATGCTTATTTTTCTACTAGAGTAGATATGCTTGACTCACTATTGTTAATGAGATGAAAACCTTAAAATTAAATATTTTACTAGGGGAAACTATAAATGTGCAACGTAGGAACTGGATGGATTTGAGTATATATAAACAGTTGGAACCGGGATGAAAAAGGCGCCGGGAACGCCGGGATATTAAAAATTATCGGGAACACCGGAATATGAAAAATTACCGGGAATACCTGGATATAAAAAATTACCGGGAACACCGGGATAAGAAAAACTACCGGGAACATCGGGATGATTGGTAACTGAGGTTACAGAAAAATTAGACATGTAACTTGAGAAAAGTTTAAAAAAAATAAATTGATATACTACACCCGTGCAAGGCCGGGCATATCAGCTAGTATATAACTAAAACCGTATGTGGCTGTGTATGTGGGTATGTGTTACATCTCCTCCCAAAATACGCCGCAGGCGTACACAAAACTCGGTACATAGACGTATTCTGAGGCGAGGATTATCAACACGAACTTTTCCAAGTTTGAAAATCGAATATTTGCGAGTAATTAACGATTTTATGGTCAAAAACGCTTATTTCTCCATTTCTCTACCAGAGTAGATCCGCTTGACTCACTATTGTAATAAATGAGATGAAAACCTCAAAATTACATCTCCTCTCAAACTACGCCGCAGGCGAGGACAAAACTCGGTATATAGACGTATCTAGAGACGTGGATTATAAATACAAAGTTTTCCAAGTTCGAAAATCGAATATTAACCTGTAAATAACGTTTTTTATAGCTAAAAATGTTTATTTTTCTACTAGAGTAGATCTGCTTGACTCACTATTGTTAATGAGATGAAAACCTTTAAATTAAATATTTTACTAGGGGAAACTATAAATGTGCAACATAGGAAATGGATGGGTTTGGGTAAATATAAACAGTTGGAACCGGGATGAAAAAGGCGCCGGGAACACCAACATGAAAAAAGACACCGGGAACGCCGGGATATTAAAAATTACCGCGAATACCGGAACATGAAAAATTACCGGGATATGAAAATTTACCGGGAACACCGGGATAAGAAAAACTACCGGGAACATCGGGATGATTGGTAATTGAGGTTACGGAAAAATTAGACATGTAACTTGAGAAAACTTTAAAAAAATAAATTGATACACTACACCCGTGCAAGGCCGGGCATATCAGCTAGTATATAACTAAAAACGTTTGTGGCTGTGTATGTATGTGTAAGATCTCCTCCCAAAATACGCCGCAGGCGTACACAAAACTCGGTATATAGACGTATCTCGAGGTGGGAACGACGACCATCAACTTTTCCAAGTTCGAAAATCGAATATTTACGAGAAATTAACGATTTTATGGTCAAAAACGCTTATTTCTCCATTTCTCTACCAGAGTAGATCCGCTTGACTCACTATTGTAATAAAATAAATTAAAACCTCAAAATTACATCTCCTCTCAAACTACGCCGCAGACGTGGACAAAACTCGGTACATAGACGTATCTGTAGACGAGGACTTTAAATACAAACTTTTCCAAGTCTGAAAATCGAATATTAACCTGTAATTAACGTTTTTTATGGCTAAAAATGCTTATTTTTCTACTAGAGTAGATCTGCTTGACTCACTATTGTTAATGCTTATTTTTCTGCTAGAGTAGATCTGCTTGACTCACTATTGATAATGAGATGAAAACCTTAAAATTAAATGTTTTACTAGGGGAAACTATAAATGTACAACATATAGGAACTGGATGGGTTTGGGTAAATCACAGAGTATAAACAGTTGGAACCGGCATGAAAAAGGCGCCGGGAACACCAACATAAAAAAGGCACCGGGAACGCCGGGATATTAAAAATTACCGGGAACACCGGGGTATGAAAAACTACCGGGAACATCGGGATTATAGGTAATTGAGGTTACAGAAAAATTAGACATGTATAACTTGAGAAAACTTTTGAAAAATAAATGGATACACTACACCCGTGCAAAGCCGGGCATATCAGCTAGTAGTTGATAAAAACCAAGAAGAATGAGGTTCACATCAAGTATTTTCGTAACCTAGTTTCTGAGATATAAATTTTTGAAATGCTGTTTTTTGTTTGGGTGCAAAAACACTTTCAAATCACAAATCGTGCGCTGTGACGTCACATCAAAAAAAAAAGCCCGTTTTCTAATCACGTGTCTTTTCTGGCGTTTTGGCAAAAATAAAATTGAATTTTAAATGATTTAAAACACATATTTGAGCTTAAAAATCAAAAATTTGGGAGTTTTAAACCATAACGTATCAAAAAAAGTATAAAATTAAGCAAAATCCTCACTCATGCATATAGTACCTCATTCTTAAGAGTGTAAATATATTTTAAACAATTCACCACTATTAAAATAAATATAATATTAGTACGGCCTACAACGGTACTGAAATTATTACCTGAACACAGAGATACTTCAATAAATAACATTCGACGTCGCAAATGACGATGCTATATTACTTAAATATATGGCTTTTCCAAACGCAAAATACAATACGAAGATGCTATCTCTCCTTTCAAATATGCAAACAAGCTCCTCTAATCAAAACTCGCCACAAAAGCCACACACAATTCAAATCAGAAAAGACCCGACTCGACTCGTCTCCATCAGAAACTTCAACCGGAAGGACCCGAACAACTCCACTCGATACGTCCCCGCTCGCATAAACACACACGGACCATCGATTAAATTTGCACAAATATGAAACGCCATCTCGGAAACATAATGCCCAGGGCTCATCAGAGCATGGGGATAAACAGGGGGGGGGTCTAACGGCTCTCTGGAGAGAATCGTTAAAAACAATCTTTCCATTGTGTCTCTCCGCTATCATATTCTCATCAGACCAGATAGTATTGAGCGAGCCGAGTCCTTTCCAGTCGAGCGTAGCTCATTGCTGTCGTTTATTTCCGAAGTTTCTGTCGATAGGCATGATTTTGCAATTACGACGGAATGGATCGATCTTGGGCGCGATCTTCCGGGTGTAACATCCCGACGAAGTTCGATTCGGTTGGGGTATGACACGGTCCTCGGGGAGGACCTCCGATCCCGTCGCGTGAAGAAAGAAGTAGTTGCTGTCAATAGGGTACTACTGCGTTTGAGCTCTGGGAAGTTTGAGAAGTTCGATTTGTGAAGTTTTTGGGAGATGTTCGGGAAATGGATGGACTGATTCACTTGTGTGGTTCATGCGCTTTCGAAAGGGGGAATCTACATTTGCCATTGTACCCAGTACGCTCTGAATGATTGTTTAAAACGTTTTTTAATGTCAGTTATACTTAACAGCGGGGTTTCTGGGGGTTCTCCCCCAGAAAATTTTTGGAAATTATACTCTAAAAACCGGGTTTTAACTTATTTTTTGTAAGAGTAATAGAGATTAAAATACTTAAAGGGTGTCTGGGGGTCCTCCCCAGAAAGTTTTTGGAAATTTGACCCTAAAAATCCGAATACAAATATATTTGCGAATCGGGATAGTGGGAGACAGTTGGCACGCTGATAGACGATTCCGAACACTTATTTGAATGGGAATTTAGGTCAGAAAATGTTTTCTTTTTTTCTTCTTTTTGCTTTCGTATTTAAATCTTACCTTAAATTTATAATTTTTTTTCGCGGAAACAAATATTTTAGGGAAAGGGGACAGTAAAAATATTTCGGGGGACGGTCCAATCATTTCGGGGGACGGCGTCCCCCCGCGTCCCCCTTCAATTTCAGCACTGATAGTAGGTATCATGAAGATGAAGAACTAACCCCAGGGTTGCCAACCACCATTAGGGAGTAGAAAGAAATTTTCATGCACAATTAATTCCGTTGCGTATAATGAAAGTAAGAGCAATGGAGGATAGTAGCTCGAAAAATAGTTATGGTTGGGAAAAACTACTAGTAATAAGAAAAGAAACGAAACATTCAGATCAACATTAGAAATTCAACAAAATTTCATTTTATAGGCATTGTTAGAAGTTATGAGCATAAATGCGTTGTAACCATGAGCTTATGTTAAATGAATGTTTATTTCTTATATTGGTCTTTTACCCTCACGTAACTATTTTTTCAACTACTATCCAGCATTGCTTTTATTTTAATCATACTGTAGAGAATCTTGTATAGAAACGTTCTTTCTTCTAGATAGAAGGGCTCTTAAACCTTGCATTTCAGCCACTCGAAACCTATATTTTAGGGGTTTTTATCGCCTAAACGGGGTTGGTGTCTCCATGTATAGTATTAATTCTTCATATTTCATCCTCATGATGGCTATCACCCTTCTAAGTTGGGCGGTCGAATTATGAAACACCCTTTAAATGGTTACCAATTTTTAAGTTGATTTAATTAGCCACTGTATAAGAGATTAATTGAAACAATTAGCATATTGCATTTCTCTTATATATTTGAATCCTGATTGCAGTTTATGCATGTTTACTGTATTGGTCCTCATATATTGTAGATTGAATTTAAATAAACTTTCATCTTTTGCAATCAACTAATTATTTTATCTTACAGCCAAATTAAAATATTTTGCTAGCTTGTAATTTCCCATTATATCTGTAAGTGTGGGTGTTAATGTATATTTACAAATAAATACTTCATTATTAAAACTTACGAGAAATTTTAGAAATTAATTGCATTAACAGTATGAATGCATTCAATTTCCCTCATTTTGTGTAAAATTAATCAGTAAAATTCCATCCCAAATTTGAATCATCCTAAAATTGTTGGATAAAGACCTTTTTAAATTTAAAAGTCTTCCTTTGTTCAAATTTTATGGAAGGGGAGGAATCGAAGTGAAGAGATTGAGGTCCATTAATTTTCCCACATTTCATCGGGACTACCTATCTCATTGAAAACCCATTATTCCTCTATTATCAAATATTTAGGAGTGATTTAATAAATGTAAATGAAGTTCAGTAGAATCACAATGGTTCTTGCATATTCATTTAATCAGCGCGTCTGCGTCCTTTAAGGAAGTGATATCAGTTCCTTGAAATTAAGACAGTCACATGGAAAGGACTGCGTGAAACCTGATAGAAAATTGAGATATATCCTTCTTGGAGTACTATCTCTAATTTAAATTTTAAAAGACGTTGATTTATGAGATGTTATAAAGCATAATAGCATTATTAATTTAATTTTAACAAAGGTTTGTACATTGAGATCATATAATCAAAATACAATAATATTTAATCAATTGATTAGTTATTCTGTCAATTATGTTTTAAGTGTTTCGCAACTTCATCTCTTTTAATCCCCATTTAAGTTATTTAGTGCGACTATTATATTCAGTATTTATTTTAAAATTTAAACGTTTACCCTATTAAAACCCCTTCACATAAAAGGTTAACTTCAACGACACGCCAAACCAAAGATGCCCAAATTGAGGAACCAAAACCCAGTAAAAAGGGCCCTGAAATATTTATTATTAAAAGTGACAGAAACCCAAAACATGGTGCATGTGTTTAGATAGACAAAAGAAAAAGTCATCATTTTATTCAACTTTTTTTAAATTTGAAATACTAAGAAAGCAATATATTTACATCCATTTTATCGTTATACGTCTCCCTATTACTAACCATAATGCCTAAATCAATGAAGATTTTGAAGAGTCCAGATCTGGTAAGTATGCCACATATTTTATTACTCAGTAAATATATTCCATATTCTTGTAAATTATTCCAAAACTTTTCCTCTTACTGGTTAATTACATCCGAAAAATGTTTTTGAGCATTTTTGTATTAACTTTGTTTCCCCCTCTAATAGTTAATATGTATGCGTATTTCAAACTTAAATCATTAGGTTCTACCTCTCGAAAACTTATGTTCAAGGTGACGTTAATGGGGTACTTCAAAACAAACCAATATGGTTTGTTAATTATACTTTTCACGGCAGGCTTTGTGATCACTTTTCGTGATAATTATTTCCCTGCAAAGTTAAGGAAGACAAAAAACACATAAATTTTGAAAAAACCGTACCTAAACACAAGGCTGCAGATCTTTTGCCATCAATATGGACTGACGTAAAATGATACAATATATGTATATGAATGAATCAAAAGTTTTGCATCCAAATTAAAACATCTTATAATTTGCTGAATGAATGAATAACTGATGGCTGACACATTGTATTTGATATGAAGAGCATATGATTAGAACTAAATAGGATTGATTGCTCCTGAAAACTTCTCGCTGGTTGGAAAACAACTAATAAAAACCAATGATTTCACCTTTTAGTCTTCAACTTTACTTTGTAAAGCTCTAGGTACTTTGATGCGCATTCACGACTTACTCGCTGGACCCTGAAAAATTGCTGAACTTACTAGCTCCATCTAAACAACCACCATCAGACTTTTTTTTTAAAAAAAATACACTTATGCAGTTCCCCAAGCAAATCACTGTAGTCACAGTTCCTTATAAACAAATATTCGAATTACCTTCCGAACCGGGCCAGAGTCTGGGAGGAATAGAAGGGAAGCTTCTTGACATCTTAGCACGAGCTTTGAAGTTTGAATACAGTGTGGTGGAGCCCGCCGACGGGGAATGGGGCAGCTTTCGGAATGGAAGCTGGACGGGGACTATCGGCACGCTAGCGAGAGAAGAAGCGGACATAGCTATTGCGTGCCTTAGTGTCGAAATCGAACTTCTTGGAGCCGACGAAAACCACCGTGTCATCGACTTTTCGGTGCCCTACATGGGCACGGAAACAACTTTCGCTTCTTCCATGCCGGAAAGCTTGCCGAAAACGTACGCCTACATGTACCCTTTCGACGCATGTACTTGGATGGTACTCTCCGTACTCCTGATGGCGATTCCTCTGTTGCTGTACATGTTCAGAAGGAACTCTTACCTGCTTCTCTTGCTGGAAACTTTCGGGAACCTTCTAGGAAAGTCTGCCGTTCGAGCTGCCGACCGAAAAGGCTGGATGGCGTTTTGGCTCCTGGCCGCGATGGTCATTTCGCAAAGCTACGTCAGCGTCCTGCCATCCTTTCTGTTTGCTCCTTTACGAGAGAGGCCCGTAACAACCTTCAAGCAGCTGCGGGAAGGAATATCTAGGGGAGAGTACAGAGCCTGTATGTGGAAAGGATCTGGTCAGCTGACGAATATGTTGCTGTCCAAGTCGGAAGATACATCGATTATTGGCAAGGAAATAGAAAGAAATAGATGGTTTATCGAAGAAGCTGTTTGCTCTGACGCCAGTAGTCAAAAGACGGCATATATAAATGATAGAATGTATTTAGAATTATTGTATGGTCGGCCTCCTGATTCTGATATGCTCTTTGGTACTGATACACTGTGCGCTTACCCCTATGTTGTAATTGGTGTAAGCAAAACGTTTTGCTGCAAGAAACTGCTCGACAAAATTGTTCGACGTATTTTCGAGAGTGGAATAACACACCAGTTTTTAAAGGAAGAGATCTATAAGATGCGAAATGAAGTTTTTAAAGATCCACCAGCGAGAAGTATTCACATGAAAATAGATGACATAAGAGGACCAATGTTTATACTTTTCATAGGTCATGCCATTTCTGCATTTACTTTGATAGTAGAGTTGTTTTATTGGAAATATTTTTCAGAAAATAATTCTTAATTACCGTTTAAAAAATAGTTTTCTGAAAACTACTATTTGTATAAAGGTGGTACTTAATGTTTTTTTCCCTGTTAACAAAAGTGATTATATGAGCACATTGTATCCTTAAGCTATCTTAAATATTGTCATTTTGATTTTCATCCTTTCACCATTTCATTTCTCCGGTAAAATATAGTTTCTTTGTGTTGGCATCAATTTTAATTGGTAATAATTAACGCCTCAGTGGATACTATTACTCATAAGATAGTTCAGATTGTTGTGAAGAGAGTAACAAAACTCATATTACTCTTCAACGCCTTTGAGTTACGTGCTACAGCTACTGAAGAAATGTTTACTTTCCCTCTTTGAAAACTTAATATTCATCTGAAGCTAAAACCTTACTTACTTATCCTCTTCGCGCCAGCTGGCACATAAGGCCTCGAGTCTCTTTCTCCACGCACCCCTGTCCTGGGCCAACCCTCTTGCCTCCTCCCATCCATTCAGTCTTGCCTTGCACAGATCTTGGTGCATATATCGCTGCCAAGTAAGCCCCGGCCTCCCTCTTTTACGTTTTCCGTCGGGTGCCCAATTAAGTGCGATGTTAGCAGGGCAATCCCGTTCTGAACGAAGGACATGTCCAATCCATCTCCATCGTCTCTTCAGAATATCTTCTTGAATATAATTCTTCAATATAATTCTTAGACATTTGTTCTGGAATATTTCTAATTTTTCTATTTCAGTTTTACGGAGATTCCAACATTCAGCACCATATAAAAGTATGGAGCGAACAATAGCTTTAAAAACATTTAATATTTTGTGTTGATTTTTATATTTGAAGCTCTCCAAAATTTTTGAAGGCTTTTGAAACATATTCTAGCTTTTATGATTCTTTGGTTGGTAAAATCCCAGAAAAGTACGTATCACATTGAGATTTTTCAGTGGTTTTTCAAGATTTAATTTAGCGTGGATTATACAAGGATGGGGCTGGGCCATGAGGGAAGAATCTTCCAATTACAAAAGCAGTATGGGCATTTTTCGATTTTAGACAAGTTTTAAAGGCGTGTATTCTTGGTCTAATGTGCATTGTACTATTACCCTGCCACATCGAGTAAGAGTACGCATTAATTATTTTTACTTTTTAGTATATTTTTAAAAAAGTTAAATAATTCTCTTTTTTGTACCTTTATTATTAAGTCAATAAACTTATGTTCAGTGAATTTTTGAGTATCTGACTTTAAACCATTTCATTCCTAAGCCGCCTGAGATATCCATTGAAACCTATAAAGATAATTTCGGGCGGCTGGGTTTTAAAGGGTTAAATTCTGAAATTTATAGTCGAAAACCACTTTTGCACTTACGATGTTTACCCACATTTCTCTTACTTTTGGCATGCAACGATTGTATACCCTTTTGAAAGATATAGTATTTTTATTTTCAATTAATTACATCAAAGTATTGCCATCGTTTTTAAAGATATTTAAAGAATTTCAAATGCGTTTCTGTGCCCCAATCTTGAAGGTTCCTTTAAAAAAGCTTCTGTTATGTTTTTAACAGTTTACAAATTTAAACCTAAGTAATGTTGTACATTACATTGGGTTGTACTAAGTACATTGGGATCATATAATCAAAGTACAATAATATTTAATCAATTGATTAGTTATTTTGTCTTTTACATTTGAAATGCATTCTATCCAGAATTATATAAAAACTAAAAGTTAACTGGTTTAAAAACCTTTCAACTAAAAGGTCAATATTAAAGACAAACCAAACTACGGATGCCCACCTTGAGGTTCCAAATATTAGTAAAAAGGGTCCGCGGAAAGCTTTATAACTGACAGAAACACCCCAATGGGACAGTCTTTAAAAATGAGAAAAATATATCATACCTAATCTAATCACTAAAAAGTGCCTTCAAGTTATCTAATGGTGCTAACCTATTCTTCTTGTTCCTACTAGTCACACAGTAAATGGGCTTAAAGTAACACATATTTGAGTAGTTAGGAAAAACTGTTAATTTATTCAATGCTTGGCAGGATATAGAGCATTTTCAATCACATGACTCGGACCTAACAACGGCCTTAGCAACAGAAGGGTTACAGTTTTTTCCCTACAGAGGTTAACAGTTACAGAAAATGACTAGCCGTGGAATTCTTCTATTGGAGCATTTGCAATCACGTGATCCCATACCTAAAAACTGCCTTTAGGTTTGGTTTTTTGGTACATATATTTTCCGGTCTGTGTGCTTGATCTCTAGGATCCGCTTATAAACCTTCGTCAAAAAACCGCCTTAGCAACAGACAAACAACGGCCTTAGCAACAGTTAAAAGCCCTACAGAAGATACACAGTTAAAAGAAAATAACCGGTTGTGACGTCACCTGAAAACACTCTATAGGTTAAATAGACAAAGAAAAAATAAACCCTTTTATTAAACGTTTTGAAACATGAGTTTTGAAAATATAAAAATTACTATTTTTACATTCATTTTATCACAAAAAAGGATTCAATTGCAAATCATAACGTTTTGAAGAGTCCATACCTAGTAGGTATCTATGCCATATATAAAATTAAAATTTTATTTTTTTTATTACTCAGTCAGTAAATTTATTCCTTTTACAAGCAAATTATTCCGAAACTTTTCCTATAACAAGATGATTGCATCAAATGAATGATTTTGAACATTATTATAATATTATATTTCCTTAAATATATAATAATAAATAAATTCATAGCAATAAATAAATAAATAAATCATTTTATTCGCGGGCAGACATTTGTGATCTATTTGCGTGATAATTATATTCATGTAAAGCTAAGGAAGACGAAATTCCCATATTTTTTAAAAAAATCCGTACCTTAACAGAGGGCTACAGATCATTTGCCATCAGTATGAAATTTTGTAAAATCGCAATGAATATGGATGAATAAAAAGTTTTGCATCCAAAATAAAGTCTTTTAAAATTGCTGAATGAATAAATAATTACTGAAATTTTCTAAATTTTATGAAGGGCATAGGACTAGTACTAACTAGGATTGATTTTTACAGAAAACATCTTGCTCTTTAGAAAACGAGTAATGAAACCAAACATATAGCCTTTTGCTTTCAAATGAACAATTTACTCACTTGCCTTGTTCCAAATAAACAGGAGGAGTCATTGGACCTAACAAGTAAAATTATGCAATTCCCCAAGCGAATCACTGTAGTCGCAGTTCCGTTTCACCACATATTCGAATTACCTCCAGAACCTGGCCAGAGTCTGGGAGGAATAGAAGGGAAGCTTCTCGACATCTTAGCACGAGCTTTGAAGTTCGAGTACAGTTTGGTCGAACCCGCAGACGGGGAATGGGGCAGTTTCCGAAACGGAACCTGGACGGGGACCATCGACACGCTAGCGAGAGAAGAAGCGGACATAGCTGTCGCGTGCCTCAGTGTCGAACTCGAACTTCTTGGAGCCGACGAAAACCACCGTGTCATCGACTTTTCGGTGCCTTACATGGGCACGGAAATGACGTTCGCTACGTCCATGCCGAAAAGCTTGCCGAGAACGTACGCCTACATGTACCCTTTCGACGCGTGTACTTGGATGGTGCTTTCCGCACTCCTGATGGCGATTCCTCCGTTGCTGTACATGTTTAGAAGGAACTCTTACCCGCTTCTCTTGCTGGAAACTTTCGGGAACCTTTTAGGAAAGTCTGCCGTTCAAACTGCAGACAGAAAGGGCTTGGTGGCGTTCTGGTTACTGGCCGCAATGGTCATTTCGCAAAGCTACGTCAGCGTCCTGCCATCCTTTCTGTCTGCTCCTTTACGAGAGAAGCCTGTAACAACCTTCAAGCAGCTGCGGGAAGGGATATCTAGGGGAGAGTACAGAGTCTGTGCGTGGAAAGGATCTGGTCAGCTGGCGAATATGTTGCTGTCAAAGTCGGAAGATATAGCGATTATTGGCAAGGAGATAGAAAGAAGTAGATGGTTTATGGAAGAAGGTGCTTGCTCTAACGCCCATAGTCACAAGACGGCAGAAATAAATGGTAGAATGTATTTAGAACTGGATTATGGTAGGCCTCCTGATTCTGATATGCTCTTTGGTACTGATATACTTCACGCTTATCCCTATGTTGTAATTGGTGTAAGCAAAACATTTTGTTGCAAGAAACTGCTCGACAAAATAGTTCGACGTATTTTCGAGAGTGGAGTAACACAACAGTTTTTAAAGGAAGAGATCTATAAGATACGAAATGAAGTTTTTAAAGATCCCCCAGAGAGAAATATTCGCATGAAAATAGATGACATAAGAGGACCAATGTTTATACTTTTCATAGGTCATGCCATTTCTGCATTTACTTTGATAGTAGAGTTATTTTATTGGAAATATTTTTCAGAAAATAATTCTTAATAACCGTTTTAAAAATAGTTTTCTGAAAACTACCATTTGGATAAAGGAGGGCAATAATGCGCAGTCGGATAAAAGTAGGCAGAGTATTTTTTCTCCTGCTGATAATAGTGTAAGCAAAAGCAATTATATGAGCATATGTATCCTTAAGCTATCTTAAATATTGTCATTTTTATTTTCATCCTTTACCCATTTCATTTATCCGGTAAAATATAATTTCTTTGTGTTGACATCAACTTTTTTTTATCAAGGAATCTTAATTATTCGTTTTGTAAAAAAAAAAACCTAAAGATAATTAACGCCTCAGCGGATACGATTAGTCTTATACTAGGTACTTCAGATTGTTATTGTAGAAATGTTTATTTTCCCTCTTTGAAAGCTTAATATTCATCTGAAGCTGAAACAAAGAACATGTAAAATCCAGGAAAAGTATCACAGTGAGATTTTTCATTGGTTTCTCATTTAATTTAGCGTGGATTATACAAGGGTGGGGCTGGGCCATGAGAAAAGAATCTTTCAATTACGAAGGCAGTATGGGCATTTATTTTCGATTTCTGCCAAGTTTTAAAGATGCGTGTTCTTGGTCTAACGTGCATTGTACTATTACCTTACCACATCGAGTAAGAGTACGCATTAATTCTTTTTACTTTTTAGTATATTTTTTGTAAAGTTGAATAATTCTTTTTTTGTACCTTGATTATTAGGTCAATAAACTTATGTTCAGTGAATTTTTGAGTATCTGACTTTAAACCCTTTCATTCTAAGCCGTCCGAGACAGCCATTGAAGCTATAAAGAGAATTTCGGGCGTATAGGTCTTAAAGGGTTAAATTCTCAAATTTATAGCCGAAAACCACTTTTACCCTCATTTCTCCTTCTTTTGGTATGCAAAGATTGTATACACTTTTGAAAGATACATTTTTATTTCAATTACTAATTACATTAAAGTAGGGACATCGTTTTTAAAGAATTTCAAATGCGTTTCTGTGCATTAGCCTTGAAAGTAACTTTAAACAAAGGTTAAGAAGATTTTGAAGGAATGAAGAAGTGAAGAAACCACCCTAGTCCACACAGATGTGGTAAGTATGCTACATATTTTACTTTCTAAACTCTTATTAATTCATTATTCAGTAAATATATTACATATTCTGAAAAATTATTCCAAAACTTTTCCTCTAACACATCAGACAAATGTTTTTGAGCATTTTTGTATGAACTTTTTTTTTCTTTAATAGTTAATATGCGTATTTCAAACTTCAATCATTAGGTTTTTACCTCTCGAAAACTTATGTTCAATGTGATGCCTAATGGGACACTTTAAAACAAACCAATATTGTTTGGTAATCATACTATTCACGACAAGCCTTTGTGATCTATTCGCGTGATAAATATTTCGATTCAAAGTTAAGAAAAACAAAAACCACATAACTTTTCATGTATGTGGTTTTCGCACTTAAGAAAAACAAAAACCACATAACTATTCATGTATTCGTACCCCAGCACAGGGCTGAAGTTGCATTGCCATTAAGATGAAGTGCCGTAAAAGAGATACAATCAATGTGTGAATCAAAAGTTTTGCATCCAAATTAAAACATCTTATAATTTGCTGAATGAATGAATAAATGATGGCTGGCGCATAGTTTTATGAACAGCATAAGATTAGAACTAACTAGGATTTATTTCTCCTGAAAACTTCTCGCTGGTTGGAAAACAAGTAATAAAAAATCCAATGATTTAACCTTCTAGTCTTTTAATTTATTTTTTAAAGCTCTATATACTTGGATGCACATTCACGATTTACTCACTTGGCCCTGAAAAATTTCTGAACTTACTTGCTCTATCTAAACAAGAACCATCAGACTTTTTAAAAAAATATACTAATGCAGTTTCCAAAGCGAATCACTGTAGCCACAATTCCGGATAAAAATATGTTCGAATTACCTTCCGAACCTGGCCAGAGTCTGGGAGGAATAGAAGGAAAGCTTCTCGACATCTTAGCACAAGCTTTGAAGTTTGAATACAGTGTGGTGGAGCCCGCCGACGAGGAATGGGGCAGCTTTCGGAACGGAAGCTGGACGGGGACCATCGGCACGCTAGCGAGAGAAGAAGCTGACATAGCTATTGCGTGCCTTAGTGTCGAAATCGAACTTCTTGGAGCCGACGAAAACCACCGTGTCATCGACTTTTCGGTGCCTTACATGGGCACGGAAATGACGTTCGCTACGTCCATGCCGAAAAGCTTGCCGAGAACGTACGCCTACATGTACCCTTTCGACGCATGTACTTGGATGGCCCTTTCCATACTCCTGATGGCGATTCCTCTGTTGCTGTACATGTTCCGAAGGAGCTCTTACCCTCTTCTCTTGCTGGAAACTTTCGGGAACCTTCTAGGAAAGTCTGCCGTTCGAGCTGCAGACAGAAAGGGCTGCGTAGCACTCTGGCTGCTGGCCGCGATGCTAATTTCGCAAAGCTACGTCAGCGTCCTGCCATCATTTCTGTTTTCTCCTTTACGAGAGAAGCCCGTAACAACATTCAAGCAGTTGCGGGAAGGGATATCTAGGGGAGAGTACATAGCCTGTGTGTTCAAAGGATCGGCTCAGATGACGATTATGTTGCAGTCCAAATCGGAAGATATAGCGATTATTGGCCAGGAGATAGAAAGAAGTAGTTGGTTTATCGAAGAAGGTGTCTGCAAGAACGCCCATAGACCCAAGACGGCGTATATAAATGATAGAATGTATTTAGAACTAGATTATGGTCAGCCCCCTTATTCTAATATGCTTTTTGGGACCGAAGTTCTTAACGCTTATAATTATGTCGTAATTGGTGTAAGTAAAAAGTTCTGCTGCAAGAAACTGCTCGACAGAATTGTTCGACGCATTTTCGAGAGTGGTTTAATGCACCGGTTTTTAAAGGAATATATCTGTAGGATGCGAAATGAAGTTTTTAAAAATCCTCCAGCGAGAAGTATTCGCATGAAAATAGAAGACATACGAGGACCAATGTTTATACTTCTCATAGGTCATGCCATTTCTGCATTTACATTGATGGTAGAGTTGTTTATGGGAAATACTTTTTCAGCAAATAATTCTTAATCACCGTTTAATAAATAGTTTTCTGATAACTACGAGAAGGGTATCAGAGCGGAGTCGAATAAAAGTACGCAAATTTTTTTTTCCTCCTGTTGTAATGTAAGCAGTGTATCCTGAAGCTATCTTAAATATTATCATTGTGAATTTCATCCTATCTGTCTGGGTTTGAAATTGATAATTTATGGAGTCGGAGGAAAAAACTAAAAATGACTCAGCGAATGGAGAGATACCTCGATTATTATGAAAAATAGCGAAGAGAACGTCTATCCTCGAATAGTTAGATTTGCGATTTTTGCGAGGGGTGAACGATATTTTTTACACTGTTTGAGTTTTATTTTTAAATCGAAATATTTTCTTCGTGAATTAATGATTATCTTAGTAATACCGTATCGCTCAGAATTGATGAATATTTTTAATCGAAACGATTTAAACTCAAATCTGATCATGAGTTTTATGCCTTACCTTAAACCACGCCCGAATTTTACGATTTTAATCAAAATTTAATCATTAAACCAGGTTTTGGTGATCAAGTATGATCATTAAATTATCATTATGAATGTGTCTTCATGAAGCTTTATATATTTTATTTACCAGGTAAAATATAATTTCTTTTTATTAGCATATAATTTTTCTGTGTAATAATCTTCATTTTTTTTGCAAACAAAAAAACCTAATGATTGCTTTGAAAGTAAATAGGATTAAGAGATATGGTTCCTTCTGAGCAACTTTGCATCTTAAAATTTGACTGCAATGAATTTTTGAGTTCTTTTATATGAAAAGTATCAAGATAATTAGCACATCAATGGCTACGCTCACGCATAGACTCACTAGATAGTTCAGAGTGTTGTGAATAGTGTAACATAACTCATATTAATTTTCAACGCATGAGAGTTACGTGCTACAGCTATTGAAGAAATGTTTATATTCTCCCTCTTTGAAAGCTTAATACTTATAGGAAGCTGAAACCTAGAAAGGAAAAGTAATACTGTGAGATTTTGCGTTGGTTTTTCAAGATTTAATCTAGTGTGGATTATACAACATGAGGGAAGAAACTTTCATCTACAAAGGCAGTAGAGCATTTATTTCCAATTTTTTTTCCAAGTTTTAAAGGCGTGTATTCTTAGTGTAATGTGCATTTTACTCTTACCCTACTATACCGAGTAAGAGTACGTATTCATTATTTTTAATTTTTAATACACTCTTCATAAAGTTAACCATTCTTTTTTTACATTGATTATTAAGTCAATAAACTTATGTTCCGTGATTTTTGAGTATGTGGCTTTTAAATTCTCAGTTTTATAGCCGAAAATAATTTTTGAATGTACGACTTTTACTTGCAACCTTCATTTCTCCTACTTATGATATGTAAAGATTATAATATGCACTTCTGCAACATATGTTCATATTTCAACAACTTTAATGTAATTATGTTATCGTTTTAAAGTATTTCAAGTGCTTTTCTGTGCCTAAGCCGTGAAAGTAACTTAAAAATATCTTCTCTAGTATTTTTCACAGTTTAGAAATAGTCCAGTAACCAGGTAGTTTTTACAGGAAAAAAATCCGGAAGTTTTTTTCTCAACGGTTTTATATGTTTTCGAGGGTGCTGAATCCGAATCTGAACTTTGCATACAAAATTTCGAATGGCATTTTGGTGAAAATTCGAAAAAACCCTAAAATTTCACCCCATTTTTTGATTTTCTACTTGTAGAACGGAAAGTATGGGTTTCTTATGAAAATGTCAATTATAGAAAATAAAGAAGATAAAAAAATATACAAAATTGTCAATTACAACGTTTTTGTCAGACCAATAGTTAGGCCACTAGAGATCGCTGAAAAACAGCCATTTTTTGGCCTTTCCACGAAAAAATGGAAAACGCTCGCTTCCACCCTCTACAAAAAGAAAAATATTCAGTTTATCAAAAAAACAATTACACCACGTGAAAGAGAATTTAATTCTCTATGAATAACGTGCCTTAAATTATAATTTTTGTAAAAAGGGGGAGGGAGCGAGGCAAATATCAAGAATTAAATTTTTTCGCCTTACAGCCAAAACGAACTTTTGCAGTAGTTAATCTCCAATCTGCGCTTTACTTCCGGTATATTACCAATAAAATAGGTTGTTTTGAATAAATTGATGACTAAGCATGCCTAAAAAAATAATTTTTAAAATTTATTTATGAAATATTAGGTATTGTAGGCGGAAATTCAATCAAATTTTTAAATTCATATAATAAATTATGGGAATATTTTAATGAACGAATTTATATGCATTTTGCATTGCTGAATCCAAATTTCGAGTTTATTTTCATTTAAAAAGTCAACTTCACATAAAAAAATGCAAAAAATCTCAAATTTTCGCTTTTTTGTTCGATTTTCACCCATTTTCTCAGAAACTATTCGTTTCTCGAAAAAAAGAAGTACACCAAATTAAAGTACATAAAATTTCCTATAAGATGTACTGGTTCGTTTTTATTTTGCAAGAAGCAGTTTACGCTTTAGAGCGTTCTGAAGGAAAGGGATTTTCATGTTTCTGTGTAAAGTTAAGAAACAGATGTAATTCAGCGCGCTCTAGCGACAATACCTCACATTATAAAGTAAAAGTTGACTAGTGTATTTTGTAGGAAATTAAATGTACTTTCATGTGGTATAAACTATTTGTCTGTAACGTGTATATATTTGGAGCTGTAGGGGGGGAAAGGGAACGTTCTTCACTTTTTTTGTTGAAAGTCAAAAAAATCGCTGCGCTTCAAAACGCTTTAAAGTGTACACCGCTCCTCGCAAAATAAAAACGAGTCAGTGTATCTTAAAGGAAATTTTACGTACTTTAATTTGGTGTACTTCTTTTTTTCGAGAAAGGAATAGTTTCTGAGAAAATCGGTGAAAATCGAACAAAAAAGCGAAAATTTGAGATTTTTTCCGATTTTCGATATGAAGCCGAGTTCCCACGCGGACACAATTTTGATATTCGTAATCAGCGCTCTCGAAAACATATAAAACCGTCGAAAAAAAACCTTCTATGTAAATATTTAAAAAAAAGTACCGATTGCCTATGTTAAAAGGTAATATAGTCCAGTAACCAGGTAGTTTTTACAGGAAAAAAATCCGGAAGTTTTTTTCTCAACGGTTTTATATGTTTTCGAGGGTGCTGAATCCGAATCTGAACTTTGCATACAAAATTTCGAATGGCATTTTGGTGAAAATTTGAAAAAACCCTAAAATTTCACCCCATTTTTTAATTTTCTGCTTGTAGAATGGAAAGTATGGGTTTCTGATGAAAATGTTAAGTAAAGAAAATAAAGAGGGTAAAACAATCTACAAAATTGTTAATTACAACTTTTTTGTCAGACCAATAGTTGAGCCTTTAAAGCGCACTAAAAGTCTGGCGATATTCACCCCTGAGGCGGAAAATTCACCATACCTTCTGTAAAAAAGTAACATTTTGATTTAAATAAATAGGAAACACTACTTTAATAATTTCTTGTATGATTTAATCTTAATTTCTATCCCAATGATTATTAATTAAATTAATTATTCTTCAGTATTTTCCCCCAGAAACGTTTTTTTTGTCAATGAAAAATTCATTTGCTTGTTCATTTTTATTTTTGCAAGGAACCAACTTCCACTGAAAGAATTTTGTTAAGTATTAACTACTTAACTTTCAATCTTTGCTTCTCTCCCTCCTCCTTCTCAAAAATATAATTTAAGGAAAGTTATTTATAGAAAATTAAATGCTCATTCACGTGGTGTAAAATTTTTGTTGATAAAGTGAATATTTTTCATTTTGTAGAGGGTAGAAGAGCGCGTTTTCCATTTTTTTGCGGAAAGGCCAAAAAATGGCTGTTTTTCAGCGCGCTCTCGCGGCCAAACTATACGTCTGACAAAAAAGTTGTATTTGGCAACTTTTTAGATTGTTTTATTTTCTTTATTTTCTATAATTAACATTTTCATGAGAAACCCATACTTTCCGTTCTACAAGTAAAAAATCAAAAAATGGGGTGAAATTTTAGGATTTTTTCGAATTTTCACCAAAATGCCATTCGAAATTTTGTATGCAAAGTTCAGATTCGGATTCAGCACCCTCGAAAACGTATAAAACCGTTGAGAAAAAAACTTCCGGATTTTTTTCCTGAAACACCCCTTTTTTGACACCTGGTTACTGGACTAAAATGGAACATACTAAGTAACGTTGTTGTAATAATGGTAACTTTAGTGGCACACATTAACCACAAAAATTATGTGTATAAAATCCTTAATATGCCGCTTTAATGCTTTGCAATTTTAATAAATGCCTCTTTTACAGAACATAAAAACCAAAAGGTAAATCCCACATATTGATTTTTTCATGATCAACCTATTATTGTAATTATGATAAAGATTTCATTTCATTTTTATCACTCTTCTTTTGAGAATAATATATTTTTGATGCTAAAGAGTTTTTGTGAAGTTGTTTTTCCTGCCTTTTTATGCAAACTAAAAACATGAAATATAAGGATCATTTTGAATTAAATTGTTTTCTTCAATTATATGTGCTTATGACTACATTTCTTGAAAAATCAAAATTAAAAAAAAAATGAATTTTCTAAATTTATTTTTATCATAAAGATGTTTTGTCTTTTTACTTTCTTAATTTATAAAATCTTTTTAGCGTGTTTATATGATTTCAAACCATGCAAAAATAAATTCCACATAAATTTGAGCAAATACGATTCTTTCTTATCACGCTTAAAGCTTGCCTGCTTACTTCAATGATTTTACCTAATTTTATCCAAAAACATGGCATTTACCTATTCCATAACATTTTCAAATGGCAGATGCGATCGGGGAAATAAAGACAACACATATACATGTTGTCAACAAATTTCGCCGATCGCAATCAATGTTAACAAGCAATTTTCACCCCTAAAAATGTTTCATCCGTTTAAATTTTACACATTTTTCTACTAAAACCGTTAAAATAGTGACATTAAATCTCTCTTAACACTTCTAATTAGCAAATATCAACAGCGCCGAATATCGGAAAAAAAATTCAGATCGAAACAAATAGAAGGTTTTGTAAACAAATTGATCGATGCCAACGGGCAGAAAGAAATAAGTGCCCTTTTTAAGCCACGCATAAGTGTTTCATATATGTATAGATTTTATTTACTTCAATTGTTCAAGATGCTTCTAATGGGGTACGATAAAAGAAACCAATATGGTTCGATAATCATAAACAGCAGACCATTTTGATCCCTTTGCGTGATTATTATTTCCATGCAAATTTAAGGAAAACGAAAATCGCGTAATTATTTATATATCCGTATTTCACCACAGGACTACGGATATTTTCCCATCAACATGAATTGCCGTAAAAAAGGCACAATCTACATGATTGAATACATATAACAAAACTGCCGAATGAATAAATAATGTCTATTGTAATTTTTATGAAGGACATATGAATAGTATTAACTAGGATTGCTTTTTCCACAAAAACCTTTCGCTTGTTTGAAAACGAGTAATAAATCCAATCATTTTTCATTTTGCTTTAATTTCAAAGTTCTAGAAACTCCCTGTTGCACATTCACTATTTATTCACTTGGCCATGTAAAAGTGCTGAACTTGCTCCATCTAAACAAGAACCATCAGGCTCAGAAAGAACACTAATGAAATTCCCAAAGCGAATCACTGTAGTCACAGTTCCTTATAAAACTTTATTCGAATATCCTTCAGAACCTGGCCAAGGTCTGGGGGGGATAGAAGGGAAGCTACTCGACATTCTAGCACGAGCCTTAAAATTCGAGTACATACTGGTGGAACCCGCAGATGGAGAATGGGGCAGTTTCCGCAACGGAAGCTGGACGGGGACCATCGGCACGCTAGCAAGAGAGGAAGCGGACATAGCTGTAGCGTGCCTCAGTGTCGAACTCGAACTTCTTGGAGCCGACGAAAACCACCGTGTCATCGACTTTTCGGTGCCCTACATGAGCACGGAGACGACTTTCGCTTCTTGCATGCCGGAAACCTTGCCGAGAATGTACGCCTACATGTACCCTTTCGACGCGTCTACTTGGATGGTACTCGCCGCGCTCCTGATGGCGATTCCTCCGTTGCTGTACATGTTCAGAAAGAACTCTTACCCGCTTCTCTTGCTGGAAACTTTCGGAAATCTTCTAGGGAAAACTGCCGTTCGAGCTGCCGATAGAAAGGGGTACGTAGCGTTCTGGCTTCTGGCTGCTGTGGTCACTTCGCAAAGCTACGTCAGCGTCCTGCCATCTTTTCTGTTTGCCCCTTTGCGAGAGAAGCCGGTGAGGACGTTCAAGCAACTACGGGAGGTGATATCTAGAGGAGAGTACATAGCCTGTGTGTGGAAAGGATCGGGGCAGCTGACAAATATGTTGCTGTCCAAATCGGAAGATATAGCAACTATTGGCAAGGAGATAGAAAGACAACAATGGTTTAACGAAGACGGTGCTTGCTCGAACCCCCATAGACCCAAAACGGCATATATAAATGATAGAATGTATTTAGAACTAGACTATGGTCGGCCTCCTGATTCTAATATGCTTTTTGGGACTGATATACTTAACGCTTATCCCTATGTCGTAATTGGTGTAAGCAAAAAGTTTTGTTGCAAGAAGCTGCTCGACATAATTGTTCGACGTATTTTCGAGAGTGGTTTAATGCAACGGATTTTAAAGGAAGATATCTATAAGATGCGAAATGACATTTTTAAAGATCCGCCAGAGAGAAGTATCTGCATGAAAATTGATGACATAAGAGGACCCATGTTTATACTTTTCATTGGTCATGCAATTTCTTCGTTAACTTTGATGGTAGAGTTATTTTATGAGAAATACTTTGACAGAAAATAACTCTTAATCACCGTTTTATAAATAATTTTCTGAAAAATACGAGTAGGGACGAAAGGAGGGTAGGAGTGCGTAGTCGGATAAAAGTACGCAGTGTTTTTTTTGTACTCCTTTTGAAAGCAGTGTAAGTGAAAGTGATGATATGAGCAGCACGTGGGTATCTTAAACTATCTTAAAGATTGTCATTATGATTTCCATCCTTTCTGTATTTTATTTATCTGATAAAATATAGTTTCTTTGAGTTAACATATAGATTTTCTATGAAAAAATGTTAAGCCTTTTTGTATATAAAAAAAACCTATTGATTCTTTCAAAATAAATATGATTGTGAGGTATGGTTTCTACTTGAGCAACTTTGCATTTTAAAGTTTAACCGCAGTGAATTTTTGGATTGTTTTATATGCTATAATTATGCATAGACTATAAAGTTCAGAGTGTTGTGAAGAGAATAATTCATATATCTTTTCACTACATAAGAAGTAAGTGCTGCCAACTGTTGAAGAATTGTGTATTTTCCCTTTTTAAAGCTTACTACTCAACTACTGAAGATGAAAACTGGTACATGTAAATTCCAGAAAAAGTAGCACTGCGTTTGTTCATTGATTTTTCAAAAAGACATCAGTTTTATAGCCGAAAATAATTTTTTGCACGTACGACTTTTCCCCTCTTTTCCCCTAGATATATGGTATAAAAAGGTTATATAAACTTCTGTAATATACTATATTTCAAATATTTTGATGTAATTATCCATTGTTTTTAAAGTTTTTCAAATGTTTTTTTGGTGCCCTAAGCCTTGAAAGTAGCTTAAAAATAAGCTTCTTTTGTATTTTTAACAGTTTAGAAATGGAAACCTGTAGATAATGTGGATGTAATAAGACCGTTTAGTAGCATTGCTTGCACATATATTGCACACAGAAATTTAAAGTTTGTATAAAATACTTAATTTGCCGCAAATGCTTTGAAATTTACAAAATGCCTCTTTTACAAAACATAAAAAACACCCAAAGATAAACCCGAACATTTTGCTTAGGATATTTTTCATTATCAACTATTATTTAAATAATGATGAATATTTTCATTTTTTATCACTCTTCTTTTGGGAGCAATATTTTTTGTTCTTAAAAAGTTTTTGTGATGTTTTCTGCATCATGAAACGTGAAATGAGGCTTATTTTGTTCTTAATTTTTTTCTTTAATTTAATTTTCTTCAAGACAGCCTTTCTTTTTAAAAATAAATGAAATAAAATAAAAACATTATCTTTTTTAAAAGAAAGATCGTTCCAATACAATTTTAAAACACGAACTTAAAACTTTGGGAGGTTAAAAAATGCATCATTTATCAAATGTAATAAAAAAATTTCAGATTTCAAAACCCCTTCAAAATCAAACGAAAATCCCTTATCCTAAAAAAAATATCAAATCGCATCAAAGTCACCTTAAATTAATCCAAAATATACGCCCCTGCATCGACCCCACATTAATAAATAAATCTAAACCCATACTCGAAATTAAGATCAAATACCAAACCCCTCAACAACCTTCATCAGAAACAAGACACCAGCAGCAAAATAAAAACACCCAAACGGGGGGAGGGGAACGAGTCCCCAGAATCACAACCCATCGCTCCCTTTAATGAAATATCGGCCTTGATACTTCCCCCCCCCATCCATATTTTCGCCCCAAATGTTTCTCATGGTGTCACCTCTCCCCTTTTTTCCCGGGGAATGCATAAAGAGGATCTTTTTCATCCTGACCTTATTTCCCCGGGATTCCGGATTTCACTTTCTTTTGATGGCCCGGTTAGAGAGGAAGGGAGTCTTCATTAAGATATACCTGGGTGTCTGGGAATGAATGTCCGACGGATCTCGATCGATCCCTTCCTCATAATTTATTCCGTTTCAATCCGAAAGAGTTTTTGGTGGGGAAAAAAATCGTACAGAGTCGTATTATACCCACCAGACTGCGATTCGAGGCGCATTTCAAAACTGGGTGGTTTTCTCGAGGATTAAATTGGGAGATGGAAGAAGACTTTTGGCATGGGAAAAATCCGATTAAGAAATCTGGGATTGTTGTAATCGAATGGGAGTCGTGTGCTTTTATTTTTTTGAGGGGATTTGATGAAGGAGAGTGAGGGAAACCAGTTGTGTGTGTCGACAACCCCCCCTTTTGGGATATTTCTGGAACTTATTTGCATTAATGTTAACTTTTAAATTATACCCTTCAACCATTTAAGTCTGCGTGTATCAGTGTATGAGAATAAAAATAGGTATTAGATAAAATTTCTGAAATGCATGAGATCCTTTATCGTTCTTCTTTCATTAAAAATTGAAATGTTTTGATAAAGACTTCAGTTTTAAAGAATTATTTTTTAAACATTTAAAGTAAAGCTTGTTATTTTTTATCAGGTATATTTATTTGGAAAACTATCTTTTCCCTATAAAAATTACTTTCCATTTCTATTTCTTCGTTCTTCAGTTTTTAGTTTGAATTCAGTTTATTAGTTTTTGTATTACTTTTTAACATAAAATACAGAAATAAATTTATAAATAGACACTGTAGATTGCTTTCTTAACCATAATGTAACGCATTTACATTTAGTTAATGATAAAAACAAAGAAAATGATCAATTATATAAATGACTGGTTATTAAACTTTTGCTATTATTAATTATTGAATAAATCGTAATAATTTTATTTTAGTAAATATATAGTTTTACAGTTGAATAACATCTCTCTATATATAATCAAGGTGTGCCTGCCTGCCTGCCTGGCTGGCTGGCTCCTTCCGAGGTTTGTACGGATCAGATGTGGCGCAATTTCTCCTAAACTACTCATCAGATTCGAACCAAACTTGGTACACATGCGTATGAGGACGGGGGAAAGGCAATGACATCAATTTCTAATTCCTAAAACCACCCCTTCACCCCCTTTTAGGCCTTTTTGTAAAAATCGCCTTACTTCTCCACTAAAGAAGATCTGTTTAACACGCATTGTTGCAAATAATACAACAAAAACAATTTTAAACATAAAACAAAGTATTTAAAGATAAAACTTGGCTAAAATTGTTTTAAATGTTTTAAAAAGGTTATTAATAATTTAAAAAATTAAAAACGGCCCTTATAAAAAACTTTATAACAGTATTTTCTTATTAAAAACTTCATTTTCCATGAAACTTTAAGTTGAAATAGAAAGTTTTAAGAATTAGACTGGTTAAAGTAAAGATTACATCATGCAGTTTTTTTAGAAAGTTGATGATAGAAACACTAGATCAATTTGTTATTTAACCTTATAATTTGTTTCTTTGGTGTAGTTTAACGGGATTTTTTTTTCAATTTAAACAGGGGGTATTTACAAATTTTGGGATTTCAAAAGTCTGTAATAATTTTAATTGATTTTTTTCACTTAGAATGGATGATTGGGTAACTGTCGTAATTAAATGTGCAACACCGGAACTGGATGGTTAGGTTAGATTTACACAGTTGGAACCGGGAGGGAAAAGGCACAGGGAGCACGGTGATGAAAATGCACCGGGAACACCGAGATGAAAAGGCACCGGGGACACCAAGATGAAAAAGGCACCGGGATATGAAAAAATACTGGGAACACCGGGATATGAAAAACTACCAGGATGATTGGTAATTATGGTTACAGAAAATTAGGCATGTAACTTGAGAAAATTTTAATAAATTGATACACTCCACCCGTGCAAGGCCGGGCATATCAGCTAGTTACATTATAAAAGAGTTTAAAGTTTTGGATCTCGGTAAAATCTGAAGCATGAAAAAATCATTTTACCGTAGTAGTAAGTATCAAAATAAACATATGCGTAGATCAATATATTAATTAGTCAGAAAGGATTTACCCGTAGCGCAATCAAGGAAAAAAAACCCAGTTCGTTTATATGTTTTTGTTAATTCATTTTTAAACATAGAAACTAAATTAACAGATTGCAAACAAATTTTGCAAACAAATTTGCAGATTACTAGCAAATTGAAAAATCGGGAATTATTAATAATGCCCGAAGTGAGTCGGAAGATTTGATAAATTCAATAGTATTTATCAATGAGTATTTATCACTTTTAACCTAAATACGCATTAATAATTCCCGGATTTATCACTTTGCCCGTAACATATATATTCCCGGAAAATCAATAAATTTCATTTAAAAAGCAGGTCTTATTCGTGGTAAGAAAATGCTTTTAATAAAATAGAGTTTGAGATAGACTTGTGACCACGTGAGGTATTCAAAAAGCAATCAGCATTTCACGGAGCATTCATAGAATGAAATATTTTTTTTTTCATCCAATACAAAATTACCCGCATCTTCTCTTACGTGCACAAATAGCTTCCGAATATTTTGTTGATCGTACAGATTTGTTCATTTTCAAATTTCTTCTATTACTTTTAGTTTTCTCTGAACTTTCCTTTTTTTTCTTTGGAGGCAGGGTTAAAAACTCTCGAGCTTAACCAAATGCAATTTATGGAAACTCTGGGCTGTAATTAAATTTATGAGGTTTTGTCTCTCTGGAAAGTTTAAAACAATTCCCCTTTCTTTATGTAAGTGGATAAGTCCCTTAGGTAAAACAATTTAAAGCAGCCGCCACAAAAGCGAAAAATATGATTAAGGCTTCTTACAGAAAAACTTAGTTACGTGTAGGGGGTTGAGAAAAAAAGTGCTAGTTGGGTTTAGAACTTTTCAAATAATAGGCGACTTCTCGAGTTATTTAATGCTACATCCTATGCAAAAGTTCAAACTTTTAAGTAAGAGTTAAAGCAGCTCAAATTTTAAAGAAGTTACTTGCTCAAAAACTTATTTAAATCGGCTTTTAAGTGACAATTAAAAAGAATGCTTCTTTCATGTACAATTTACTAGAAAAAAACAAGTTTACTTTCACTTACTGAAAACGTAGGCCGCCATCTTGAAAAAAGTACTTATCTTGTTGCCATTTTTATGAATTACTTTATTAAGAAAAGTCAACTACTACCAAATGTATAATTTTAGCACCAAAAAATTTTTTTACACTTAAATTATCATTTTTAATTGAACCCCCCCCCCTCTTTCGTCCATCAGATTGCGGTAGACTTTTTTCTGTCAATAAGAACACTTAAGAGACGAAATCCGTTGAAAAACCTTTTGTTGGAATTTGTTTGAGGTTCGGCCCTTTTTTGAGCTATTTTCCCCCTACTAAAATATAAATTTGGCATCTTCTGCAATTAGTCCTTGTTACATTTTTATACAGTTAAAACTGACTTGTTATTTAAACATTCGTTAAGAATATTACCATTTTTATGAAAATCAATGCATTCTGAGAAAAAAAAATTAGACCCAGAAAAAAAGTCATTCTTATATTACTCACTCTGGGTTATTATACCTCCTTTAAATTGGGATGTTTATAACAAAGTATGAGACTCAGACATCTTTTTATTTTATAAGATCTATTGACTGATTAAATTCGATATTCCAATTTTAGAATATCAACAACACATCTTAAGTAAATAGGTATTGATAGTTTGTTTTGCACAATATGTGATTTTGTAGTTGAAGCTCCAAAAATCACAACACTTATAATTTTAGTTAATAAGAAAAATTTGGTAACATCAAACTTATCTGATTTATCTTACCTTGTTTCCAAATGAATATAATTCAAATGGGCACCACATGATCACGTCTCTGAATATTTATAAGCATCTTCATCTATTCTGAGCACCATAATTGGATGAAGTTTTACCATAGCTGCATTTTCAATATCTGTAAAGCAGAAAAATACTCATATTATCCCTTTTAAGGTTCAGTACTATAATTTTAAATCTTTCCCTCACAAAATTCATCATGAAAAATAATATTCATGAAACCTTAATTTCATTTTTTATTATTTTATTTGTAATTAATTTATATCTTTCCTTTAGGATGTCCAAAACATAGTTCTTATTTCAAAGTTATCAATTTTATTCTTTATATGGATGTTTTTTTCCGACATTCAATTACAAAGAACTAGAACTGCATTTATTTACAAAATACTGCTGAGTATATTAGAAGTTCATAATTTATGAAGGCTAAAAAAAGAAAGTAAAACGTTATAACTTGTTTTTAGAAAATAGCGTCGAAAGTTGAGGAGCGAAATGGAATGTAAATTGAATATCCTAAAAACAGAATTTTATACTAAATGAATGTTTTTAATTTTAGAGTTATTTTTAACGACGTTTGCTTGGAATTAAAATAAAAATTCTTTAACATAATCATGCTTTAAAAAACACCTTGTAAAAATCTAAGCTCTAAATCTCTAGCTGGTAAGACGCGGCTTTGCCGGGTCAAACCAGCTAGTATAACTTAAAATAATATTTAATCTGAAGGCAAGTTGTATACTTTAAGAATTTTAAAGCATACTGCCTCAAGGATCTCTCATAAATTTATTAAAATCATATTTACTAACTGGGATTTTATAGAAGAGTACAAACTTTAACTTATATTTTCTATGAAGCGTGTCGACACTTTGATAGTTCAAAACTCTTGAATTTTCAATGAGGAATATACTTTTTGAATTTTTGTTTAGAATTCTTTTAAGAGTTTATCGTTGGCCTGTGAGCTTGGATTGACAAAAATATGAGCCTTATGAATTTTGTTAAAGGTCATGGTTTAGTTCTAAATTTTATGAAACTAAGCCATATATATCGTTTGGTAATATTTAATATTTTTGAGATAAGGAGGTCTTTTATCAACATTTTAACATTTCCTGATAAATATAGTTGTATGAAGATAAATCCTAAATTGATTCAATCTATTGACTTAATAAGGGTTGTAAGGATTTTTATAAAATTGTTTATGAGAAAAAAAATAATTGTACCGAATATCCACGTATTATAAATGAGACATCCAGGTACATTATTATCATTAACACCTTAGTTTTTTAAAGATAGGAAATCTTTCTCCAGCGATTAACACTAGAACCGCGGAGTGGGTCAATTTGACCCAAAACGAGTTTTGATTTCGTTTTTCTCAAAAAGTTACAAACGCAGACTTAAATAATTTTGTGACTTTTCCTGAATCATTGTTAATAGTAAACTGTGAAAAAATGAGGATTCTAGCTTTTACCATTTTTTTGTAAAAAACTTGTATACCTAATACCGCGGGGCGGGTCATCCTGACCCAAAGCGTTCTACCCTTATGAAATCACAGTAAAGTGCTGTCAAAAATTTGAAGAATCTTGTTTTATCAGTTTTACCCTCTTTTCTCACAAAGGTCAAGGTCACTAGACCAGTTTGGGGTGATAAAGAATGCTTGAAACAGGTTTTTCGAGCAGATAAGTTGCAAATTGCATTCCTCTGAATACACATGGGTGGATCGGTAAAAAATCATGGGAGAGCTCTGTCCATTCCCTATTTTTTGAGGGTAATTCATTTTTCAAAGGTAAAATATGTTTTAAATGCAATTTAGATACATATCCTGTTAGTTTTCCTCCAAATTTCCCCTGAAAGCAGTCTAATTTTTTTATTTGAAGAAAATAATGCAAAAAATCATAAATTTATCTTTTTTTGAAGCTCTGAACACACAATTTCATAATCTAGAGGTAGCTACAGGAGAAGAAATTTAGAACTTAGTAATTTCAGGGTAATCATTTTTGGAACCACCGATCTATTGCGCTTCTTTGCTCAAAAGCCTATTTTTGTGGAAAAATGAGAATTTGCAATTATAAAAATAAATACGATAAAAATTTCCTCAAACCGATACTATTTTAATAATTTCTGAAACTTAAAATAAAAGTATAGGGAATTTTATTAGTTTTTAAAAAGAAACGAATTTTTTTGAAAATTGACCAGCAGTAGTTTTACACGATATTTGGCAGAAAAGCCTGAAAATTGAATTGAAATTATGAATTTAAAGCTATTTTTGGCATTAAATTATGGAATGCCGGTGATGTTTACAGTAAATTTATGTTAAATTATTGTTATCTGGGTTTACTGAAATTTTTAGCCTCAGAAATATAATCATCCCCTGAAAAGTTCTAAGACTTTTACACGTTTTTGGCATTTTAATACTTTAATTATAATAATGTCTACCTTTATTGACCTTAATATAGAACAAAGAAGTAAATTAAAGTAATTTCCCTCAAATAATATGATATATTCCATTAAAAGCTCAGTTTTATAAGCCGGGGTCAATTTGACCCAGTCCCGCGGTTTTAGTTATACCGAAAATGCCGCGGTTCTAGTGTTAACTCCAAACTATACAGGGTGATTCAGATAAGTGTTTCATAACTTCTAGGGGAGGTAGGGTACATCAAGACGAACAAGAATCGATATAGGTTAGGGGGTCGCAAATGGGGTCTAAGGGGGGAAAATCACAGGTGAAAATTAGCAAAAAAACTCGCATATCTGGGCAGAAAGAGATACAATTGTTCGATTCTGGCATTTTTTACATTCAACCAATTCAAATTTTTCATGTAAAAACGAAATGCAAGTGTTTATTCTAATCAAAAACATACCAATAAATGAAACAGGCATGCGTTGTAAGTTGATAGACTGTAATAGAAAGTGTCACGACAAAAACATCTTAATACTAGAGTTTTGTTGGTTGTTTGGTTGGTTGGAGTTATATGGCGCAAAGAACTAAAGTCTAGCTAAGGGACAATTGTAACTTTAATCTACCTACAACGCATGCCTCATTCAATTATTAGTCTGTTTTTGATTAAAATAAACACTTGAATCTGCTTTTTACATGAAAAATTTGAATTGGTTGAATGTAAAAAACGCGGAAATCGAACAATCGTATCTCTTTCTGCCCATATATGCGAGTTTTTTTTGCTAATTTTCACCCGTGATTTTCCCCCCTTAGACCTCACTTGCGACCCCCTACCTATATCAATTCTTGTTCGTCTTGATGTACCCTACCTCCCCTAGAAGTTATGAAACACTTACCTGAATCACCCTGTATATCAATGTGAGAGTTAAAATTTCGAAAAATTGGGCTTTCATTGAAAAGAAAAACTAACTGCGTTACTCTTTCTAAAATGATAAATCTTCTTAATATTTCAAAATATCTACTTTTAATTAAGATTCTTGATGAATTATTTATATACATTTACAGGCTATTAACTTTTCACCATATTGAACCGACTCGTAGAACAACAATGCAACTATTGTTAATTTTAGCCTAAACTACAGCACTGAACTTAACACAAACAGAATTCGTCATCAAAAACGTCTTTCTGACTAACAGTAATTAAAATCTCATTGAGAGCATTTTTACTCTGTACCGGAAAGTCATCAGCAATTATTATCAAAACTGAATATCAAGCTAAGCCAACTCACAAACTGCACCCAGTGGAGCGCTATCACATCCATAGGCCAGCCACACGATTATGATCTGGAAGGGGGGTCGAACTCACTCAAAAACAACCAACAACTCCCGAAAAATATTTAATCAAAATCCAATAACTCCGATTAGAAAACAGAAAATCCTCCTCGCTTCCTCCCAATAACCTCATTTGGAGTTCATTTGGCCGGCTCTGAATCAGAAACAACCAAATGATTTACTTAATCAGCCGGGTCATTTACATTCCCATTAAAATTGAACCCAGGAATGAGGGGAGCGAATCAAATCAGTTTAATAGTGGCTGAATCGGCCGCGCAGTGATATATGCGGAGATTGCTGTTTTTGGTCGGGGTGGGAAAACCAGGCTATCTAATGGGCTGCTGATGCTTTTAAAAGGGTGTAGCCATTAGAAAAGGGGGGTGGGTGGGAGTTAATGTTAATCCCGATAAAGTGAGAGCGCTTTGGAATGCGTGGGATCGTTTTGCAAGCAAATTGGAATCATCGTCATTATTGGGAGTGCGGAGTTTCGACTCCTCCATTTTTTTAGGGGGGGGGGTATTGGCTTTTCCGAGTGCATTATGGGATCGGTTGGGTAGATGATTTTGAACTGAACTGTCCGTTTTAAATGCTTTAAGCCGACGAAAATTGAGTGTGGTGTTTTGGAACAGGAGATTAGTTTTGTTTCGATCTATTATTCAAAAACTGAAGAATTGGGACGGGGGAGTTAAATTTTATTTTGAGGGTAAAGTAGACTCCTTCAAAAATGTCAAATATTATTTTGTATAGTAATATCATACAGTTCTTAGTAATACCTTATTTATTTAAAGATATCTTTTGAGGGGAAAAATAAAAGGGGCTCTTTTTTTCGTTGTGTTTGTAAAAAGAAATATTTTGTAATCAGCGTTTTCATTTCATAAATATTCAATTTCGTCACTTATAATTCTAAAAAAAATTAAAAACACATATTCCAAACTTATAAAAATATATATGTTACACCTGTATCATTTCATTGTTTGTTTGGTCACTATACTAAGTTTACCCTACCACTAAAATGTTTACCCAGATCCGGTCAAATAGAAAATATTCAACTTGATATATTTGAAAGCATAAACTTCCAAGGTATTTAAATAGAAAAAAATATACCAAGAAAAATGTAAAAGTTTTTAGTAGTATACTTCTTATTTCCATCTTAGATTTTTAATGCTACACGTTTTGACGTAGGAGCAAATAAAGCTTACCTCCAGCAAGGGATCGTATTGACGTCTTCTCGTGATACACGCTGAGACATGAACCTGTTGAGCCAGAAGGTGTAGAGTTAAATCGCGGACTCTCAGGACTATCAGACTGTGGAGTACATGGCTCCCCTGAGTCCTGAAAGAATGTTGAATAGAGATGATTTAAGCGAAGTGAAAAAATAAAATCGCAAGCATATTTTGAATGTCAATACCCTAGTTGGGCTGAGAGGGTTAGATTAAAAAAGGTTGCTTTGCTTTATCTTGAGAGATTTAAAGGAATAAACCTTTATGTAAAAACTCGCATTTAAAGTTGAAGAAATTGGTGGCATTATTTCTTGGAGATTAGAGGTGTTTTTTTTTCGCTTGCACATATTTTTTTTACTAAATATGACGTATATGTAATGAAACACAGTTTTTATTTTTAAATAGTTTTGAATTTGAAAGAAATATTTTTGATGGAGCTAAAAAAAGATATTCTTTTTTAAATTTATCTGAAGCTTAAAGCTATCTATTTGAAGCTATCTTAAAAATATTTTAATCTATCTGATTGAAGTAGAATATCTTGGCTCAATGTAAACTGTTTACTTTTAGTACTTTTCAAGATTTTTTCTTCTTCCCAAGAACTGTTCGACAGGTTACTACTCATATGAAAGATTTATTATGATGATATTCCTTTATACTCCTCTCCTACTATAGTGTCATTTAGAGCACAATTTAGAATTAAACCAGATACATAAAAAATATCCTCATCTACAGATGTATGTCACAGCGGTTCTTAAACTGTGCGTAGGACACCTCTTCAAAAAAAAAAAAAAAAAAAAAACCCCTCTCCTTAGTGAAAATCTTATTTTTTTTTTCTAATTTTAATAATTTCTCTTAAATCTTATTTTTTTTTCTAATTTTAATAATTTCTCTTAAATTAGGGGTACTTTCCGTAATATCTGGGAACGCCTGGTTCAGCTATTTTTTATCTATGGTCTTTATTATTTTAAGGAGATTACGCATATTTTTGGAATATACCAAATCGTATGAAAATTTATTTTTTATTGAAAAAAATGTGTGAGTTTGAAACCAAAGTCTAAGTACAAGTGACAATGCGGAAAAATTCTTTATAAGAAAGAAGCTAACACACTTTTCCAGCATTTACACTCATGCTCAGAGTATTACTTTCTCTCGACTTTCAAAAAAATCAGAGTACAGAATAACAAACCTCAGTGCTTTACAGTGCTTACATTTACATCCATCCACGACACATACTAGTAAACATTTCACTCGCTGTCTCCAAAAACCCTAATACGACTATCCATTACCTTCTAACTCACTTAATTAATTACAAAAAATAAAACTAACTACAACAACAAACATATAAGCAAAAAAAAAAGGTTCACTAACCCCAACCCTCAACCCCACCCCCTCCTCAAGACGAATTAACATCCTTCCGTCCCTAAAAGCACCCCATCCCGAACAGAGTCACCCCGTCACTCACTCTTCACTACATCACCTGTTCCGTTCGTTTTTTCTCCCTTCCCACTACTATTCCCCTAGCAATTACGACAGTCCTCCTTCACCCCTGAGACGGCACCTCCCTGAATGGCTGAATAGCCTCCTCTGATTTATGAAGGACGTGCATTGAGCGACGTGGCCATAAGTCATAGGACGTGCGCTGGGGAGATGGATGTCCGACTGGAGAGACTTTGCGGAGTGAGGAATGGACGCCGGTGGTCAATATTTTTCCCCGTGGTTTTGTCCCCGTTTTCCCTCGAGGGGAGGAGTTATATGGCGGTAAATTAGGTTTTTCTTTTTTTTTATTGTGGAAGAGAGTATGGGTTATTAATTTGGAAGTGTGGGTTTGTGTGATTAAGGAGGATGGTCTGGTTGGTTAAGATTAGCCGTATTTTTCTTGTTATGTGTATAGTAAGTCTTGTTTTTGTTTCGAAGGGAAATTATGTGCTTGAGTTAGTACGTTATTTGGTTGTGTGTCCGTGGGTGAGATGGCAATGGGGTGCGTGTTTTGATAGGTGATAAGTTTAATATGCGTAATGGGTAAAATTGTAAATCTTCAAAACATTTATATTCACAAATATTTGTTTTTTTTTTAATAATTTTGCGCCTTGATTTTTAAATTACTTTTAAAAGTTACGTCAAGGTGAAACTTCTTACAAAAACACACATACAGTTTTTAAATAAGGTCCATGAAACCCGCCACTCTCAGATAATCCAATATTAGAATTGGGTCTGTAAAAATATCCAGTCTGGAAAGCCCCAGACATTCCAGTATATGATAAGGAGTTGCCTGATGGTTGGCACATCTCACACAGGCTGGAAAAGCTTTCTTTCCCATTGGAATACGACAACGTTGAAGTTATTCCGCATTGTCACTTGTACTCCTTGGTTTCTAACCCATTCTTATTTTACGTACGTGGAGTTGCCATGTTTATTCGAGTTATAACGTAAAAAAACTAGTTAATAACTGAAAATCCAAATTAAAAATTCAGCTACACGAACGATTGAAATATGGAGATTAAGGTTACTGACGAAGACAAGAGTCTCTCAAGCATAAAAATAGAGTCTAAATTTATATGAAGCAGAAGTTTATACAGTTTACATTGTATAATCAAAATTACAAAATAGTAATTTTTAAACTGAGCGTTGATAAATCAATTTTGTTACAAGAGTTCAGTGTTTTTACCTACCTTAGAAGTGGACAAACAAAGGCATTTTTCATTTCTTAAGATATCGGGGCAGTCGCCTTTAGTTTTATCTATAGAATGAGGAATTTCTTCTATAAATGTCTCTTTTAGTCCACCTTCTGAAACAAAAATGAATTCGAAGAATTTATAGATTACTCCATATTTAGAAACAATACAATACTTCATTGATTTCTGACAAAGTATGGTATAAGATATGAACACGTTTTCAATAGTAGAATTCTAAAAAAGTATTATAAGGCAAGTGTTTCACGTGTGGTATTTACAAGCCTTATATTTTAAGTAGCATTCCAACTAATCAGGAAGAACTGAACGTGTATGATGGTTTGAGATTTAAAAATTATAAAAATTATTATTGCTGTGAGGGCGTTCTAAAAAAAGTAAACAAGTTGTATCATTTGATCTTTTAATGTAACATCCTGGCTTAGTTTGTAAATTATCATCGCTATTGTAAATAGTCAAAAATGTGTTCCTTTTAAGTGAGTTAATTACTTATGGAAATAAGAACCCAGGAAGTTTTGGTTCAATATGGTAAAGTTAGATAAAATCAAGTAAGTAAAATTTTTAAGTGGTATGAAACTCGTTTCAAAGAATAGGAGCATGCCTTTCAATTTAATTAACCATTAGAGGTAAAAATAATAATTCCCTTGCTCTTAAAAACACCAATTTACCTAATTGAAGTTTTCTTAAACACCAAAATAATAATATAATTATTCTTAAAATGTGTTCACATTAGAATCTAAAAAAAACCCTTTTGTTTATTTAATTGTTGTGGTTGTGTTCTTGGAGATCAGATGGAGTGGTGAGTTGTTTATTTATTTAATTAATTAATTGAAAAACATTGGTAAATACTTGTAACTTAACTTAAAAACTGCGAGCATTATAAAAAACATTTATAGAGCATTTTCAATCACATGACTCGGACCTAACAGCAACAGAAGGGTTACAGTTTTTTGCCCTGTTAACAGTTACAGAAAATGACTAGCCGTGGAAATCTTCTATTGGAGCATTTGCAATCACGTGATCCCATACCTAAAACATGCCTTAGTAACAGAAAAACAACGGCCTTAGCAACAGTTAAAAGCCCTATAGAAGATACACAGTTAAAAGAAAATAACCGGTTGTGACGTCACCTGAAAACACTCTATAAGAATTTAAAAAAAACTGAAATACATAATTTATAAAAGTTGTTTCATTTTCAGAATTACTATATTAAAAAATGAAACGGTGATAGTGCAAAATATTTCAATGTTTATTTTGTCGCAACATCAGTTATCATACACTTGACTGCTTAATGTTTTTCCTTTCTTATTAAATATTAGATTAGAAAATCAAGTTTCATGTGAAATGTAAACAAAACGAAGTTTCAAATGAATGAATGCAAACATTATTCGAATCTTATGAATTATTCAAATTTCTGCGTCGCTTTCTGATGATGACAGCTAGAGAAAAATTGCATCTGCATGTATAGTTATATTGTTTATTTCGAATCCTGATGTCAAAGATGAGAAATGTTATTTAGTATGAACTTAGAATCTAATATCACGTATCTGATCCTTGTTTGCTCCAAAATTTAAATATTTGTATGACAACATTTTTAAAATTAAATCTAAATTGAAAAAAAGGGGATAAGTCTTTGAAACCTTTGCTGTTGTTGAAACACAGATATGAATTCTAGAAAATTAGTTTTTGCCCTCCGGTAGTAAAAACTGTATCTTAACATAACCTTTCATTTGTTAGAGTTTGGATATGCATTCGAAACATTAAATTGAATCATAAAGATAAATCCTTGTGTATTTTTCCAATAAAGTTTTATGTAACAATTATACTATTATTTGAGAAGGAAGTAATACAGATCAAAACGATATGGTGCAAAAAAGTAATATAAAAATGAAAAATGTAATAATAAAGGAATTTTATGGTCTTAGATAACATACGGGTTAAAAATGACAGAGTTATCCAAACTAATTGGTAAGAAAAACCTATTATCCATTATAATGAACCTTATGTACTCGTTTTAAAAATGGGAAATGTTATTACTTTTTCACAGTTGCAAGTATTTAAATATCAGTTTATATAACGAGAAGTTGTTAGTTATATAAATCCTTCCGATCCTATCATGCGTTCTTGGTGTAATTACGTAAAAGCGTTGACGCCAAGAAAGTGTAGGAGGCCCTGAAATTATTGATGCGTAAATAACATCGTATGGAAACTGTTTATCCACCCTTAAGATCTTCTTTGATATCTAATTGTAGATGCTTTATATGTAGATGCATTTTCTGAATTGAATACCTATCATTTTATAGTGTGAAAAACTCCAAAAATACTATTTTCTGCCGAGGGGCATACTACCTTAAGAGTAAAATAAAGTTTGAAGCACTATTAAAATCATTTTATTCATAAATATCTCGGCATTAACCACTAAACAAAATATTACCCAGCGATAAGTACCAATTTATTGATCAATTTATCCGTCATTGACTTATGTTAATAGTCTCCTAACCGTACCTTGTGAAAGTAGTCTTTATTATATAAACGAAACCTATAAATACACACCAAATCGTCATAATTAACTTCCAATAACTACCCAATCAAGGGGAATAAATAATATATACCCAAAACGGCCCGGTAGCCTATTTATTCACTTTGAAAACAACAGAGCAAAGCAGCAGCGGGAGTTAAAAGCGCACTTCCGACAACACAAACGAAATTCCGGATGAATAAATATTTAAAACACACATTTAACCTACACAAAAGCGAGGGTCTCCGTGATCAGAAGCCATCGCATCGATCAGACCCCGAATTTCAATAAGCCCAGCAGCAGAACTCGAAACTCGGAAGGTCTATTAGACAGTCCCTACGCAATAACTCCCGAACGGGGGGGTCTATAAAGTCGCTCCCGAAATGAAATATCCAGAAATGAAACCGAGCTGTCCCCTTTTCAGATTTAAATTTTGTCTCCCCTTTTGAAATAGGACCCTCGCAGCTGGGGCGGAACACGTCCGTATCCTCGGGAAATGGTAAACGGGATGGTCCAACTTTTGAGTTCCGCAGCCTAGCGTAAAAATCGCGAGTTGGCTGACAGGACGTATCCACAGAAGTAATTTCCAAAACATCCGGTTTCGGCTCTCTCTCTGTAGAAAGTGCGTCTAGCCAGCCAATACATAGCTTTGCGTAACATGTGTGACAGGGAGGTTTCACTCAGGCTTTTTACCGAGGGCGCTGGGATGGGAAGTTTTGGAACATATTAGGAGGGGAGGGCTTCTGGAGGAAAGTATTCGTTAAAGTTTCGTATCGATCCCTATAGGAATTGTATTTTCGGATCAAGAAATAAGCTGGTCCAGTAGTTTGGATTGATATTGGAAAGTAAAGCCACTCATTCCATGGTTATAAGGTTATTTCATTAATAAATAATAGTTTACTAACAAAAAATTCTTTAATTTCTTTTTACAGATTTTTTCTACCGCGTATCTACAAGCTGAATAATAAATTGATGGATACTTTCAAACAACCAAGTGTGGGAAAGAACCTATAACATTTTATTGTGCTTGTAAACTAATGTGAGAATAAATTGAAAACCTAAAACTTTATATTCGCTCATATTCTACATGTGTATACTAGACTGCAACGTTACTTGACCCTGTAGAAACCAAATAAATAAAGTATTTCCCAGCGCGGTGTCAAAATTTTGAGTGAAATTAAGAACTTTAATTTAGAAGTATGATTAGTTTGTTAAACCCATGTAGCGTCTTTTTATCACGATTTGCGAATCGAAACTCCTCTTAGCAACCCAAGAGGCTTTCTGTTTACTCAGTTTTTCCTTCCGCGTAGTGTCGTCATAGGGTCATGAAACGTTGCATTCTAGTATACTTAAATTAAATACTAAAATTTATGAAAAGGTACTAATATAATTAAATTAAATATTTGCAAATAAAATACCTTGGTCCTTTTCTTCAATGTCGAGCTGTCTCGATCTCAGCTTGTTGTCTATTTTATACGTTTCTTCAATGGTAAAGACAGAATGACCCTAAAAACACAAGTCATTATTAAATGAAGAAATTTTAATAAAATGTAAAGGCACATTTTTAACTCTCTGAAAGAATTCATTGTAATGGACTTTACATGCAATGAATTTCAATTCCACAGTTTTATCATTTTATTGCCACATGAGGTGATTTTTCATTTAACACAACTTAAATCCTTTTCATGTGCGAGGAAAAAATCATTTCCCAAGAAAAGTATTTTAAAATGGTTTTTCTGAGGGGTGTTATAAAGCACTGGAGAAGCGAAGCTTTTTCGAAAAGTCGATATCGTGTTGGAAGTGGTCCAGAGCGTTTGGAAATCCAGAAATTTTTCAACGTTACAAGCGTTTTAAAAGATGTTTCATTTCAAGAGGTGGGTTGTAGAAATCTCTGTGTACAAATCAGAATAAAATTCATTTTAAGATTAGGGTTTATTAAAATGATCTTAGTGGATGACAATCAGGTAAAATATTTCAAAACGAAGAGAGCTCTAAATTTCAAGAAAAGTTTCCCATAATAAATATTTACTTGAATCATAAATACGTGTCAAGTTCTTTAATCTAATAAATTCATTATTATAATATTTTATTTCAGTTTTAAATTAAAAAAAACTGTATTTACATGACTTTTATAAGTACTTGGAGGAAGAATCTTAATAAAACAAAAAAAAAAGGTCTAGATAGTTTATAAACTACAAATTTTCTTGATTTTTTTTAGAATGATCAGAAATAAATTACTTTTAAAACTGAGTGCATTTATATTTTGTACTTCGATAAACGCAAACAGTTGAGCGTTCGAAATTTATTAAAAACTTTCCGTTCGAGACGTTACATTATTCTTTAAAAAAAAAGACCACTAGCATAAAATATGGTACTAAAATATTAAAAAGCCTTTATTGTGATTTTGTAAGTATGTAAAAGGAAATAATAAATACATAATATTTGATACACCAAAGTCTCTCTCTCTGATTAAAATATATCTATTTATTTAGATTAACTTCGGTTTTGTAAAAAACACCCTATGGCTGCCCTCTTTCATGGAAATGTGTTATTCATTAAACTACTGTCTGACTGAAGAAAAGTAAGTATTGAAATAGTTCTTTAAAACATTAATACTATATTCAGTTTTTACTTAGATTTTATAAAAATAATAAAAATACTACTATTCATTCATTGAGGAAATTATTTTTTACAATTTATAAAAGTGAAAATTTTTTTCTTCAATAACATAACTATTACATTTAAACTAAACTCATTAGCGCAACAACCGCAATGATGTCCCTATTTGTTGTCGTGACTGAGGAAACCCTGACCCTTGTCTCCTTTAATTGACTAGATCCAATAGAAAACTAAACTCAAACAATTTAGAAAGTTACAAAGGATGTCAATATGCATCGTCCTTTTCCTTCAAAAATTTATAAATGGAGAAGATAATGGTTCAGAACAAAGCTAAAAAAAAAAAATACCCGTCTCAACGATATTCAAATTTCCACCAGGAAAAACCCGAAGCCAACCCTTCACCCGATACGACCCCGAACCCTAACAGACAACAAAAACTCGGCCTTCTCCAAAATAAAAAAATACCTCCCCATCTACCTATTTACGTCTCCAAAGTTCCGCAAACAATGACGGACTAACGCGATCGCTGCCCGGCATTCAAGAAGTCATTTAACCCGGGGATAAATTACCCGGGTAAAAGTTTTCGGGACCGACATCCGAGAGGGGGAAACTCAAGAACACCCTTCCTTCGAATCCTCATTTAAATTTTAAGAAATGCAGGGAAAAAGATCCCTCCCTCCCCCTCAATCGTGATGGATGGATGCTGCAGAGTCCGTAATGTTCTCTGCTGGAGGCGCCCGGGACCTTTATCTAAGCGATAATCGCAGCTATGGAGGATCTCTTTTTCCTTCGAGGAGTTTTCAACTGGAGCAGAAGAAGAATTATCGCGAGTTCTCCTCATCATTCATTCGTTTTTTATTTTATTTAATGTTATTATTATCATTCTTTAACGTACGTATGTATTCACTTTTTTTTTATCGTACGACTCCCGTTATTATTACAGACGCCCTTGAGTTCGAGTGTGCGCTTGATTGCCTTGGAGGAATTCGGGGGGCTTTGTAGTGTCGTTTTGCTTTTGTGAGAGTTTTTTTTCTGGAGTCAGAAAAAACGTCGATTTTTTTTTATTCTACGTCTGGATTATTTTGGTTGGTGTGCACCAGTGGACGGCTTAAAATTTTGTGCGTTTGTTTTTGAGGGCGGGAGTAAAAAATGGGACCTCTAATGACTTAAGTTTTCGGAAGAAGAAGTCTCCTTGCGGACTGTGAAAAAAACTCTCATTAATTTGAATTATTTATTAGGGCTTAAAATTAATTGGGTTTGTTTCTGTTTGATTTCGCTTCTTGTGGGGTTCGGTTGTTGGTACCATGCTATTTTTCTACTCGGAAAAGTGTAGGGCCGCAAAAGTAATTGAGCTCAAAACAGGTTGTTTTTTATCAGTATAAAAATTCCTTTACTTATGGCTAATTATTGTTTTTACCTTTCAAATATGAGTATTAAAAAATGTTTGAAAATTCTAATACCTTTCCAATTCAGTATGTTTCCGATGTTTCTCTTTAATTTCGCTTTTAGGGTTCGGTTGTTGGTACCATGCTATTTTCTACTCGGAAAAGTGTAAGGCTGCAAAAGTAGAGCTCAAAACAAGTTGTTGTTTTTTTTCGGTGGACAAATTCCTTTACTTGTGGCTAATTATTGTTTTTACCTTTAAAATATGAGGATTAAAAAAATGTTTGAAAATTCTAATACCTTTCCGATTCAGTACACGCAATGTTTTCTAAAGAGCAAATAATAATGAGCTTTAAAACTAAATTTGCCCTTATATCAAATGAACCTCAACCATTTTTTTAATTTCTTTATAAATTGAACTGACTAGAATAAAAATGAAGAATTCGAGATAAACATGAACTAAGGTATTTTTATATATTCATTTAGTGCGGTAGTTACTTAAACCAAAATTTCAATAAATGATTTGTAACAGGAGAATATACGAAAGTGCCATTTCGAGCAGTTCAACTGCTACCTAAATTAACAGTTTCAAACAAAACATTTTTTCTTTTCAAAAATTGAATCGATGTTTTGATATTATTCTTCCCCAAATCTGCTAAAAGGATAAACACTAAAAGTTTTATTATTCATTATCTTAAAGTATTAATTCTGGTTATCATTTACAAAGCGTTTATTTTAAATGGACTAAAAATGTTTTTTTTTTATTCTTAAGCTTTAAATGACTATAAAATTTCGAAATGGTCATTTTCAAATACAACACTGAAACTAGTAAGTAAAACATTTAACACAATCGCTCGAGGCAGATGTTCAAAACATAATTATTTATCGAATTGAAAAACAATCAAATAGGCACTAAAATGCATCAAAACCCATCAATATAGATTTTCTCACAACTGTTCCTTTCATACTAACAGTAGATATTATAGTCCATAAAAGGCACAGCGTTTAGCAAGTAAAATTTTTCAAGTAAGCCTTACTCTCAGCATCTAAAATTTTATAACCATGTTGTAAAACCCCAAAGCAACCATCAAATTATAATTTAAGACTTTGAAAAAGCACGCGCGTGTTCGTAGACGATTTTTTTATCTCTTTCACACTAAAAAGCATCTGTGCCTCTTTCGAAAATATGCATTTGCAGTCTAAAAAAACTAGAATAAGTTTCATACTCGACCGAAACGACCTTTCCTGTATCTTCTTCCCTCCAAATGCGGAACATTTTATGAAAACATTACACACAGAAATAACCCTACCCTTTATTTAATTTATGCCAACATTTTCGCGACATAAAAATAACGCTTCTTCTTTTCTAAGGACATGCATTGATTTTAAGAGCGCTTCGCTCGCTGTGTTGATGAATTAAACATACCTGTCACTACCTTTCACGAGTTCCAGGGCTTTTCCACAGAACTTTTGATATTAATTAATTTTCCCCCTTACCGAAAGAACACTGTTTTCATCTCAGAAGAGATTATCCGAGAGTTGAAAAACACGGGAAAAATCTTTGGTGGGAGTGTAAAATAATTAACTTCAGAGTAGACAGCTTGTGTCTTAAAATAAAAACTCGGTGCCTTGGAAGTTTTCTCTCCATTGCAATATTCTAATATAAATTAGGAAAGTTCGTTGTTATTGTTATATTTTAATTTTATTCATCAAAAAGTGTATTTTTGCACCGGCTAAAGATTGTTATTTGTTTTTATTGGCAGCGCGACAACCAATTTTTCCCCTTGCGACCTGAAGTATTCCGTAAAGTTATTAATATCTGTATTTTTTCTTTGTTCTACATTAAAAATTTATGAATTTAAAATTGATTTCAAAATGCAAAAAGCTGTTATTCGACCAAACAAGAAAGTATAGGCAGTGAGGGTGTTTTTTTTTAATTAAATAACTACTTTTTTCCATCAATGTTTTTTTTGTTGAAGATTTCAAGATTTTTTTGAATCGCACGATTATTTATGTATTTTTACGACGATAGTATCTACTGATAACTTAAATTATTATTAACCTATTTTGCAGTAATTGATAAAATAATACTAAATTTAAAAAGTTTCTAAACTTCCTACAAATTTTAGAGAAAGAGAAGTAAGGTGTAAGGTCGGTAATAAACTATAGGGAACTGTTGCATGGCAGACATTGGTCATTTCATCTATTTCTTGAAGGAATGCTAATGCTGTAAGTTTTATTGAAATGAACCAATTTCTGAATGTTTAAATATACCATAGACTTTACTTTTGAGCACTTTTACAAATTTATATGTCATCAGCCTAACCTCTTGATGATAACGATGGGGAAGCATAACAGACAAGACATCACAGATAAATTTTGGTGACGATTGATACGTTTTAAATATATTTTATTAACTTTTAAAAATCACTTTAAACATTTATAATTCAGTCAGTATTATCACAATATAAATCTACACTCAGAACCTCTAATCCTAAATCAAATTCATTGCAATCCTCTTAAAATAAACTGCTTAGTGAACCCCTAAGTTTACAAATACCACTATAATCCACAAAGTCGTTCACTAAACATTTTAAAAGCTTACATTCGACATGCATATGGTTCGTAATTCCCATACATTCATTAGGGCAATACGCTACTTCTAAGCCATAGGTCCAACGCCTAATTGCCTCGTAATATTCGGCTTAAAATATCGTTAGACCACTAAAGTCACTCTGGAAGTTAAGAGTTTCTCAATCTTCCAAAAGTTAAGCCCGGTAGCCTCTTAATTTGCAACCACACCGTCGTCTTTAAAAGTTTAATTTACCTAAGACGTCTCTTCCACAAAGTGTACACAGACGACCCTCACACTGTTAAAGTTTACGGTCCACTTGATGAACTAATCGATGAATCGCTCGGGTGACCTTTCTTAAACCCATTGAGTGGGAAAATTGGTTAAAGGAGTTTAGAACCTGCTATTAATATCAAGTTCGAGATTAAGATCGTTAACCGTGTATATTGACCTTATTGCAAGAAGTCAGTGACTCTATTAGCGAAAGGCAGTCAAGTATTGATGGAAATTAAGGGGATTTATTGCATTAAATTGGTTAAGAAAATTATCTTTCATTGGCCTGTATAAAAACAGTCATGCTTAAAGGATAGATACAAAACCTCTATATTTGTACTTTTCATCAATCTTAATACCTAAACAAATTACAGGCATTAGGTGTCATATTATTGAATTTTCGTATCAAATTTTGTATATAAATAGTATGTAGTAGTTTCATAGCAATGGCTATTAGAAATATCATTTTTTTTTAGTTAGTGACATTTAAAATATTTAAAGATATTCCGCTTCAAATATAATTATAAAATTGCATAGTTTACTACCTGTGGAACTTAACTTAAATAGACACCTGAAATAATGGAATAATTATTCTAGAATAGAAGACATATTAATCAGAAGATATCTGTGGAATTTAGCTTAGCTCTGAGATATCTCGTACACTATAGTTCCCTCTCCTTATGGGGTTAAGATGGGGGCAATTAAATTTCAAAAATTAGCTTTTATTATATTTAGGAAGTAAAAATTTCTGGTATATGTAAATATTCAACTTTACAAGCAACTGAACGATAATATTTTTAAAAAATGATTAATTAAAATGGTCATTTATAAAATCTAAATTCAGTATTTAATGGTAAATCGCAATGCTCTAAGGTAAAAAAAGGAGCTAATATAGTGGAAAAACATATCGCAACAATCTGATAGTGAATAAAAAGTGTTTTTACTTAGTAAATCCCACGTTGATAATTAAATAATTAAACCTGGTTTTCATTTCTGTTTTCAAATAATGACGATTTTGTAAACATAAACGATGGTTTATTTGATCAATAAGAAGGATTTCAGTTACTGGAATCTCTGCTCTATCGAAGAACATTTTTCTTCTAAAAACAATATTATAAACAAACAATATCACGAGATAAGAAAGCAAATACGACTTTCCAAAGAAACTCCCTCTACAAAGATTACGGAATAACCCACTTAAGGAATTAAAATTGATTCGTCCCATCTCAAAAAATATCCAGAGGGGCATCAAGAGCAATTTCGATCTATAATAAAAGAACTAAACGCCAAAACAAATACTCCAGCCTTCCAGAAATCTCCCGCAAAATTGCCCTAACTTCAAAGCAAACACGCTAAGAATAGAAAAGGGAGTAAGTAGATAAGGATGAAAGAAAAAAAAGGAGGAGGCCGGAATATACCCAGTAATGGAACCCCATGTCACTCTTTAAAAGCATTTTACTTAACTCCTTCGCGTGTTTGCTCTCCAAAATATTACTTCCAGCCCGGTGATTAGACGTCAAAGACATGCTCTGGAAATTGCCGACCCCGTCTTCTCGGAACTGCAGTTCCACCTGCTCTAATATCGTGCTCGATCAGAGAGGCCTGGACAGCCACCCCGACACCCTACCCCGAAAAAAAAGAACGAAGAAAGAATAAATAAATATAAAGGGGGGAACTTCAGCAGGGAAAATGCCAGCGATTACGGCCCGGTGTAACGTTCCATTTAGGGTGCATTATCCCTCAGGTCGATCATTTCCATTCCCAGGGATATTCGATGGGAGTTATAAACGGTTTCATCAGACCTTTATGATGGTCGTAATATTTTCCCCGAAAACATTTTCTGGGTTTTTTCTTTCTCGGATAAGGTTGAGGAAAGTTTTAGAGTTGAAATATAATCTGAGAGACAACACAACGTGCTCTTGTAAAATATGGGGGCTTCGTAATTAGCCTTGTCTAGTGGGGAGAGTTTTGAGCCGTTATGTGGACGGGGAAAGTAATTTTGATGGAGATAGATGAGAGTTTTGTAAATGATGAACTGTGTGGGGGTCGACTGTGCTTTTGATGAGAGCAGCTGTTCGTATCTGGAGTAAATATTCTGATCTAACGATCTTGGCAGTTTATGTTTTCCTTAGTTTGAAGGGTAAGTCATTTTTGGAGTGAGTGGTCTGTGGAGATCGATACTGAAGCGCATAAAAATTGGACGCCATGAACAGTTGAATACCTCATAGAAGACCCAGATGAGGAAAAGGGGTTAAGCAAAATTCCTATTTAATAATAAAAAAATTGAATTTCATTTATATAAATGCACTTCCTTCATAGTTAAAATAAACGAGCCACCAAATTGTTAAACAAATCTAAACGTTAGTCAAGAAGTCAAAAGGTTTAAGTCTTTTTCAACATGATTGTACACAAAAGTTTCTACTATTCTAATTAAAATTTAAATAAGGTTTCAAAACCTTAAAAACTAATCCTGTATGTAACAGTAATAAAATCATGGAAAAAAAATAAATTTGCATCGTTTTCTATGGGGGCATGGGAGCCAACATGTAAGTTGCATTGCGTACAAAAACGGTCTTTAAAGAAAAAATGTTTTGTATTGTTATCGGACACCCCTCAAACAACCATGAATAATATAATACCAAACCCATCTTCCGTACCCCAGTCGTTTGCACACGACGTTCACTGTAATGTTTTTTTCTTGGTGTACACTGTGTACCTGTAGAACGGTCTTTACCTTTATAGCCGTGTTGTGGCAAAGAAGCCAACTTAAATTTTTTTTAAACATAACATACAAGATTTTACTTATTTTGTTATCAAAATAGTTTTAAATGCTATTTAAGATAATTCTCAATCGTTTAATTTAGTGCACATTTTTCCCATTTCTTCAAATATTCACTGTGTAAAAATTAATGGTGAGATAAATGAACATTTTACTAACATTTTTTCCCTAAAAACCATGATGTATAAAATATTTCCCGTATTTGTGCATACTTCAATTTTATTCACTCGTTTTATGAAATGGGTAGTTGAGGTTATGAGTTACCACTTTTACACGCCGAGAAATAAAAAACGAAATTTAGCACCCTAACAATGGCATCAACATTTTTCATGTAGAAACGTTTATTTATTAAAAAAAAGGAATGTAAGTGGAATGCTCCTAAAATACTAAATGTTTTGCTTCATCATTGAATACCCTGCTAGTCTCAGTTTATATTACAAAAGAACATAAAACTAGATTTTCGTTTGAATTCGTGTTACTTTACTACATAGAATAACGGTTTTCATAACTGAAGATTTAGTTTCTCGTTGACCTTTATACATTTATTTTCCAAGCGTCATTAACCATAGATTCAGTGCTATCATTGGTAGGAAAATATTTCCTTAATCGAAAAGGGAACTCTTACCAGAAATAAAACAGTTTACGAGCACGTTTCAAAACAATAAATTGGGCTAGCTAAAAGGAAAAAGTAGTAAAACTTTTAGGATCTGTGAAGGAGTAAAATCGTATATGAGCTTCTAAATTCTCCCTTTTACTTGAGATGTTTTGTTTTGTTAGAAGAAACAAAGTATCTATGAGTGGATTGGCTTTTAACTTATCCATGTTATTGTTTTATTAGATCTTGTTATAGAAAATTGCAAATATTAAAAGCAATGCCCCTAATTTTATCACATTTATAAAGGTAAAAACAATAAAATATATTAAAAATATATACATATAAACATATTACATTAAATTATCACATTAAATTAAAAATTATTACAATTAAAAGCATAACATTTTCTACAAAAATTTCAAACTTAAATGTATAATCTTTCAAAGTAAGCTAAATTATTTGGTCTATGAAATCTAGAAATCTATTAAAAGAAGAAATCATCTGAAATTAAAAAGTTTCACTGAACATGAAAACTGTCCATCTTATACTTAAATATTACACAAGGGTCCAGAAAATGTGTTTTATATCAAGAGTGGTAACATATAATTATAAAAACCAAAAAAGCAAAATATTGCGTAAAATTTTCTACTACTAATTAAAAGAAGAAAAATACATTCGAAGATTTTTACATGAAAAATCTCAAAACAAAAACTTACCGCAGTTATAACACAGTTTAAAAATATTTGGCATTTATAAGAAGTCTATAAAGTATTTTTTACCAACTAAACAAGAAAACGCCTACGATATTTTAAAGTTCATTTTATCGAGACATTTAATTGAAACAGTTTTTTTGTCCTAAGAGACAAAATATTTTAACAAGACTCAGCTAGAAAACCTCAAAATTGTCAGCTTCGAAAAATTTTAATTTAATTCTACTAATTGACAAAAAACATGCTTCTTCTTGAGATAAACTTCCCTCTATTTCAATAATTACCTCATACATCAGTGCTACCTTTAATTTGCAGTTGGCAGGTAAACAAAAAAATTTCAGCTGTATAAAAAGTGTGGTGTCTCTTTACAAATTTGTCTTGTCATAATAAAGAAGCCAAAGATTTTATAGAGTAAAAGTAATTAAAGTATTTTTATCAGCAATAATTTTCAACGTTCAGTGTGTATTATTATTTTAATTTCTGAGGGCTATTTTCGTTTTATTCAAAAATATTTTCATAGTTCATAAGAGATTCATTATTCATTAACGTATTTTCTCTTTCGTTTTAATTGCTGTATTATAGTTAATGCATCTGTAAAAAAATCGTTCAAATACCTGTAAATTTAAAAGTTATTTTAGTAACAAAAATACTATATTATTTTTCAAGAATTAATTTACCTTTACTTTATCATAAAATCTATTTAAAAAAAATTCTTGACAATTTAACATTTGAGATCAGAGAGTTCACTGGAAAGTTATTTATTATAAAAAAGGTTATTTAGGCGTGTAGTAATAAACGTAGGTTTTTATATCGTTTTTAAAACATTAGCATACCTCAAAATCTGTTCTACGAAGATTTAATGCTAATAATGAAAAATAGAATTACTTTCTTTATTATGATATTCATTCATTCATTAAATTGTTTCAGAAATTTTTCATAAGTTTCATATTAAATATAGAATTCATCAAAATGAATTTTGGGCTAAAAATAATGAAACGTATAGTTAAAGAATCTTCCATTGAGCTCAAATCATTGAATATAACTGAACATTTTTAATTTGTAAAAGGGAATCTAATTGTTTGATTTATAATGATAAATGTTAAATTCCAAATCCTTAAGATTGGGGATAGCACGTTAATTCAGTTTTATTGTGTAATTTTAAAAGGTTGAAATTTATGAAGTAAAAGGTATTCGTGTATAAAAAAACCCCTGTTTTTACATTTTTTACCGCTATAATTTCCAAAACTCAACACATTTTTCTAATGTGAGATTAGAAAAGAAAAAAATCTGTTCTAACAAACCTAAAAAAAAAGAGTAAAAATCTTAATCTTATAGTTTCATGTGGATAGATACAATAATTGAAATTTAAAATTAAGTACGTAGTTTAATTATGAAGCATCCCAAGTGTATTACATTAGACTGTATTATGTATATGAAAAAGTTTTTGATCCTGTTGAGAAGTGAATTAAACACAGGTAAGTAAAAAAATATATCGCTTTTCAAGAAAAACGAAGAATAAAAAATTTTGCTGTTTAAATCCTCTTCCCCCCTAAAAAAATATGAATAAATCTTGGAATAGATTTAAAACATCACTACTTCAAATGCCGAAAAAAAAATCGCTTCACTCTTAGAAATCACTAAGGATTTACAGAGTTTAATGGAAATGTTTTCTTACATTATGTTTTAGAATTCTGTGGATGAAGACCCAATTTCCCTAAAGAATATATTTACATATTATACAAAGACTCTAACAAGCTATTAAAAACCATATAAATCCATTACTACGCAATTTGTGTCTTTGTTCGTTAAATCAGCCTTTGAATGAAACATCGAATAAATAAATACCTTGTAATCATGAAGTGGCATGTGCTGCTTTTCGGAACAGAAGAGAATGGATTTGACATCTCCCGACAGCAATAACTTGTTGCAAACCTCGTCAGCTGTCAAGTTGTTAATGTCAATATGTCGTGTCTCTCGAGACCCTGTAATAAGAGAAATTTGTTGGTAAGAAGATTCATGGTTATATGGTTTTTCCCAACAGACAGAAAACTATTCTAACGTGAAACATTCTCATAGGCAAATGCGAAATCTGAAAAGTTTTCAAATGTTTTCAATCTTGAACCCAAAGGAAGATGGATGTAAAACGGCTGTTGCACAAACATAAAAGGCTTAAGTTTTATCGTAGACATACATAAGATATATTTTTGTTTGTACAATACAGTGCTTTTAATGCATCAAACTTTGTATCATTTATCCACAATTTGTTTCACAAAATTATTTAGTTTAGGTTAGTTTTAAAATGCAATACTTTAAAATTATTTTAAGGATGGAAAATAGTTAAAATTCATATCGTACATCATTGAATATTTCGCCGGAATAGGTTTTTACAAGCCATCAGAAATATCTTCTGTGTTAAATAAAAGTATAAAAATATTTCAGTATTGTACTCCAAGCATTTAAAAAGAATAAGGGCATTATTAAGCATTGTTTCCTTAAAGATTCGCCTTTCTTCACGTCAAATTAAGAAACAAATACCCATGAATCAACGCCGTTGAAAATACCAAATAAAGGCTTCACAAAAATATATAAAAAAAAACTTTAACACAATCCTATTAGAGGTCTACAGGGATATGAACCAAAGCATTATGGCGCGATGTATACTTAAAAATCTCAACATCGAACATTAAAAAACATATATCCGCTATAAATTTCTATTACCTTTCGCGCTAAAAAAGAAACGCACTTTGGCTTAAATCATCCATAACTTTAAGTCCCTTTCAAAAAGCAAGGCGTTGGGATGTAAAATTGGCGAAAAAGAGAAGGGGATGAATAAATAAAAAGTACACAAAAGCGAGGAAAAAAGTAAATAAATCCACCCGTTACACGTAAAGGGAAAAAAACCCTGCCCAAGTGTCAAGAAGGAAAACACAACGCAAAAGCAACTTCTAATGGCGGTGGCGAGTAAATATAAAAAGTAAGAATAAGACATTTATTTAAATTTTCTAGAGGTGAAAAGAAGAGGAACACCTCCCCCTGTAGAGGTGTTCGTTTTTAAAGCCTCCCTTTCTGGTAAGATTTTCCCCGTTCCTGTTTTTTATTTTTTTTTTTATTTATTATTCGCATTCTTCTTTCTTCCTTTTTACGAGGGGATAAGCGAATTGGATCTGGTTCGAGAGTAAGAGCCATTTTTTTTTATTATCAGCAAATAATATGTGTTATTTAGCGTGGTTTTGATGGGTAGGCTGGCTGAGCTTTTAGTTAGAAGGGAAATTTTTTAGTTAGAAGATTATATCATCTTATTTGATTTTGAACATAAATTTGGAAGGTGCCATGAATTGTGTTTAAAGCTAATGAGCATTTCTTTGTATTTTATGGGTTATGAGCGCAAATACCAAATACCTAAGATTTTGGAAAGTTGTTTTACAGTTCGACCTAGCTATTCATAACCTTATTTATTCACAAAAAATTGTTGCATTTGATGGCACATTTGTCACATTCGTATTTTTATGTGCATGAGTTTTTTTATAATGCTTCAGACAGTAGCAAATTTAAGATTTTAGTTGGGGGGGGGGGGGGTTCTGGTTCAAAAAATGGTACTGTCTTTCAAATTCCAAAGGAAATAACAGAATTGTTTATAGGCAAACGGAGAGTAAATTAACAAATACTCTTTATTGAAATCTTCTTTTATGAAAAACCTCAATATTAATTTGTGAATGAATCTTTAGCACTAATAATTACTTAACACATCGAAAAATTGATAATTTTTCCACTTACAGAACACAATTTAGTATTTATTCGTGTTAATAAAAAGTCATTAAAAATTTACACTAGGTTACATAGTGTAAATTTTTATAAAATATTAGTTTATATTAGTTATATTTCAGTAAATATTAGTTAGTAAAAATAATGTAATCACCCTGTAATCATTTATAGCTTTATGATATATTTGATTACATTTTCCAAAATTATGCACATTACATACATTAAGATTATATTAAAGGATACACGATTAGTAGTTAAAATTCAAATTTATGAAGAAATTATTAATTCTCTCGTCTTTAGTATATAATCCTAAACAAATGCATATTTCCAACTTGTCACTGATACTAAATTCAAGCCTTGGTGGTGATACATAGAGGTTATAATATCCAAGCGTCCCCAATATATATCGAAATTTTAATGGCGCAATAGATCGCTGCCCTCGCACAAGGCAATTATAGGAATAAATGCATTTCTAAATTACCCAATTGCGACAGAGTATACGACACTGCTGTAAAGTAGGCCGTGCACAACGGAGGGCAAAGATGTAATTGCACGGAACAGATTCCCCAATTTACCTAATTACGCCCATAATAAAATATTTAATTCGCTCTCCAATCAACAAGTATTAGATAAGCAGGGTTGGAACAATGGAAGGTGAAAGCAATTACCTTTTGAAATTGCTGTGGGCTGTTACACTTTAGATTAATTAATTAATAAAAACACATATGAGGGCGGTTAATTGTTTGTAATTTGGATTTAAATGTCAGAGAATGATCGAATGGTGTAGAGGATTGAAATCATCCTTTTTGTTTAAAGATAACTTACATCGTAGCTTTTAAAAGTTTAATCGTTTGCGGTATATATTCCTAAAGACAATTTTCTAAAAAACGTACTTAAACTTAGAAGTGGAAATATTTCACTTTAAAACACAGTGTTATTAATCTTTTTTGTAAAAGAATTATTTTCAAACTGTGAATAATTTTGTTCCAATAACTTTAGTACTGTTCTACTTAGTTAAACGTAGCAACCCATTTTTTTAACATGGTCATAACTTCAAATGTGTATTCTTTAAAACACATTGTTCTTTAAAATTACCTACTTATAATTTACAAAACAAATATAAGACAAATTGAAAAACCGTAACGTCAAAGAATATTATAAACCTGTAATATATTTGTCTTCCATTTTATATTGGCTACAGCTTATCTATATTTTATAATAAGTAGTATGAGTAATTTGTAAGTGATATGAATACTGAAATAAAGTAATACTTGTGTTTTCAAGTAATGTTTCAATATTTTATTTTCTGAACTCCTTGAAAACTAATTAACCGTTAAATTACCCCACTCAAAAAACAAACACAAAATAAACCCCACCAATCACAAACCCCTTTAATAATAAAGACCGCACTTAACGTAAATTAACTACGCATACACCCCCCCACACACACACGCGACCCCTCAAAAAGAAAGAGCCCCCCCCCCTTCCTCATAACCCCGACATCCAACCAGGCGTCGCAAAATAAAACCTACCCAGTTACACACAAAACAACGCGAACTGCCAAAAAGAGGAATTCGCCAACATCAAAACAAAATTAAGCGAGAAACCTCCATACACCATAAAAGGGCATTTGCTCATTAATCACCGCGGATATTATAACGGCGAAATGCTTAAGCGCGAGAGAGGTTATGTTTGCCGATCCAGGCCATTAAACGGAGATGTTTAAGAGTTCGCGTTACTTAGCCGGCCTTCTATTTTCTTCGCGGCCTGCTCTATTTGCCGCTCGGCATAAATCGCGGCCTCCTATAAAATGCTCACCGCTGTCCCGATAAATCATGTTTAGGACCTGCGGCTGCCGGGCGTTTTTCTTTCCTCCAATCAGAGGCCGGCTTGCGGAAAAGGCGTAACAAGTTGGATGATTTCCAGTGAGAAAGGAAAAGCCGCGGCAGAGGAGAAGAAAAAAAATGAGCAATGGCCATAAATCTTTGAGCGGTTGCATTCATAACTATTGCCGATTGAGTTCCTTGGCTTTGGAGCAGAAAGGGTGGAGAGGGATATGAATCGGACGTTTAACCGAAGCAGGATGGATTTTAAAGGAGTGTCATTCAAAGAATATTTGAAAACCATTAGTTCTTTTGTGTGTTTCAAGAGAGTGGTGTTGGAAAAAGAGTAGCAGAAAATCTCGCAATTCTGGTGGGTAAACTAGCAAATTTTCTAATTTTGGAAATTTTTTTTATACGCACAATTAATTTGTCAGTTTTGCCTTAAATTATATCCAATTCATTTGTAATTTTTGCCACCAGGGATTCTGTTATGGGGGTTTCTTTCGCAAAATGCGAAAGAAAACCTCAGAGTACTAAAATATTTCGGACCTTTTCGCAAAAATGCTTACACACTTAAAGTTATTTAAATACAATAAAATAAAGATTATTAAGAAACATTTGGCCTTGGGTTTGTTTTTTGTGCAGTTCCTATTATTTAAAATTTTCCAGCTAAAAAAATTGCTGTATCATTTTATTGTTTTCGCATTTAGCTACAGCTTTTTTTCTCCGTTTTAGCTCTTTTTACTAAAGGTTTTTGTTTGCTAGCAGAAACCCTGTTTGGCACTGATCCACAACAACACGTGATAAAAAAAAGTATCTGTAACACTTATACGTTGACCACTTGTAAAGAAATAAAAAGCTTCAGAGTGGAAAAACAAAATCTTTCTCTGATCCTTTAAAACAAAAACTTTTAAAACCATCCAAAACGCATAGGATAGAATGGTCTCTAAAGCATCCCATCTGTGAAAGTATGCACTAGTCAACAGCGAGTTTAGCAGTCAAAAATAGAAATTTTGTTGTAGTAACTTATTGTTGAAAATGTTCCACTACGTCAGTATAGCCGGAGCAAAAATATATCGTTAGAAGAGACTTTGTGGACGACAGGTTGGAGTTAGGAAGATAATTTTAGTGTCATTTTCTATGGTTTGGTGTGTGCTAGAAAACTATGCAAACATTTTTTCTTTAAAAAACAGTCTTCAACCTCCATAGAAAAAACTGTGCATGTTGCGTTGCGTATGAAGACAATATCTTCCAAAAAAGTCCACACAAACCATTGAAAGTGACACTAACACTATCTTCCTATAGCCTCGCCCCCAATGTGAACTGTAATGCTTTTCCCAGCTGTATAAAAGCTCTTCTTTATACGTTTATTATCTACAGTAAATTGTTAAATTGCTTAGGATAAAAATGTTAAAAAACAAGACTTACTTTCAGGAGTGGTTCTGTTGGATCTTTTCCTCACGCAGCACACGAAGAGAATACAGAACAGAATGAGAATGAAAGCGAGAATTCCGGCTGCCGGGATCCACCAGGACTTCAGACTCTGAAACCTGCTCTGAATATCTCTTGGAGCAGTTGGGGTGGTATTCGAATCCGGCACAACTCCTAGAATAAAGAAATTATGTTTAACCGAAAAAAAAATTCAAAATTGTATGCAAGTTCATGCTAAGCACCAGTTTCTGCAAATATGCAATTGTGATAAACTCTAGGATGTATAATTAATTATACAACCAGGTTCCTTATGTGGGACACATGAAAACACCAAAACTATACCACTACGACTCATATTTATTAAGAAAAATAGGAAGTAACATACGAAGAACATTATTATTTCATTCAACGATGCGCCCATGTATGCCTCGATATTAGATACGACTGCACATATACCAACGCAAATAAATGTGTTCTTTTTTTCTTTAATTTTCTATGCGTAAATATGATAATACATGACACATATTACATTCCTCATATACCTATTTCCTTGAAATGTATGGGTCAGAAGTATAGTTAATTTACCATTTTTTGAACTCCACAAAAGGAATCTGGTAACACTGAGTTTAGGCGAACTTGGTGAAATCCCTCTTTTGATGAGCTTTTGATTTGTATATTGTGAAAATAAACCTTACAACGAAAAAAATTTTACTCATTATAATGCAAACTTTTAAAAATCATCCATAAAATGCAAAGAATACAGCTGAATAATAGAGCATTTTCAATCACATGACTCTGACCTAACAACGGCATAAGCAACGTTGTTTATTCGCCAAGTTACGTCATGTGCGAATGCTTCTATTGGGAGCTTCTATTTCCCGCCCCTAACAACAGCCTTAGCAACGTTGTTTATTCGCCAAGTGACGTCATGTGCGAATGCTCTATGGTTATGTGTCTAGAGGGATGCAATACTCGATTACTTGAATTGCTATACAATATTTCGAACAATCCACCAAACGTGTTTCTGAACATCAGGATAGTACAGAAGCTGTAATTCTTCTAAATTATTCTCTGCCTATCCGCCATTCAGAATTGATAATTCCTTCATTGAATTCCAGTTCACCGCTAGTCAGAGAATATACAGCTTTCCAGCAAAACAACGGAGCAGTTTCATTTATCAACAACAACCACTTGTTCCCAACCTTACGATTCAGCATACGAACTCCTCAACCCCGCTGACCTCAGTCCATCCCTCTCTCTCCCCCCGGTGGTGACAACACATTCTCAATTCCTTCCTCACAGGAAGCATCCACCATCGATTTTCCCAAGCAATGCAAATTAAGCCTTTTGTCCCTAATCCGGCCCGAATTCCCCATAGAAACAAAAGCAATCTGGGCCGCGTCCGCGTTGTTGCAAAATGGACTTTCGGTCAGCGGAGTGAGTCTGTCAGTTGACACTGCCGACAGAGGGAAACGGATGGGATTTCCCCCCCGCGCAATGGGGAATAATGCTCTGATGGAGAGTAGTGCATTGTTTGAAGAGGCTGAGGGAAGGCGGTGTTGGGTTTGATGGGGTGTTTGAGGAAGATAATCGTTGGATTTATTTGGTGGGGGGAGGATCTTTGAAGGAGGGAATGTCCGAGATTTTCCAGGTTTGAGTTGTTTGTTGGTGTTTAAGTATACTGATAGAGTATATTGGACTTCATAATGCATTATTTTTATTAGAGAAAAATAATTTCGTATTATGACTCAGTTATTCTGTTGAAAGACGAGTGATTTCAAAACTCATACCAAAGAATGTAGAATAAAAATGATCCTTGGAAGCAGTGTTATTCCTAGGATTTTTTTGGAGGAGTAAAAATACTCCTCGACTTTTTTAGGAGGAGTGAAATTTGATTATGAGGAGTGAAATACGGAAATAGTATAAACTACATATACAGAGACACAAAAACCGTAATCAAACTCCCTAAGCATCAGAACAATAAGTGAAAAGGATATAATCTATTCCTCTCCTAACACGACCAAAAGTAGATCCAATCTTTCCAAATTTTTTTCCGGCTACGCCAATATGGCCACAAACCATTTATATAAAGTTAAATTTCATAGGGAATTGCAAAGTTTTAATTGATTGAAATCACTGCAAAAAAATTTTGGTAGGGCACGGTGCATTTTTTAAGCTAAACCTTTGTAAAAAATTCGAAGAGTGAAAATACTCCTGGCTAGTTTTTTAAAGAGTATTTCTGATTTTTCAAGGAGTGAAATACTCTCTCAGAGGAGTTAAAAATATCTCTGCTTGGAAGTGAAGTTGAAAGTATGGACCCATACGAATTTAATAAGCTAAACCAGATTCCTATAGAGTGTTTTCAGGTGACGTCATGGCCAGTTATTTTATTTTAACTGTTAACCTTTTGCCGAGCTTTTAACTATAGCTAAGACTGTTGTTAGGTGCGGGGGTATCTGTTGCTAAGGCGGTTGTTAGGTATGGGGTCACGTGATTGCAAATGCTCCAATAGGAGAGTTCCGCGACTAGTTATTTTCTGTAACTGTTAACCTTCTGCAGGGATTTTAACTGTTGCTAAGGGCGTTGTTAGGTCCGAGCTTTGTGATTGAAAATGCTCTATTTGTTACAGCCAAAACCGTCGACTACTCAAAACCTCCTTCTGACTTAAGGAAACTTATTTTGGAGAATTAATTCGGGGGAGTAAATTCACAGAATACCAAGGAAGTTAAACTATGAGGTAGTGACCGGTCGATAGTTTTGGCCTTGACATGTTTATTATTCCTAGCAAATTTGTATATTTTCATAGCGCTGTAGTTTTCTTATTTTTTGTTTCCCATTTTATTTCTCAATCTTACTAATTTCATACAATTTTTCTAGCTTTCTATTTCTCTAGTTTCTCTTTAAAATGTTCTCAAAAATTTTCGAGTTGGTATTACACTTCTTTGCATAAAACTAATAAAATATTACTAAGAGAATTTTTTTTAAAGAAAACAAAGCAACAAAGCAGAATAAAAGAAAATAGTTTTTCTTGAAATTGACCGAAAAGACTTAGTTGCTGCAACTGCAATCCTTTTATCACATTTGACAAGCAAATATGTAAAGTTGAATAAATAGATTTGTAATATTTTGCAATTCTAAAAAATAAAACCTTCTTCATGCAAAGTTTTACCAGCAGTTTATATCTAATACGAATAAATTTGCTTCCAAGTACAGTTTGGTTCTAAGCCCAAATTTACACTAACACTCCAACTTAATTTTAACCCAATCTCTTCTTCAAACCAAATGCCGACAAAAAAAATCTAAAATGAAATCAAATACAACAAATGCGCATCCTAATCTTCTTTCAGTTTCACTTCACAAAAAACAATTTCATAAAGCATTTCCACATAAACCATCACCATATAAATCCAACTGAACTCCTTCGCCTTCCTTTCATCCAACAACCAAACAAGTCACGCCAAAAGTCATCACCCAACAAACTCAAAAACACTTATAACAAAACCCAAAAAACTCCCCCCCAGCAGCATAATAAAAAAAATCTCCCAACAATAAAACAACCTACAGGAACGACCATCTCAGATTAGATGAGAAAATACCACAATCTCTCGCCGAGGAAGGAGCAAAGAAGACGACAAAATTGCGTCACCAAGGTCGAGGCACGCTCTATTCAATCAAGTATAATGACTATGCTATTCGTCCAGGGAAATCTAAAGGTCCCAAATCCTACGTAAAACGAGCTAGGCGATTGCCGTACCCTCTCAATCACTCCCAGATATGAGGGAGGGTAGTATTCGTCACTGAAGGATTGCTAGGTATCGAAATAAATTACGGAGGCAGTCGTGCGTTTCAGAAGGGCAATCTCTTTTGTGGGGGTAGGGTTTCTTTGAGGGGAGGGTAGTATTTGTGGGGTGAAGTTTTCGATTTGTTTGGGGGGAGGTATCTTTTCTCGTGAGGTGAGAGTGGATTTAAATCCCTCTGGTGGGGATGTTTTTTATTGGGGGGGGGGTGGAATGGTTTGAAATTTTAAGGGGGGATTTTGATATTTGTTCGTGTGAGGAAAGGTGGTGGATTCATTTTGTGGGGATTGAAATTGGATTTGAAGTCTTTTCATTTTAAAATTCGATTGTACTGCAGAAAAAATATCTTATCATTAATAAATTATATTATGGGTTTAAGTGGAGTATATTCGTTTAAAGTAATTTGTTTTAAGGAATGCTTTGTTAGCGTTGTGTTGTGATATTTGTGTAGCTTTTTTATTGCACTATAAGACAAATTATTCCAAAAATTTAACATTGTTCACTCTATTATTTTATGTAAAGATTCACGTGATTTGAATGTTTTGGTGGTGTTAGGAAATTTTTATAATACGTGAAGATAAGATACAGAATCAATATTATCATAATTTTTTCACATAAATTAATTTTTTAACAAAGCATGATAAAAATATTGATAAAATTGGTGTTAAATTTATACAAAAATCTTTAATAGTTTCTATAAGCATCGTTGAAAGGGACATAAATGGTATAAAGTTGAGCATAAAGAGGTTGAAATTGAAACTAATCTTGCATAAATCAAACCAGTTTAGATTAAATTTCTAAATTAAATACTCATACTGTGTGTTTGACGTATTTAATAATTCCAATTAATTTCAAATGTTTGCTTTAATTAATCTTAGTAATTTATTATTTAAGAAGAAAATGTGCATACACATGTATTTCTGCCAATATATCAGATATAAGTTACATATATGTTAATTTAAACAATTTTTTAATATTACTTTATCAAATTTTGCAAACAAAATTAAAGGAAACAATATGCTTTTACATTAAAAAAAAAACATTTTTGTTCAAAAAAAATTAGCAAATACATTTAAATAATGAAATTTAAATTTACTAAAAGAATATTTTTTTACCAAAAAAGGTAAATAAGTTTTATAGTTACTTGTCAACAAAAAAGTCCATTCACTTATTTAACCCACCAAGATGACAATGTTAACATTTAACCATGATGTAGATTAAGCATTGCTCCTACGTCAGACAGTGATCTATCTAGCAGCTCAATAAAATTTAGTATTTAAAACCTTGACTATTCTCTATGACATATTTTTTTTTCGCAGAATTGCTTTTCAGAATGTTCAAAGTGATATTTAAGATATCATCTCGACGAATATTAAGATTTCTTCCCAGCAGACAATGCCATCTTATTTCTATTCAAACTTGACTTTCTCTCCCAATACTTCGATAAAAGTTTATTTCTTATTTTTTAAGGAATCGATCAAAACAACGTGACTTACCAAAAAACGGATAAATTTTCAAACGTTAAATATATCAGTATTTGGAACAGAAAAGAAAAATACTTTTTGGAATACAAGAAGATTTCAGAGTTAAGCAAGGCGTTTTTTAATAGTTTCAAAGAAATGCCGAATTCATCGCACTTAAGAAAAAAGCTTTTGAGATTCACAGAACTTACATTTTCTCTTTCTTATAAAAAAAGAAGTGAATTTTTTCATTCCTTTTTTATCTAACCGAATATTTTATACGTACAAAGGGAGATTGTACACATTTTTTTTCGGTACTAGACCATTTTTAATGATTCCAAAAAATAATACAAAAGCAATTTAGTGTTTGCCGTAGTACTTCGAAAAGCTTTTGAATATATTAGTTGAGAAAGAATAAGTAAAACTTTTCTAGAGGCTTATGAAGATTATTTCCCTAGAACTAAGAATTCTTTAAAAACCGAAAAATTCAATCTCAAAAACGATTCTTTCACTTTTTCCTATGCTGGGCCACTAAAGTATGTCTTCAGTTTCAATGCCCTAACTTGTATAACGGTTGTGTTCACAGTTTTAATAAAAAATAAACCTTTCGGAAAAGCAAAAAAGTGAGGGAAAAAAGTCATGAAGAAGTTTTCTTAAAACTACCTATGCTTTTATGTCAAAATTAAAAATGACAGTATTTGCAAAAAATTAAAAAAAAACTATTCAAGTTATTAAATATAAGTTTGTACTGTAAGATAAACGCAATTCTATCAGTTTGGGGCAGTGGTATTCCAAAAGCAATGACTGTGTTATGTTACCCTTAGTTTGTTTTAACTATTAGATAACTTGAAATGTTGACTCGCAACAAAAAATATACATAACCTTTAAAATTATTACATAAACTCATAAAACATTATTGACATACGTTGTTTGTAAAATTGTAGAAATTTTTAGCGTAATTTTAAGGAATCAATTGAGAATTCGGAATATATTTCTTTATCTGTAATATGATGATGTAACCTAATTGTCTAATAGTATCTTGTTTGCGAGTTATGGGCTAAACTTACACAGGATCATTGAAAAAATCGATTTTACACTTTTAGTAGTCTATAAACGCTGAAGTATTCAGTAGAAAATATGCTGACAGCATCTAACTGGAAAGATCAAACCAATCAATTGTTTGATATAAGTTGACGATATTTATGCTGGTATTCAAAAAGTATTTACCTCATGAATGAATTTTCTTTTAGTTTCCTAAACTTTTCAAAGAGGTAATAACTGCTTAGGAAGGAGAGAAAAAAGGGTATGGTGGAAACAATCTTCTGGTTTAAATAGTAGACAATATGTCAGCAAACTATTTAATTAAACTGTACGAAAAGGACTCGAGAAGCCATCACAAAAGAAGCAGCGGGGAAAGTTCGACTAGGATTTATGCAGGAAAATCGACCGAAATCTTCGCAAAATCACAGTTAAGTTTTGGTTTGAATGGTGTCAGCATATATGCGAGATAGTTGTGGAATGAGCAATGGTAACCCTAAAGATTGGCTAAGATGATTTCCAAAGATCGCCGTCACGTGATGGTCGTTCTTACTGGAAATTATTTTCACGGCCGAACTTTCATGTCGTGCAGTGTAGCTAATGCGTGTCACGTTTTGTGGCCAAGCTTTAGCACATGCCCTGTAATAGTTTTGAAATTGCTAAGCAAGCAATAACGCGCCAACTCATTGACAGAAGCCCTGCCAATGTCGAGTACTCCTATTCGGTGTAGATTGAATGCAGGGGTCTGTCCAAACTTTTTGTAAAGGGTCCTGATTTTGTAAAAATTGTCCTTTTCGGTGTCGATTGAATGCAGCAGTATGTCCAGACGTTTTGTAAAAAGCCCTGTTTTTGTAAAAATTGTGGAAAAAAGTATACTTATAATTTCGTGAATTTGTGGAAGTAGTTTTTTTTCCAGCTAGGAACCATTTTTTTTTTTTTTTTGTGAATTTGTGAAAATAGGGTCCCATATTTTTAGTACTGTGAAAATCACAAAACTATGTTTTTCAGAGAGCTGTAGTTTTTAAATTGCACATATGACTAACACTATACAAAATAGTTAGTGGGAATGACGGAGGCAAAACCTTTTGTAAAAGTGATGTCCATTTAAAGGCTAAAATCTGTTTTTAAGGTAAGATATTTTGTGAAGTGTCCGTTTTCACAACGGAGTATTTTGTGAAGCGTCCGAAAACAGACCCACATCTGTTTAGAAGAAATATTTCTTCTAAAAAGACCCCTGGAATGAAACTGTTAACTCCTCTGGTATGGGCGGATATAAGGGGGGTCATAGGGGGAAATACCCCTCAACTTTTTGAGAAAATTCCGTTTTTATAAAGGAAACTCATGTTTCCAAAGCCATCAAGGACAGCTTGCCCCTCCAAGGTGTCCAATCTGCCCCCCCAGGGTCCACCACCTAAATCCGCCCATGCTCTATGGTAATAAGTACTTCCTTAAGACATTTAACGGTGACTGTGACCACCAAAACCGCACACAGAAGGAAGCCACATCTCCCATCTCCTCCACCCACCACAAAGAAAGGGGTGTGGTGGAGAGAGATTAACCACCGGTCCTGCCGGCACGGGGCAATCGAACGTAATCTCCGGGCGGAGGTGGGTGCAAAACGCGCCAGAGGAAGCGGCGCTAATTGCACTTGATGGAGTAAATTAGTTTCCAGACGACGCGAGGGTCTAAATAATGCCCAGGATCTCCTGCGAGAGGGGCTAATGAAAACTAATGAAGCAACGCCCATTTATTCTAATCGCGTGAAAATTTAATTTGCCTCTCGAGAATACACAATCCGGGGGTGGTTCCGATTAGATTGGGATGATTGGAAGGGTTTTTTCTGCTTCAGCCTCTGCCTGGCTTGTCTGCGGATCCATTAGGAGCGGTGTTGGGCATGTTTGTTGGGTTTTTTTTTGAGAGATCGATCGTGTTGATTAGCGATGGGAGGATCGGAGTATCGAGTTATAGGTAATTTGAGTATCGGTTAAGTAGTTTAGATCTTGTATGCGCGTAAGGTGGGTTTTCAAGGAGAACGTTCAGACTGGTCGAGGACATCATTGGCTTAATGCTATCAAGAAGGTCATGAGAGTTCATTGAAGAAAAAACTGGGAGTTTTTTTTCTCTAGGATCTGATAAGGGATCTATGGTTAGGATAACTGTCAATTTTTATGAGCATTAAAAAAATATATATTTCTGATCTATAAAAAGCATAGTGTTTTCAGGTGACGTCAACCGGTTATTTTCTTTTAACTGTGTACCTTCTGTAGGGCTTTTAACTGTTGCTAAGGCCGTTGTTTATCTGTTGCTAAGGTGGTTTTTAAGTATGGGGTCACGTGATTGCAAATACTCCAATAGAAGAATTCCACGGCCAGTCGTTTTCGGTAACTGTTAACCTCTGTAGGGCAAAAAACTGTAACATGTCTGTTGCTAAGGCCGTTGTTAGGTCCGAGTCATGTGATTGAAAGTGCTCTATTATTCAAAAAATATAATTTTTGCTGACCAGAAAAGATATCGATCAAAAGTAAGATTTAAAATGTGTTTTATCCATCATGAATCAGTTTGGTGATGTGCCAACTCATCTGGTGTCAACTGATCCGGTTGTCAAAAATTGTGCTAACTCATCCGGTTTGATAATTTATGATGGTTTGTTACTCCCAACTGATCCGGTGACTTATTGTTTGGCGATACAAACCAAGTTTGGCGTTAAAATAAATTTGTTGGCTCTTAGTCGGGTATACCACCCAATTTCGCTGAAAAAACTGTTAATCAAATACCTTTATTTTTAAGATTTTAACCTTTAGGTTCCTTTATTTTACGTTTAATAGACTTATTTTACAGTTAAAAATAAAATCCTTATCCCTGACTTTACAAATTTATGATATTTGTAAGATAAATGTGCCTGATACCCTATATTAATTTTTCTAATTGGTCTATAGAGAAAATGGAGAAAGCTATATTAAATTTAGCATTGTCCATTATTAGTCAAAATCATTTCTAGGATATTTTTGTAGAAATTTTACCAAAAAAGGGGTAAATAGGTCTTATTTTCACTTAATTTTAATACAATGGTATTAGCAATGGTTTTTTAATGTATCTATCTCCCTCTATTTTAATAAATTATAGATTATGCATTAATACTGTCAGATATCGTGATTTCGATGTCCAATTATCTTCGATTTGTGATACTAGCCAGTATTGGTGTACATCATTGTCCAATGTCCTTATGCTACCTGGTGAGTTCATATTAATGTAGCCTTAATCACTAATTGTTCTAATATTGTTCGTAATTTTAAATTTAAAATATCAGAATAACATCTGTGAGAATCTCTCTGAGTGTAATATAATAACATCTCTCTTTTTGTCAAATATTATCATAAATTTACTGACAAAATTTATTATGAATTATAAGATACCTATAGTTAAAAAAAAAAACTTCTGTTTTCCTGCATCTCTCCCGGGGAATTCAACTTTTTAATCGTGGTTGAATTATTTCAAAATGGTAAGTAGCTGTAGCCCAATGAATTACGACTTTTGAAATAAATATGATCTTTTAGTGTGATTAAATCGCCGTGGAGCGCGCTTTTAAGTAAATTGGGGTAACCTGGGAACCCACCGGATGAGTTGACACAAGATAAAAAATCATATAACCCTCACCGGGTGAGTTGGGAGAATATTTTATCACCGGATCAGTTGGGAACGGATGAATCGGCACTAAATCATTTAGTTTTACCAGAATAATTTTTATTTTTAAACAAAAATTGGCATTTTAAAATTACTATTATGTTTTAAAAATTCCAAATGAATATTCTAAAGGGATTTAATTTGTTCTTGTCTTACATTATAACGAATTTTAAATCTTTGAGAAAATAATTTATTTTTCATTTTAAAATGTCCCTGTATTTTTTTCCTTTCCACACAAATATTTTAATGCTACTTCCCAAGGTTAGAAGATTAATACTCTCAATATAACTAATAAGGTTAAATTATATTTTCTAATATCCCTTAGAAGTACTTGATAAGTTTTGGATAAAAAATAAATCAATACAGTGGAAATTAAAGTAATTAGTCAAATTTAAATTTAATAGTGAATCTATCCTAAAAGAGATTCATAACGTATGTGAGGAAATATGATTAATTACTACATTTATTATTGAGAATACATGGGGAATTTTCTTTTACTATATCAATTCAAAGTTGAATTAGTATTTTAAATAATTTTCAAAGAGTAGTTTAAATACAATTCTCATAAATATAACGCTTCTAAAAAAAACTTTAGTTGTTTACAAAATATTACAATGTTTCTGTGAACATCAAAATATTATAGAAAAAGTTTAGTAGCTCATAACGCTTTTTGTTATAAATAATGCAATTTTACTTGAAACCTTATCATAATCCTTCAGTAAACATCATCTTACAAAGCCCTTTACAATCCAACGAAATATTTCCAATACTATACAAAAGACCATATGAAAGGAAAAATGCAACAAATATTTGTATACGGCAAAAGGAATGTATCGAATTTTACTTCGAACCAGAAATAGCCTATTTTCCTCTCGTATTAACAAAGAAGTCTGTAACTTTAAATTTGATTTAGGTTGAGAAACTTTCCACCAAGTCAGCGAAGCGAAAATTATTCGCGATTTTTCCCCCATCGCGCTTTTTCTATAACACACACCGAGTTATTCCGATTCCACAAAGGAATCCATTATATTGTCTTTGAAAATCTTTCGTTGAGCTTCACACGTACTACTACTATTTCCCGCTAGCGTCGATCCATCCGAAGGGATAGAAACGCGCAAAAATTGGCCCAAATGATATTTGTGTGTAAACAGTGGGGAGAAATCCTATCCAATAGAAAATGTAAGGTGGAAAAAATGGATATAAAACTACCCGGAATTCGTTTCAGGTTTGGGGGAGAATCGGACAGAGTTGGGAAGAAAGCGGATATGTTTGTGAGGAGAAGAAGAGGGAAATATCTACGGAGGGAAAAATAAGATGTGGGTTTTCTCACGTTGCTCATGAAAGTTTCATTACTTGGTATTTTGCTTTTCCCACTCGTTAGGTTAGTCACTATGGAAAGGACTTTTATATTTGCGGACAGATCCATACTTCATGCATTTATTTTTGATAACGATTTTTGTCTGCTTCGATTCAGGAAAATGGAAGGAAAAGTATGGTTTTTCGCCGGATATTGGAACGTTTCTATTGAAAGGTATCGTATTTATGGATTACTGAGTTGAAGGTTTTGTGATGGGAATTAGGAAGAAGGTTCAAAGAGCTGACCTGGAATTCACACTCGGATAACAAAAAGAAAGAAAGTCCACAATATTTGTTGCTTTAGGGGTAATTTCAGTTATACAACTTTGAACATTTTTTTTCTTTGTTAAGGTTTTATGATTTGGATTAGGAGAATAGAAATATTTATTACCTATACAATAACATTTCATATTTGAGCGTTATCAATATTAAAAATGTGTAAAGACGTCCCCAATATAAATAGAAAGTGTAATTTTAAATTTCAGAAAAAATTTGTTTTGTAAAAATACAGATAGTCTGACAATGAGGGAATATATCCTGATGTATTCCTCCTTTGACTGCACTTTTGAGAACTTAAGATTTTTTCTTCAATTTGTACACTTTAACCGATGTAATTATTGTTTAAAACCGTAGAATAGAATCAAACTGTATAATAGAGCATTTTCAATCACATGACTCGGACTTAACAACGGCCTTAGCAACGTTGTTTTTGTCCTCCAGTGACGTCATGAGTGAATGCTTCTATTGAATGCTTCTATTTCCCGTACCTAACAACAGCCTTAGCAACGTTATTTTTGTCCTCCACGTCGTCAAGTGTGACGTCATGTGCGAATGCTCTATAGTTTTAAATAATACCTATTTCTCTTTTTGATAAAATACTCTTTACACCACTTAACAAGTGTAAAATAAATATATTATTCGAATAAAAAAAATGTACAATAAAAATGTAACGAATTACCAGATTTGTGATAAAATAATGTATTTTAACATTTCAAATAATTACTTAAACAAATACATGAATGCACGCAACAATGCAATACATGCAATTATTACAAAAAAATGAAGTAAATGCTTCGGTGTAAAGTGTATCGAATTAAATAAGTGTGTTTATAAGAAACTAATATTCTACTGCCATAGTCAAATGCATTTTATGTGGGCATTTTAAACTGCATTACTGCATTTTACACACAACCGAATTTAACCCCTCTTTGTGATTCTTTTAAGAAAACACTATCGACTTCCTCCGTTGGAAAACACACTTAATCCCGAACACCCATACGTTCCATCTGCAATAAAAGTCAACCCACATCCAACTCCAATCGCCAATCGAGACACATCTTATACGAGCGGAGATTGCTCCCTCCGATATTATTGCTGCCCTCATAACGAAAAGCCAAGACGACGATCCACACGCAGCACCAGCCAGACACACGATACCCAAAGTTCCAAAGAGTGTTTGAAGAGTTATATAAAAGAATAATAAACTCAGCAAAAGTTGAAGAGAGAGAGGCGAAACAAACTGCAAAAACCGAGTACTACTGGCTATCTTGACAAATAAGAGTCGGGCTCGGCTGACAGGGCGGGATTGGCCAAGACAGTTCCAGAACGGGGGAAATCGATTGCCCCGGTACTCCAAGTCCACTTTGTTCGGACTTGGGAGTTTTAAGAAAAAGAAAACTCCAGCAGAGATGAAAATCGCGGAAAGGAAGGATGGATATTTTTATTTTTGTCAGGGAGGAAAGTTTTTTTTTTGTTTCACTTGCGGGTTGCCTTTTAAAATTCTTATTGCGTGGGGTAAGTTGCTGCGAATGGTGCGTTATAGTTTTGACCAGATTTTAGCAGTCGGTTAGTTCATTCATGAAAGGAATTCCGTTGTTTCGTAACTATCGATGAAGCTAACTCCTTTTTTGCTGTTTGTTTACTGTATCAGGGAGAATATTTACCATTTGAATTGTAACTGATGCACGAGGATTTCTGCATCATACTAAACGGTTGCGGATCCTTTCAGAGATGAACCACGGCAGTTTCAGATAATGTGTGGGAATCTTGGAAGACATTTACTAAATTTTCTAGGGATTATCTGTTTGTCCTAATCTTCTGATAATGAACGGAAATCCTTAACTTAACGGAGCTCAACAAGTTCACAATTTTTATTAAAGCGGATTATGCTCACCATATGAGTGGGTCTGCCAGATTTTTAGACTTAAACTTATAAGCGAAGGTTCTCCATAATCTCTTAAAGATAAAGACCTCAAAATAAGGCTTTTCTGAGAAAACGTTGAACAGAGGTGTTTCTGAGGCGTTTCTGAGAAACTGGACTTATAAACAGAATTGTTTTTATCTTCCTGATTCATGGTATAAAGTCTCTCAAGGAAAGTAGGTATAGGGGGCTAGTCAATTGCATTTCGCTACCCCCTCCAAAATCCCTTGAGGGCCTCATAACAGCGTTTCTGAGAAACAAGGATTTATGAACAGAAAAATTTATTATCTGCCTATTTAACGGCGTAAAATCACTCAAGAAGGCCTGCATATCAGAAGAAGGGGATCACATCCCCTATAAATCCACTTTTTTGCTTGATTCTGGAACCGCTATTTCATACCATTCAACTCTGACGATTGTTACTCATGCGCATGCGTGTGTATTATTATACAAATCTGTATTTATTCCAAAATTCATCCAAATCTGTCCTGTTGATCTGGAGTAAATCAAAGAAATACTTAATTTCTCTTAATTTTAACACCAGCCTCTCTTTTAAGACTAATCTATTAATAAAGCTTAAAAAAACCTAAAACACTTTAACATTAAACAGTTTCCCACTTTACAATGAATCCCACAGTGTATTTCAAGATGTAATCGTCGTGAAGGATCAATAGGTCCCAAAGTAAAAAAAAAAATGCAAAACTTTTTTAATATTGTCGCTTAGGATTCCACACATGCTATCTTGCTCTTCGCAAATGGTCAATTCCCAATTTCTATAACAAAAGGTGACATGAGTAATTCGCACTTATTTGGCAACACGTTTTTTGCCTGAAAACATTTCATATTAAATACGAATATGTCCCCAAATAAACTCAAATGAAACATTCAAGCACCTTTTGAAATAGAAACTGACCAGTTCCAAAAGATTTAGATAGCGCACAAGGTCGATATGCTATGAATCAAACCCTAATTAGATTTCAACAGTGTAGCCACATCTTATTTTCTCTAACTTTTCACCAAAAGTAATGAAAATCTCAAGACAATCTGAAGCAAGGAGATACATGTTTTCCTTACTTGACAAAACCCCTCTATTTGCATTGCAAACTAAGAGCTTGTGTTCGGTTATCCCCACCGCTGTTCGGTATTGCTCTCCCTAAGTGTTTTTTAAAAAAGAAAGCATGACGAAATGCCTACTTTCAAACGGCCCTCGCATGTTTATCTTCAAATTAACTTTTCGGCTCACAAACAGCCTTTTAAAAGCTTTGCTCTCCACAAATTTTCCGAAACAACTCAACTCTCCCCCAAAACAATATCTTTCCCACACATTTTACTCCGGGCTATTAGAAGTTTTATTTCCTTTTTATCTCCGGAACATAAAAGCACCTTATTTCTCATGTGTCTCTCTCTGAAAAACGTCTTCCCAGCAGCGTTACAAACAAGAGCCAGGAATCTTGGCCAAAAGCCAAGACATTCCAGTCTAACCCTGCTATTTAAAGGACAAATAGTAGTCTACATGTGGCGTTTTCGTCGCTGTTTTCTTCTGCTTTTCATTGCTGCTGCAGAAAAAAAAGCAGATATCTTTCGCGGGCATACGATCGTTTCTATAGGAAAATCATCTTTTCTCTTTTAACAACAATAAAGCAAGGGAGAGCAGATGTAAAAGAGGAAATATTAAGGGAAAAGGAGTGCTTGATAATGCATCCGCGCTGTTTTCCTCTCTGGAATCGGGGGGAAAGGTTTTATGAAGCGCAGAAAAATATCGGGTATTTATTGGGAAAAAATACGTACGGGGGGACGTTAAAGTTTTTTCGGCGATAAATTTTGTGAAAGGTGTTTAAAAAGAGGTTGTTTCTATAGAAATTTTGTTAAGGCCGGGGATGTTTTTATGGGCAGTCAAAGCATTCGAAAGTCACAGAACGCTCCTCATTGTCGAAAGCAAACTGCCTGTGATAGCGCTTTTTGAATGTTTGGGAAATATGTTTGTTACTTTTAAAAGGTGGAGTTTACCAAAAAAAGGGGTTAAATAAATACCAACGAAAAGTTTAAGTATTCAATGGTCTTTTAAATGAAACAATCATTTAGGGAATTTCTAATACTTGTAACAATAACGATCAATTCCCTGTGGATAAATATTTTGATAAATATTATGGGTAGTAAAAAGTAAGGGTAAATAGGGTAATATTCGTTTATGATATTTTGAAAGTGCTTGATATAAAAATCTTCATATTTTATACGCCGTACCTAGAAATTTTTCTCGGTATATAATAAAAACTTATTCTTTAATGAAAATCTTCATAAATGATATGTTTATAATTATAATACATAAAGGAACTTTGTTGGGCGGCTTTTGTATTTACTTAATGTATATTTTCCCCTTTCAATTGTCTGTATCTTTAATTTGTTTGCTCCGCGCACTGGCCTAATGCTTAGAGTAACTGACAATGAAGCCGAACTTCAGAGTTAAAATCGATTTTAGTCCCTGTCCCAGTGCAGATAAATGAATTGGATGCCCCCCTTTAACAACGGGTTGTGGTAGCAAAAGTGTGTATGGTGCGGACAAGAGTATTTTGGCTAACAGTAACAGGTCATCGCTGTATGTATTATTCTCAGCTTGACAAGAATACAAGGATAGCATTCACAATTATCCACCATTGGTGATAAAAAAAACATTCATGAATATAACAGATTGAATAAAAATTTTAATTAACTACAAAAACACATATGAACTAAGAGAGTTTTAGCTTTACTCATTTGGAGTCAGTAGCATTTCTAATCTTTACACAGTTCAACGAGCCTTTTAACATTCCAATATCTATAGAATACACCTAACCCATACGCATATTAAAATAGTAAACATAAAAATAATTTCGATTATTTTACAACATAATAAACTACTTGGTAATTTTGCTTAATAAAAATATCATCATATATCTATCACATTTCAATTTTTCACGAAAATAAATATCTCTTTAGTTTCCACACAACCGATATATTCACTCGCAAACCAAGACACCTCTATCGAAAACATATTTCACAAATTATCTCCAGAAAGGTATTGATAATTCGTTTAGGATATCAATGAGGGACATATCGATTACCATTGTCAACTAACACAAATCTATCCACACACCTTCGAAATTGCCTCGAACTATACATCACCGCACGATTTTATTTATTCCTCGAAAACACATTGTTCTAGAAAACGACTCGATCTGCTCAGCAAGTTTTTCCTTTGTTCATCAGAAGGAAAAGTTTTCTCCCCTCATAAAACGAATCATTAAGAGCGAGAGAGCACAAAGCCTAATCATAAAATCAATGGGGAAAACTTTTGAAAAGGGTACGATACACCAGCCAGAGTGTGCGTTCTCATTTATCTCACTTTATTCGCTCTGTCTCACACGTTCGGCCACTTTTCAGAGTATGTGAGTGATGCCCGGTTCGTCGTTAAGTAGTAGAAGGAAACAGCATGTTTTGTTTCCTTTTTTTTTTTGACTTTTTGTCGCCGACTTCGTTTTTTGATTAGTCTTAATTTGGTTTCGTTATGCAGATGTTTTTTTTCTTCTGTTGGTTAGGTGGTGAATAATTTATCGATGCACGATGTCGGGATTGGATTTTTTTTGTTGGTGGAGGTTTTTGTGTGATGACGTTGATGTATTTGTCGGATGTGATGGATAGGGTGCGTTTCGATTTTCTATTAGGGTGGTTTTGACCTTTTGATTGGATGGGATGTCAGTCAGGTCGGGAATTTTTCTTTCGAGCTGAACTTAAAAATACCGTTTGGGTCGCTTTATGAGATAATTTGGATTTATTGACTTTGCCATCATCATTTGGAAGTTGATAAACAACAAATTTTGTTAATTGTGAGCAAGTGTATTTTATTAAACCTTTTAAGTAAGAATATGTATCAATTTTATGATACATATAAGTACAACGACAAATTAAAAATTAGCAAATTGTCATGATGTTTTCAAGGGACACATATAAGATTCATGTTAGACATGTTAAATACTTAAGAAAATTAACTAAATTTTCAAACAAATTTTTATCTGATGTCTTGTTTTCAAAAAAGAAAAGTTCATAAATTTCCCAAAGAGTTATTTATTAAGTATAAGCATTCTATACTACTAGTAGTTAGTATAAAACATTCCATACTAGTAAATAGGAATAATTGAGAATTAAAATGACTTACTGCTTTGTAGATTTTTAATTTTCTTTTTTATGATCTACTAAATGGGCAACTTAAAATAAAATTTCTGATACCCTACCGGTATGTTCGGCTAATTTCTGATAAAAAATCCCTAGATACATTGATGTTAATTTTAAAATTATAAGTTTCTTTACCAAATATTTTGAAGAACATTTTCTTTTAATTGCTGTTTTTCTAAGTTGAATGGGAGAAGTTCTATAAAGTATCGAAGTATAAATATTCTTAAGTACACAAACACTTGTTATATTACCCTGAATTTTGAATTTATTCTAAGTAAATAATATCTTATCTAACACCATTTGGATTTGATTAAAATTATTTAAACCCTTATGAGGTTAAAATTAGAAATGAATTGGCATAACTAGACTTTAAATTGCGATATTAAATAGAAAACAAATCAAGATTTAATAACCTTTAAGTGAGAAAACTCGGAAAACGTGTCATCAATTACTATTATTCCTTAATTTGGAGAAACAAGCTACGCATCTATCACCTTAATTCAATATTCCCATCTGCATTATAATTATACTCTCTCTTCTTAATGAATACAAATTCGTCGTAAATCAGAAACCCACAGAAGCGAAAAGATCAGTCCCAGTTCTATAACTCACTCAACAAAAAAATAATCGTAATCGTTTCTCATTTGCCCCTCTACAAATTACCAAAAACGAAAAATTCGCCATTTTTGCCTCTCTCTCTTTTGCAAATTTGATTTATATCGCTAAACAAACACAACCGTCGAATTCCGAGGGTTAGAACAACCGTCAAAAAAAAGTGCAACTAACAATAATAACAATAAAAACATCCACGTGACGAATAATGGCCATACAAATGCTAGTTTCATTACTAATGGAATTCGAAAACTAACTATCCAGAAGTAATTACTTTTAATCGATTTTTAGAAAACTTCATTACGTGAAGAAAATCGCATGTTTTTGTGTGTGCTTTCGCACTTGGCTTGGCTAATGAGGTTATCATGAACCAAGGGAGACGTCGCCAAAAAAAATGGAGTAAAATCCAATTTGAGCCTAACCCTGCTCGGCGGCAACAAAGATAAGCTCGGAGTTTCTCCCTTCAAAATAAATTTGATGCCTTCTAATCATTTTAGCTCCCATCGAACCATTAGAGACGCCATATTTTTTGCAGTTTTTCTTTTGCAGCCGAAGTTCATGACTAAGTGAAATGTTTCTGTAATTAGAGGTAATTACGAGAGAACATATGGGCAGCTGCCTGCGACTTTTTGCGAAGGATGAAGATGGAGTGTAACTGTGACGGCATGTTCATTTTTGAATGCAGCGGATAATGCGAATAATCTGGAAATATATATTTGTATTGTAGGAAAATTTTTTTATCAATCCTTAGCAAATTTGGCAGTACAAGGGGATTATTCTTTTGTAATTTTGAAGGCCATGTGTGAAGATTACATTAGGTTGATCTCTTTGTTATAACCTCGCTATACTTAATCATTACAGTTTATTTTCGAAGAGTTGGGTGGAATGAATTGCCCAAAGCCCATTCATAGAAAAGTTTTGGCACTGTTGGACGGCGTGTACTACAGCTACAATTGACAATTTTGAACACCTTCTGTAAAACTAATTTATAATATAAAAATTGTGTTAAGTCGTCTTTTTGAAATAAATTACCCTTTTTTTGTGATATGCTTTAGATTTTACTAACTCTAGGATTTTTAGCGTAAAGCGTGTCTGGATTGTGTTCTGTAAGATTATTTCTTATTATCTTGTTCTTGAGCTTAGAGTTAAATTTGAGAAAAAATTTTGTTTTGTTTGTGAAGAAGTTGTTCGTCAAAAAAAGAACTTTTTGTTGCGCCAAAGTAAAACCCATAGAAGTAGAGTGAGAATTACCATTGAATCGACTCCATAAAAGAGTACTTGACATTATCAGGCCTTTTGGCACGTTATCGCTTGCTTAGCAATTTCAAAACTATTACAGGCATGCGTAAAGGCTTGGCGACAAAACGCGTCACCAAGAATGCACGCATTAGCAAAACTGCATGGCATAGAAGTTCGGCAGTGAAAACAATATAGTGAAACACCGACATTACATGATGGCGATTTTTGGCGCTTATTCCGGAAATTATCTTATCCACTCCTTTAAGTTGCCATTGCATATTCCATCACTATCTCTCCTATATGGTAAAACTCAATTTTCACTCCTTAAAAAGACCAAAAGATTAGCGTGTAGCAGAGGAGGATTTTGATCTCGATAAGCTCTTTCATATTCAGTTGAATCTAATAGATTTGTGGGCAACCCTTCTTATCTTCACAACATTAGGACCTTGGATTCGTCCTCCTTGTCATCAGCATTTCTAAAACAGTATAGTTTATTGTATTTAGGAATTGATGAAAAGAAGAATATCAAAGTGTGGTTTGAAATCTAACGACAAACTCACACGAACGAAGTTTCAAACTCAGAAATTATCTCAACTCGCTTTCATTATAATAGCAAACTGCTAAGCCCATCGTTCCATACTCAAAACCCTGCTTTTAAAAGCTCTTTAACCCAGATCTCAACTTCCAGTGCCTCATTCCAGAACGGAACTCTATCATTACATTAACTAAACGCCCCTCGGAGTCAAAATATTAATACGGGCACATAACCACTTCCCCTTCTCTCACAATAATGCATTTGAACGGAATGAGCGGTGAACACATTTGCCCGGGTCTCCACAGAGTTATTTCGGAAAAGACTCCAGAATCGCTCTCTCGGGTTCGCTCCAATCGAAGCGCTTAACGGCGCTACAGGGACGCCCCAACAGTTTTCTTACCGAGTTTAAGGTGTTAATTTCCCGAGATTATCCGGCAGTCGGAACTGGCTGGCTCCTCCAGGCGTTCGGCAAGAATCAGGTGGGCGTACAGCGTAGAGAGAGTAGGAAGTAGAGCGAGCGTTGGCTGCAGTCCTGTGTGACCAGTAAGGCGTGTTGGTAGAGAGATGAATCAATAAAACGGGAAAAACCATGAATGGAAGGATTTCTGAGTATGAAATTGCGCTTTTTTATACAAAAAGGATTCGATATGAAGATGAATTGAGCTGATCAGAATGGCAGTGATCCAAGTCCACCAAACATAGTTTTGAGTAATTAAAGGTTTTCTATAACGTTGACTACTATGATATTTCAATAAAGAAGACATTTCTGAAGCAGTCATTTGCAAGCCAGTTATTGGACTTCTGACTTGGGCAGCCACCCCAAAACATGAATGATCATAAAAAAAAAACAATGAATTCTTGCTTATTTCATTTTATAATTTTTGGACTTATTTCATTGTAATTCTAAGCAGTTTGAATATTTCTTAAATTGAAAGTTAATTGACAGTTGGAGGGTTCAGAATAGAAGTGAAGCCGAACTATCGTAATGTGACGTCACGAGCTCGCCTAGACTGGTTTCGTCTACAGGCGATGGGATCGTGGTTAGGCCCCAAGTCCACTTTAGCTACTTTTGAGCTACAGAGGTTTTAAGTTAAAGCTTCATAGCATAATTAATGTTAACATTTTTTGAAATTAACATTTTTAGAGGATATTATGTATTATCAGAACTAGGACTTGGTTCATTATTGCACTGAAATTTTACACAGTTGGTGCATGTTATTATAGCGTTGCTAACTCAAAAATGACAAAAAGTGGACTTGGTCCATTTTAATTCTGAGCCCTCCAGTTATTACTGGGAGTAAAATAAGCCCTCTACAGTGGGTTTTATCTGTGACGATTTAAAAACGTTGTAGAATTATAAGGAAAAATTTTGAATGATTTTCTACAGTAATTACCAAGCAACTTTTTTTATGTTTCGAATAAGAGGTAAAGAACCCTTCTTATTCTATTTAAATCTGGGCGAGTACAGGAGGCATGGGCAGGCTATCTCCTAAGAGTTTACGAAATTTTTGGATATTGATAAAATATTTTCACGGGAAAATGAAGAAGAAATTTATTATTATAAAATAGAAAAGAACATTTTTGTCAACTTTTTTTTTCAAAATTCAAAATTTCGAGACTATATAAACTTATAGGAACCTCAGTTTTCGGTTTTCACAATCTCTACAATTTGTTATGTATGTATTGAGATATTTTTCAAGGAAATTATATTGGCAGTGTATCTTAGCCTATGTATGTCCTTGTATTATAATTTTTATTGGAAACTATTCTAATCTGACTACAGTTTTATCGAATCTGTGCTCGTAATAAATCACAACGCCAAAAGATATGGCCCTTATTTTGTACATTCTAATCGCAAACACCAAAAAATCAAAACAATCGTCTTTCTTACTAGCAATTGCTTTAGGCGAAAAATTGACACTTTCCCTTCGGTAGGAAACAGGTCTAACGTGCACTCTGTCTCTTCCAACTCTACGGAGAAAACGCTGCTGGTTCCGAGATACCAGTTGAATAAAGTCGTCCGAGCGGTTTGCTGGTTAGTTTTCTGGATTGCGTTCGCTTTGATGTGTTATATACAAGGGTGCTTTATTAATAATGTAGCGAGGGCAGGATTGAAGGGAAGCTTTAAATGTTTCAGGGGGCTGGGATAGATTGCTTTATGGCTGGCCAGAGAGTGGTCATTGGAGCTGAATTTCCTGGAATTGCTCGAGGGGTATTGAGGGTAAGTTGTGTTCGGAATGTGTAAAACTCTCTAAATATTCCGGAAGTTGTTTTGAGAAAGTCTTGGGGACATGACTTGTGTGTGAGTATCGTATTAATATTTCATGCATTTATTTGAACATATTGAAATACTTATAAAATTTGATTACTAAAATTGCCAGCATCTATACTGTATGCGTGGCGTTACGTAATAAAACAAATGAAAAATATTTCTTTCCGTTTCTGTCAAAAAATTATATCATAAACCATCTTATTGATCCAACTAGTTAAGAAGTGTTTATTAAACGGTAATCCCTGATAGTGAGAAAAATGTATGAATTATTTTATTTTTATAACATGCGCGTAATAATTTATACGCATGAATTTTTTCTCGTGAAACAAATTTATTATAATGCCTATAAAGCTAACATAATTTGTGCTGCTTTAAATAGATGTCTCAAGACCTGAAATCATTTAATGTGGGCCTAGAATTCCTGACTTCATCCCAAATTAGTGTTTCACCCAAAAACTTTAAAAAAAAATAGATGCTGATAATAATAGTCTACACAAACAACTGAATAAAATACAAACACTTTTCGAAAATAGAAGTAGATAATAGTTCAAACAAAACCATTAGTTCAAAGGTTTAAAAAATTGACCATTACCCGTTGTTTGTGTTTACAGAGAAAAATATATTTCCCCTCAAATATTTCACCAAGGAAAAAAAAAAAGAAATCGCGAGATCAGAAGAGCTTACCCCCACTGTCAAATTGATCCAAATAGGATTATTCTATTTGCATCAACAAACTATTTAGTCAATCATCAGCCCTTTTTCTCAGAAAATAAACGCGTCGAGAGAAACATTAGCCGAGATATCCCCTCCTTTGCTCCCCCGTCGTAATAAACCTTAAATAAGTCCCCTTTATTCAAACGAAAGAAGTAGCATCCGTTCAACAGAAAAAAAAAATCCGCTAATGTACAAAGCGTTTTTTTTTTTTTTTTTAAACTTTCAGTGCGGAAAAACTCCCATTTTTCATCAGTCATTCCTTCTTAAAGCTAAAACTCGCAAATCACTTATTAACCTTTACTCTGAAAGTGGATGATTAAAATATCCGGGGGTTCTTAAACTCTTTTTCCTAGGAAGGGACTCGCCAATAACTCCGGGTAGGGATTAGAGCCAGGAGATAGAGGGGCCCGTTTTTACCCTCTCTAATGAGACGGAGCCCTTACCGTAAGTCTCCCAGGACTTACCAGGGAAATAATGAGAAGAATACCGGTTCGTTAATCTGCAATGCCGGGGCGAATAAAAAAAAAATAAGACTGAGATAGCCCGTAGAAAGAAAGGCAGATAGATAAAGTTGGGGGGTGACCTTGATCCCAGGAGAGACGGAATTATAGTGGAATTCGTTTAGGTAAATAAAGAGATTCAGCAGAAAAGGGGGTGTTTTATACCGTGAAATTTTGAGGTGCCTGGGGGAGCTATTGCGGGGCTGAGTAGAGGTTAATTCTCTGGAGAAGACGTTTGTTTTCTGCCGACTTGGCCCCGTAATTCTGAATAACGATTGGTGGGGAGTAAGTAACTGTAACCGATGCCACCTTATCTCGTTAATAGGAATGCATTGCTTATCCTGTCCTTAAGCCATGTTTGGTAACAAAGTGGGGAAATCGAGTTTCACTGTTGTTTCATTATGCTGGTATCGGTAAAGAAACTTAATTTCAAGGGGATTGCGTGTAATTCTCCTATTTCTTCTGTTAGTGTGGGTATATCTGGCCTAAGGAATTGTTCTGTTGAGGAATGTTAATCCTCTTGCTTTGTTTTTCTAAGCAAACAGTAGATACTTCGCTTTTTTATTACACCTAAGGTAAGATGTTTCAAGGCTCGGGATCTGATTATAAGTTAGTATACAAGATCTCTATGGTATAACATAGCATGGTAAAAAATAGCTTTATTTTAACATGTTATTTTTAAACAGAAATCAAGAAAAAAAATAATATTTGTCACCAAAAGGATTACCCGAGGGAATCTTCTTTAATGAAAGCAAAGGTTTTTCATGTTTTCCAAAGTTATAAAAAGTGCACCGAATAAGAAAACTATTGAAATAAAATCATTTGAATTGTAAATTGCGATGCAAATATGTCCTTTGGTTCAAATTAATTGAGTTTAGGATTTTTTCAAAGTTATAAAAAGTGAAATAATTGTTTAGTTTATTTTTTCCATCACCTGGGATCGTATAACGATCCATGCAGAAATAGGCTTAAAATAATGCTACAAATATAAAATACAAAGAAAGAATTATAAGAAAAATTTTGTCATAGATTACGGGTTTTCTATCTGCCGTAAGGTTATTATAGTACTGATTAAAAATGTAAACAGTTAAAATTTCGATAATAATACAAAATTAAACAAGGAAGTTTTCAATATTATCTGGAAAACGAAAATTTTTTTTAAATTTATTTTTAAATACATGGTTGGATGGAATATTTTGAATTTCTAAAGGTAGTAAGTTAAAGAACTTAGGAGCTAAATAAAATAAATTATTACAAGAAATAGTTTTCTTAGTATATTTTTGGTTAAAAAAAAATAGTTAAGATTTAATTTAATCTATTATTACGGATAACGACAACTGTAAAACTGGAAACTTGTTAGACATTATTGATGGTCAATTGAAGTATAGTACAATCTACGTTATTTGGTGTCAGTCTATATGTTCACATGAGTAAAAAGTTATTATGATATGTATTGCTATTGATGCATATTTTCCCTTGTACTATACAGTTTGCCTTACTTATAAGCATAATTTGTGTTTTTATGGAATAAATAAGAATTTGCGACAAAATTCCGGACTTAGTACTTTTTGGAAAATCACAATGCTTGATTTTGAACTACACTTAAAATTTTTTCTGGTAATGCCATAAACTATTTTTTTCCAATCAACATTTATGACTTTACATTAGATTATGCCATTAAAATAAACAAACATGGAACAGCATTGAGAAAATAAATTCATATTTATTATTTTAAGTTTTAAAATAAATGTTCCTATCTTAATTAAAAATAATGCATAACCGTAACTGGAAAAGAAATTCAGTTATGTTTAAGATTCCTTAAAGTAAAATTATTTTTGATTCCGGATTCTTGGAAATAAATTTTAATGTAGGTAAACACATTTTGTTTTACTTCATTTTTCTGCCACGGTTTTATTTATTTAAAGTGAAATATCAACAAAATATTTTCATGACTTCTTTTCCAGACGCCAGAATCTAAGAAAAGATTCTAATGAATCTCCAGACTTAGTTTACATTTATTTTCATGTTGTTTTCTATACAAAATACAAAAAATATTTTTGTACGCGAAAACTTCAGGAAACGTAAAATTAAAATACCTTCCGGCTCTTAAATTATTAATACATTTCAGAATGTTTGTTAAGTAAGAAATTCGCTTACGTTCGAGTACATGCGTTTTTCCCAAATGTGGCATTATTTTCTTTATAATGAAATACGCCTACAGAATACAATATTCATACTTCTCAAGAATTTTCACTTTTCAAAGCGCAAGAAAAGCATTGAACCGGCAAGGAATTCTTATATTTTATGTATACAAGAACGCCATAAAGAAATGTTAAAACCCTTTTTAGGATTCGAAACCGTGTTCCAGCGCAATTCCGGAGCATTAAGAAGAAGAAGAAAAGAAACAGCAGTAGCAGAAAAGTCCATTCATTTTAAAGAGCTTGAAAGAAAGCGTTACACTTTAGAAGAAGTCGCCCAGTTCCGAAGCAATATAGCACGTAACCAAAGTAACCCAGATTCAAAGGCGAAGGCAAATAAAATCCCCCAACCAATCCAATTCGGGAAATAGCTGCTTCACTTTTGAATCAAACAAAAGTCGGACTACGTGTCGCCAAGAGTAGGAAATTGCCGGAGGAGGAGAGACCACCACCCAGGATCTCGTCGGGTCGCACGGGGCGACAGAAGATTAGCAAAGGGGCGACGCGTGCTTTTCTTGTCAGACGCCGAGATTGTGGGAAGTGTCACCGATTGGATTACTTTCTGTAACCGTTTTATTTGTTTCGGGAAGATAAGGATGTGACAGGGATTGCGGGTAATCGAGGTAAAATGTAAGGTGAGGGGTGTGAGAGGGTTTCTTATAAAATTGTGTATTTTATGAGGGGTTTTTTAACGTTTTGAGTTGGAAATCTGGATTGTGACAGCTAGTAGACGTTTTGTTGTGATTGGACTCTAAAAATAGGGATAGTAATTCCGTAAAATCCAATCAAACCTACAGATTTTAAGTATTGAATTGAAGAATGTCAGTTGTTGTGTCCAGTTCCAGTACAACTTTTTTCTTAAAATGTCTTCTTTTCTTTATTTGTCATCGAAAATTAGGAAGATTTAGGCTAATCTTGTTGGCTTAAATAGAGTTTCTCGATGTGGCACTCCCAGTTTATTTTCACCCACAGCCTTCTTATGTGTTTATTTTGTTTAGGCTTTTCAGCTCTTTCAGCTTTTATTTTTGGAACGTTAATATTTTCTTTTTTGGGGTTAGTCATTCCAAGTTGTACCTTTTTCGTTTTTTTGGCGAATTAGTTAATATTTTAATTTAAATTTTATGCATAAGTTTTAGTGCTTAATACGTATGCTATAAAGTTTTGATTGTTTTTAATAAACTCTTTTCGGCTGTGTACCACCTTTACTTTTTAATCTAGTCGAATAGGGGACAGGATAACTCCCCCTTGCCTGGTTTAAAAAATTTGTCAAAAGTTTCATTAGTAAATTTTCCATTTGTTACGAAACAGATATTCAGAAATTTCATAAAACTATAAAACATTTTATAAATTTATTTGTTTCACATGGAAGGTCAAAGTTCCCTTATTAAATAAATTTAAACCCTTTCCCAATTCGCTGTTAATAATAAAAAACTTACTATAAGTATTCCTCATCTAATTCTTCCATTAGTTAGGATAACGGTAGAAAAATACCACTTCACTTTCTACTATGTAGGATATATTGCAACAACTTAATCCATTTGTTTCAATCATATAAAAGTTCCTTTAAGTATTACAATATAGACGGTGTCAATATACTCAAGATTTAAACCCTAATAACACCCACGGAAAAATGCAATGTGAGAAAACTTTTCTACTGGGAGATAAAAATAACATTGCATTCACATAAAGTAAAACCTTAGAAGGCTTTACAACATTAACTTAAATGCCGCTGGAATGGAAGTGGGTGTATATATTTCGCAAACCACTTGCAAATATTACTTTAAAAATATTACGCTTTCGATTCTACCACCATTCACAAGCAGCAACTTTTCTCGCAAAGTTTAGTTATACAATTACTTTTAATATGAATGTATTCTTCATAGCTACGGCAGCAGCGTCTCTCTCTGTGTCACATATAAAATTTTCAATTTATTTAAAAGGTGTATAACAGTTTTAATGGTTAAACCAGGCTGAGTCAACTTCTAGTTAAAAGGGAAATTAATAAGACTAACCATTTGTAAATTAAATTCACTTAGTATGTATACAGATTAATGAATACATTAATAAAGGTTTATGAACTGTAATTTAATACGTGTGTAACATTTTATGGTAAGTAATGTACTATTGGGAAAATTTGTGTTTCACGTAATTTTATTTAAGGAATCTAAGATATCACAAAAGTGCAAAAGTGAAAAAAAAACTATAAAAGATTTAAGTAGATATAAAATATATATCTACTTAACCACAAAACGTTTTAAAAAAGTAGAGTGTTGTTTATGTAAGTAAAGAATATGTGAAGATACAAATGATCTAAATTGGAATAGTTAAAAAGAACCATGTTTGCATATTAGATCAGATAGAAATGTGCTGAATAAAAATTGATGATAAAGGTCTTTAGTATTATTTAAATATTAGCATTATCATGCAACATTAAGTTGCAACCTTTTAAAAAGTTTATTGACGTTAATGAATTAATTTAGTCAATATAAGTTACGCATTATTAAAATAACGTATGCTATGCTCGACAGCAGCGTTTCCTGACCCTATGATGTCACTACGCGAAAGCAGAAACTAACTTCGTAAACAGAAAGCCGGTTGGGTCGCTAGGAGGAGTTTAGGTACGCAAATCGGGAAAAAAGAAACTAAGTATACATATTCTTAAATTGACGTTTTTCATTTCACTCAAAATTCAGACAGGGCGCTGGGAACTACTTTGTTTGTTAGTGACGTCATAAGGTGAGGCAAATGTTGATATGTTGCTGTCGAGTATAGTTTCTAAAAAGCATTTCTCTCAACAAATGAATTTAATACTCTTATATGAGCAAGGTACTATATAATTTCTTACCTTTGTCGTTCAGAATGATATCCGCTGAATCGTATCCCAAAATGTTCTTCGCAACACACGAATAAATCCCGTGATCCTCGGGGTCTATGTTCCGGACTATTAGAACAGAAGTCCACTGGACGTCGCCTTTTTGTGTTTGAGTCACCGTGTACTTCTCGTTGTTGACCCGGAGCACTGTGCCGTTAAAAGTCCACGTTATGGTGACGTTGGGAGAGCCGTCGATTACGCATTTGATTCTGCCGAAGTCCTTTTCCAGCTCACCTCCACTGTGGATGACCATAGGTTTATCTGGGAAAAGAAGGGTACATCAAAAGTGGAACGTTAAGAGCATTTTACGATTAGAAACTAAGTTTTGTTAATGTTTTTAGGCAGAAATGAATAGGTGGATTGAATTTTTTGATTAGGCAGTTTTTAAGTTTTAAATGACATCTTCTATAAAAATTAATGCATTATGAATACAAGAATATGTTCCCATAATATAATTACAAATTATTGTTAATTGCCCTAATAATATAAATTACTTGCTTCATATGATAAAAATGAATTGTATAAAGCAATATGCCTAAGTTTTCCCTCTTGAAAATAGACTCCAGAGTGATAAATGAATTAAAATAAATGATGGTAAAAATAATGGAAAGGGAGAAGAGTTATTTCAAATCTCACCTCTAAGCAATTTAATTCCCTAGCTGGGACATTAATTTCTATTGTATTTACATTAATAGGTTTATAATAGACCCAAATTGACCAAATGAATTGTTCACTATCACCGCCATCGAACTTGAACCGATGGTAACTAAATGCTGGTAGTTAAGTGAAAAGGTCCATTAGAACTTGAGTTAAATAGCTATAGAATATGTAACCAAAATCATACAAAAAAATTTAGAAGGATGTTACAACTCACAAAAATGGATAAAACTACTATGAAACTTTTTATTTATTTATTATTTATTTATTTATTTATTTATTTAATCAAGAGAAACACTTAAAACACACAACACAAAATTACAAAAAGAAAAAACAAAAAAAGAGAACCATAATCACCTGGGACCTACTAGTCCATTTAGGTGACCAAATATATATTTAAATAAGAAAATATATGAGTGGCAAACAGGGTGTCGGTAACATAAAAACAATATTATCAGTCATACAGATTTAAAATTACAAAAAAATATGTATAAAAACAAAAATAGCTACATTAAAAAAGTTTCAATATTTTCTATTGTAAACAAAAATTCTTTTAGATTTTTTTTAAATAAGTGTTTGGATGGGCTATTTTGGATTTCAAGTGGTAACATATTATACAGTTTGGGGGCTATATATTGAAAATTATTACAAAATATTGTTTTTTTTGACTTAGGGTCACATATGGCGTTCATGTGGTGTAAACAGCGAAAATGCGTCTGCAAATGTACGAATTTAATTGAGAAAGAAACACCCTATAGTAAAACAATAGAGACCACATTTATCGTACAGAACGGGATAAAAAACATATCATGATGTCCTAAGTAAGAAAAAAAGAAAGTGCAAGAACAATATTATTGAAAATTCCGGGCAAGGACATTATTGCATAGAAATAAGCGATGGAGGAACGACTTGCGTGCACTCTTAAAGATGCTGACTGCTTAGAGATTCCTGAATTTCTGCAGCAGCATTCCCAACCCTTGCTATTACTTATTTGGTGTCTCCACTGGCTTCTCATAAATAATAGACCGGTAGCCCGTGACAAAAATTCATGTATGATTCCATTCAATTTAATATTTCACATTCTATAGATTACATCATTCTAATACGGAAAAGTCAAGACTCACACCTAGAAGACATGTTCGACATAGTGTTGTGCACGTTCACGTATGTCCCGCTGGACGACCTATCAGGCAGCGGTATTACTTTATCAAAATTACTAATCCTATTAATACAGCGTTGAATAAGATCGTGACACGTTGACACCGTGATTTTTGTCGTGGGCTCCCGGTCTATAAGGGATTCATCATTTGCCAGAGTCAACTTTGTGCATTTGCAGACGTATTTTCGTACTTTTCACCTCCTTAAACGCCATTGGCGACCACATGTCCCATTGCAGCTTTTAATAAGTCTCGGTAAGTCATATCACACCTTTAAGTATTTACACTATTTCACACGCCTAACACAGAAACTCTAAGGACATCAGAGACTTACACAAGACGTTGAGCAAGACGGCCATGACAGAAGGGCCCCCGATCCCGTTGTCCGCCCAGCACTCGACGGGGCCCCTCAGGTCCCTCGAGACGTTCCCGATATGCAGGACCGACTTGGTGCTGTCGAGGCTGGGTCTCCCGGAGCGAGCCATGCCCTTGATGCGCCACTTGATCATGTCCGTGCGTGCCGGGTGGGCAGTGGCACGGCACTCCAAGGTAGCTTCCGACCCTTCGAAGACGGGCCCTGAAGGCGAAGCGATGACCACCGAGTCCACCGATGCTCCATCTGTGGAAGAGATGACATTGTTTCTATTATAGTTGACTGCAACACTGGTTGCTGGGTTGCTATACGAGGAGTTTCGGTACGTAAATCGTGATAAAAAGACGCTATATTATATATACATGAGTTTAACAAGCTAATCTTAAGTATAAACTCCAACTCTCAAGCGTCGCCTCCAGCCGTGGACCGGTTTCGTCCTTGTTAAGACTCATCAGCACGGCATAGGAAGGTAACGCAAGAGAGCGGAGGGTCAGAACTAGTCTAGCTAGCTGACTAATGGAAAAAGTAGGGACAATTGATTAATCCTCCACTATCTGCTGGAATGAACTGCGCATTCCCAGAAAAGATTTTAATTTCTAAAAAGCAAGGGTGATAAAGGCAGGTTTTCACCAGTTTTGACCCTCCACTCTCTTGCGTTGTCTTCCTATGTCGTCCTGATGAGTCTTAACAAGCACGAAACCGGTCTATGACTGGAGGCTGTGCTTGAGAGTTTGGGTTTATACTTACTGTCCGCTTTATCAAGCTAATCTTATTTTTAAAATGACGTTCTTAATTTCACTCGAAATTCAGACACCGCGCTGGGAATTACTTTGTTTTGTTTCTCCAGGGTCAGGTAACGTTACAGTCTAGTATAGTCCGGTCTGTCGCGTTGCGCCAATCCTACACGAACTACGGGGTTACATCTTTGAATTGGCGGGAGATCTCTGTGTTTTTTCAATGACTTTCAAGATTGCCGTTCACATAACAGATGGGATAAGTGGAAATGCTGTTTCACGGGAATGTCATATGGTGGTGGGGAATTTCGTATCGCGGAGAGTAATTTGAGGGGGTTTTGGATTGAGAATAAGGCCCAGATTTACAATTTTATTTTCTATTGATAGTATTGAAACAGTTTAAAAGGTTATTTTGAAAAGCAAAACTGTAGAAAACTAATTTCTCACCGGTAAAAAAAAACTATGACGTGCTAAAGTTCACAAATTCCCGTATGCGATTTAGAATCCTTGTAAAATTCCAGATTTTTACTGGTATTATAGCCCCTGGTATAACTTAAATTGAGCCTACATAAAATAATTTCCTAATCCTAGTGTGTCAACATTTTCTGAAAGTACTTGCGATAAAAAAAGTTTTGTATTAACATTAAAAAAGGAATACAAGGCGTGAAATTTGTCTAGTATCGTGTAAAATGGGCTTTAGAATAGAGATTTTAAGGGAGTCTAGATAGTCTTGGGTTAGGGATTTGTTATGTCTGGGTATTTTTAGTGATTTTACATTGTGTTAAAAGTAAAGCGAAGGTATAACTAAGACTCTTTAGAGTGGATGAAAAATTAATGGTGTATTTTCTATGAACATGATTCTTAAAGAAATCTGTTTGATTTGATTTGAAAGGATCAAATTAAATTGAAATTTATATAAAAACTTAAACAACTGAATAAAAGTAAACCCAAATTGCATACTTAAGATTTAGACATGAAAAAATGAAATTTTATAACTATATCCATCTTCTTTTACTTGGAAAAAATATAGCTTTTAACTATATAAAATCAATAAATATTTATTATCCACTAACGTTTTGTATGAATAGTAGTTATTTTTAAAAAGTCAAGAATATTCCCATTATTTCTGAAAAAAAAAATGGATGATATTAAGAGATAAAGTTTCTCATTCATTTTCCTACATGAATGAGTAATATTTTAACATAAAATAAAGCGTATAGCTATATATCCGAGACACCATTCATTCTTTCGTAAACGATATCCAAGAATAGGAAGAGTGAATAAAGGATAGGATCTCTTCTTGTTTTGTCCTGCTTTGGGACGGAAGGGAATATATATCATCTTCGAATCAATGAATCTGCCTATGGCTTTGATAAAGTACCGCAGCCATCTTAAGTGGAGGAAAGGAGGATAATAGCTAAAAATTCAAACTCTCTTTCATGAAACGGCCATTAAAATATTGAAAAGTTTATAAAGTTTTTGTATGAGTTGTAAATATCCCGAGGAATAATGCATAATTTTATAACAGAAATAAAATTATCCATCTTGAATTTCAATATTTATTCTCTTAAGTTTCGAAAAGTTAAAGCCATTGATGCTTTGGTGAAATAAATTGTCATCATTGTACGTGACTTTAATATTTTCTTTATTTATATTTATGGTAACACCGCTTTAAGACACTAAATTCTAGTCGTAGGTTCTGTACTTTGATCAATTTGAAACTGGTGTATTAAGCTAAATATTTTTTCTTCCTTTACCTACCTAAATGAATTTTACAAAAAAGTGATTGTGTATATTACCAAATACGAATATGTTTTTTAAATTTTTATACGTAACTTTTAATATGATATAAATAATATGTTTTCTTTCCAGTATAAGAAGTATCAGGATAATCGTTTATCTGTTTATTAAATACTTTCGCAATTCTTGACGTGGTACCTCGTGTACCTTTCCTGAGTTAATTATAATATTAAAAAGCAGTTATTAAAGCGGATTGTATTCACTCCCATTTCTTCATCGTATTACTCACAAAATCCCTATTGGCACGTTTTCGTGTGACCCCCGGTCCCCCCAGTAATTTATACGCATAGAGAGAATTTTCATAGTGGTACCAGTTTTGAAACTTTCTTAGGTTAGAAGTACTTAAGCTCTACATATTAGAAGAAAGGATCAAAGATAATATTTTTATAATGCACAAAATTGTATGTTCAATTCTCAATGCAATTATTATTGTTATTATTATTACTTATATACGTATTTAGTTTCAATGCAAACTATTTCATGCGTTATAATTAAATGAATAATACCCGAATAAGAAATGCAGGTTTTTAATACAGCACATTAGGTTTTACTCTGAATTATGTTTTTCTTTCATGTCCATCATACCCTATTTTTATAACAAGCATCACTACACACCCAAACATCATTTCACATAGAAATTTTCACAGAAAATTCATAGAAATTTCCCCATTTCCAGAGAAAAAGATTACCGCAGGTTTATAAAGCCACTCCGGTATATAATAAATACGTCAAAAATACTCCCAAAGTGCATTTTATCTTAAAAGATCTGCTTAAAATGAAATCATTATCTTAAAAGCAGCCGGACAGCAATACCATTTTCCAAGGAGAATACGTGCTTTGTCAGATAAGAGAAGGGCGTGAGTATGAAGGGTGGAAACCTTCCCACCCGTGCACAGTCAGGTTATATGGATGGCAGTACTTATTGCGGGATATGAATCATGGTGCGCAGAATAGAATCTGTCCGTGCCTTTGATAAACTATTGTGTCGAGTCCCCGAGAAAGAATCGTATTGGGAATAGGTGAGAATGGAAAATATTCCCAGTTCGGATAGTCCTTTGACAAGCTATTTCTCAATTCAGTAAAGTGGTATTTTCTTTTGTTGATTTGTGGTCAAGATCTGCATTGTTCATTTCGTATATGTAGATTGGTTCATGAATTATTATTAAATAAAATAAAATATGCTATAGTTTACTTTTGGTTTTAAAACAGTTGCTATATTCTGAAACTTCATTGAATGATAATAATTGTGCCTATTTTGAAAGTCATACCAATGCTTCAGTAATTTCTGATAATGCGGAAAAGTTAAGTTATCGCATATTTTAAAATTCATTTAAAATGCAATCACTAATTTAATTTAAAATGTTGATGTTTAAATGATATTTGACTTTGACACAAGAAGACAGTTACTACAGAAGAAATATATCTTTTCTCTTGGATATTTTTACATGATAACTCAAAGAACTTCTTCCTCAGGGAATAGGCAAGATTTTTCATTTAATTTTAAATGCAATTATCGTTGATTAAATTATAACCTTTACTTTAAAAGTTAAAACAATTTTCTAAGATTAAAAATTACACTCAATTGACAAAATTCGGTAAAATAAACATCATCTATAACGATCTTGTTATCTTAGTTGGAAATGTTTTTATTGTTCTTACTAAAGATTTCAGAAATAGTTGTGTTCCACATGAGGTATACCAAATAAAAAACAGAACCACTACGAAAAAATTTCATATTATCTGCTTGAAATCAGTCTGATAAAAGCAGAACTCTTCATTTTTAATTACCAAAAAGCATTTTAATGAATTTATCATGGATCCATTACTTCAATCATCATTATCGTGTTAGAAAATTATAAATAAATCCTTCCTAATTTCCAATTATTTAGATGCAGCGATGATTAATGGCATTTCATGTTTTTTTTATCCAGCTAATTACTGCTTCTTTCAATATAATCTTATTAAACTGAGTCGATTCTGATTATTTCATAAAGGGTGACATTACTGAGTACATCAGTGACGAACTGAACATAGGATTAACCTTTGAAGTTCTAAGCGTAAACAGAAATTTAAAAACGCTTAAAGGAGCCTACCTTAGTAAAAATATTCATTTCAAAGTCAAATTTTGTTCTTACTAAAACTTACATATCATACTTTCCACTTACTTACTCATCTTTCTGTTTCGGATTGACGTCACTTTTAATTACTAGAGAATTATCTATTGAGTTTAAAATCAATTACTAGGATGTTTCAGCTTTTTTTTTTAAGGGTAAGTAGATTTATCAAGGGATACAGAGTCTTAACGGGTAAACAAGGTTGATTGAATTTTCGGTCTTGAGATTCTGAATAAATAGAAAAACAGGTGGTTTTGGGATCTTTTGTTGCACGCAGAACTTACGGAATTTTATGACGTTTTTATGAGATGTTTACCTTTTGTTTTCGGTAATATTTCTAGACAAAAGAGGGGAAATATAGCGTTATTTAATACTTTATTTCTCCATAAAATTGACCCATAACTTCATTTATTACCCATTCAAGAGCTATAACATTACTCAATAATAGCTTGACTATAATATAGATACATTTTTATGCTATTTGATGTTAAGAAACGTATTTTTTTAGACATTACTGCAGTTATGTGAATAAACAATAGTAAAAAAGCATGCTTTTAAGTCACTTGTAACTGATGAATTAGAATTGTTAACCGCTGACTTAAAGTTTTGGAGTGTTAATAAAGTATAAAAGTTACAATTAATAAGGTAATTCAGAGTTTTGTGTTGTTTTTCAATTTAAAATGTATAATCCAAAACGCAATTATAACAATTATATTGCATCGTAAACGTCTTTTCTGAATTAGTGTTGCATTCAAAAGTTTTACGAAATAGTTCTTATATAATAATAGTTCTTTTAATAGTTCTTTTTATAGTTTCTTATGTTTGCAATATTTAATAATAGGTATATTTCTCAAAGTATTTTCAGATTGATTTCAGCAACCATGTTGTGAATATTGTTGAAACAAAATATGAAAAGTTTTAAAGCTGTTTTGTTACTTTTTTATCTTATTTTTATGCATAAAAAAAATAACATCTTACACAAATGATGCCTAATGTATCCAAACTAAATAATAACTTCCATGTGCCTAATTATAAAACAAGAATAAAACAACTTTAATTGAACCTTCTTATTCAAAAAATTATTTAAAAAGACATGCAATTGAATGGGATGCTGGAAAAACTTTGCATGTCTTTTTTTAACAAAGAAAAACCTTTGTTAAAAAAAAGACATGCGCCACCAATTCAATTATTCAATTTATAAAAATCAGTCAAATATCAAAAAAAATATCAGATTACTTCTTCGACACTTTTAAGAAATTTAAGTGTGATTTTGTATATAGTTTACAATTTGCACTTTGGTAATTGTGTGTTTTATTTGTGTTTTGCTATTTGCGTGTTAATTTGTATTTTACTATTTGTGTGTTTATTTGTATTTTACTATTTGTGTGTTTATTTGTATTTTACTATTTGTGTGTTCATTCGTATTTTACTATTTGTGTTTTTTATCTTTCTTCCATATAAATGAACCTGGTCTGTATGATGGAAATAAAATAAAATAAATAATAGACTTAAAATCTGCAACGAGAATACCACCCAAAATCTCCCATAACTCATCAAACTCCAACGTTTCACCTTCCTTATCACTCACTCTCCAACTCCCACCTCACCACTATCTCTCCCAAAACAAGCCAAGCAAGCAAGACTCATCTCCATCCACGTTATTATTCAACGGAAATTAGTTTTACGCTGGAGGAGTGGCAACACCATCAGCGAAAGAGGTCGGCCCCGAAACAATTCGCATGGAAGTCCCCTATCTGAATATTTACAACCCCAACGAGCCGTTTCCTAATTTTCAATTAAACTCCACAACCTCTCCAAAACAAGATAGTGGAGCACCCTGTAAACCCTCCCCTCCGCCGTAATATTTCTCGTGGAGGTCTCTGTCCCCTGGTCTATAAAGTCCCCTAATTTGACCGGGGTCTGGTTCGAACAATTATTAACGAGAAGGGATCGTACGTTTTCAAGTTACAATCAAAGTGCCAATACCTGCACATTCGCTTCTGATTAAGTGAGGCCTTCGGAAGATGTTATTAGTGAGGAAGAGCATATAAAATGTTTAGGAAGTGGACGGAGTGGATATTAAAGATCAGCGGATGATATAGATCAGTTGTTGTTGCGGGGGAGAATATTTTGGAGTTAAGTAATGGCGGTTGGGGTTGATTGTCGTTTGGAGGATGCTTTTGTCCGTAATGTTAATGCGAAGAGTTATCTTTGACTGTGTCCGCATAAATTAAGGCTGGTTGTGATAGTTAGAGAAATAATTAATTAATTTTGAGGGGGAGTAATAAATGGAGTGCATTGTTTAAAGTAGATTAATGGGGGTGGGTTGTTCGTTTTGGCAGATATTCAAATTAGTTTTCAGAAAGTTGAGAATTAAAGGCACGCTTTTGTAATGAATTAATGCTGATTTCAGAGATTAAATGAGAATGAGAGTGGGTAATGTAGGATTCTTGGGGAAACGAGTTGTGCAGATAATTTTAGAGTCCTTATGAGGTTTTAAAGTCACGAAAGATATTATTGCCCAGGATTCGCTTTTCCTATTATTTTTAGTTAAAATGATCATAAAGAAAAAAAATGGTTTTTGATTGTACATAATTTATTTAAAATTACTTTGTGCCTCTTTGAAAACGTATGTTTAATTGGAATTTTTGGTACTAGAAAAAGAAATATGGATAACATATAGTTTAAATAGTTCAATGATTGAGAGAAAAGCTATTAAAATATGAGCTGCTCTGGTATTTCGATTTCTATTAAGATGTTTTACGTAAAATGGTAGTCGCCTAAGTCAAAAACTTAATAAGGGGCTTGTTCAGAGCTGCCTAAAAATGCCTTCCCCATAGGAACAATGTACAGGCAGCGTTATAGGGAAAACCATTAATTTCTCAAAACTACTTTCAGTGGACTTATACCACTTTCATTCTAATCATCCCATGTTCTAGGCATTCATATTTCCTTTAACTCATAGGTATAGTCAGTTAAGCTAAAATAATTGATAAAAATACAAATAGATAGAAATAAAAAATACACAGAGATAGAAATAAAAAATAGAATAGATAAATATAGAAACATAAATAATGAACAGACATATTTCGTTCTTTTTTCCCCATTTTTTTTAATAAACTGTTATTTTTAATCATTCGCATTCTTACCTTAGAGATTAATAAATATAAAGGAACAAAAAGAAAATGGATCGTTAATTGATGAAAGATAATAAGTTAAGGTATTAGAAATTTAAAATTACCCATGAACGTCTAAGAAATAGCAGTGAATAAAGCTAAGGAAACTTATGAAAGGGAATTTAATTGGTTCTATTACTATTAAACTAACGAACAGCAATGACCTGGGAAATATATTTCTAATTAAGAACCCTAAGAGACATGGAAAATAATGTAATTACGGAATACATAATCTTAGAAAACTTTCGCTGTAATTTAATTGTACGAGTGTTTATCGAATTTCCCAAGGGGCGTAGGCTAACTATTCACTACATAAACTAATGAATAATTCAAAGTATCCAATAAAAGTATGAAAATATCAACTACCAAAGTAATGCCAGTAGACTTTTCTCAAATGATCACACAAAAAGTTAATTAATGATGACTTTTCTACCAATTGGTAGATCGTAAAGTTAATCCACGTAACTGTCAACAGGTATTAATTTTATGGTAGTAGTTTATATATATTTTCCTGAAGTGTGAGATTTATGATCCTTGAGACATGATAACCCCAAGATAATTTTGTAAAGGTGTAATCATGTGAAGTGCATAATTATAAGCCTAAGGGCGAGCGCGCACGGGCGACTTTTGTCACGGTGACAAAGAAAAAAACAACGTTGCTAAGGCTGTTGTTAGGGGCGGGACATAGAAGTATCCAATAGCAGCATTCGCACATGACATCACTGGAGGATAAAAACAACGTTGCTAAGGCCGTTGTTAGGTAAAGTCATGTGATTGAAAATGCTCTGTTGTTTTCTAATGATATTTTTGATACTAGTAATCCTGGTCGCCGTGATTTTAGTCACTCGTGCGCGCCCAGCCTAAGAATACCAAATTTCAAATTATTGAAACTTTAATCAATATTTTAGTCATAAAAATAATTAAATATTGATTTATTGAAACTTGAGTGTGTTTATAAGGGAATCATTAAGAAATGGCAAATTAATGTACTAAAAATACACAGACACTAATCACAATCGCTTAAAATATTAACATTATGCATTGGTTACACATGATGGCCTCTATACGATTCTAAATTAAACTCAATACATAGACGATGACTATTATAAGAGCTGTGTTTGGGAATGTGTTGTAATAATGTTAAAATATATAAGGCTGTTTTTACACCTCAAGGAAGGAAATATTTCTAAATACAAATACCAACGGTTTTCAACAAATTGCAACAGAAATGCTAAATTTTAATACGAATTGTGGTTTATAACAATATTTTTTAAACTTGAAATATAAGACTTTCCCAGCTAAAAAGACATAATATTTTTTCTTAACACATTAGAATGCGAGCTTATTATACTCGACTACAACGTTTCCTGTATGACGTCATTAACAAACAAATTAGTTCTCATCGCGATGTCTGAATTTTGAGTGAAATGAAGAACTTCAATTAAGAAATATCATTAGTTTGACCCATGTATAAAATCGTCTTTTTATCAAATTTGCGTACCGAAACTTTTCCTAACAACCCAAAAGGCTTTCTGTTTATGCAGTTTTTCCTTCCGCGTAGTGGCGTCATAGGGTCATGGAACGATACAGTCTAGCAGTCTAGTATAGACCAGCACCATGTTGGTCCACAATTAATCTTTGGGTTGTAGTTCGTAGAACCTCACTTAAAACTTAAAAGTACCGGGGTCTCCCCTAACAAAGAAAAATTCAATTATTTATACTCACATAACACATTGAGCGTAACCGTCGTCTTGCTCTGACCCTCATCATTCTCAGCAACGCAGGTGTAGGTCCCGGAATCTTCCCTGGATGCGTTGCGAACTACTAGCACTGGCCCAGTGGCCGCCAGTCGGCTTCTGCCAGTACCGTCCACTGGCACTGCGTTTCGGCTCCAGCGGTAGCTGATGGCTTCTGGGAAGGCTGTGGCCGTCAGGTTGACGGCTGTAGAGCTTCTTTCCGATACCTCAACAGTGCTGGGAGCTTTAGGGAAAACTGGAACATCTGAAAGAAGGATATAGTTTTGTTTATAGTGTAGTAGCGACTGCAATTTTTGAAATAATACAATCCGAAAGTCTTCTTTGGAACTATAATAGTTTCAGTTTGCTTTTCGGGTAATCCAAATAATCCGAGCCTAGCGCAAAAAAATGGTGAAAAAATAATAAAAGGTACAATTTAATTTATTATGGAAAAAAGGAATGAGTCCAGAAAAGTGAAATTGACTTTTTGTTCTAAAAAAATCCCTACTCTTTGCTCTACACGAGTGAAGAAAGGGAAAAAAGATAACTATACCCCTATAGGTAAACATAGCTTCTAGAATTTGACGAAATAGAAGTCCTCCGTTCATTGTATTTTTTTAATTTGAAATTTAAGTTAATTCGACTTTCTTTAAAACTGCAAAATATTTTTGGCAGTAATGGCAATGGGCAATGACATTAATAAGAGAGAGTAACGTTAAATTCCTTTTAATCTCTTTGATAAGTTAAGAGCAGCGTGTTAAAGGGTAGATAAATTCCAGCAATAATGTTGGTTGATTAGGGTCAAGTCCATGGAGAAGTCAGAATTAGTGTAAATAAGTATGAGAAAGTCAAATTTATAAAAAAAAATCTTTTTAAGCTTGTTAATACTCTTAAGTCTGTGCGATTGACCCTTACTCATCGAATAAAATGATTCTTGGCCGAAAAAACCATGTCCTTAGGGAAAGACTTAAGGGGAGATAATAAAGAAAACAACCAGTAATAGAATGTGTACACAAAAGAACCCCAGCAAAGCAATATTTGGGGGTTACACAAACAAAACTAGTCGACAAAGAAACCGGTGAATGGGGCCAATGGAACAAACTCCAATGTTCTTAAACGCAATAATAAAGTTTGATACGAACCATTAGCACCATATGTGGCACTCGGAAAACTGAGAAGCAAGGGAAAACCCTTTGTGGAAATTTCCTAAACCAATTATTTAAAAATAACAGGAAAAGTAATTCGCTTTTCTATATAAATACAGATATTTCATTATTTACTGCAAATGGTAGTATGAATACTTAAGTTATTCATTGTATAATTATTCTGTTTATAAACTGTGAAATTATAGATATTCATATTGATGTTACATGATTAAAAGATATACATTATACATGGTGCTTTAATACTCAGAACCAACAATATTTTTTTAACCAAGAAATACACCATGTATTTCTATAAAAAACTAATTCTTTGGAACTAAAAATCGTACTAATATACGTATATCTGATATTTATACTACATAAAAATTTGATGTGGATTAGAGGCAGACGGGAAAATTAATATTTTTTATGTTTATACAATTTTGAAGAATAATTCTACTTAATAATCAAATATTGTCCAGCATTTTTGAATCATCCTTTTTCCTTTAGAATATACATTTAATGCAGAGTTGAAGTTTCATTTTCTGGGTCAAAAAGCAAGAATCTGTGGAATTACTATAGGTTCTTAATTGATATCAAAAGATGTTGTGTTTCATGAAATATCATTTTAAATTTAATGTTTAAAACAATAATTGATATTTTTATTTTACATTAAAATTTGTAAAAATTTATTTAACAATTTTATTAATTTTTTTCAATAATTATAAGAATGTATAGTTTATACTTTTATTGCGGTTTAAATATGATGTGTTGATAAATATAACGTAACACTCATTCATCATAATAAAAATAACATTCATGAAGAATTAATTATAAATTGAAATTTGCTCTCCAAGGAAGAGGAGCTCTGTTCAAGGAAATAAATTACATTTCCCGCACTGGTGAATGCGTTTCATTTTAATAAACTTTGAAATAGACCCTGGATTAAAAGCTTTACTCTGAGGCTAACTTCACGGTGACAAATTGTTGTATCAAGTAGTTCAATCACTTTAATTAAAATGCTAAGTGTTTCCTTTAATCTGGAAAATAAGGTAATAAATGAAACAGGTGCACCGTGTTTACACAAACTTTCTATATCCATTTATTCAGACACACAAACCGAAGCCGAAAATTCAAGATCCACGACCCAGCGACTTTCAATTAAAATTAAATATTGGAATTTGTTGAAACCTCACACCGCTCCCTCGTGGGTTCTTTGATATTAGAATAAATCCCCAGGGAATGCTGTGTATGGTTTTCGTTAGAGATTAATCAGTGATTTCATCGTGTTTAACGATTGATTTATTTCGTTGCATTAGCGTGGGTTTAAGGTTGAAGGCTTGATCCACTGGTCTCGAATGATAATGTATTTATTTAGGTTGGAAGATCTGTTACTGACGGGTAAGTCGGAGATTAGTCTTGAAAGTATAATGAATTCTATGTGTAATTGTAAATATTTTGGTGAAGTCTAAATTAAACAATACATTTGTATGTTACATAAATTTAATAACATGTGATTGCTATTTGAATACCAAAATTATACCCTTAACTGTAACATTTCTTAATGTATATCAAATATGAAAGCAATGGAAACTAAAATAATTTGTTCATTGCATATGATAACTATAGTGTATCGGTCTGAATTTATACATGTAGTGAAAAGTAAATGTAGCTTCAACGAGTGTTAAATTGCTTTTCAAAGATATGGTAAGTGTCCAGTATCCAATCATTTTCAAATATAGTATATAATTTTCATTAAATCATAAGAAGAGAGGAGAAGGACTTAAAATACTTTCAACACTGCAAACATTCATATATATAATCATTTTGGATCGTAAAACTAGGAAAATGCGTTAAAGTGTAGCTACACTACTGATTAAGAATAATTTTCTATGCATTTTAAAAACGTCAATGCAACAACATGTTTACATAAAAGTGTCATTTATTTCTAAAGAAATGCAATGCCTAATGTACTTCTTTTAAGTATATCGTTTATTTCTATAACTTCTTTATTTGAGCAATATTTGACTTAATTGATATTTTGACCATTTGGCTAGACTTGTGACTATAGACACTCAAAATTTGGCTAGACACTCAAAAGATTAAGTAACCATACACTTAAAAGTTCATCCACCATATTTCTCCCAGTACCAGCATTACATGAGCTGCTCAGGATGAAAGTGGTATAAGTTCAAAAATATAAAATTTCAGAAAAGCGTGGATTTGGATTAACCAGTGTAGTAGTCGCCTAAATCAAAAGCTCAATGCTGGAAAAGATGGAATGTTTAACTAGCAATGCCGACTTGCAACGTCACTGTCGATATGAATGACACTGACACCGATGAATGGGAACAACTTACGCCTGACGCGGAGAAGGACGCTGTCGCTCACTGCCGCCGGGAAGTGTTCGCTCTTTGCGCGGCAGGCGAATCGGGCAGAGTCGTCGGCTGGGGCGGCGACGAAGGACACGCGGCTTCGGGTGGAGATGCCCCCGAAGGCCGCCCCCAGGGTCTCCTCGCGGGCCTCCGGGAGGGGAAGGCCGTCTCGCGTCCACGTCAGCCGGGAGAGCGGGTTGCTGCTGCCCGACGTGCACGTCAGCGTCACCTGGAAAGAGGGATGGTTAGTTGAAAAGTGATGGAGAGGGTGTACAAGAATCTTTAGGGCCGTATTCTGAAAGACAAATACGTAGATGAAACAAGAAAGGAACGGAAACGGTGAAAAAGTTCTCGACACGAGAGATTTCAAACGAGTCTCAAACTAGAGAGATTTTAACCCTATGTAGACGGTTCGGCCGTTTTACGGCCCAAACACCAACCTCCTTTAACAGCGGGAAAAAATCCTGCTTTGCCTTCCCCCCGCGCTCCGAGAGAATGTCGTTTCGTTATCTCAGTGGGCAGTGGGGTGGGGAGTCGCTTTCGCCCGGCGCGGAAGTGTCCATTTTCGAGATTTGACTGATTACGGGTGTGGGGCCCGAAAATTTGTATTTTCTCACAGCTCTTTCAAGGGAATCTTCTCGATGAAGAAATAATATTTATTAACAAAATTAATCATATAATTGACATCATGGTATTTTGGGATACTTAATAAAATATGTGTTGTGTTTTTTAAATTACCAAGATTGTTTTTTGTATCTCAATATAAATATTTGTTTTGATCAGAATTTATTTCCAAAATATGACCTCCTGGAACTAAAATGTCATTGTACATCAGGGACATAAAGATTTAATATTGTCAAATATTATGGATGATTCAGAATATTTTAGGCTTTTGGAAATTTCTAGCGTTTTAGTGTAGTATAGATCTTTTATACATCTTTCAATGCAGAAAATCCATACTCACAGAACTATTAAGATAAACAAAAGGCAAGAGAAATAGCTTTCATACAGATTTTCGGACGGTTTATATTATTTTTATGACAAAGGAAAACACTTCTAAAGCGTTTTTGTAAAGGATAAACGTTAAAATTTATCTTATATCAAAGAACTGATCTGATATCTAATTCGGAGTATTTTGAAAATGGACATCTTGCAATCGTCTCTATTCAATAATTACGAACAGATTCGTATTCGTACATGTGCATCGAATGCATTAATTTTTGAAAGAGAATTTTGGCCATAGGTATGCACCAATCTTGTCTAATAGGACGATATTCTCAGATGAGTGTAGAAGACCTAAATTCAAAGATTTCAATACTTCAATTAAGTCCGTAAGAAGAATACTAATTGATAGGATTTAATTAATCCAATATCTCAATCGAATATTATTCTAATAGAAAAGTAAACTGTTCAAAGCACAAGGAGAAAATGCATTTTATAGGGGGATTTTTACGGTGTAACAGCCTATCTAAGAGGCTAAACTACAAAATTTTTCAGTCGGAGCATATCAATGAATAGTTGATAGGATTTTATTAATCCAGCATCTCAATCGCGAATATTATGCTGATAGAAAAGTAAACTGTTGAAAGCACAATGAGAAAATGCGTTTATTGGGGATTTGTATGGTGTGAGAGCCTGTCTAAGAGGCTATACTACACAATTTTTAATATTACCCAACCCAGACATTTTGAGTAAATTAAATAACATCCATTTATTCGTCAAAGCAAGTTGTTTTGGGGATTTTTTACGGTGTAACAGCCTATATCTAAGAGGCTAAACTACAAAATTCTTCAGTCGGAGCCCATTGAATAATTGATAGAATTTAATTAATCCAGCATCTCAATCGAATATTATGCTGATAGAAAAGTAAAATGTTGAAAGCACAATGAGAAATGCGTTTATTGGGGGAATTTTATGGTGTAAGAGCCAGTCTAAGAGACTAAACTATACAGAATTCTTCAGTCGGAGCATACCAATGAATAATTGATAGGATTTAATTAATCCAGCATCTCAATCGAATATTATGCTAATAGAAAAGAGTATAAATGTTCTCTTATTTTAAGTATCCTTAACTCAACTAATCATAATTATGAAACTTCTTTAATTTTTTTCAAGATTTCAACCCTTACTTTGTAAATTACAAACCCTGATGATTATTCACAGGTTTTATTTTAATTTTTTTAATTAATAGAAGTAATCTTTTTATGAATGTCACATTTATCTCTAACGCATCAAACTATTTTTCCTGTAGAAAATAAAATTTATGTTCTAAAACATAATTTAAGAAAATTCTATAAATTGAGATGTTATTTACTGTTGCCATTTTTTGACTTCAATGATAAATTTCTTAATATTTCGAAATTAAAGGTAATTTGAGATTATTCGTTATTCATAAAATCAAACTAAGTAAAGCAAAAAAAAAACATCGCAAGACAACACAGCAGTCCAGAGGTCCAGAGGCAAGAGAGCCTGGTGAAGGGAGCCGACATTCCTAGAACAAGATCCGTCTCTCCTTGGAGGGGAGATAAAAAACCCATTAACTGTCGGGGGCTCCCGCCCCCCATGACAACTTTTTCCGTTCTGAGGGGGAAGGAAATAGCCGGCCGACGGCTCTCGCTGTTTGTCGAAGATTTGGGTTTTGGAGAGCCGTCGTTAAAGAGTTAAACTTCGCAGTTCTCGTCCGCCATATTGTTCGGAGAATCGAACCGTATTCCGATTGCTTTTACACTTTTTGTGGTCCGTTAAAAAGTTCCAAAAAACTATAACAGCTATTAATTACCAAAACAAGTCCTCATGAGGACTTGTTTTGGTAATTAATAGCTAACCCTTTACAGAGAGAAAAAATGTATCCTGTAGCTATTTAGCATGAGATAGAATCAATAAATGTAATATAAATTGGTTATAATCAAAAGCATATATGTTATTACGGGCAATGTGATAAAAATCCGGGCATCATTAATGCAATGTGATAAATGTGATAAATTCAGTGGAATTCATGAATGAAATTTATCACTTTACACGCCTCCACTTCGGGCATTATTAATAATGCCCGTTTAATCACTTTTATTAATTATATTATTTTTTGCTTATGGGTTATTTGCCCATAACATATACATAAAACCACTAAAAATATAAAAATCATGATAAACGGGAAATAGTTTAACACTTAAGAGTACCATTAAGTTCAAGATATTAGATAAACATTCTAAAAGAAGCATTAAAATTAATTTATTTACTTAAGAAAGTTAAATTAGTTATTAGTATATTACATCACTTCATTACCTAGTTTTGTTACAATTGGAAAGTCTTGACTAATATGTGTTTTCAAAAAGTATACTTTAATGTTTCAAATATTTTTCCTTCGAGAGAAGTAACTTTTCCTTATATTAACTGCTTAGCTGTGTAATTTTTTCTCCTCTCAGAACATTTCTCATTCCGAAAGGACGTTAGACTCACTAAAAATAAAACAGGCTCATTGCATTCAGAAGCAGCACTTTTCCTTATCAAAACGCGGAGAAGAGAACATTAACCCTTCGCATTTTATCTTTCGAAAGTAAATTGTGAATCCAGAGGGAATAAGAATTATGCATCCCACACAAAATAATATTTTAATCGAACGTATATTTTGCCTAAGTATTGTTCAGAACGATACGTCCACAGAAATTAAGAACTTGCGTCTTTCATTAATCTTCTTAGTTATGAAAAAAACATCTTGGCATTTGAGAGGGAGCAAAAAAAAAATACAAATCTAGAAGATGGATAAAAAAAATAAATCTGGTTTCATTTTCTTTCAAATGACGTTTTTCTTGTTGTGGATTTGTAAAAAAAAATAATCCCTCAACTCAAACGTAGTGATTTCTTCTCCCAGTAAGTATTAGGGAGCAAAAAGATAATAATTGTGTTAGACTTTTCTAAGGGAATTCGTCACTTAATACGAATCATTGTTGTGTGAAAAATGAAACATTGAGTGAAAGGAGCGGCGTAAAAAGCTTTAATTGATCGGGTAAGAAAACTCTAACGGGTTTTTTACGAACCACTGATCACACTTTTTGTTGGTAGTTATCATCGCGAACAAAGCTGAGCATTACGTAAAATTCTTTCACCCGTGCATGCATATAATAAACGTCTTCGTCGAGATTAATTTCCCCCGGATTCTTCCAAGGGTGAAAAACTCTCACCATCGTTGAAAATAATCGCATCTACTAGAATCGAAGTTAAAACGATGCCAGGTTTTTTTTTTATCTTCCAGAAGTGAAATTTTAACGAGCACCTCGGAATGATTTTTACCCAGGACTTTTGTCCCCGCAATTATAATTCAAATAACGCCAAGAAGAAAGTGCATGGATCATTGAATTGCTTATCATTCATGCTCTTTGAAATCGGCTTCATTAACTTTCCTCGTGCATATAACTTCAATTGCAAACTCGTATTTGGACTAGTCATTAAATGGAGCGCTTTCAAATCAGAGTCAAAATGGCGTAAGAAAGAACGAACGCTGTAAAATAATCTTTGTTTCTCACTCCAACAAAAAAAAACAATCTTCGGTAAACACACCTCTTCAAAACTCGCCTTTTACTTACTTTAACCCATTTAAAACTCCTGAAAAGTGTGATATGATACTCAGACCCGTAAAGATCGGTTTGTAATTAATGACAGTCTCGGACTCATTAGTTCGAAATGAACAGGGCTCGATGATTCTCAGACTCCAGTGATTATTGAGGGGCGATTAAAACAATGGAAAAACATTTCGTCAATCATCACACACAAAGTCGTATTTCGTTCGGAGAGTAATTAGTAATTCTAAATGCTGCGTCGCGTTTCTAACGATCGGTTCGGAGGAAACTTTATTCATTAGTGAGGAGTTTTTGGGTTATTGTTTGCCCCCAACTTCGCAGTTTAAATGTGCTTAAATAAGGTTTTTAAATGTTTGCTTAGAAAGCCAATAATGGTGATGAATAGCTCTTAAACTATAGATTGAAAAGTTATTTTGCTGAAAAAGGTTAAGTTGAGTAGCGGTAAAGATTTTCACCATTTTTTTTTTTTAAATATATTTCCACTAAACCTTAGATTTGTATTATTAAGCGGTAACTTAAAGTCTTTATTTAAGATTTTCTAAGTTGGATTCGAAAGTTAGTTCTAAGGTTTTTAAAGCAAATTGATAGCCCCTTTTACAGTTTTCAGTTTCTTTGGTGTTTAGGATTGCATTCTTGAATAAGAAATCAATCAATAAAGACAGATTTAAGCAAGATGAAGAAAAATAATAAAAATACTATATAGTGTTGCTATGACAATATATTTATATCGGTTTACATTCTACAAGTATACCATTTCATTTCTGTTTTTCCACTTCCAGATAATATATATAATTCCATACGAGAGTAAAATAGGCGTTACCACTTGAAATTTTATTTTTTTCCACTGTAACCGTAATTTCTAACATTTAACTGTTCTACACCATATCAATCAATTTCGCATCCCTCAAAATAAATCACCAAAATTGCAACCAGTTCTTATGAACAGTATGGTAGCTAAAGGTTTTTAAATAGGTGAAATTCTTTTATAATCATCCTGTATTTAAAAAATGACGTATTCAAATTGTATGACCTTTAGGAATGAGAAATCCTATTGTTTAATTATCCTTAAGGAAGTTTAACTAGTAAATTGATAAACGTAGGTTGATTTTAAATACACAAAAGGGTACTGCAAAAGTTCTCTTACATCCCATAACTTTGATTTAATAAAATTATTTAGGGTGTAATTAATTTTAGTTTGAACTTAATGGGTATAGGTTTTTAATAGCTCTGTTGAAACAGACATGGCATACATTTTAACAAAAAAATTCCAAAATAAACACAAAAATATCAGTGCTATTTCAAAGTTGACGTACTAACAATGGACTTATTCCCCTTTTATGCCCGTTTACACTATGAGACTGTAAAAAACACAAAACGAACAAAAACAAGTACCTCTCCTCAAACCAAATATCATATTCAAAAGCAATATCACGACCTCCCCAAAAGAAAAAAAAAAGTCAAACGACACTCGAAAAGGCCACCCGACTCTCAAACCCTCCCCACACAACAAAAGAATCCTCCCCCTCGAAAAAAGTTCCAAAACATCTCGTTTCTCAAATTACTACCAGCAATCCAGTTACCCTCTGCGATATGTGACAAGCCCGGCAAAGAACAACCCGAACTCGCGTCGAAGGTAATGAAACCTGACATGAGCCAGTCTCCTCCTGGTCGGGTTGACATTTCCCTTTTTTTCCCTTTTCTAACCCCGTTTTCTTTCAAAGAGCAAGGAGGAGGGTAAAAATGCCGTCTCAATTAGGGTGGATCGATGGTGTTGTTCCCGCTTTCCTTTTAACTCCGAGAGTTAGGCAGTTTGAAGGAATAAATACCGAGTAGAAATAATTGGCCACTTTTCGTCCTGAAAGCCTTGAGGGACCGCTGTATTGCCGGTTGGAACCAGCATAGATGGACCTAGTGCTGAGGCGACAGGATGAGTTTTGGTTGCTCTGCAAATGCTCAACGTTCTCAAATTAGCAACACTTTAGGTTGTGTTGTCAGCTAGAACACTTAGTAGTTATCTTCTGATAGTGTTCTGATTATGTTTGAGAAGTAAAACTAACCAGAACGAGTTCTAAAATTAGTGTCTTATAAACTCTGTTTAGAGTCTAGTTCTAGATAGTACTTTCTTAAATTTAAATCTAACTATGCACTATAAGTACATATTTCTGCCTATGTAATATTTATTAATACTTTTAGAGCACGTTTTAGCAAAACTTTCCGTTCATATTTAAACAATATCACAACACCATCCCTTCAACAATATCAATTCTGTAATCCTGGTACTTTGCTCAACCATTTCTAAAATTTGAAGAGCTTATTTTTTTTCCAAGTGAGATTTGTCTCCGAATTTTTAATCTCTTTTCAAGCATACTGCATACTCAACTGCAATCTATTCCATGATTGTTATATGCCAGTATTTACTGAAGCAAAAAGCACCAAAAACTACAGCCAACCAAAATGATAATTTGAGAATAAAAAAGGTGCTCTTAAATGTGTTGTTAGCATTTGCCGTGTGTGTTCGATGACTATTATTTTATGTACATAAATATACACGAGTTGAGGGTTATTTATAAATATCAGAAAGAAGAAATCGGCGTAATGCTAGACAATTCATTTATTTAATACGGGTATTGTATTTCGTTATTTTCTTCTTATTAATAACGCATAGTTTTTCTTTCGAATTGGCAGCATATGTTAACGCATGATATAAAAACTTGTCTAGACAATCTGACATTGATGCTCTATTTAATTTCATATTTGTCTAAAGTAAACAACGTCTAACGTTCAAGATGTTTTCTTTTGGATTTCTCTGCTATAAAAACCAGTTTTCAAAATACCAAAAAAAAAAAAAAAAAAAAGATCAATTTTAAAATAAAAGACTATATTTTAAAGTTTTATTTCCTACTAGCTGATATGCCCGGCCTTGCACGGGTGTAGTGCATCAATTTATTTTTGTAAAGTTTTCTCAAGTTACATGTCTAATTTTTCTGTAACCTCAATCACCAATCATCCCGATGTTCCCGGTAGTTTTTCTTATCCCACTGTTCCCGGTAATTTTTCATATCCCGGTATTCCCGGTAATTTTTCATGTTCCGGTATTCCCGGTAATTTTTAATATCCCGGCGTTCCCGTTGTCTTTTTTCGTGTCGGTGTTCCCGGCGTCTTTTTATCCCGATTCCAATTGTTTATATTTACTCAAACCCATCCAGTTCCTATGTTGCACATTTATATTTTTCCCTAGTAAAATATTTAATTTTAAGGTTTTCATCTCATTAACAATAGTGAGTCAAGCAGATCTACTCTAGTTGAAAAATAAGCATTAACAATAGTGAGTCAAGCAGATCTACTCTTGTAGAAAAATAAGCATTTTTAACCATAAAAATGTTAAATTACAGGTTAATATTCGATTTTCGAACTTGGCAAACTTTGTATTTATAATCCACGTCTCCAGATACGTCTATATATCGAGTTTTGTCCACGCCTGCGGCGTAGTTTGAGAGGAGATGTAATTTTGAGGTTTTAATCTCATTTAATACAATAGTGAGTCAAGCGGATCTACTCTGGTAGAGAAATGGAGAAATAAGCGTTTTTGACTATAAAATCGTTAATTTCTCGTAAATATTCGATTTTCGAACTTGGAAAAGTTCGTGTTGATAATCCTCGCCTCAGAATACGTCTATATACCGAGTTTTGTGTACGCCTGCGGCGTAATTTGGGAGGAGATGTAACACATACCCACACAGCCACATACGGTTTTAGTTATATACTAGCTGATATGCCCGGCCTTGCACGGGTGTAGTGTATCTATTTATTTTTAAAGTTTTCTCAAGTTACATGTCTAATTTTTCTGTAACCTCAATTACCAATCATCCCGATGTTCCCGGTAGTTTTTCTTATCATGGTGTTCCCGGTAATTTTTCATATCGCGATGTTCCCAGTAATTTTTCATGTTCCGGTATTCCCGGTAATTTTTAATATCCCTGCGTTCCCGGTGTCTTTTTTCATGTTGGTGTTCCCGGCGCCTTTTTCATCCCGGTTCCAACTGTTTATATTTCCCCAAACCCATCCAGTTCCTACGTTGCACATTTATAGTTTCCCCTAGTAAAATATTTAATTTTAAGGTTTTCCTCTCATAACAATTGAGCATTTTCAATCACATGACTCGGCCTAACAACGGCCTTAGCAACGTTGTTTTTTTCCTCCAGTGACATCATGTGCGAGTGCTTCTATTGGATGCTTCTCTTTCCCGCCCCTAACAACGGCCTTAGCAACGTTGATTTTGTCCTCCAAGTGACGTCATGTGCGAATGCTCTATAGTGAGTCAAGCAGATATACTCTAGTAGAAAAATAAGCATTAACAATAGTGAGTCAAGCAGATCTACTCTTGTAGAAAAATAAGCATTTTTAACCATAAAAATGTTAAATTGCAGGTTAATATTCGATTTTCGAACTTGGAAAACTTTGTATTTATAATCCGCGTCTCCAGATACGTCTAAATACCGAGTTTTGTCCTCGCCTGCGGCGTAGTTTGAGAGGAGATGTAATTTTGAGGTTTTCATCTCATTTATTACAATAGTGAGTCAAGCGGATCTACTCTGGTAGAGAAATGGAGAAATAAGCGTTTTTGACCATAAAATCGTTAATTACTCGCAAATATTCGATTTTCGAACTTGGAAAAGTTCGTGTTGATAATCCTCGCCTCAGAATACGTCTATATACCGAGTTTTGTGTACGCCTGCGGCGTATTTTGGGAGGAGATGTAACACATACCCACACAGCCACAAACGGTTTTAGTTATATACTAGCTGATATGCCCGGCCTTGCACGGGTGGAGTGTACTAATTTTTTTTTTAAAGTACTTTCAAGATAAAAATCTAATTTTCTGTATCAAACATTACCAATCATCCAGGTGTTCCCGGTAATTTTTCCTATCTCGATGTTCCCGGTAATTTTTATATCCCAGTGTTCCCGATAACTTTTAATCCCGGTGTTACCGGTAGCTTTTCATCCCGGTAATTTTTCATCCTGTTGGTCCCGGTAACTTAATCATCTAAGTTTTTCGGTGCCTTTTTCATCCGGGTGTTCTCGACGTCTTTTTTCTTTCCGCAACAAAATAAATAAAACTAATGTAACATAAGAAATGATAAATCACATAAAAAGTAATTGTTCATTTGGTAACTAACCTCTTTAAAAACTACTATCTAATAAAATCTAGTAAATGTATAAGTCTAGTGAGCCGTGTATTATTTTCAACTCTGTTTTTCCATGAAGACTATTTTCAATTTGCTTTTCCTTAAATGTATTTATTTTAAACAAAAATTCTTAAAATAAAGGAAAATAATATTTGGAAATTAATTATTTTAATTTATTTGGGTGTTTTTATAACTGATAAAAGTTTTAAAAAGACAATTATCGAGTTTTTCCCATTAAAATATTTAATTTTTGAGGTTTTCATCTTATTAACAATAGTGAGTCAAGCAGGTCTACTCTAGTAGAGAAATGGAGAAATAAGCGTTTTTGACCATAAAATCGTTAATTACTCGTAAATATTCGATTTTCGAACTTGGAAAAGTTGATGGTCGTCGTTCCCGCCTCGAGATATTTCTATATACCGAGTTTTTATGTACGCCTGCGGCGTATTTTGGGAGGAGATGTTACACATACATACATAGCCACAAACAGTTTTAGTTATATACTAGCTGATATGCCCGGCCTTGCACGGGTGTAGTGTATCAATTTTTTTTTTTTAAAGTTTTCTCAAGTTACATGTCTAATTTTTCTGTAACCTCAATTACCAATCATCCCGGTGTTCCTGGTAGTTTTGTCATATCCCGGTGTTCCCGGTAATTTTTCATATTCCGATGTTCCCGGTAATTTTTCATGTTCCGGTATTCCCGGTAATTTTTAATACCCCGGCGTTCCCGGTGTCTTTTTTCATGTTGGTGTTCCCGGCGCCTTTTTCTTCCCGGTTCCAACTGTTTATATTTACCCAAACCCATCCAGTTCCTATGTTGCACATTTATAGTTTCTCCTAGTAAAATATTTAATTTTAAGGTTTTCATTTCATTAACAATAGTGAGTCAAGCAGGTCTACTCTAGTAGAGAAATTAGCATTTTTAGTCATAAAAATGTTAATTACAGGTTAATATTCGATTTTCGAACTTGGAAAACTTTGTATTTATAATCCAAGTCTCTAGATACGTATATATACCGAGTTTTGTCCACGCCTGCGACGTAGTTTGAGAGGAGATGTAATTTTGAGGTTTTAATCTCATTTATCACAATAGTGAGTCAAGCGGATCTACTCTGGTAGAGAAATGGAGAAATAAGCGTTTTTGACCATAAAATCGTTAATTACTCGTAAATATTCGATTTTCGAACTTGGAAAAGTTTGTGTTGATAATCCTCGCCTCAGAATACGTCTATATATCGAGTTTTGTGTACGCCTGCGGCGTATTTTGGGAGGAGATGTAATACATACCCACTTACCCACAAACGGTTTTAGTTATATACTAGCTGATATGCCCGGCCTTGCACGGGTGTAGTGTATCAATTTATTTTTTTTAAAGTTTTCTCAAGTTACATGTCTAATTTTTCTGTAACCTCAATTACCAATCATCCCGGTGTTCCTGGTAGTTTTTCATATCCCGGTGTTCCCGGTAATTTTTCATATTCCGATGTTCCCGGTAATTTTTCATGTTCCGGTATTCCCGGTAATTTTTAATACCCCGGCGTTCCCGGTGTCTTTTTTCATGTTGGTGTTCCCGGCGCCTTTTTCTTCCCGGTTCCAACTGTTTATATTTACCCAAACCCATCCAGTTCCTATGTTGCACATTTATAGTTTCTCCTAGTAAAATATTTAATTTTAAGGTTTTCATTTCATTAACAATAGTGAGTCAAGCAGATCTACTCTAGTAGAAAAATAAGCATTAACAATAGTGAGTCAAGCAGATCTACTCTAGTAGAGAAATTAGCATTTTTAGTCATAAAAATGTTAATTACAGGTTAATATTCGATTTTCGAACTTGGAAAACTTTGTATTTATAATCCAAGTCTCTAGATACGTATATATACCGAGTTTTGTCCACGCCTGCGACGTAGTTTGAGAGGAGATGTAATTTTGAGGTTTTAATCTCATTTATCACAATAGTGAGTCAAGCGGATCTACTCTGGTAGAGAAATGGAGAAATAAGCGTTTTTGACCATAAAATCGTTAATTACTCGTAAATATTCGATTTTCGAACTTGGAAAAGTTTGTGTTGATAATCCTCGCCTCAGAATACGTCTATATATCGAGTTTTGTGTACGCCTGCGGCGTATTTTGGGAGGAGATGTAATACATACCCACTTACCCACAAACGGTTTTAGTTATATATAGATAGATAGATAGACTAGCTGATATGCCCGGCTTGCACGGGTGTAGTATATCAATTTATTTTTTTTAAACTTTTCTCAAGTTACATGTCTAATTTTTCTGTAACCTCAGTTACCAATCATCCCAATGTTCCCGGTAGTTTTTCTTATCCCGGTGTTCTCGGTAATTTTTTATATCCATGTATTCCCGGTAATTTTTCATATTCCGGTGTTCCCGATAATTTTTAATATCCCGGCGTTCCCGGCGCCTTTTTCATCCCGGTTCCAACTGTTTATATATACTCAAACCAAAACCCTCTATATACAAAGCCTGACAACTACGTCACTGTGACGTCAAAGGTGGCGGAAAATTGCTAAATTTCCCATGTTAAGTCTATGGAGCATAAAAACTTACTTTCTTAACTCCTCGCGTTATGTATGCTTTCAAGGCTGATAATACTGTTCTGGAAACTCAAAAACTCTCGTTTAGAATCAAAATTTTGTCCCTTTTGTACAGTTTTTTTGTATTTTCATTCAGTTTTTTAGCCTTAGGACTAACATGGCTTTTAGTTCAGTTTGCAAATAATGAATGCATGTCATGTAGGTTTTTCTCACAATATTAATTTTATCTAGGAAATTAAAAAAAATTCACTAGTAAAATAAAAAGTAAAATCTATTAAAAATTAAAACAAATAATTGAATTTTCGAATTCTTCCAACAGTAAACAATTTATTTAATTACACTAAATTATAAGATTAAACTGATGAGAATCAAGCATTATATTTATTGTTGCGGGAAATGCACTAGTAGCACTAATTTCTAGTTAATTCTTCTGATTTGTATTTTTACATTCTTCTCAGATGGCATCACGTTTTTGTTTGTTGTTCCATCAATTTTGTTATAATTGAAAGACATTTTTGATACTTTATGCTTATTTCAGATTTCTACTTATTAAACTGTGGTTTAAATAGCGATAGCCATTAAAAATTAATATCACGACGTTTGTTTTTACATCGTTACATTAATGTTAATAACAAAAACACGAATATTCCTTGTTCAGTGTTACATATAAATCATGGCGTCGTTTTGCATGTGACGTCAAAGGTGGCGGAAAGTGTGACGTCACCCACCCGAGTTGTGAGGCCATTATATAGAGGGTCTTGCTCAAACCCATCCAGTTCCTACGTTGCACATTTATAGTTTCCCCTAGTAAAATATTTAATTTTAAGGTTTTCATCTCATTAACAATAGTGAGTCAAGCATATCTACTCTAGTAGAAAAATAAGCATTAACAATAGTGAGTCAAGCAGATCTACTCTAGTAGAAAAATAAGCATTTTTAGCCATAAAAATGTTAAATTACAGGTTAATATTCGATTTTCAAACTTGGAAAACTTTGTATTTATAACCCACGTCTCCAGATACGTCTATATACCGAGTTTTGTCCACGCCTGCGGCGTAGTTTGAGAGGAGATGCAATTTTGATTATTTTATCTCATTTATTACAATAGTGAGTCAAGCGGATCTACTCTGGTAGAGAAATGGAGAAATAAGCGTTTTTGACCATAAAATCGTTAATTACTCGTAAATATTCGATTTTCGAACTTGGAAAAGTTCGTGTTGATAATCCTCGCCTCAGAATACGTCTATATACCAAGTTTTGTGTACGCCTGCGGCGTATTTTGGGAGGAGATGCAACACATACCCACATACATAGCCACAAACAGTTTTAGTTATATACTAGCTGATATGCCCGGCCTTGCACGGGTGTAGTGTATCAATTAATTTTTTTAAAGTTTTCTCAAGTTACATGTCTTAATTTTTCTGTAACCACAATAACCAATCATCCCAATGTCCCCGGTAGTTTTTCATATCCCGGTGTTCCCGGTAATTTTTCATATCCCGGTGTTCCCGGTAATTTTTCATGTTCCGGTATTTCCGGTAATTTTTAATATCCCGGCGTTCCCGGTGTCTTTTTTCATGTTGGTGTTCCCGGTGCCTTTTTCATCCCGGTTCCAACTGTTTATATTTACCCAAACCCATCCTCCTATGTTGAACATTTATCGTTTCCCCTAGTAAAATATTTAATTTTAAGGTTTTCCTCTCATAACAATAGTGAGTCAAGCATATCTACTCTAGTAGAAAAATAAGCATTAACAATAGTGAGTCAAGCAGATCTACTGTTGTAGAAAAATAAGCATTTTTAACCATAAAAATTTTAAATTACAGGTTAATATTCGATTTTCGAACTTGGAAAACTTTGTATTTATAACCCACGTCTCTAGATACGTCTATATACCGAGTTTTGTCCACGCCTGTGGCGTAGGTTGAGAGGAGATGTAATTTTCATGTTTTAATCTCATTTGTTACAATAGTGAGTCAAGCGGATCTACTCTGGTAGAGAAATGGAGAAATAAGCGTTTTTGACCATAAAATCGTTAATTACTCGTAAATATTCGATTTTCGAACTTGGAAAAGTTCGTGTTGATAATCCTCGCCTTAGAATACGTCTATATACCGAGTTTTGTGTACGCCTGCGGCGTATTTTGGGAGGAGATGTAACACATACCCACACAGCCACAAACGGTTTTAGTTATATATAGATAGATAGATTAAATGTAATTTTTTTCTATTATAATTAATGCTATGTCATATTGTAATAAATTAAGTTTAGATTTTCAGAATGCTAACAATCATTCAGATAACCCTTTGACAATCTGTTTTAGAAACACCGTTTAACAACAGGAAAATATATCCAGATCAAAAATCAGCTTTAAACAAGGAAATGCCTATTTGGTAAAAAAAAATTTTAACAGAGGATCTGTTTTAAAAACTAAGTGAAAAATTAAATAATTTATTATGCTTTTAGTACAAAAGTTAAGAGTTTTAAAATTGTAAAAAAATAACCAGATAATTTTAATTATATCACTACTACTTACTAGATGAACGATACCATTTAAAAGAAATCAGTCAATGTGAAAAGTAAAAACAAGAGGGATTTTGATATTTTCACGAACCTCGTAGTTTTTAATGGAGTTCTTTTAACAAACCATTTTCGAACATAGCCCCCGGTGTTCTCTTTATTTTAATCATGTAAATTTCTTTCAAAGCATTGCTCATTTTCATCTGCAAAGAATCTGCATTTGTTTAACATTTTGCAGAAACAATCTTTAATGTTTCCAGCTTTAAAATAATTACTTTTTAATAATAATCAGTCATAATAATTATGGTATTTTTTTACTTTTGCTCATTGTCCTAAAGAACTGTAAAATACTTGTTTTTTTGTACATTTCCACAAAAACGTTAAGTTTCCGTTTCAGATTTTATGTAGAAAAACCTTGATGTAAACATTTTTTTTTGTAATCTTTAACTAATGATCGTAGGATTTCGCTGGAAATTTAATTCTTTCAAAAGAAGACAAAAACAGTATCTTTTGATTTCGGCAGTCTTGTTTTCCATAAAAAAATGAGGTAAAAACAAAATGGTTCTTTTATAAAAAAAATTAATTATTTCAAAATGAGCTTTGGTAATCTGAACTTAAATTTTCCATATGCCAGTGATCAGCTCTTATTTCCTCATCCTTCTTGTAACTGTAAACGATTTTAAAATAATTACTACTTTTATTTGAATTTGAATAAAATATTGAACAGAAAATTTATGAAATTTATACTAAGTAGTCACATACACATTCATTTTCATGGTTTTTAGAGAGCTATGAGTTTTGAAATACTTGTTTGACTCTAACAATTTATTTTCTCATCATTCCTTTTTGTATTTCAATAACGAAAATGAAATGATTTTCAGAAATATTATTTTAAAATCTATTTATAGATTTCAAATAATGCAATGTTTGCATCAGTATATTTGTATTTAATCATTATATTTTATCAGTATGTAAAGGAAGTATCTTTAGTTATTCCCTGAAATGTATACCAACATTTTAAGCTTCGCTTATTTGATGGATATAAAGTAATACTGGAATATTAGTTTTTGTTAAATAAACGAATAATTACATTTTTAATCAATAAAATATGATAGTAATAAGAATTCATTAACCCTTTCAATCCTAAGCCGCCCGAGATCACCATTGAATCCTATAGAAAATTTGGGGCGACTTGGACTAAAAGGGTTAAATGAAAAGCATCATAATGAAAGTATTTATTTTCTTCTAATCTCAAAAATGTTATACATTTTTGTTTAAGACATCCATATTTTTTAAATACTTTTATTTGGCAATACTTTTTTTATCACTTGTCATATTATTGTGTCATGTAAGTATTCGTATTAAAAAAAAGGGTTCTATTGCCCCGTTAAATATCATCAAAATGTTTTGAATGCAAAAGATAAGAAATATTAATTACAAACAAACTGATTTTAAAAATAAACATCTCAATCACAACAATACAAATTCAGCGATATTTTAATATTTGGCTTCCAAAATATTTTGTCAATTTTTACAAATTTATCAATAATTCAATATTTGGCTTTCCAAATTTGGCAAAAATTTTCGCAATTTTCTTTGGAAATTTTTAGCGTGACAGATAAATGAATTGAACCAAAAGAAATAAATTAAAGAAATTAGAAAGTAAATTAGTAAAAATAACATACAAAGGTTTTGGCATTAAGGTTAGCGGTACCTTGAAAAAAAACTTATTCACTAACAAACAGTTTTTAGATATACATATTTTAAAATCTATACATTTTTTAAGATGTAGGGCACTAAAACTTTTCAAAGCTGAAAAAAACAGAAAACCACCCTCATACATTTAATTAAATTCATGCATGGTTACTTAACTTTCAAAGAAGATAAAAAAAATAAAAAAAAATAACCTTATTACACAAATCCTTCTGTACATATTTTTAATGAAAATTTTTAACCAAATAAGCTTAATTTACTACACAGTCGAAGCGCATGATTTAGAACATTACCATTTTTAATTAGCAAACATGCTATTTGCTTCTTTCTTATAACTGCAAAAGTCTAGACCCTAAAAAAAAATCCCTCTAAGCTTTGGTAAAGCGTTTTTCATGGCATGAAAAACGCGAATGTTGAACTGGATGAAATATTACTGAGGGCTCACGTCTAGCTAGCGCAATTTTCCTTAAAATACTAGTCTCTTGTTATTTCTATTAGCCTAATCATAGCTTTTAGGTGCCCAGAAGCCGAATAATTTCCATGAGAAGAATGGTGCATTTAAAGAACATAATAAAAAATCGTTTTTCATATTTTAAAAGCTAGAGATAAAATAACGTGGGCTACTTTGTTGTTATAAAAGAATTAAAAGTTTACTTATATGAAAAATATTAATTTCTTAGAGAATTTCACCAGAGAAAAAGAGCATGGGTTATCTTTTGTAAGCTAAAATTTAGGTTTGTAATTAATTTAGTGAACTTCAAAAGAAAAAAGGAAAACAAAAATTTCGAATTTATGTCTCCAAGCACACAATAAGCACCATTCTTTTTAACTTTAAAAATATTATTTTACATAAAACTGACAACACATTTATGTCAGATAAATTTCACATTCTTCTTAAAAAAATTATTTCATTGGTTCTGGATTAAACAATAAACTACAAATAATTTTAAGCGAAACTCTGGTACTAGTGAACTCCTTTGAGTCCATGCTTATTCACCATAATACACTTTGACTATATCAATCATAGAAAAATTGAGATTAGAATCTATTCTGCATACATTTTCACTATCACAAATTTTTAAAATAGTTACATTTTTTTTTTTAAATAATTGATACTTCCTTATATAAGTACTACCTCATCCAAGAATGTGACAGAAAACATTAGTTTGTTGTTGAACTCAAAACCATGATCATTACGCTTCTAAAACCTTAAACTTGAGCTTATTAATTATTCTTATTTTATGCACTACATCTAACCTTACGGTAAATAAAACCCGTAAAGACACACTGTTTGACACTGCTCTGTCTTGATTTATGTTGTTCCTATATTATTTACATGTATTGTTTGTTTACTTATGTTTATAACCTTCATCACGTTTAAGTTTATCGTGCAGGTAATTCTTTTTGTGTACCAATTTGTAAATTATTTCTATTCATGTTCGTTCACCATGTTCGTCTTTGTGCAATCCCAAGTGATGTCAATTTTTTTTTCGTTATATTTGCTGATTTTAAATATAATATCATGATGAAGATAGCTCACAAAAATAAATACAGATACACTTTTGTTAAGCTTTGAAATTCATAACGAATTTTTATCTGAAGTAAACGATTATCCATTAAAAAAATATTAATTTATAAACATCTATTTATTATATACTTGAAAAAGTTTAAATCGTATCTTTATTTCAGTACAATCTTTTATTTGTACAGGCTTAAACCATCCCAATAAATTGAATTCCTACCGACAATCTCCCCTAAAAAAACTAAAATCAATGTCTTGACTCTACAAGAAAATCGCAAGACTGGAAAACCCACATCGAAAACCGAGCACCTCCTTGGCAATTCCAATCCTCGATCTTAAATACTTAATCCCATCACATCAATCACGATATGGTATCGGCCCAACGATCGATATCAGCCGTCGATCTTGCACTTTAGTTGTTGAACCGTTTCTTCCTTTCACTTTCGCTGACCACTTCTTGGGAGGAAAGGGACATATGGGAATAGGAATATCTCCCCAGTCCCATCCGGGCCAATGTCGGTTTAACCGATTCCGAGGAAAAACATCAGCCAAAGAAAAATCCCCTGGCGATCGAAGTTCGGTTTGAATGGGAGAAAGTGGGTTAGGAAATGGGTGGAGGAGAGGTACCGGGACCATTTCTGGGAATGGGGAAAGGAATGCAGTAATGAGACTTCGTGGAAAGAATGCTGTAAAGGAGGGAGTGTTGAGACGCGTTTGAATTTAATGAGTTTTAAAGGCTGATTTGGTGCTTTTTGGATTGGGAGGTCTTTGAACGTTGTGCTATTGATGAAAAGATGAGTGATAGTAAGTATGTTAAATTGTAGAGGGAAATTATATCAAATTAAATGATTATAAGCCATGAATTATATTTTTTGCTCGATAATACAGCTTTGGAAAATTCGATTGTTTTATAGCACCAGGTCCTCCAGAGCTAAACTTTAACGGCTGTATTCACCACTAACTTGACCTAAGGCTAACCTGGAATCAAGCACTCTGATTTGGCTTAATACTTGTTTCCCTTTTTCAACTACCAATTGGAAGTTTTTATTTCTCTCAATAAGAGCAGCTTGGAAAAAACTTTGGAGTAGTACAATTACGAAGCATGAAAATGCATATTTTTTCGACAATTTTATCATTTATCAATTTTATGTAAAAATAAATTAAAACATTAAATATAAACACTTCTCTTAAATATTGAAAGGAGAACGCAATTAACTACAGTACATAAGCTACATTAGCTACATTATATATCTGTAAAAATTAAATTTACAAGTAAGGATTACTTCACAAATAGACAATAATTGGTGTTAAATTATTAATTTACTAAATTACATGTATATCAATAGCATTATTTAGAAAAAAGGAAGAAGTATTATCTTTTTTAATGATTTAGAATTTGATTAAGCTTTACATTAAAAAATAACACTTAATTTAAAATATTCCATTTAATATTTAAGGATAGGATGGGTAGATGTATTAGAGGGAGGACCAAAAATCTACATAAGTCTATTTTGTCCTAAAATTAGTTTTAGGATGAATTGATTTCAGTTTGATTGATTAATGTTAGTTACATGGATTCATTACATAAAATGCGTTGTATTACGCAAATACTGCTGCTTGTATAGACTTGGAAAACAGTGTTCTATGGATATCACCAAGAAAGTTGTTTGGAAACTTTGATCTCATGTGGAAAAAAATTGAATTAGGGAATTTCATTGTACTACGCCTACGGTATAAATTATATAACAAATTATGTATTTGTACGTACTAAGTAATAGTACGCATTAGTTTAAAACTTAATTTACTTTAATCTTTTCCGATTGCATTTAAACAATTAATATTATAAAATGTTAAGTCCATAGTATTTAATTACGAATAACAACTTCAACTTTTGATAATTTATCAAATCCAAATAAGAAGTATGCAGAAAAGTTTCCACAAGATTGTATCTCCCATTCAAAAAGTACTGCAATCGCTATTGCATAAAACATGCTCAGCTCACACTCTTCATGAACAATTCAAAGCACAAATGCGAGATGCTTATCCCCAGAATACATAAATTGAGTTTACTGCAAATCTACTTCACGTTTCAGACTCCACCTATACCAGAAGCAATACTTCTGGGCCTTTATATAAACTACTACTTCCAGACTTGATACACTTAGAGTAACGTTAAAATACCCTTCGAAGCTAAAGAGCAAGAAGGAAAAGAAACTCTTTGGGAAAAGAGGACATAGCTGGTTAAGATATAGTACTGAAAATCCAGGGCTCTAATGTGAATCCATGGGCTTTTATCAAAGTGAGAAAATACTACTCTCGTCTGACAAAATCCTATGCAATTTACGACACTAGGCATGTCTAAAGATGTAATCTTTTAGTCCAGCGGTGTTTCAATCTATGCTATGCATTCTTTTGGGAATTAGTGCAGCGCCGTGTTTTTATTCGTGCCATGCTAAAAGAAAATGTTATGTCTGTGAGGTAAAACATGGTTTTGAATGTAAATTCTGAAAACATTTATTCAGAATTTACTTCAATTCACGAAACTCTGTCTTTTTCGGTTATACATGTATTGAGATTCATATACCGTAACAATTGTATGGTATATTTATTTATTTATACGAAGTGTGGGATTTCACTAACCAAGAGAGAAATAATTTAAACAACAAATGTTTTACTTAAATTATGTTGGATGTAATATATTTTCATTTAATGTCCAATTGGTTCTAAAAATTATCGAGTGTTTTGTCACATATACCATCAAAGAGATATCCTTATTAATTTTGCAAGAAATACAAATATTTTCACGAGGATTCGTTTTTAGAATAGGATATTTCCTGTGACATTCTAAGAAAACGAATTGTTTATTGTTATGAAAATTTTGATACTCGTGCTTTATTTTTTTCTAAGACTCATTTAGACCAGGACTAAAATTTTAGGTTTAATTTGTAGAAGAGATCCTAAAACGACCAAAAGACTGAAATACGCATCTAATGTCAGTTCATGAAGACTATTCTTTACTTTAAAAAATGCTGAAATAATTCTGAACGAATATTACCTTCATAAAGACAAACTTCATATTTGTATATGCGGTCATTCATTTTCTGATAGCTTGAAGAAAAGTTTCTAAAACTGTCAAAATACTGAAATGGTAGGTTACACACAAAGTTGTTTTCCTCTAACTTACAAGGAATGCAAAAAAATAATTTCTCACAAAAAAATACGATCAAAGAGACGACGACCACTGCGTGTGACAATCTTGTTTTTATGCTACACATTGTTCAAAACCAATAAAACAATTGCCTCACAACTCACAGCATCTTTTCCCCTTAAACCGCTTTCTTTGATTAGTATTTTGAACTTATCACCCTCAATACCTCATGATACGCCTAACATGATACAAATGATGAAAGAACTAATCAAGAGAGAAATAAAATATTGCTCCTCTGTTGAACGAAATTAGTTGTTAGAAAATCTCAACCCAGAAAGTAATGGGCTGAATGAAAAGCTGGCCAAGTAACAATAGCATTTCTTTTCTGCTCTATAATTTTCCTTAAAAAGCTCTCTTTTCTCATTTTTTTCTCCTTTAGAGTTAGATTCCTGATAATCGTTTTCCCCCCTAAAGCGCTCTTTTGTACCTCTTACCGCCTCCAGTAAATTTTCGAGGCAAAAAAAAAAAATAAAAATCAATGCTGCAACCAGCTAAAAGTAAAGAAAGACGTGTTGCAAAAGTACATTCTTGTGGAGAATTATTTTTGTCGAGGGTGGTAAAAAAGAGACATTCACAGGTACAATTATTCGAATATCAAATGCCTTGGAGACATGAAAAAAAAAGAAAGTTTTAACGTAGTTAAATAAATGTCAAAGTACCTGAGACAGCAAAAATCTCTTTATGATAAATAGTTTTTCCTCTTGGTGATGAATTATAGAGGGGTTTTTTATGACGATTGGAATCCCCGTGGTTAAGCTCTTGATGATTTTCTTAGCGGCTCTGAGACCATTCTTTTTATTAATGCTTTTAAATTGTCTCGTATAAAAGTATCATATATTAAGTGACAGTTTTAAGATCTTTCATTTTGGATCGAAGTTATCGTTTGGATTTGCCTTTTTTTAATTTAGGAAACATGTTTCTTAGATTCAGAAAGAAAGGCTTTATTTACTACTAGTTTGCTTTCGTGGCATGGTATTGCTTGATCTAATAATACTTTTAGTCATTTACCTAAGTCATAATAATGGAAATTTCTTATTTTCGCGTCATGAGGAGCGTTTTAGAAGGTAAAAAATTGGGAAATTATACTTTATTAAGTGTGCGTTTTAGGATTTTCATTCAAGCCATTTCTCTGCACAAAGTGACTTTTCGTACTAAATCGATGCTGTTCTGAAAAATTCTGAACATAAAATTGCCATGTATTTTTTTTTCGTACACCTCAACAGTATACCTAAATTCATAGGTGTAACATATGTTCTTTGTAAAAAATATTTGGTTAATAAATATTATCATTATTAAATTATAACTCCTGACATTGCTTATTGGGGGCGTTGAAATTTGTAGCATTAGATTGCGCATGGCCACTTATGTTTTTTTACTACCACTGTTTTTATGACTATATCCTGTAGGGGTTCAAAATTTAAAGGGGGTGGGCCCTTACCTTGGTACATCCAGTATAAAACCAGTAATTCTGCAATGAACACATAACTTGTGTAATTTTTTAACTGCATTCTTTACCCTAAACATCATTTTTAAACTACATCCACTCTCTTTTCAATCTTCTCTACTCAACAAAACAACTGAAATGCTCCAAGACACAACAGAGTCAGAAAATAATAGCCATTCACGTTTACAAAAGAACGAAGGAAACAACGGGGGACTATACAACGGGAAAAAATAATAATAAAAGACAAAATCCGCCTTTTAAGAAACAATAGCAATACCATTGCTAAATAAGACATTAAGGCATAGGGTGCTTAAGATAATATAGTCGGTAAACACTTCCATAGTAATTGAGCTGGGTCTTACCCGCTACTTCAGGTAATGACATCGGGTCTAGAAGCCTTTTCGAGATAACGAGGTTTTTTTATAGAAAGCCATCTGTGCTTCGACCGAAAACGAGATGTAGCCTTTTAACAACTTCATTAACTTTTCTAAACCCGTTTTAATATGGTAATGCGCGCTTTCTTTTTCGGCTAAAAGGTGAGATAAAATTCAAATATTTAGGCGCTTGAAAGGCCCTGTTAGGGATTGTTTTAAATTCAGTGATAGCTTAGAATGGGTTTCTATAGCAAAGAAGTTGTTTTTGTTTTGTTTGGAGGTTACTTTCTTTGGTTGTGGGTATAAGAACCGCTTCTATTTAAAGTTTTTGTTGGACCCACATAAAATTCTCGCTGAATGCAATTTCTTAAACTAACATCAAAGAGCTTATGAGACAATTCAGGATGCAAGAATTTATTATTTATAACACCATATTTTCTAAATGAATTCATTTAAAGATTTATCCTTTCACTAAACAAAACATTATTTTTGCATAAAAATTAAATTTTGTCAAACTCTGAAATGCACTTTTAATAAGTATACGTTTGCATAAAAATGTGTACTACATCATAAAAGCCTTTAACCCCAAATAATTATGGAAATTGGAGTATTTTTGGATATAAATGGCGTTTTAGTTGAATCTTAATCGAAAATTAAATCAATGATGTTCCTGCCTAAAACATTATGGACAAATTGATATTTAAATACAGGAAATCATCTCAATGTCAGCAGTTTTAAATATACCCAGTCATAAAACTTACATTATTGTGGTAATATTTCAGTTCAATTTTGAAATACATTAATACAACGTAATTTTAAATAAATTCATTTATCGCAGCACGTAAGTAATAAAGCCAGATAGTTTATGTTTATATACATATGTTCTCATCATTGGAATTTCATTATTATTTCATACTTTACTTTTAATTTAATTAGCAGAAAATAACTTTGTATTAAAGCGCCACTACATTATAATAAAATATGTATTCATTTTTCGTAAAAATGTATGGGATAATATATTTTATATATAGAACAATAATTGAGTTCTGAATGTCAGTTATTAGAAGATTTATCTTTTTACTGATTTCTTTCCAACCTCAACTGTTTGGTATTTTTAGATATTTTAACATACATTAGGTTATTAAAAATTTAATGGAAATGTATTCTTCTCTCTATACAACATTATTTTCAAAAAACATAAATAAAATCCGGCCAAATATAGCACTTCTAAAGGGATATGCATTTTCTGAATTTTAGTAGGAAATATGTTATGTACTTACATTGTCACCAGTTCTCGGTTCAGCTGGATGAACTGTGATGTTAACATAAGATGGTGGAACTGTAAGATAAAAAAATAAATTTTTAATGTTATAAAATTGATAAGAAAGCTGTATTACAGGAATTACAACAGTAAAAGTTTTAATTTAATCACAAAGAACTATTTCTAGGCGTACGAATTTTTTCGAAGTAATATAATTTGATACTTACCTTTATTACATCGGAATTTTATTAGAACTAATACGTTTTTAACACACAATACATTCACTTATCAAAAATGTTACGCAACTTAAACTTCCAACCATTGATTTTACTTTTCTGTAGGAATCTAAAAAGAGAGAGTGTCATCTTCTTTACAGAGTTTAAATTAAATTTTTGTGTTTTTATAATTACATTCTGCATTTATATATCTAGCATTATTTTTTAAGTTATATGAAAATGTTTGTTGCACTTGGCAACAAATATGTTTTCTTTTTTAATGTTCATTATTTATTGTTATTTTATTTAACTTAGTACCTTTAGAAATTCAAAAATAGTCCATCCAAATCTCTCTATATTAAAAAAAAGTAACAGTGACCGCCGCGGCCGCCGCCGCCGCTGCTTTTGAAAATTTTATTTTTGAACACTTTGAACTCTCACTACGCAAAAACTATTCCACGGAAATTTGTGAAATTTTAAACATTGCTAGACAAATGTATGAGAATCGTTTTCGTTCTAAAAGCTAATAGATGAGATAATTAGTTCTAGAGTTATTTAATGTCAAAGTCGAAAATTATTTTTTCTGCTGCGAGTTCGCCCCCAGCAAAATCTATTAGCAGCAGAAATATGATTTTTTGCAGACACATACTCTTAGATGTGCAGTTTTGCACTACGTCGCCCTTTTTTCGAATTTCGAATTAGTTTTGGAGTAATTAAGTTGTAAAGTTTCGAAAATTTTGACGATTTTTCTGTTTTTTCGTTATAAAAGCAAAACTAATTACAGTAGAACTATGCTCGCTAAGATCGCGAAGCGATCTGAGAAGAACTGCGAAGCAGTTAAGAGGGTTTGTGAGCGATAGCTCACTATGTGTGATTTCTTTTATTTTCAATTTAAGTTAGGAAAGTAATATTTCAGCAATAGTTTTTTTCGGGATGATTTGGATTAAATTATTTATCAGCAAGAGTGATAAGTAGTTTCGGTTGTAAAGGAGCATAAATTAAGCCGACCAGCGGGGTGATTGGTAAGATGGAACAAGCGAGCTTTGCTCGCTGAGATCGCGAAGCGATCTAAAAAGAACTGCGAAGTAGTTCCGGGGGTTGGTGAGCGATAGCGAGCAGGGGGCAGGCCCCCTAGTATGTATTTAAAAATAAACTAAAGGAGTTTTTGTTTTCCATTGGGGATATTCAAAATTTCCTCGTTTAATTTTGTATTATTATCATCGTAATTATTAACTATTCTTATTTATATGCACTACTGTTAACGTGCTAACCTGCCGACAGTATATTAAACCTCTAATTTACGACACCCAGATTCCAATGCCCTTTTTCTGATTTATATTGTTCTCATATTATTTTCATTTATTGTTCACTTAACTTTATAATCTTATCACGTTTCAGTTTTTCTTGTAAATCCCTTTGTAACCAAATTTGTTAACTATTGATGATGTATTTTTTTACTTTATTCGTCAATTGTAAAAAAAATATATTCGAACTAAACTCATTGGCTCAACAGCCATAGTGGGCCAAGGCCTACGTTGCCTATCTTCGCTCTCTTGACCGTGGGGCCTTGGGGTACAAGGCATATGTCCCGGTTAGGTGGTCAATCCAACGCAAGACCCCCCAGTGTTTAGTTCCCAAGCACGCTTGATCCTCAGTGTATCGACCCACTGAAGGGATGAAAGGTTGAGTCGACCTTGCCCTGCCCGGGAATCGAACCCCGAACCTGGGGTGTGGAAGCACATTACACTACCAATACCCCACAAAATTATATTTACTAATGCAAAAATATTTACTAATACAAAAATTACAAATTTTTAAGAAAAAATAAAAAGAATGGAATACCACTACTTACTATACGTAACTAGGTAGTGGGTTACTAGAAACAACGCATCCGGAAAACTAGAGAAACAATTTCATCATAGCCGAAATAATTCCACATCTCTATTTAGTCAGAGTAAGAGCATACGACGCGTCTCCTCAGCCCAGCGTTATGTCATAATTATATGCGTCGACACGCATTTCTGTAATTAGCCGTTTTCCCTCATGCTGTGTTGGAAAATTAGCATTTTTTGAGCAAGTGTTACTTAAAGCGTCACTTTTGAAGGGTTTCAAATGCAAATTTCTTTGAAGGCAGCGGTGGGAACTTCTAAATTCATTTCTAATGATGTAGCGTGAGATTAAAGTGAAGAGTTTGGAGATTATATTATTATAGGAGGAGAGCGGAATAATTTGAGAATGAATTTTTGGATTGGGAGGATGGGTTTGTAGGTAAAAATAAATTTTTCTCGCTTAATTTAGGATTTATTAGGGTTTAACACGAAATTGGTGATTAAAACGCTTTGTTATTCTATTTGATTTTATTCCTTACGCCATTCATCCAGAAAATTATTTTGTATACTTTTAAAATCATCTTGTTTTTAGAGCATGCAAACTGTATTTAAGCATATTCGTTTACATGTAATGTAAACCTGATATTTTTTTTCAATCAAATCTATTTGTTTTTTCCAGAGTCAGAAGGGAAATAAAATTTGTGAATGGCATTAAAGAAATGGAGAGGGTATTAAGGGCAAACTCTTCAAGTTTGCAAAACTTATCATTTCCTTATTTGTAATTTTCTATTTTACAACACGCTTTTTAATAAAACCAATTCCCTTTTGAGAACTAATATTTTAATAAGACAGATAATTTATTAGATAACTGCAGAAATAAAGGAGAGAAACATTATTTTAAACCAAAAGCTTTTCTTCCAAATAATTAAAAAAATGACAGGTAAAAACAGTTTATTTATTTCAGGTATTTCAAAGTGTCAATTACTGGTAAAGGAAGTGTCAGTTATTGGTTCCAAAATTTTCCCAGGGTATCAGTTACTGGTGCTTCTACCATGCCAACTTAAAAAATGTTTTAAAAATAGGAGAAAATTGCTTACTCAAACAAATTGTACTCTAAATAAATATTGAAACTTTAATTAATTTTTCAGAACAAAAAGTATTTTCCAAGATGATTTTACTGAGTAGCAATAGGTAATTAATGTTAATATTGCTCTTAAAATGTCAGTTACTGGTGCCACTAACCTAATGGGGAATATTCGGTGTCACCACAAACCTACTACGGGACCTGGTTAAACTCGCCCTGAAAAGATGCCCCAATCTCTAAGACATAAGGTAGCCATGCTCTCAAGTATCCTCACCATCACCCCAATATGACTATATTAATTCACCCACCCAGAACCTTCCTCCGACACTTATCGCCAACTACCCCTGATCACTTCCATCCGTTTAACGCCTTCGATTCAGCAACAATTTCGCAGTCCAGTGGCTCAGAAACCACCGCATCAGCCCACCAAGAAGGCTCTCTATCAAGAGCGGCACTGCAACCCGTCTGGGTAGTAGAAAAAAACGTCCGGAACTGGAACATGCATCCCCATCACGTCCATTCCGAGTCGGTATCGATCGCTATTTAAGCAATCTATGGACCCGCGCTTTTGCTTACTCTCTGCACAAGAATAGTGCCCGGGCACCCATCGTATATCAAAGTCCAATCCACTAAGAAAACCATTTTTTCCCCTCCCCCCGCCCTTTCTTTTTCTACTTCTTCTTTAGGCCTTATCGCCGGCGGATCGGCTACACACACAAATAAAGTTGAAGGTTTTTTTTATTTTTGTTGTTGCTTTGTTTTGCTTTTCAACTTTAGAGCGTGTCTTTTCCGAGGCGTGTTATATCTCGGATATTCCCTTTATCGTTCCGGAGCACAAAAACAATAATCGTCGATATTCCGTCCTCGTAAAAACCGATAGTGGTTATGATTCCGGCCTAGAGTTCTTTATGGTTGCTCGACTCGATATTTTTTGATCGGAATTTCCATGGGACGAACAATGGAGGGGGACTTTTTAAACCTCGGGAATAGCCGCCGTGGCTCGATAATTTCGTTTTTACATGTTAACCTGGCCTACTTTGGAGGAAAAGGATTTTTGGCTGATGGTCGAGGTTTTATTTACCGATATCAAGCCTCGTTACCCCATGGTAAACATGTCTTCAGGACTCACCGTGTTAGAAAGGAAACATATGTATCGGAAATGGAGCGAATGCGACTTACCTGACTCCTGTATCACAGGCTCAAACTGTAGGACTGATAAATTCCGAGAAAACTTATATACATACTACTACTGGAATTTTAACGTGTCAGCAAAATGATAATGGTTTAGAAAAATGTGTTGTGCTTTAACGAAGTAGTTTTTGGGGTGAAAAGTAAAACAATGTATCAAAGTTGGCAAACACTCACGCTAACTAGACCCATTCATCAAATTCATCGTTTACTTCAAAAGAAATATATTGATTTCCGTTGTATGATAAATTATTTATCTAAAATTTTATGAAACATTTTCGTGTTTTTTTAATAAACTAATTCTATACATAATTCAATACACGATATGTTCCTATTACGTTTACTGAAAATACGTTTAAAAACAAACAGCTGCTATAAAAATATTTTGCTTTGAATTTTATAACATTATCTTGTAACTTTAATATATTTATTCCATTAAGTTTTTGAATGGTCCATGCATAATATTAAAAAGGAATAATATTTATTTTTAAAAAATTCCATGTCATCCCGATCCCAAGAAACTTCACCATGATAGTGTTATCAAATTAATTTTTCCTTCAAAAGAACACTCGGTTAGATTTCGTTGATACTATTTTGTAATATGCATATTTTTTACATCAATAGTTTTAAAATTGTTTATCTAAACCTAAACCAATATCAAAAACATCCAGCTTTATTGGATTTTACCTGAACATAATTTCCCAAAACTCAGTTAATAAACTGTTACCGGCAAAAATATTTTCCTTAGATTAATAAATTACATTAACATAATTTTACATATAGTGGATAAAATTTCTCAAATTTCAAGGAACGAAGTTGTTTTCTTCCTAGAATTTTACTCTGAAGTGCTGACATATTAAAAGGATGCTGGAAATTATATAAATATCATCATAAAGTTCATAACAAAAGTTAACAAGAGGCAGATATTCCCTTCTGCTAAAATTGTGATACTTACGAATGGAAATTTTTTCGTATAATTCCTTTAATCTATGCCAAACTTCTGTTTGGAAGTTAAATTTCTAGGAGTTTGGAAGTTAAATTTCTAGGAATAATTTACTCTATTTGTCAAAGGTGCATTAAAGTTTTGAGCTAATATTCTTATATTATATAGGTACCTCTTCAAATATTTTGGGTAATTCATAAACTGCTTGAGCAATTTTATAGAATTTAGATGTATTTTGGTGTGCTTATAACGAAAAATATTGAAAAAATATCTTACACAAATTGTAAAATTTCTTCAGATAAGCACGTTTTTTTTCTGTGCTGATACATTCCAAACTTCACTACTTTCTTAAATTAGGAATTGTTAGTGTAGATATATTTCACCATGATATTATTGTTGTTGTCGTGCCCGTGTACGTAATGTTCTTTAAACTGCTTAGATGTCCTCAAAGGCACAGATGACAGCGGCTGCTAGCTATGGCATCTCTGGGCCATATAATGTTTCACCATGATATTAAAATGGTGGAAGGAAAACATCAGGGAAGATTTTTAATAGTACTATGGCAACAGACTATTAATCGATGTATACAATTTTGTTGCTCTCAAAACGGTATATATGTAGCAAGAGAAGTATTTTGCGGTAAAAAAAACGGTTTTAGAGTGTTTAATTTTTTTACATAAATATTTCCTTGTAGTATTTGTTCATTTCTAGATGAAAACTACAAAAAATAAATTATATGACTGTTCAGCGTTCATGTGTCCAGACAGTGATAAGCGTCCAACAGTCTTCTCTAGTAAGGTTAGATATTATAAGTATGACAGGCTAGCCGAATAATGAAAACCATTTGACAACTTTTCCGCTCGGATCGCCACAAGTCCTACCTATATACCGACCAACCAATAGAATAAATAACACACTGACAAATAAGGAAAAATAAAGGCTTGTTTTCATGACGTAAACTCCTGATTGTTGGCCATTAGTTTCTGAGTTGAATTTTTGAGCCATTAAGCCCCGCCTTCAACTCTGTGGATTTGCTTTGCCAGTTTGTGGTATGACTCAACAAATATTTCATTCTTACAGTTTGGTGCGCGTTCTACCGTATTATTATTCCTATACATAAATTTACTCTAAATTTCTTATTCAATTTGACAATTCTTAAGCAACTTAAGCATCCAACAAAAAAAATGAATTTAATGCATTCTAAAAAAAACATCCCCCGACAAAATAGATTTCATAGTATAGAGTGTTTTCAGGTGACGTCACCACCGGTTATTTTCTTTTAACTGTGTACCTTCTGTAGGGCTTTTAACTGTTGCTAAGGCCGTTGTTTATCTGTTGCTAAGGCGCTTTTCAGGTATGGGATCACGTGATGGCAAATTCTCCAATAATAGAAAAATTCCACGGCTAGTCATTTTTTTAACAGTTAACCTCTGTAGGGCAAAAAACTGTAACAGTTCTGTTGCTAAGGCCGTTGTTAGGTCCCAGTCATGTGATTGAAAATGCTCTATTCCCCCAACATCTTCCCATCAATTTGATCGCAACAGACAGCACTACCAACACCGGACTTATCCCTCCGGGCATCACAATGTGAAAGAACAGGCCCCATCAGGAAAAGCATTTAAGGCCGGTAGTGAAATAAAAAAAGATAAAGAGAGCCGGGATTGAATCAAAAGAACAAGTGGCATACTTACACCGCACCGAGACCCGGACAAAGGCGGAGAGGGGCTTCTTCAAAGCGGAGTTATTGGCCTCGCATCTGTAGAAGGCCCCATTGTCGCTGAGCTGGACACGGACCACCAGTTCGCTGGACACGCTGTTACCGGAAGAGATCACTGGCGTGCTGATCTGAAAAAAGAAGGGCAGCACAATGGAGCTTTTCTCGAAATTGGGGCAGAACAGAATGGGGATTTGGGGTATTTGTTTTGGTCCGTTAGAAGTTTTTTGAGGGGGCTTGGGTAAGTGGGTAATGTGTAAGGGTTAGGTGATATGCGTAGGGCGTTTAGTTCTATTGATAAGTAAGTGAATTTAGGTAAAATATCGGGATTATATCATTTGGTTTTTACGGTAGGGAGAAAAGATTAGGCACTGGTTATTTTCACGAAAGTAACAACTAAACTCTACTCTAATCTCGCTTTTTTACACAGTTTTTGACATGTCTAATCTTCGGCGTTAAAAATTGATGGCTGATTTTTTTAGCTGGATAGAAAACAAAAATGTTCCAAATTACTTTAATTATTTCTACTTTATAGTATATTGCATTCTCTCTGCAAAGTGTTTGGGGGATTTTTTTCGTAAAAAGACGGAATTAAACATTACCATAGTGAGTTTCTACCGCTAAGTGGTCTATATAAATTATAAAGATAATTTTTATCTTAAAGATATGCGAAAAAAAACCACCAGTTAACGTTCAATTTAAATATATTTTTACAATTGTATTTTCTATTTTCACATAAGTTATGAACATGGACAAAATTAAAAACCTCTGGGGATAAAGACTTAATTCTATGCCGTTAGATATTTCTAGCCTAATTAACAAACTACATTTCTCAGGCTGTTTCCCATTTTTTTTTCTCAAAGAGAGACAAGAATTGAGTTCAATTAGCTTGCATGATTTTTTTCTCCTTTTTAATTATATTTTGCGCAGTTTATGAGGTTTATCATTAAAGCGCGTGAATAAAAAATCGTTATAATAAAATTATTGTATTACTAAAAATTTCGGCTAAACCGGTTTTTTTTTTCGTAACTTTTCATGGGAAAAAATTCCCCAGACACACTTTATAAATAAAAATTTAATTACTTATTGAAATAAAAAAATACAAAGCAATTTTTATAATTAAATTTACCATATAACAAACTTTACAAATTCTGTATAATTCGTCCCCAGAATTAGCCAAGGCAATTAAAGCACAAGTCTTGCATGTATGCCTTTATTTCTTCATACGTGAATTTAATAAAAAAGATTTATTTAAATGCATATAAAACTCACTATTAAAATCCTAGTTTTCCTTAGTTTATTACTTTTTTTTACATACTATGTTGGAATTAGACAGATTAGCAACCAATTAATTGAATGAAGTTATTGAGGGTAATATTTCAGTTCCCTCAATAATGTATTTCTCAACTATCTAATCAAAGGAAAAGTTACTTCCAAAAAAGTTTATGAAAATACAAAACGAAGAAAAAGCCTTCAAATGACTTTTAATGTGTCGTACCTATATATTTTTATAACTGAACTATACATTTTATGTGTGTCAATTTTATTAACTAACATTGTCGCCATACCTAAATTTATTTTCATTTTAAGATAACGAATTTATCAAAATTTTTTAAGTGTAATTTATTTAAACACAAAATAAAAGAAACGACGTAAGTTCAGACACAAAAAAAGCAAAATACATAAGTGAAGGAAATGCCTACAGCAAGAATATTGAAGGCGCACACGTACGGAGTTTTTCAAAAAACGTTTTCAGCCAGACATGTTGCCCAATTTGTATGCTTTAGATAAACCTAAGTATTTTTGCACGTTCTTAGAGAAGAGCATTATTCTCTGAATGCTCGGGTCTTTTATTTGCGAAAAGGTAGTTTCTAAAATATTTCAGTTACATGCTCTACTTGAGTCCCTTCCACAAAAGCATTTTTCAAATACATTTTCTCTACAAAGGGTCTTTCGAGTTCGGATACTGAAGTGCTTCGGACATTTCTTTTTCTTGGATTTGGTACGGACGCATTTTTGTGATCCTTTTACTAAAGCAATGTTACTGGATATTTTGAATGCAGATAGTAATAATACTTACACTATATATAGTTATAGATTAAATAAAAGAATATGAATGTCATCTTGTAAAATTACTACATAGGTATTTTGTGATTGATTATTACGGTAGGTATATTGTGATTCGTATGCAAATTAAAGAAATTTTCAGAGGGTAATTTTAAAAATTCTGAAATTTCCTAAATTCATCAATTAGGTATAAAGATTATTTGAAATAAGAAAGGTTAAATAATTATTTAGTACTTTAAAAATTTAAAATAAGGTCTTCTAAATAATGCTTAAGATGTAAAACAATATTCCATTACCAATGTAAGTATAATCGCGAATAAGTTCAATAAAATGCAACATTGGAGTGTTATCCAGAAAATATAGTAACGACATAACAATTAAGGCTTTTCAGTAACAACCTGTTGGAGTTATCTTGTTGTTTCTAAATTAGGTCCAATTTTACACATTAAAAACATTGTAGATAGAAATATATATGTAAATATTTTTCGAACACATTTTAATGGGAACACCGCTTTCATAGCTATAAAAAATAAATTAAGATCTCTGAAGTAGAGAAGAAAGCGAAGCAAAGTCACCCACACCCAAAAAGCATCCAAAGGAATAAAAAAAACTAATTTTATTTACAATCTTAACAGACCATGTTCTCTCTTTTGCAACTCTTTTGAAATCACTAGTAGCCTCATAATACAAAAACGTCCCAAAAAAATCTGAACCTCCCCCCCCCCACATTATTTGTGCCTTATTTTCGTCTGAGGCAGATCGACCCGGCAAAAATATTTGGATGCTATATGAACGCATGATCTATCGTTCATTAATCTAAAAGAATTTCGCGTGTAGCAGTTTCTGCTTCATGAGATAGCAAATGACCCGAAAATTCAGTTACGCCTAAGGAGGTTCCTTCTACAAAAAAGCCCCTCCGCCCATTTCTGACACGCCTTTTCTATTCCTGTTTCTAAAAGATTATTAAGTGTGTGTTTTCACGCGAATCACCAACAGCGAGATCTTTACGCCCATATGATCAATTTCGGAGCCATCTTCCTGTGAGGAACACAGCTGTGTGTGTTTTTCGAGAACTCTTTGACTTTTCTCAGAGAGGTTCCTCCGCCATTTTTTTTCCTGTTCTGTCTGGGTTGAAAGTAGGGCAGGTCCTTTTTTTGGGGCGTGGGGAACTCTTAATTAGACTCATTAACACTTTATGTTGGAATTGTTTCTTGATGGATTGGTTGGGACTAGGCTTATTAGGAGAAGGAAATAGCTCAAAGACGTGTGCAAAGTCTTTAAGCAAACCTAGACTATTCACTAAAAACATAAGTCTCCCTTTACCGTTATTCTTTAAGTAATAAAGGCCTTATAACTAGGGAAGTCAGTCATATAAAAGCCGTACTCTTTCACCAAATTAAAATTTACTATTTCTTAATATTGCATAATGGATATATAAGGTAATATGAACTCCATTGTCATAATTAACGTATTGATTTCATAGTCCTCAGGGTGTCTGGGCATCATAACAATGCATGTCATATAATTTTGGATATAGCATGACACTATTACACCTGACAAGCCTTTATTTATAATGTGTGGGAAGGGAGTAAGATGATTAATATCAAAGGTATTTTATGTTTTATCGGTTTAGTTAAAAATTTAATTAAATTTTAATGTTTAATTATATTAAGCTTTCATGTAAGTAATTATATATGTTATTTTATACTATATGACGTTAAAATATTTTTTTTTCATTAAGCTGTCTTAGGTAGTTTAAAAAAACAACTTAATTTAATCAATATGAAAAAAGACTAATATAAATTTATATAAGATATTCAATCTCATCAGTTCATATCATAATCATATTTGCTTAAAGAGGTAATACATAAAAAAAGCAAAACTTTTAATGCATATTTTGAGATTGTAATTTTAAAAAATAACTGTTTTTTTTTAGCATTAACCTTGAATTGTTTCTTAGTATTTGTAATAAACACAACAGGTTTATTATAAGAAAAATTTGAGCTAAAACTACTATATTTTAAACAAAACTTAAGAAAATACTTTCCGCCGAAATTCCATCTTAAAAAATACCACTACCATATAAAACACTCTGTAATAGTAAGTATCAACTGACCATTGTATCCGCCAAGTCATACCGCGTTCTTTTAGTAAACTGTATCTAAAATATATTGACTTTTGTATAAACGATACCAGACTACGAAAGTCCCAACGGGATATCCACGAACCATATCCATTACCTTTGAGTTTATGCTTGTATTGTTTCATATCTATTGTTTCCAGATAAATCTAAGTTAAGTGTTCGTTCACTAGTAAGTAAATGTTATATGGAGCTTTTATTTTTATCTCCAGCTGACAGAAGAACCCAAGAGACCCCAGAAAAACAAACGACAATAAGGGTCTTTGAAGAAGGTCTGAAAGATTGCTGGGATGCTGTCAATCAAAGGGATTCTTGGTAATAAACTGTCTACGGAAGTTTCAGGTTATGTTTCGTATGATTTAACTATATGTGAATCATCTGGGAATCAACATATTATGATGGGAGTTGGGAGTATGCATATAAAATTCTAATTTGTTTCATTCGATATGTTTAAAGGTTCCAAGATGCTCTGTATGTTTATGGGGATGTTTGATTACTTAAAATAACTCAATTTTAGTTTAAAAAGATGTTGTCTTTAGAGTGTATGTAGTGCTTCAAATAAAGATTTGAAAATCATACTTGTCATAGATAATAAATGGAAATTAACCAAACCTTAGAGCTCTAGAGTCTGGAAGTTTCCTTAGCTTACTATTCTTAGATTAAACACATTCATATTCTTATATTAAACTTTATAACTATGCAAAGTTATTGTAGATAGTTTGATGGCATTTAGTCTTAGCAAAAGTAATCTTTTTCAAAAGTAGTCGTTAATCTTGACTACAACTCCATACTATATTATGTGCCCATATATACTATAACAATATAATATTTTCCAAATATTATATTATTATCATTTTCATTATTATTCTTATTACATATTGTATTATTATCCAAACATATTATTTTGATCATGAATTTTCGTCAAAAAGGAATTAGAATCAATGCATATAATACAGTTCTCGTATAGATTCCAAGATCCTCCATTTAAAATTTTATTTAAAAACTAACTTTTCAAACCAATTTATAAACGCCTTCAATATAAAAATACTTCTAACGAAATTGAAGTTTCTATGACCCTAGACCGAGTGGATATCCAGCTCAATAGAAATTGAAAAACTCGATACAAAGTCAGAAACAGCTGGATAGTTTTACCTCCACAGATTTATAACCACATTTACTTTTACTTCTGTTCACAATGTTGTTCCCGCGCCAGTAAAAACCCCCGTTTCCCGATTCTATTGGACCGGTAAGAGGCACTTTTATAACTTTCGTGTCCCTCAGTCTATTTCATCTCTGACACCCAAAAAAGGCCCGGATGGAAACCCGAGTTTTCCTACTGGGTTTGAGCTTTTTCCCATTCTCCTCCTCCAAAAACCCCGGTATAGTTCTTCCTCTCAATGGCGAAAAATAACACTTTATCAGTGGAAAAGAACTCATCTCTCCTTCCTCTCTTTTTTATCTTTCAAAAGAAGACATTATTTCAAGATCGCGAGATTCAAGATGACAATACGGCGACGCTCGGAATGGTCGCTAAATCTCCTTTATTATCGGCATCCTTCAATAGATATTCCGTTTTTTTCCCCGTCAGAATCGACCTAAGCTCACCAGAGTGCAAAGTGCTGCCCTTAACATCCTCAAACAATGACCAGCCTTTATGGGATAAGGGAAAAAAGATAGACCGCACTTCTTTGGGGTGGACTTCTCTATACCCTTTTTTTTTTCTCTTACGTGGATAGTTATTACTGCAGATACTGTTTTGCCGGCTTTTTATTCTTAAGGGGTATTAACGACAGCGTGTATGTCACTGGAGTTGCGAGGATAGGAATACTGATCCGAGAAAACAATGCAACCAGAGTACAATTTCTGCGGAGATAAGGGCCTTTAACTGCGAGATAATGCGAGACCGTGGAGCATCCATTGTTTTATCTCCATATGGATTTTCCTCCAGCTTAGGTCAATAATGTTAACTGGAGGGTTTTGTCAATAAAATACACCTTAGGTAGACTTTTATCCTCATTTATTTTTACTTTCTGCGGGGAAAATATTTACTAAAGGATTAATTTTTATGAATGAGGTAGCTATAAAATGCTATTATTTTTTTAAACGCTTTTATTAGACTTGCTCTGGGCCAAGGTCACGGGTGAAAACTTAAAACTCGATTTTCGGTCACTTCCTGATATTCTAGGACCCTGAAACTTTACACATTGATGTAACCCTCATGACACTCCAATATCCAATTATTATCTAATCAATAACCAAAGGATTAAGTTAATTAACGAGTATTTTTAATTATCAGAAAAACTGAAATTTGAGGCACTTCCAAAGGGATTTTAGCTACCAAAAAAAGAACAATACTGTAATAAGCATTGTACTATTATATTCAACCATCAAAACGACAATTCTCAAGTAATTAAATTAATTAACGGCAAATTATCGCAAAAAAATTTAGATTCTTGTACATAAAATTTCAGGTACTTCTAAACCATATTAAGCCTTGAAACTTTGCAGCATGGTGTAATATTCATGACAATGCAATATTCCATTATCACCGAGTCAATAACTCTCTAATTACGGTAATTAACGAGTATTCTTGATTATCCGATTAACTCTATTTTGAGACCCTTAAAAAATATTTTCGCTCCCAAACACGGATCAATAATGTAATAGGCATAGTACTACTATATTCAATCATCAAAACGGCAATTTTCAAATAATTAAAGAAATTAAAGACGAATTTATGCAAATTTTTAGGTTGTCATTTAGATTCTTGTACATAAAATTTCAGGTACTTCTAAACGATATTAAGCCTTGAAACTTTGCAGCATGGTGTAATATTCATGACAATGCAATATTCCATTATCACCGAGTCAATAACTCTCTAATTACGGTAATTAACGAGTATTTTTGATTATCCGATTAACTCGAATTTAAGACATTCTAAAAGGACTATGACCCCCAAATGTTATACAATAGCGTATTATATATATTTTAACCATATTCAATCTTCAAACCTTGAATTATTACCTTTCAATTAAGATAATTAACGAAGATAGTAATGTGAATTAAAACCAACAACACTTGTTCTAAAAGCTTGAAAATACTTTTTATTTTCATTTGATGGATAAATGGGAGTTTTGATGTTTTTATGACAGTTATGGCTATTCATTCTTTTAGATTTCGCTTTCGTTCAGATGGAATTATTTATTGCTTAGACAGAAATTTTTGAAAGTCTTGTGGAAATGGGGATTGAAATACATAAATTATTTTGTATTTCCTCGGAATTAACTATGTTTGAATGATTTCCGAGCGATTATATTAGCTTCGGGTGTTGCGCTTTTTCAGTAAAAAAGAAGTTATAAAATCTCTTCTTTTTGGAATATTTTTTATTTTTGGAAATTCATCCCTGATGTTTGGAAAAGTTTATTACTTTCAAATTACTTGCTTTGAGAAAAATTTTATAAGAAAATAGAGGGGAAATGTTTAAATTTTTAGCATTAAAGTCTAAAGTGTTCTAGTAATTATATATCAACAATTGGAATAAAAATTAAGATTTTAGGCAAAATTCTATGACTAAAAAGTAGAAAATAAAATAAGTAAAAAAAAAGCTTTTTTAAAAAAACGCTTTTATTAAGATGTCCTAAAAATTCAAAAATAATTTATTGGGTTTTGTGAAATAATTTATTGGAGAGTAGAAATTAAATTTCCGGTAAGTAAAAATTAACTGATTTTCTGATTACTAAAAATAAAAGCGTGGGCGCTAATAATTTATAATTTTACATAAAAGAAAATGAGAAAAGAGAACTTAGAATAAATAGTGAATAAGAGAATTACTAGCGCCCACGCTTTTATTTTTAGTGATCAGAAAATCAGTTAATTTTTACTTACCGGAAATTTAATTTCTACTCTCCAATAAATTATTTCACAAAACCCAATAAATTATTTTTGAATTTTTAGGACATCTTATTCATGAATGTAATGGTGATGGTGTATGCATATTTTTTTTTCTCAAAATAATAGCGTCTAATTTAATGTTAAATAACGTATTAAGAAACAGCCAATTTATTAATGTATCAGATAACTCTTCTTCTTCTTCAGAAGCACTACAGCCTGGTACAGGCCAAGGCTTCCTCTGTCTGCCTCCTCCAGACGGTATGACTTTTTGCTAGGTTTCTCAATCTATTATCAGATAATTATGACCCTAAAATTCTGACACATATTTTTTCTCCTCCCACCTACCTCGTAGAGACATATTGCAACATAATTTTTTGCAATATAATTGTGTATGTATTATGTAAGCGCTGCGTTACATCAGTTGCTGTAAAATGCAATTTCGCAAGAGGAAAAAGATCAACCAAATAACAACCAAAAGAACAGAGATCAATCATTTTCACCAAAGTTTCTTATAACTTGTGCTATTTGATATTACAGAGTCTTTACTCCACCAAACTTAAGCTCACCAAGGTGTTTTGGTATTTGAAGGTTTTCATAACGCGTAGAATTGACCTGTCTTATTTCTACAGAGTGTTTCATATAAATGTTGCAGAACTTCTAGGAGTGGTAGAGCACACCTAGACGACCCAGAATCACCCAAGAAATGCACCATGTCTTAACACCCTAGGGGTTTTTATAAGCGGACATAAGAGACTGTATAATGTCCAGTGTAAATTGACACGTAACTTTTTAAAGTTGGATTAAAACCAGCAAAATCGTTCGATTAAGACATTTATTACATAAAAAAGATATAGGTCCGGGAAAGCATGTAGGAAATTTCAGCTCTTAAATTGGTTTTTATGTAATAAATTTCGGAATTGAACGATTTTGCTGGATTACTAGTCAATTTCCAATGAGGATTATACAACATCCCATGCCCACTTATAAAAACACCTGGATCGTTAGAGGTACATTTAACTCCCCTTTCCTATGTGATTTTGAGTCGTCTAGGTATGCCCTACCCCTCCGAGAAGTTCTGAAACATTTATCTGAAACACCCCGTACAGAGAATGCATTGTGGGCTGCTCTTACTGCTCAAATATTGAATTTATTGCTCAGACAAATACATACTACTCTAACAAAGAACCTAGAAGAGGAAACACAAATCCATTCGCATCGAATTCAAAAATTCGAGACTTAACCTCTTTCATTACAAAAGCATCCCGTTTACTCCCTCAAAAGCAGCAGTTTAAGTGATATAAGGAATACGTCACAAAACAACAGCCCTATCTCTCGACACCTTGGCCCTCCATTCCCGTCCGGCTGAACGGACGAGTTCATCTTCATCATCACGCCATTCCGATTCCGCGCATGAAATTCCCGGAACCCAACCGCTAATGCCACCGCACTCCCCTGAATTTCCAATATTTGCAGTCGAGATCCGCTTTCCTTGTTTCAGAGAGGGGAGCCATCACATCCACTTTGGCGATCCCCGCGTCCGAGACAATGCAGGGAACACTTCGTCCCGTGCAATTAACGAAATTAAACTTGCGCGTTTAATTCTGTGAGTTATGATCTTTCGTCGGGCACTCTCTCTCCCTCTAGAAAATTATATGCGCCGTTATTCGGGCGGCCATTATAACTAATGGGGAGTATTTTGCCCGGGAATATTACTATCAGCTGCCGAAAGGAGATAAATTCCTGTTTCGAATTACCATTCGTTTTGAGGACAATCTTGGGGTGTTTGGGGGAGGGGATTTTTCCTCCTGAGAGGATTTTTGGATAATTGAATGGAATCGCTTTTGGAAAAGAAAGATTGCTGCGATAGGGTTTAATACCTGAGAGAAATATTAGTTTTCCCGATTTCAGCAATATGAAACGGGGATAGATTTTGGTAAATTATATTTTCTTACTTACGATATCTTTATTTAATGATCTAAAAATTTACCTTTGCATAACTCACTAAAAAGGTTATTTATGCCTTATGACATTTTGCTTTAACTAAACTTACTTGCTTTGCATTTACTAAATACTCCATACCTTAACTTTAGGGAGTAAAAATAGTAAAAAACAACTAAAAAATAATAAAAAGAATAAAATTATTAATTTCTAATATGTTTAAATATGAAGTAAAGCTAATAAAACAATCCAGAAATTCATAATATAAAGCTATATCTTATGTATTGCATTGGTTCTCGTTAAATGAAAAACAAATAGGTATTACGCTGATTAAATCCCTCATTACACGATTTTTATGGTACTTTTTTTTAACAATTATTTCTTTTATACCTAAACTCCAAGAAAGTAATCAAACTGGTTTACATATCGTGTACATTTTTAGACCCAAAGAATCATATTATGCAAACTAATGAAAACTTATACTCAAATAATCATACTGTGCAAACTGATGAAAACTTGTACTACCTATACCAATCCAAAGAAAACAATACCTATAATCCTACACACACAGTGCAAATACTACATACGTATCCGAAATGTAATCAAAAACAAAATTCATAACAAAGCCAATCCCCTTTATACTTACAAATGTATTGAGACAAATTTAAATAATGCAAAGCAGCCAAGGCACAATTTAATCAGACAACCCACCCGAACCCCATCCCCAGCTTCCAATTCATTTATCCGCAACAACCCGGAGCATCTTCGATCCTAAATAAGACCACCAAAAGAGAGAAATGTTATCAAAACAGCAGATATATAAAGTCCAACAAAAAGCCGAATTTTCTTCAAAGAAAATCCCGCGTCTCACAACATATTTCCAGCTCCGAATTCATCTGACAAATATGACAAGACCTATCCTTTCCCACTGATTTGTGCTCGAAAAGACAGCAGAAAAGGGGATCATGAGCAAAGGGCATGGGGGGAGAGATTCGAGAAAAGAGCAATACGCTCGCTCTTGCCCTTGGAATTCTGTTCAGGCAGAACTAGAGTGCTTGCTTTCAATTTAATTCGTAGTTTAAGGGGTCAGGAGTTTTAAAACAGAGTAAAAGCTGTCAGCATTGTTTAGGTGGAGGGGCGTATGCCGCCGGATGGATGTTTTAGAAAGGAATTTCCCGATTGCTTTTTGGGTGTGAGGATCAAGAGAGGGGTGTTTTGAATAAGGCGTTGTTCGATTTTCGCGGATGTCAGTTGAGTTATGCGTGGTTTTTCAATGCTGTAATGGGATTAAATTTTTCGGAGGCTTTTACGTTTGATTTTATCGGAAGTGCTGAAGGAAAGTGATGCTTTTATGCGTCGGTGGTAATTTTAAAATGGATATATTTTTTTAAAATCAACAAAAGGAGAGAAAAAAAAAATAAACTGTACACTTAGGAGATTTGCATCCCTTTCAAGTGCGTTTTTAAATTATTAAATAATACATATATAGAAGGAGAAAAAAGTAAAAAATAAATTTTATTTTTTAAACAACTTTTGAAAAATATAACTTGAACTGGGTAGTTTTGAATGTTTTGAAAATTAGTAGTAAATTTAATTCATGAGATAAAACTAAGAAGATTAATATCATGTATGTTTTATACTCAAATACCATAGTAGACAATGTATCTTTGATTTTAAATATTTATTTTTATAAAAGATATTTCATTAAGTATTATTAAACCACTTAAGTATTTATTTATTTTGATATTTTAAATACGTAGTGTATTTTATAATACTGAAATAACAACATTGCTATTCCTTGGAAGAGTTAAATAACACATTACTTTTAAAAAGCTCAGTATAAAGGAACATCTTTAAGATAATAAATAATTCCTATACTTTTTTAAGATTTATATCTGAGTAAGTATTACTGGTCTGTATCTTTTAAGTTGTTCTGATTATAAATTCATGACTTTTTAAAATAAAAACACATAACCAATCTTAAAGGTTAAAAAGGTACAAAATTCCGACCTTTTTAAAATCTCAATACAATCTTCCTAAAGACACCTGACACTTTCACTTTTAGCAAAAATGTTCTTATGGGTGTATTTTAAGCCATCCAAATCCCTCCACGCTTCTTTAAGCAACTCGAAAAATAAATTAAAAACGCAAATTTTTTTTTTTATTCACCTTACGAGAAAAAAAACTTAAGATTTTTCAGTAAAACACGAGGTTTCCAAAATGCTCTTCGAAGTTAAAAAAAAAATCCTCTTAAATAAACTGCTTTCATTCATTGGATGCTGAGCACATTGGCTTGATGTTCCGAGCTTTAAAACCAGCACAACACACACACGCTAAGTAATCATTAAGAATAAATTGGAAAAGTGAAAATATTTTTAACTACTTAAATAGGAATTCCTAATTAAAAGTCAGAAAAATTAATCTTTTTTTGCAAAGCTAAATGAAACTTTCTTAATCAGATTTGAATGTTTTTCAATCTTAATACCTTCAGAATTTTTTTCTATTTATCATCGTTACTTTTCAAATGCATGGGAGGATATCCTTTAAATATTACATTAGATGCACTGTAGTAAAATTTTGTTGCAATTCATGTTTAAACATGTTTCTGATGTAGTATAAAAAGTATTTCTCCATCATGAAAAAATATTTTTTGGAAGTGACAGAAGAGTTAAGAGCATTTTAAGATTTATAAATATAAAAAAAATCGAAATAAAAATACCGAATGAATTTATTAGGGGAGCTCAAATTGAGTAGTTATTTTAAAGTTTCATATCTGAAAGTCAATATCTGAGTGAATTTTAATTAGATTAAACTTAAGTTATTTTTTAAATAGTAATAATCGTGTGTTAGAAATTATTATTTTCCATCTCTAAATATTTTTGTGGATGAAAATTGAAAAATTATTAGTTTAATATAATGTAGCATTTTACTTTCCTTTTGTTAACTATTGATTAAAGATTATCAATTTTTTCAGTTCAGTATAGAATCACGTTTTTAAAAATTAAATATTTTTTAAAGCAATTAAATTTTTAGATTTACACATTATTGTAATAAGCTAAGAACGTGCTTTTTACATTTAATTGAATATCTTATGGAAAAGGATAAAAAAATTTGTTGAATAGGAAAACTGCTCTTAATCTTATCAATATCCCCACCACCCAAAATTTTCTACAGGATTTAATAGAAATCGTTGGATTGAAAAGGATAAAAACAGAATAAAAATATCCAAAGTTATATTTTACTTATAAAATCCAGATACTCTCTTAGATTCAACAAATGTATGCATGATAGTTAGATAATAAAAAATTGTGTAATTTTATAAAAAAAAAACAGGGTTGGGTGGGGAAAAATGGGTCTAGTGGGGTAAAATAGGTCTAGGGATTTTAACAGTTTATATTTATTAAATTTAATGTTTATCGGCATGCTGATTTTTAAAAAAAGCCATTAAATTTTATAAATACAAACTGTTAAAATCCCGAGATCTAGTTTACCCCACTAGACCCATTTTTTCCCACCCTACCCTACTGAACTCAGAAATAAATTACCGATTCTTGTAGTATAGGTAATAAAACCATTAAAAGAAACTAAACTACAAATCTTAAGATTTCCTTTCAACACAAACTGATTTTTGAATCATCCATAATCATAAGGATTTCCCAGCGAGTTGAAACACAGGAATATATCGTAAAAATCTAAACATGTGCTTGTTCTGACTTCAAAATAATATGACTGTACTACTTACTTCTCTATCTCCTTTGAACCAACTGAGCATCGGAGGAGGATTTCCACCAGTGGAAACGCAGTTAAACCTCTGAATATCTCCGACTTGCAAGGAAGTCCCAGCGTCATAACCCAATATTACCGGGGGCTTTGGCGAATCTGTAAAAGGAGAGTCAGAATCAATATGCATATACTACAACACGGGAAATCTCATATCCATGCCCTGAAATATGATCTGAAAGATTTTCTAAATAGAGTTGTTCCTAAACTGCTTTTGCGGAAACGGTGTTTTCTGCCTCTCCTCTCCAATCGGCTTAGTGTTTGTATTTAAAGATGTCAAGTGAAAAGTGGATTGATGCGGTTATTCTAAGCCAGAGCTTTCGAAGAAGGGAGTTTTTCGGCGGTGGAAATAAATAAGACGGAACGCATCTTTTTTTTCCCAGCAGCAGCAGGGAAATGCGCTGGAAGGAGGGACTTTTTTTTTATCCCGCGAGCGAAATATTCGGGTCTTAGTTCAGTGTTTTTAAAGGCTTATTTTGGGAGGATTTAATTAAAAAGGGAGAAGTTTAAAAGTGGATTAGGTTAGTGGGTTGGTTTTAAAACTAATTAAATTGTGTTGTTAGTGAATTAAAGTGGTGGGAGTTGAAGTTAGCAATTTACTCATTTTGTTGTTCTTAAAATACTTTAATTAAAATTAAATAAATATGTATATTTTACTGTCTTAAAGCTTAATACATTTAAAAATATTTTTAGTTACATTTAAATAACAAAGTTTTGATGGAATAAATCAAAATAAAGATTTCATAAATGTAATATCAATGGCAGGATTCTAAAATTTTATTTTCTGGTGAAACCGATATTTGTATGACATTTTGTATTAAAAATTGTTGAGGAACCCATATTAACTTATAATATTTGTAGTATACATAGCTAAAAATCTTTCTAACTATTGTCTTATTCATGTTACTAAATCTTGTAGCCACGTTTAATATCACTCATTATCGTTGTTTTGTATGAAGGAAATATGGTATCTGAAGTAATCTGATATCTCAATTGATTTCTCCTGAATTAAATTCCTTAATCTTGCTGTAACTTTGTGGGTTCTTTTTTTGTTTCTCTCTTCATAGTAGTCTTCACATTTCTCTTTTCAAAGTAACTATACTAGATAATAACTTTTCTTGTCGGGGACGTCAAGTGTTGAAGGGAGGAGACGTCACACTTTCTAGCTACCTAATTGGCGGGTTAGAGATGACTTTCGCTTCCTCTTTCTATTTCGTATAAATTATCTTAATTTTTCTAGTATAGTCTTATTTTTTTTTCTACGCCCTACTAGAAAAGATAAATACTTTTTCTCTCAAATACCCCCTAATAAAGAAGATCATAACATTAACTAACAGCAACAAAATATCAGAAATCCCGAAATCAACTTTTGTATCATCTGATCTTGAGGTGTTAATTACTTAGCTAATAAAACAGAGATGAGGAATGAGCACTGCGTGATGTGATGGGCCATTTTTGCATGGGCCAAATATGATTGATCGTTTAATGGGGGAAAATTTAAACATTTCAAGTGCCGTGTCAAATTCTTCTGTCCTTTATAATTCCTGAATAATTCTATATACAAAAAAATGACTTTGGTATATTCTATTCAAGAAACAGGAAAAACACAATAGATCGAATGCGACACAACAATACAGTCTAGTCACCCTCCATTCCCTCCAATGCAATCCCATGCCATGCCTCATCCCAAAACAATGGACTCTCCTCCTGGAGCATTAAGCAACCCGACTCTCTGGGACGACATGCACCTGGAATAGCAAAGAGGGGGTGGGCCCTCTCAGTCTTGGCCATCATCCAAAGTGACGGGGGCCGATCAATTAGCCCCCTCGCCTTTATTGGACTCGCCCGATCCCAGACGAAGGATCATTAGGAAGGTTATCGGAAGACACCCAGAGCCGATTTTGTTGACTTCTGCCATCGATTGCGATGAATGTATTTGGAGATGATTGGTATCGAAACGCTTTTAGCCGTGGTTGGTGTGATGGATAGAGAGGTTTCTTCTTGTAATGATAGGATTTGGGCGGATGGGGTTTGTGAGGGTTGCCTTTTTTATGATGATGGTTTGTTGTTGTTGTTCCATTAGGGTTGTGTTGGAGTGGTGATCCATTTGTAAGTAAGTAATCTGTGGGTTTGGTTTGAGTATTGTGTGATTTGTTGAGGAATGGTTAACTATAGAGCATTTTCAATCACATGACTTTACCTAACAACGGCCTTAGCAACGTTGTTTTGATCCTTCACTGATGTCATTTGCGAATGCTTCTATTGGATGCTTCCATGTCCCGCCCCTAACAACAGTCTTAGCAACGTTGTTTTTGTCCTCCAAGTGACGTCATGTGCGAATGCTCTATAGGGATTAATCTTTGTGTTTCAATGTATATCATGTAGTTGTAGTAAATTGCTTGTAAGTCGATTGGAGAGTCACTAGATTCAGTAGTTAATGAATTGCGATTTGTTGAGTGAGGCTGTTGTCTTTAGATTACCCATAATGAGTTATATTTTCTCATACCCTACTAATCCAGATTGTTTGGAGATCAAACTACAGAAAACTATTCTTATTTAACTAAAATTTGTATATATTATTAAAATGTACTAATGCTGAATGTGTTTACAGGCATTATTAAAAAAAAGGTTTTTCTATTGTGTATTCTTTTTATACCGCCAGATAACATTCTACACGTATTGTAATTTATTTAATTTTATTGAATAAATTTCACTTTCAGTTTAGACTTTCTAGACCCCCAAGAATAATTATATAATATAAAGAAAAACAGACATAAATTCCGGTCAATGGTTATCTGAGATTACAGACAGCTTAAAGGAAATATGCTAACCAAATACTAATACGTGCCAATATTTTTAATTTGAAGTTTGATTCGTTTATTTTTGCATTAAATTGTCGCACAAATTTTTTTATGTCTGTTACAGGTAAATAGTCTTAATAAAAACTATATTTTATTTTAATACATAGGCTGTAAAGCTTGAAAGTTAAAACTCAAACTAAAATTTCTACTTCTCTACGTGTACGAACGCAACCTCCTCTTCCAAAACCAACCCTCCAAACAAAACACAATATTTCTCTAATTTCTTCCAAAAAATCCCCTTCTGCTACTACAAAAACATACTCCACCCAACTGCAAACCTAAAAAAAAAACCTCAACAACAACGGAAATCAGGCAGAGCGAAGCACCCGAATCCAATATGCCTCGTTCGCCCAACTACAAGACGGAGAGGCACGTATCGTTAAACCCTAAGAAGAAGAAAAAAAAATCGGTGGCAAATGTACACTCACACACTACACGGAGCTGGTGGGTCGTGGAGGCCGTGCCGCTGACATGGGGGTTCCTCGCGAAGCAGGAAAATAGTTTCATATCCGGCTCCTGGAAAGTACAAGAAGGATAAAATCAATATTCAAACAAGACCGAGCATGAACCATAAATAAAAGAACACGCCGGGATAAATGTACCGGAAAGAAACCTTTTCTCTCTGTTCAGAATTTTCCCAAGAAAAGAATAATACCGAGTTTTTCTTGTTATAAATATTTGTCTTTTTCCATTGGGGAGGGGATTGCGTGAGTGATCCGTCGACCTTGTGCCAAGTTCGACACTTTTTTTTTTGTTTTGTTTTGTTGTGAAGCGTGCGTTTCGTTTGAGGGGGAGGGATGGAGTCGAGCGAACGGAATGTTTTGTCGTTATCATATGGATCATAATGGTTGTGTTTGAGGAAAAACATTAAGAAAAGCATGTATTTTAATGGATACAATACGGATTATAGAAAAATTTTAATGGGAGTTTATGCTCAATGTGAAATATTTAAGTGGGGAATAGTATAAAATGGTTGGTTTGATGATCGCATTAACACTATGGTAGTAATAAAAGTACTAACTTACTTCAGGTACAGTAAGAAAGTTGAGAGAAATTAAAAAAGGTTTCTATAAAAGGTTTAAAATTTCATACATTCTCCAAGGAATTCGCCATTGTGATATTATATCACAATATTTTTTCATAACCTTGCAAGTATTGGGAACTGTATTCTTAACGTATTGTGAAAAGTTTATGGAAAATGTCCCGAAGGGTTTCTAAATATTTTCTTTATTTGAAAGAAAACTTTATTTTCTTTCGGTCTATTTCCTTCGGTGCTATAAGATTAGATATAAACAACATGTGGTACGTGGGAGGAGATTCATTGATTTGATAAAATATCTAGTGGTCCTTGGGTATGAAAAGGTTGAGAATCACTGCTATAGACAACACATCCAGATTTCAAATTGGATGTGTCTCTCATAGATGTTCTTTATGTCTTACAGTTTATTTTTAGACAAGAATTTCTTATGTTTTCCTTGAACAAACTTTCTTTGCAATAACTATCAATATTAACCCGGGAGGACGCGCGCTACTTTCTGTTACACGGGAACGCGCGCGGGGTCTCTCAGACTCCGCAAACCGTTTTCCGTTCTAAACGTTCAGTTTATACAAAAATTTTATCACGGAAAGTTTAAACATATAATTTAATCATTCAAAGTGCATAATAACTCATTTTTAAGTTGACTGATAATATTAGACTATTTCACATTTCATACCGAATCCCTATGGTATTACATATTTTTCATAAGAAATGTGAAAAAATTGTGTAACAATTTAATTTAGTGGTGTTTACCTTAAATTTCCCTTTTAGAGCAAGAAAAAATATAGATACTAGGTACTTTTGGACATCTCTTAGGTTATAACTCGCGCGAATCCTCTCAGTTTTGGAAGCATTTCAATAAAAACAACAACCTAACTCGGAAAATAACATACCTACTTTATTTAAACTTCATGAGGTGATAGGTTGAAACCTTTTAGGCAGTTACACGGAGTTTCATATATTTTCATTAAAAATTAGAGTTTTTATGAAGGTTTATTTAAGCGTCGGGGTCTCCCAGACCCCGCGCGCGTCCTCGCGGGTATACCACTTATAGAAAGAATAAAACATATTTGTTATATTTCAGAGACAATTAGCATCAGACAGAATTTGAAAGTGTGAAGACAATTTATCTTTAATAAGTTATTAAATGCTAATAAAAACCACCCACTGTCTTCTAAACATCTGTATAATCTATTTTTCACCATGTTTAACTTTTTTTTTATAAAAATATTAAAAATATAATTACTAAAATCAATGTATAGATATTTCAGTTTGGTAATTCTTCCAAAATTTCCCAAACTAACTTATATTCAAACAAAATATTAAATTCTCCAGCATTATTAGTCCAGATTCCTTTGTTGTTGAAACATCAAAAGCAGCTCCTCCGAAGTTATTCATTTAATCATCTCAGAAACATTAACTCTCCCCCAAAATAAATGATCACGCAAAATCAAATTCTCCACAAACGAATTCATCTGAACCCCCTTCATACTTCCTGAACAAAACGCGCGGGAGGACGAAAAATATTATTTCCTTTTCCGGCATTTTCAACAAACAAGCGCAGAGCGCAATCATCAATATTCCTCCAAAAAGCATCCGATCCATCTCTTCTCGCATTCAGTGAAACAAGACAGATGCTACGCCGTGATAGATAACCCAATACACAATAACCACTCTCATAGCCAGGTAGATACGCGAAGACGGCTCGTCTGAACCCCGGGAAGACGCAGAGATTGTCACGGGGAGAACGCGTAGAGGTGTTATGCGGAGGGAGAGCATCGGCACTGCGACCACGTGTGCGTTTATGTTGAGTGGCCAAAAGATATCTGTAGAATGAGAAATCCAATAGACACATGTAGGTTTCGGATGCGAAAAATATCTCATTTCCTTTCCTCCACCTTCTCTTCCTCTTCCCATCTCTGTTCCTTCTATGTTTCCCATTTCTTCCACTCTTTCTCACTCCATCTTTTTCTAATCCTTATGTATTTTTACATTTAAAAAAAATATTTAAACTGTCTGTTTCATTGTTAAATGTTAGTGAATTTTGTATTAATTGCAATTATTGTATATTTAACTCCCTTGGTGTTTTTACCAAAAAAGGACATATGTTTACCATTTGTTTTTCTTTATTTATTTTTTGTAATGAAATGTTTTAAATGTTGTTTTACCACTTTTTGTAAGCGGGCCTCTTACGTCAGTGATATATGTATTTAGGCCAAATATCTAGTCAAGATTGCCTAAATCCACAGGGAAATATTTCTAACCATACACGGGATACAGTACCCTAAAAATCATCAAAATATCAAAAATATTTTTATTGTCTTAATCCATACCATGGATCCTTCTAAATGTGTCTTCAAAATTTCAAAGCTCTATCTTAATAATTTATAGAGTTATATCCTTTTTCTGATGCGAGTCCGGGGTCTAAACAGAAGGAACGCAAACTTAAAGTTGAATTTTCTCCATTGTTGTATTTTTGTGCATTTACAATACTTTGAATCCCTAAGGCTTTTTGTGTAAATGAAATATAAGTCTGAAAATTTATATATATGTTCTGAAATATATGTATTATAGAACTGTGCATGGATTTAGCTCTAACAAGGTTAGATTTTTTTAAAAATAACATTAAAGTCAAAAATTTTGAATTTTTTAGGTTTTTTCGGTTTTTAGTACATAAAAATTTCTACAAAATAAAGTAATAATACTAAAAATAAATCCATGCACAGTTTTACGTAGTATGATATAAAAAATCTAAAAATGAAAAAAAATTATAAAAATCACAGTTAAAAAAGCCTTAGGGATTTAAAAAATGGTCAAACATTTTAAAAAAATTGATTCTTTTTAATTCTAGGTTTCAAAATCCAACTTTTTTTCTTTTAGTTCTAGACTGATTTTTCTTTCAGTTCTGGACTGATTATAGACGCGTAATTTTTCTGAAATAGTTCTCTGACCATTTAAATGCATGTGATGTAGAAACCGGTGCTATAGCTTAGTTTACCTCTCGCGTTTTGTTTACTAACAAAGGAGATCCTTGGTATCTCCAAAACAAAACAGATGTATATCAGTTTTAACCTTAATTTTATTTGTGCATATTATACATTGTTTCTACATCACATTTAGCTTACACAAGGTATTTCTATATTTTCATTTAGATATAGGTCGATGTGGTCGGATCTTGTTGGAGCTGGTTTCCTCTGAATGGTACAGACTTAAAAACACAAAACTCAATTTTGTCGTCTTGATGCTGTTTGAGAAAGGCCCACGCTAGCAACAATGAGCATCAGATGCTCGAAGGCCTCTCTTCCCATCTTCCTTCCACGGGGGGAAAACGATAGGATTTCTTCCGCCTTAGCTCCAAAGGAGAGCGGCACAATTCATCTCAAGACCTGGGCTACAGGAGGCCATTACTTTACGTTCTCTCTTATCTGGCCATCCTTTCAAAGATTAAAGTTCTGAAAACTGCTCGCATCCGGTGATAGCTACGGAAACAATCGATCAACTGGGAACAATCATCTGAATTCATGAATTTAAGGCCCCACCAGGGAATGTTTTGGCAAGTCCCTGGTGTATTTTGATTTTAGCAGGAAATGGCCGCCGTTGACCAAGATATATACAGGGAATCCTTTATCTCTTCGTTTATGGCTTTTATTCTGTCGGCAGTAAATCCAGCGGGCGATTAAATTTTTATGAAGCCCCTTGATCAGGGATTTTTATTTTGGGAATCAAAGAAATCCTTTTGTATTCTCCGAAATCGTTTCTCATACATAAAGGAAAGCTTGTTGAATATGATATATTCAGTGTCCATGACCAGACATTAAACTCGGGATACATTGATGCAGACATTTGAAATTTACGGGCCCAATTTCTTTTCATAATATGTAAATGCCGAGGAATAAATAAATCATCTGATATCTTTTTATTTAATGTGTTTTATGATAATTATGAGAAGTTACTTATAGGATTAAGAAATTCCTGAATTTCCGTTGGAAGTACATTGATATTTACTTTAAGTAAAACAAGAGAATTTCAATTACCTAATGGAAATTTCATTATTTTCTATTATGTGTTCATATAATATGCATTAATATTTATGACCGTATTTTAAATGGTTTGAAAAAAAAAACGGTTTTACTTTAATTATATACAAGAATATTTTATTTCAATTCATTTTCTATTTACAAAATGGAATGAATCTTCAGTTCGCTATCTTTCATAGTTCACAATACTCTTGCAAAACAATGTACTCTATGTCTATGATGTAATTCTTAAAATAGTGAAAATTTTTGTGTATATTATTATATCTATATTATAAACGTAATTTTCTGCATATTAATTGAAACATTATTTAAAACTTTGTTTTTATACAGGGAGTTTCAGCATGTCAAACAAAACTCAGATAACAGCGATTCCTTTAGAGTACATAATACAAATTGCTTAAAGAACTGTACTTCTACAGATTTTTTTTTTGTTGAAAATGGGACGTCATAACCGAAAAAAAAATTCTAACACAGTATGTGCTTGTGCAATGTGCATGCATGTTCAGTAGATATTTTTAACATCCTAGCCTGTAAACATATTCTAATACACACGTTTACGTTTTATGTAAACCTTTTTTAAGCGTGAAGATACATCATGCTTTTCTCTGTTGAGATTTTCTTGAAAACCATGGGTCGTTAGAGAGATAATTCTTCTGACACTTTTTTTATTTCCCATACGCAAAGACCATAACTGTGTAGAGTTTGGGAGGACATGTTGAAACATCGTGTGTTCGTTCTTTTGTATTAATCAATTAACGGTAAAAATATGAAGAAAATCAACGTTTTTGAAAGGTAAATTTCATTACAATTTAATTTATTTTTGCTAAACCTTAACTTTATTAAGATTGAAACTAATTTCAAAACATAAATATTTAATATTTTTAGAACGAATTCAACTACAATGAAGCAAGAGTAGCTTTTCCCTTAATGAAATGCTCACAGTTACGACACTCCGATTTCAAACCGAGGTTATATTTAAAGACGCTTTTCATACATTTCTCTACCTGAACGAAACAGTGTATGTATAGCTATCGCTCCCAAGAGACTATGAATAGAATATGCAACGTTAATTAAAATGCAAGCAGTATATAAGCATGATTAGACTGTCAGTGCTTTTAAGTTGCGGAACATGACCGTTTAAATATTCATAGCGAATCTTAAACAAAGCCATTAGAATTTTGAATGCGCCTATTACCCGTACCCCAGAACCGCCGAAACCGCTGACATTTAGAAAGTGCAGTTTAGGTTCTCTGTTGGAATTCTCGGTTCCAAATCGAAGGGACGTGTATGGGTAGATTAATCACAAGTTGTCCACTCCTACTGTAGGAGTTCATTACCATTTGGATGGGAATTGTTCATCAATAACGGGGATTTTTTTTGTTGGGAGATGAAAACTCAATTTCGCGACGATGTCTTTGTGTTCTCAAGGCAGCCATTAGGAAAGGGAAATGCTGAGAAGGATTCGCTTTTAGCATGGGGTAAGATGAGGTTGAGTGAGCATTGGTCTTATTTCCCCATGTTCTGGCTTGATGGTTTATTAATATCGAATTTGCTTCGTTTTATGAATAATAAAAGAGGGTTGACATTTTACTTGTTCGTGTATTTCACGCGAAGCAATTGACGAGTTATGGTCGTAGGTATATTTACATTTTATGAACAACTTAAATATAATCAATTACAAACAACAAAACTTTTTAGTTGCTGATACGAATGACACATATCTGTTGTTTTGAAAGTTGGTAGACGTTTCTTCTGCTAATGGACTCTAACCGTCTGACGTCACACGGAACCAACACGTGACCTACTGAGCTTGCAATTGGTCACCACAGATACTACACTAGTAGATCTACTAGTGTAGTATCTGTGGTAACCAATGGACTCTAACCGCCTATCTGGTTCGAGACTTCACGGAACCAACACGTGACCTACAACTGAGCTTGCAATTGGTTACCACAGATACTACACAAGTAGATCTACTAGTGTAGTATCTGTGGTAACCAATTGCAAGCTCAGTAGGTCACGTGTTGGTTCCGTGTGACGTCAGACGGTTAGAGTCCATTGCAAGCTCAGTTGTAGGTCACGTGTTGGTTCCGTGAAGTCTCGAACCAGATAGGCGGTTAGAGTCCATTGTTTTTGCTGTATTATAAAGTGAGTTAAGTTTAGTGAGCTGTGTTTGTGAAGATTGCGAAGCAATCCAAAAGGTCCTGCGTAAGCAGTTTACGGGGGCAAGCGATAGCAAGCAGGGGGCGGTAGCTCCCTAGTAATATAAAATATTAAAAAGAAACTTATAAAGACATCATAAGCAGGAAATCGAGTAAAGAATGGTAAGAAATTATTATAAAAGTAGTTAGTAATATTAGTTTTATTAAAAATGATAAGCTAAAACATTCAGCTCATAAAATTCATCGAAGAAACTTTTCGTAAAACTTAATTTACTTTCGTGAAATTTGAAAAGCAATTGGATTTTTAGACCAATCGATATTTTCCATTAAAAGAGGAAATGTATATCTCATAATCGATACACAAAATAATAACTTCAAGAAAAGCTATAAATACAATATTTGTATTGTTAGAAAATGATTAGGTCATTTAGAAAATATTGGAAAATTGTTTGTTATTACCTATTTGTTGTATATTTCCCTAAAGTGCTATACGTACTATATGAAAGAACTACAAATTCGTAATGAATGGTAGGAGACGGGTGACGTTGGTATTGTGTGGTGAAGGAAAGTAGATTATTCAATAATTTTTAATGCTCATGGATTTGAAAACATCTTAAGATAAAGAAGGAGAAGTTTGTGTGATTTCACAGGTTCTGCATTAAGATGACGGACATCGGAAGTAACTATAACTTTTCAGTAAGTTAGAAGGACAAGAAGGGATTCAACTCTTCTTCTGGAATATAAAAGATTCTCTTAACATCAGCTTTATTATGCATGTGGCTTTGAAAGACTACGATGTTCTTCGAGACGTGTTTTACTTCATTGGCATTGATGTTCCTAATAAAGGCAAACGACGAACATCTGGAACAAGAAAAATAACGATGGCCGTGTTTATTTGTTGGCTAATCATGTGTGTGACTTGGACAGTTGTGTTTCTAACAATAGCAGGTGTTGGTTTCTTGGGAATCAAAGCATCTCTTCCAATCTCCATCAGCCCTGTACTGATGATAATCATGTGGACTGTACTTTACTTCAAAAGGACTAACATTGGCGTCATTACGGCAAAGCTTCCGCCTAAGTCGCAATCCCATCAGAGAATTTTCGTTCTGGCGTTATTGGTCATTTGGTTCGTTTATCCCGTATTACTGAGCATCCTGTACAACTATGAAGTCATAGCCCTCGACAGCGAAGACAGCTTCTTCACCATGACCTTCTCTCCTCAAGAACTGGGGACCTACGCCACTGTAGCTCTATCCACTTTGAGTCTGTTTATCAACACCTCCTTCAAAGTGTCGTTTCCATGCCTGGCGACATACCTCCAGAGCGTCTTCTGGTGGAGATGCCGCAGGGAGCTGATGTCCATCCGAAAAGGACTGTCCTCTTTCAAGGTCCGTCAGGGCCCGTTCGGGCTGCAGGTCATCCTGAGGCGCTATCACTCCATTCTGCACACGGCTGGTGCCACGGAAGAGGCATTCTCAACGTTCTCCCTCCTCAACCTGATGCTGCACCTCCTCAACATCTTCTCGGGGCTGTCCATCCTGCTGCTGACCCCTCCCTCGGGACCGTTCAAACTGAACGAGATCTTGATCAGCATGGGGATCATCTGCTCCAGCCTGACCGCGTTCATGACGATCGCAGCCGAAGTCCCGCAGGTGGCCCGACGTGTCGAAGATCGTCTGCACTTGCTGAACGAGAAGATGGCTCTTCGCTGCGGCGAGGAGCAGCCTTTCCTCCAAGCCTTGCTGCAGAGGGAGACCTTCACTTTTTCCGCTTGCGGATTCGTGTATTTCACGCGTAGTCTTATTCTCGCCACGTTTGGGAGCATGCTTACATACAGCGTATTGATCATTCAGTTTGCTTCAAGTGGTACACCCGAAGACCCATAGGCGCCGGCTTTATAGGGTTGGGAGGGGGAGCCCCCCCCCCCAATGCTTTCAGAGGAGGAACTAACTGAGCACCCCCCCCCCAATATTTTTAAAGTAATTTTTCGTCTTCAGTAGGGATTTTGTGAGTATCGGTATCTCACTCAGACATGAAATCCTAAATCCATTCTTATAATAACAAACAAAATAATCTCTCTATTCCAAAAAAAAAAAATGTTTTTGGTGAACGGTTTCCAGAGAAAATCTTTTTAGTTACTGATCCGAATGACACATATCTGGTATCAAAATGTCCGGATTCTTCCGAGGATGTGTATAAAGCTGTTGTATTTTTTAAAACAATTCCCAATTTTAAAATATTTCCACTTTTTTAGATAACGGATGCAGTCTAGAATAGACAGCAACGTCAGTTGAACCTATGACGTCACTAACAAACAAAGTAGTTCCCATCGCGGTGTCCGAATTTTGAGTGAAATGAAGAACGTCAATTTGAAAAATATGATTATTTTGTTAAACCCACGTATATATAGCGTATTTTCGTCGCGATTTCAGTACCGAAACTCCTCCTAGCAACCCAACGAGCTTTGTGTTTACCCTTTTCCTCCTTCCGCGTAGTGACGTCATAGGGTCAGGAAACGTTGCAGTCTAGAATAAGAGGAGTTTTACTACTCAAAACGTGATAAAAAGACGCTATACATGTACATGGGTTTAACAAACTGATCATACTTCTAAATTGAAGTTTACTCAAAATTCAGGCACCGAGCTGGGAACTACTTCCTTTGTGTGCTCTCAGCTTGTTTCTCCAAGGTCTAGTAACGTTGCAGTCAAGAGTCAAGTATAGTAACTTTGAACAACCCAAAACTACGAGTACATGCATTTATGCAACCAAGTGGTTTCTTATTGCTGCCTCTCCACGCATGGTTACCGCCCACGCTCCCCCTCTCTCCTCTCTCCCTCCACTGGGAATGGAAATGCAGAAAGCAAGGAGGAATCCAGGGAGGAATTCCGCCTAGTGTTAATGACATTAGCAGCCGCGTTTATCGTCCTCATCGATCCCCCCGTGAAGACGCCGCGTCCATGTTGCGTTTTCGCGGTGTCTGATTTGCTCAAACATTCCCCAGGAAGAAAAAGTAGTATGCCTTACATTCTATCTTTATCCTACTGCAGATTGTCTAATTAGTGTCTGACGATGCGATAGTTTGTTGTTGTTGCTGGGAATCAATTATTGAGTATTCCCTAGTGTGTAGAGGAGGTTTCCCCTGAAAAATCTGGAATTTTGTGTGGTGTTTTCTGTGTAAATGTTTAGGTTGGGATTAATTAATTGCTATCAGTATTTATTCTAACGTAATCTGCCTGCCACGAAGCGATGGTATATATCGGATTGACTTTTACTTTTGCCGGTTGGACAGACGGCTAACCGAAGCAATTGATTGGATTGTTAGTGGTTACTGGTTACTATTACGAGAAGAATCTTGCTTGCTCGTAAGTAATCATTTGATGAAGTATAATGCTGTTAATGCTCAATCATTTTCCTCTTGTAAAAGAATTTAAGATTTTCTTCAGAAAATATATTATAAAGGTTCAGCGTTTTTGTCACAGTAGAAAACACAAGACTCTTATTATTGTTAAAATTGATTCCCATATTAAATTTCATTTAATATAAAGTTTTCATTTTCAGATTAAAACACTCAAACAACACAATAGTTCGTCATTTACCCCATAAAGACACGGAATCTTCACAAACAGCAGTTTATGGTGTTTCATCATGTCCTCCAAAACTCTGTACACGCGCACAGTTAGATTCCTTGCGTGTAGTACATAAAAAATATCCAAAGAACCATTATACATACTATACTCCTACCACCACGAGAAAAACGTTGATAGAAAAACAAAACATTGAAAAGAAATTCAAATCTAAATGATACTCGCACAGATTTGGCACAAAACTTCTTTTACAGCGTTTATGAATTGCGATCACCCCCAAAATTGAGGGAAATAACCAGTTTCCATAACCATGAAAGTAACAACTCTACTCTAACTAATCTCGCTACATCTGAAAAATAAAAGTTAAATAAAAGCAAAATACTTAAAAGAAGCAGCCTGGAATCGAACCGGGGACCATTAGGTTACTAGACGCATACCATACTACTAAGCCATCGGTGCTGATGTTAGGATTGTTCAGTAACATAAATTTAATGTTATAAAACACTTAACAGTACCGTAAACAAACTCCATTACTGCGCATGCTTCAACTGTCGTGGAAATAACCACGTCGATAAAAAAGCAATATGACGTCATACAGATTTTGTGGCAATTTACTTGAAAACTGTGCAGGTACTGAGTGTAGTTCTTAGGGAGTTTCTATGTACTTCACGAAAGGAATCTGTACATACTTTTGACGGGACTGACTCGCTGAAACACCCTGCATTCGATATAAACCCATTAATCTCCATCAGTTCATACAATACAACATAAACCACCCAAAAACAAGACACACACAAAGTAACAACAGGGAACAAAAGCCACTGGTTGAATTATTGGGAAGCGTAAACCGATGAATTTACCTGCCTGGTGAGAGTGAAGGTGAGGTTACTGGTGGTGACCCATCCCTCCGAGGTCTCGCGGACGCTCTCAACCCCCGTGTCCACGCTCTGGCCATCCATCGTCCACGTCAGCTCAGATCTGGGGTTGCTGGGGTCAGTCTCGCAGCTCAGAACCACCGTGCTCCCTCGTGGGGCTTCGTTGGGACCTCGGATCCAGAGTTTGTTGGAGAGGTCTGTTGGGACGGAAATATTGGTTAGCTGATATTTATAATAACTTTTTAAAGTGAATAAAATCATGTCTTTACCTTAATATCAAACACTACTATCTCCATTCGGTAAACTTCTGAAGCAATTGAATGAGCTTCTCCAATGATCCGATTGTGCAGGATCGGGATTTCCGAAGTTTACTGAATAGAGATAGTTGTGTTTGATATTAAGGTGACGATTTGGTTGTTACTTCAGAACTGAATGAACATGTGGTGAAAGTTTTAGCGCATATGAATGAATATTTTGTACTTTATACCGTTATGATGTTACCGTGATCTTACTTTTTACCGTTACCCTTTAAATATTGCCGAACTGTTTTGGATAAAAAGGATTAAAAATACAGTTACATGATGCACAAAACAGTTATACTATACGATGATAGTTATGAAAATTTGGTAATGTTTAGCGTCTAAAATAATATGAATATTTTTAACTGGAATCTCAAACGATTTTTTCTTCCAAGAAAAATAATTACTTTTTACTTCTGTTCATAAACAAAATTAATATTTTCAGAGATTGAAGTTATATGTATCAACCAACAGATATGTATCAACCAATATTTTACAACATCAGTTTTATTAAAACTTCGATAAGTTTTCTTGGAGTTCAACTGGAGCTATAGCGTCTGCTAGCCACTTGGCCTAATCACTTTAGTTAAATTACTTACTCAAACAAATGCATACGTTTACATTTTCAATTATATCCGTTAATGAATATATAGCTGCATTTAACAGTTGTGTAGTGAACTTTCGCTGTTGTGAAGTATTATTTTACGTTTAATTTAAAAAATAAATTGAAAATATAAATTCAACTTAATTTCATAAATGAAAAACCAGGTATCCTCCTAACACACATAAAATTATTTTGATCCTGTTTAGTTATAACATGAAGATATAAATATTGATTGTATTAAAAGAATAGCTTTTAAATTATCTTGAAATAAACAGATTTTGTTAATAAAAATGTCTTTTTGATTGTATTTTAAGTTAGAGAACTAAAATAAATGGAATTATTGCAATAATTTTATTTTGTTGTAATTTTAAAGAATTAGTATTGCAAGTAGAAGGGCAAAAACTGCATGAACAGTCAGACTAACATATTTTTACAAAGAATCTAAACAGTTTCAAAACCTACCATTCTTATATTAAGATGCTTGATTTAAGCTAGGAGGAGCCAAAATAAATATTGTCATAAGGAACATGCTTAAGTTATTCTAAAGTTGGGAATGTTCTTAAAAACATGATTTATTATTCGCCCTAGAAAGGCAATTTATTTTCGGTCTATCATCACTGTAAGTCACTTGGCATTCGTAAGTATTGAGGTTGATGATAATGCCCTGCTTTGAATTTTTGATCTCGTAGATATTTTATGATCTTATTCTTCCACATGGGGCAGAAGAAAGCTTGAAATGATACTACTTCGCCAGAATTCAAAAACTGCGAGAATTCCTAAAACAAATGCACTATGCAAAATATTTTGAAAGCATTGAAGTTTCATTCTCGAAGAGCTGTACGTGAAGGGAATAGTTTCCATTTTTTAGGTTTCTCGAACAATAAAAGCTAGGGAAAGTAGGCGAGCAGAACATAAGTGTTTTTTTTTTCTTTACTCGGAATAATATTTTTCATTAAGAAGTCTTTTATTCAATGTTACACGACTTTCATAAGAAATAAGATGTGGAATTTCAAACCACAAAACGCCCTATGTTACAGTAACCCTGCTACAAATATGCTAAATGTTTCATTTGAGTATTACGTATGTAGATTGGGAAGATATTTCTGATTTACACACAGACATCTAAACATGTTTTGAAATTCCTAAAGCTTACATTTGGAAAACAATGTATAGTACTTTTGTAAAAGTATTTTAAAGCGGCCACATTTTACTGTTGTTTATTTGCATGTTTTGAACAATTAACTGTTTCAATTGAAATTTGTCTGAAAAATATTGTGAATAAGTCTGATGAAGACTACTGGGATAATATTAAAAGAAATTGCATAATAATAAAATAAAATTATCTACCATATACTATAAACGACCCTTAAGTATTTTTAGTTAGTCACCCAGAGATTTAAGTATGGCATTAAAATGTTTAACCCAATTTTAGAACTAAATGATTACTTAAGGGGACTCAGTACCAAAATATGGTCAAAATATCGAATTTGAGATTTTGCAATCAAAGTGAAGATAGTACCCTTAGAATTATTCCTACCAAGTTTCATATTGATATGGGGATTCTAAAATTAAAAATTTTGAGATTTCTGAGGCCTAGATAGGCTTAAGAAGCCTAGTTTTCTATCTTTAAACGGCTTTTTCTCAAAACAAGGTTTTTAATGTTTAAAATCTAAAGGCTTTTTTTTCTAATCATCCAAACCACTTCAAATTTTGTAGTCATTATCAGTAACACCTGTTTAACATCTTCAGGCATGGATTTTATAATATATTTATTACAATTTTTTTACGGAGCATTAAAGTGGAAACTTAGGGTATTTTTTCGAAAAAAATGCCAAATTTAAGAGTTTTTTTATTTTTCAGAAACTTTTATAGATAATCAAATTTCCATGCCTACAAATGACTATATATGTTAGACTTATGTTCAGAAAAAAAATCAAGTCAAAATAACATAGAATAAGGGAGGAGTTACAATTTAAATGTAGGGTAATTTCTGGCATTTTTTGAAGTTTTTTGTAATTCTTTTAAAAAATAAATTTTTGAACTCGCTTTTTTGGCTAAATATGAATTAGTATGAAGTAAATACATAATTTAAAACCTTAAAAGATAATAAAATCCAGTTATTAGAAAAAAAAAATTTGGTACCAAGTCCCCTTAACTACAAATTGAAATCAGATCATACATTAAAATTAACATATTAGAGAGGGAATATTGATGAATTATTGGCAAGAGTAATCGAATATTTTTAATTATCACTTCATCAGAGAAATAAAAATCAGTTAAAACGTTTACTCATCTATTATAATCTAAAAAATACTACATTTAACTAAGTGCATTTAAGCACTAAGTTAAATTTAATTTAAATAAATTAATAACCGCTACATCAACATTTCCGTCAACAACTACATCATCAACAACCGCAACTATTTTTTTTTTCGATGTAGCGGTAGTAAGTGTAAAAAGGAAAAGTGGGAGAAGCAACTACTTTAATTAAAGTCGTTGCAAAATTTAATTATCAAAATGTTTACCGTTAATATAAACATTCTAGATTATTCCGAGCACAAAGTTAGTCTACGGCATTATTCGTAATACAAGGCTTATTATTGAAGTGGACTGTGAAAGGAAACCTCTCGTAAAAGGAGTCGCATTTTCGGGACAGAAGTCATTTGATCTATAATACTCAAAGCAGTCTCTTGAAGAGTAGGAGGATCAATATACGTCTCAAGATATTTATACATATCCTATATGCTATTTCCATACAGACTCTAATCACAGTTCCAAAGTTTTACATTAGACATTCTCTAATATTACGTGTCCAAGCATGTGTTATTGTGATTATTTTCCTTTAAATTATGTATCGGAGGATTATTAAAATGACTTTCCATACATATGGAATGAATCAAAACGAGAGTAGTTCATGAGGTAATTGTGGAAAATTTTTAAGTAGACGAAAACTTTAAAGCAATTTAAATGTATTTGCTATTTATTGAAGTTTCATGGACATTTTTTGCGTACTTTTTATAAATTATAGAGTTATCAATAGAAAAATAGCATTGAATAAATTTCAAAACATACAGTTCTTATGGATATTTCACCTAAGTTTATAAATTTCAATAAATTCACTCAAGTGTATCAATTCACCATTTATTATTTAGTTAAGCGTGGCTAAAATCGAGTCTTAGGTAATTATACAAATAAACACAACAATTTTGAAAATAGGTCTTTTTCTACATTTACACATAATTACTATAGAGAACGAGTCATTAGTTTTCAGGTGGATAGAACTCTCATGTTTCAAACAATGTAATCTCGATAAAATTTTCTTTTTTATGAATTAAAAACACTTCAGTGAACAAAACTAAACCTTCTTTTTACAGTAAGTTTGTTCAAAAAATTTAATATCCGTATATTCTTACTTTTAAAAAACAAGTATATTATATTGAAGGAACATCAAACAAATTAATTACTTTCATGTTCGTCATGAATAGGGTAATTATTGTCAAACATATCAAACTTTTTTTTAACAAAAATTAACCGAATTACTTTTATAAGAAAATATTGGATAATTAATATTTTTCGACAGAGTCCTGCTAAAAAACCATCTTATGTTGGGTAAATTAAATCTAACCTGAATATTTTCAGAAAGTATACGGGTATGAAATTTAAAATTGTGATACGTTTTTAAATTATGGTGTGGTTTTAATCAATTTTTTAACTTAACTGTACTTTTTAAATTAGACTACTTTTGTCAAAAGTGTAAATAAAGGTTTCAGGTAAAGAAAAGAAAAATTTAATTTATTTCGTAAAATTATATACCTACAGTATAAGGGACTAAAATATTGTCTTTATTTTCTAAAAACCTTTTGGGAAAAATAGTAAAATATTTCAATTTAAAAATATGAAACTAATATGGCTATGTGATATGATATGTTTTAATTAAAGATGAGCATAACGGGCTGTTTTGCTTTGGTCTAGACTTTTAATCTATTTATACTGACTAGTCGTGTTCTAGTATTTAGACTGACCAGTGTTTAACATCTCCTGGATCACGGAAAAATAGTCGGGTCATTCCACGTCAAATCAACACACTTTTTGGCATGACCATCTCGGATTTTCTTAAAATTTGGTACACATGTTCTACTTATAGGAACTCTGAAAAGTACCAACTTTCATAAAAAAAATATTAATTGGTTCTGGAATTACAGGGGCGTAAAGTGGTCAAAAATGGGCCAAAAATGAACCAACATAAGTTCCTTAAATTGCTCTATAGGACCTTCTAATTGGGTTACACAGATGGAGTTGGTGTCATTTTAAAGTATTTTAAATGTTCTTTTTAATGGTGCAAAATGTGCTACACAATTTTGAAAAACAATAGATTTTACAGAACAAAATAGAACTAAAAGTTCGATTTCTATCAAATGTACCACTTTTAAAATTTTGAAAAAAATTCCAGGAATAGATAATATTATTCTAAATAATCTGGTAAAATTATAGGATGGGACAAAAATGGGATCAGTGTCAAAAACTATTTAAACCAAAGTTCGATTTTTCTTGTATCCACTTAAAAATTTTTAAAACTATATTTTTTCATTTATTTGATGCAAATTGATTTGTATTTAACTGCTGTTGACAATTAGGGCCCCTGCACAAACTTGGTGTACCCCGGGCTTCATATTTACAATCTGTATATTAATTCAGGCCATTGTATTGTAACAATGCACATAAAGTAAATATGAAGCCCGAGCTACACCAAGTTTGTGCAGGGGCTCTAATTGTCAACAGCAGTTAAATACAAGTCAATTTGCATCCAATTAATGAAAAAATATAGTTTTAAAAATTTTTAAGGGGATATAAGAAAAATCGAACTTTGGTTTAAATAGTTTTTGACACTGATCCCATTTTTGTCCCATCCTATAATTTTACCAGATTATTTAGAATAATATTACCTATTCCTGGAATTTTTTTCAAAATTTTAAAAGTTGAACATTTGATAGAAATCGAACTTTTAATTCTATTTTGTTCTGTAAAATATATTGTTTTTCAAACTTTTATAGCACATTTTGCACCATTAAAAAGAACATTTAAAATACTTTAAAATGACACCAATTTCATCTGTATAACCCAATTAGAAGATCCTCTAGAGCAATTTAAAGAACTTATGTTGGTCCGTTTTTGGCCCATTTTTGACCACTTTGCGCACCTGTAATTCCAGAACCAATTAATATTTTTTTATGAAAGTTGGTACTTTTCCAAGTTTCTGTAAGTACAACATGTGTACCAAATTTCAAGAAAATCTGAGATGGTCATGCCAAAAAGTGTGTTGATTTGACGTGGAATGACCCAGTCCGCTTAATTAATGAAACATATTAAAATGCGTTTTATTTTTAACATTAATGTAAAAAAAATGTATCATATAATAAATATAAGTCTTAATTAATGAGAAACTATTATTTAGTATCAAACTTTCTGTTAGTATATAAATAGGTTAATGAACAATAACAAAAAGGGTTCTTCCATGTCCACATAGACTCATAAGGACAGATAAGCATGAATTTATGACGAGTGACATTAGTTCTAACATCATTTTTGACTGACAACAACTCAACTTCACTCTGAATTAAATTAAATTATTAAAATTTATTATAATGGAAATAAATTGTTTAAGTCATTAATTTCTATTAAGTTAACCATTATTGATGTTTTTTTTAATTAATTATCACCCTGCTAATATTATATACCTCGAAAGTTGTACCGCAGGACTAAAACGGTCCTATCGATAAATTAAACTGTATTGTTGCAGGAAGAGGGGCAAAGGTTATTTGAAGGTCAAGTGCCCCCTATTGCTTGCATGCTAACAGAATCCAACGTAACATTTTTATTTATTTGATGTGTTAAATTTAAATACATATTTTTTAGGGAAATATTTTCAAAACACGCTTACCTTGTTTTGTTATTAATGTTTTGCCCCTTTGTTCAGATTTGTATCCCTACGCAGTGGTACATTTTCCATAATGTTAAAGTATAGGAATTTTGCACTCCAGGTTTTTATGTATAGCTCAGTGGGTAGCAGTGAATAATATCCTTAGTCTATTATAGAAAACGTAAAATTGATAAAAACTTTTATGTTTAATCGCCCAAACTGATCTGAAATTTACATGTTTTCATCTGACAATAATAAAAGCTTTCCATAGAAAGCAAATTAAAAAATATATTAACTAATGATTAAACGTATAACTTATAGAGTATTTTCAATCACATGACTCTGCCTAACAACGGCCTTAGCAACGTTGTTTATTCGCCAAGTGACGTCATGTGCGAATGCTGCTATTGGATACTTCTATGTCCCGCCCCTAACAACAGCCTTAGCAACGTTGATTTTGTCCTCCAAGTGACGTCATGTGCGAATGCTCTATGCTAGCAGTACCTCATACACATTTTTAAATCAATACAACTGAACCTAAACTCTCAACACAACAATGGGAAAACGAAAAACCCCATCCTTACTCCAAAGACACCCCACCATCACAACACACGAGAATATTTATATCACCTCCCCCTCCGGAAGACTAAAGAAAAGAACAAAAGACACCACATCAGAACGACCCTCTAAAAAGCCCCCCATCGTTAAAAATTGCCGAATCTGCACTTCGAAACTCCCCGACTGATAACACTCCGCGAAAAAGAAAACTCTTAATGGATTCCAAGCCGAGAAGTTTATCCAGCAATTTATTTCGCCCGGCCGCGATTGTTTTATTTGTGGGGTATCAGGAAATTAAAGAATCAGTCCAAAAGGGGCCACCTGGATCTAAGGGGGCACTTCTCCCTCTCTTTTAATTAAGTTCCTGTTGCGATTCCTGTTAGAGAGAGGAATGGATTTTTCTGTGGGGGAACTTTCCATCTCTGGAATCGAAGAAATATATTCGTTTAATTAAAATTTGACTCCGAGAGGCTTCTTGCGTTGTTTGAGGGGGGAGGGGTGGAGGGGGTGGTAAAGGAAGGGGGTAGTTGTAACTTGGTCAGCAGCTGGAAGCCACTTTGTAAATTGGATGGGGGTGGAATTTTTAGAGCTGGGTATCGGAGAGTTGTAATTTTATTTGAATGATAGAATCGGTCGCAATGTTTTAAAAAATTATAATTTAAGTTAAATCTTCTATTAAACTATTACTTATCAATGTTTGATAATACATTATGTCATACAGTTATTGAAATTTTTACAAAATTTTCGACTAGATTTTTTTTTGGTTATTTTAATATAATATTAACTATATTAAACCGACTATATAATTAATATAATATTTTATATAATATTATATTTAATACTATATTTATGATTAGGGAAACGTTTCCTGACTTTTTACAATGATTACCATAATATACTAGTCCTAGATACATACACGGTTCCAAAATTTGTGAATTTTGAACCGTATGTGTTTGTAAACATAACCGTATAAAAAACCGTAAAACTCGGTGGTTTTTTTGCGAATTTGATTGGAAAATGCCCTTAAATTTCAATAAAGAATATACAGACCATACATAAAAAAATACTTAATAGTATAAATTATAATTTGTTATGTTACATTTCTTTAAAATTCAATAAATTATCTTACAGTTTAAAATATCCATTGATTACGAAATTACAATGCATGTTCTAAAAGTTCTAAAATTGGTTTCACTTTAAAAGTATATAAGTATTAAACTATAGTGACATTTCAGATTGACGTGCAAGGGTAGAGCTTTTGATTTCATTCTTTACATGTTATGCAAAATATGTAGGTATGTTACCATCCCTTTTTGCGTTTTAAAATGGATCACTTATGATATACATTTTAAGGCTTTCTTCAAAAAAATAAACAACTTTTATCATTTTATACGATATCGATTAAAATATATATCCTTGATCATACACAAGCTAGAACTTATTTAAGGAAAAGTTTGTTTCACTGTCATAAAACAATCCTCACAAAGAAACACTTTTACAGGCGCTCACATTAAAGTTGTTTTCATTTCACAACACTCTTTTGAGCTTTTCTTCAGCTGAAGTAAAGGGATTCAAAATGAACAGAATTGATTTTGAATTACTTTTAGAAGATATTATAAGACTATTTAAAGTTATGATAGTTTCAAAAACGTACCATACTTTTACACGTATATACTTTTGGAAGAAACTCTACTTTGGCGTGTTTTAAGGGTGCTTTATAAAGATCACATTTCAAGTGCAGCATTTTTCAATTAACGATCCTATTTTCCAATATTCAGGTAAACTCAATAAACGAATTAATTTTGAATCCTCTTTTCAATTAATTAATCCAATCCAAGAATCTCTCAATTACCGCAACTGCTCAAAGGAAAATCAAGCATGAAATATTTTTTTAAAAAATACCTCTCACAACAAAAGCACGCGAAACGAAACATTCCGCCATCTGATCCTTCTCAAACCGTACCCGTGTCTTATCTGGGCGAAACCCATCCTACCTTATAACGAGAAAGTCAAACAGTATTTCTTCAAAAACCCGGCCTGCAAGGTTTAGACGCATGGATAGAGGGTATATTTTGCGGAACACTGCGTCTAAGAAACGATTGAAGGGTGAACCAAAATGAAGACGATGTGGGGTTTTAGAGACAATAACAAAGCAGGGGCACAGCCTCTATTGCCACGACGGTCTTTGAGAAACAAAGCGCGATGCAGGCTTCGCTGAACAAGAGAGAAGACCCGAAGAGGATTTCATTGTTTAGGAAATTAATTCAAAGGGAAGAACAAATTTATCTTTTGTAATCGCTTTTGAAAGGGAGGAGAGGTTTTAAAAAGCGGATTCCGAGAAAAGACATGCGTCTCTTTAATGTGCTGGAGAATTATCCGTTGTAATTCATGAAACTTTTAGCTCGCGGTAGGGGCATTTTTTTCATCTAGTGTGTTTTTCTTTATTGATGACTAAGGAAACAAGTTCTGTTTATTATTGTTTTTTATGAGAATTATGTTTTGAAATGTTTACTCTCACTCATCTGTTCTTATTTAACCACCTCGGGGTTATTTAAACAGTTTGAATAAAATGTTCCTCAGGTTGTCTGGAATGATGTAATGATGCAATTATGTTTTGAATAGTATACTTTAATTGTTAATTTGCTTAAATACTTACTCCTTATTTTGGAAGAGAATAGAGAAAACAATTGTTAGAGGTAGTTAAATATTTAATGAGTTAATACAAAGCAGCAATTAAATACGCTCTGCATGGTTATAAATGTAATGTTAATCATATGTGAGTAATACAAATAAACATTATTTTTATACCTTAATTAACGAGGCTAAATGCATCTAAAAAATAAGGAACCAAATAGACTGAGTAAATTATATTTATGTAAAGAACTGGAAATTAATGTAAATTAATAAATCTATGTTTGGCTTTCCTCATAAAACCCCTCAAAACATTTTCATCTAGCATATAGTATATTTAAAAGAATAAAACACTTTAAAACTTTTATAATGTTATAAAATTTGGTATAAAACTACCTAAAAATGTGTTGTAAGTTAAAAACAAGATACCGTTTGCTTATAAAATAGTAATAAACTAAGCATAACATATTTTGAATTAAGAGTTTTATAGGAATTCTAGCTAAAAGCATTAAATAAAAAAGTTCATTAACTAATTATTTCCTTTAAACTCCTGCACATATGTCAAAAGCAAGCTGAAAAATGTTTGGTAATAATTTGACTAATGGAATTATTTTTTACAGATTACCATGTACTGTTTACCTTATTAAAAGTTGCGTTAGAACTATTTAGTTACTAATATTTTTGTACGTTACTTTAAATTTTACTAATACTTTCCTGCTTTATTAATCGAATACATCAAAGTGAACACATAAAATATTTTAATGATATATTTGCTTAGGCAGTTAAATTATAAATATATAATATTAAAAAGGATTAAATCTGTAAACAAGTACTAAGTTTACTCTTAAATAAATATAAGTTCATAATTTTAATGTATTTTAATAAAAACGTAAATCTCAAACCGAAAATATATTTCTAGATTATTAAGTTTCAAAAGAAATTTTCTTTAAAGGAAATATCATTTTCTGTAACTATTATAATTTAGTTCAAAAAATATAGTTTCTGAAAAATAGTTCTGAGGTATAAAACTAGAATTATTTAACTGATAGAAACCAAACACTATACAGATTGAAAAATATTATAAAATGTAAATTGATAATTTTTCTAGTTAAGGATGAAAATACATAAGCATACTTTTATTTCAATCTAAACAATTCGGACTTCTTTTATTCTTTATATATATTCTATTTGCATTAGACTAATTGGATTTTTGCATGGATACATTCTAAAGTTTTAAAGAAAGGATTTTTTATGCACTAAAGCATTATTCTTTTATTGTAACATGCAAATAAAAACAACTTTTATATTATCTTTAAATGGATGAAACTAAGATTTCAATACTAAGACAAATTTTAAAATTATTTTTCTTAGCAGTTCAAACAGAAAAATTACTAAATCCATTAGATTTCAACATTTTTACTTATTATCTTTATTTATCTTGGTAATTCTCTTGACAAAATATTGCTAATACTCAGTGTTTTTTAACTTCTTATATTTTTTTCATACATGCGTACACAAAAGTTGTAATGGAGTTAAGCAAGCTGAAAATACCATCTTAAGAATCCAGATAAAAAGCCATCATAACCTCAACTAAAGTGTTATAAGGTTACTATTTTTAAGGGAACACAATTCTGGAAGAGCTTTTAGAAGCACCCTGCCTTGACATTAGTGAAAAGTTGTTTTCATACCATCTCTGGAGTAACTGCTTATTGAGATCATATCTGGAGAGATTATGCTAGTGTTTTAGTTCAGAACTTCAAAGGAGCTTTTTACAGTAATGCTCTTCAAAAAGGATATTTATAAAGCCAGAATATGGAAGATATCGCTTTCGGAATTATATTCTTAATGTTATGCACTTATCCTTAGTTTGCAACAAAAAGAGTAAACTTACTCGTCAAAATATGTTTTAAGGTTTGATCCCAAAATTTCATGGGTTTAGTTTTGAGAAACGATTTCTTGTTTAGAATTTTTTTAAATTTATTCAACTAAGAGTTTAAGGAGAAATACTGTATATTCTGAAGCATCATTTAAAATTTTAAATAATTTCAAAAAAAATTTGGGAAACATATTTTTTGCAATTGTGCGGGTACAGAATCTATAATTCTTGACCACTGAATTGGCCAAAGGAGTTACCACTAGGCATTTCCACCCAGCACCTATGGACCGGAGCCAATGAGGTGAGGTACTGCTACCCGCGCCAAATATACACTCGCTCGCACAACCCCTTTTTTACAGGGGACCATATTCATTCATTACCACAAGGACATAAATTAACATTCATCCCAGGTATGGATTCGAACCCTAGATGCACGGCTTCGCAGTCACATGATCTAACCACTAGGCCAGTACGCCGTCAAGATCACATTAGTTATTTAATTTCTTCTGTTTTGCCAGTTTCTTAATATGTGAATATTCCACTTGTTATTGAATTAGGTTTAATTTAAAAAAATACAACATATTTTTAAGCCTATGGAAACAAATAAACTGACCTGTGAAAGTTATTACGTACAAAAAAAAATGTAGTTAATATTCATTACTTTCTACCTTTCAATAAAGCAACAAAATCAGTTTATCAAGATATTTAGAGTTCTGTTCTAGTTACGCATTTCACTTGAAAAAATTACTGAGTTGCAACAGACTTTCCCAGATGGATTTAACTTATGATCCCCTTCTTGTTATCGATTTTCTTACAGTCCACAACCTAAGAATAAGCAACGTTCAACCTCAAGCTAAGGATAAGTTGAGGATAAGCAACAACAACAACAACTGAAGACTGTACTTCAAAAGCGAGCTAAGTGCCAAAACTAAAAAAAAAAAAAAAATAAGTTAGACCCGAAAAGCCAATCTAAGTGACATCACCAACCCAACACCCTATAAATCCAGCTAAGTGCCACGACCATGATTAGTAGGTCAAAAACGGCCTGAAAGATGACTTATGATGTGTGTTTCTATGGAGAATCAAATTTAAAATAATGAATTACGGGAAATTTCCTTTTTGGCACTTAGCTCGTTTTTGAAGTCCAGTCTTCAACTTGAAAAAATGTTTTATTCAAATTAAATATTCACCGACTATAAATCTGTTCATGAACATATATTTTCTTCACACGTTTCAAAATGCCTACTAATTTGAGAAACGTGAACGCACATTCCTATGGATTTGATTCAAACTTGGAACTGCGGAAAGTCCCGATGTAGATATCAATCAGAATCTATATCAGGAATCAGAACCAGAACCTCCGTCGAAAAAGGTTCCCCAAAAGTCAGACACAAAGGAACTGGTTCTAAAAGAGCTATCCTCACTCCTGACTCGAAAGGAAATTAAATTGCTAATTACTTTGGAACCGAGTAATTAGTGTTGACGTTCTCCGCCTGAGTTAAATTGGTATGTTCCCTCTCCGAGAACGAATCTTAACGCCTCACTTCTGCCCGCTTGGAAGTTTCAATTACTGATATTGTGTGTGGGTGGGTGTTAATATGTTTCTTGAAATAGTACGAGAAAGGCATTTGTGCGAGGGTAGAATCCTTTCGGTTATGGATGTACCGATACGCTTTGATTTGGTGTGATGGAAATATTTTTGGTTGCGTGTAAGTAAAAGATTAAAGAGTTAAGCGTAAAAAAGTTAAATTCCGTTAACGGTTCCTCTGAATACAGGCATGTTCTTTTGGACACCAAAAAGTAGATAAATATTGCTAAATACTTTCAAACTCATAGATTGAAAGGTTTAGTTAGATCAATAACCGTCCAGTTTATCAATGAAAATCATAAAAAAATTGTCGGTATTTGAATATATGGCGAAAAAGAGCTTGCCGATATTAAGAGGGAATTGAACCAGTAAGAACCTAGTTCTGGTTTCTTCGATTAACAGTTGAAGGAACGTATGAAAACATCATTCAAATAAATATTATGTATTTTATTTAATTAAAGTGTTGCTATTTAGGCCTGTTTCTTTAAATTTAAAAACATAGGTTAAAAGTTTTTTTTTTTTTGCTTATTTTATGCTAAAAGATTATTTTTTCTTGCGGAAAATAAAATATCTAATTGTTTTAAGATTTGCCAGTTTTATTTCGAAGTGACAAATAGTTAAATTATGACATTTCTTATGCATTACTGAAGTATGTAGAAATCTAGGCAAGTAAAATGAAAAAAGCAGAAAGGCTAAGCATTTAAAAAAAATAATTACAGTAATGCTAAATTTTAACAACCAAAAGGCACTTAGTAAAAGTTTACATCAAAAGTTTTTCTAAAATTATAGGCATGAAAGCCGTATGCCTGGACTAATACTATAATGCTGTTGGAAAACTTAAAAAAAATAAACAAACAAGCCAAATAAATATGTTCTTTAAAATATAATGAACCACTTAAAAATTTATCAAAAACATTTTAACAAAAGACTTCTATTATTTTTGCAGCTATGCGGAAAAGATTGAAAATGTGAGGTATGTAGCAATGAAACACAATTCGGTTTTTTTTTTCAGAATTTGAGTTGGAATGAGAAACAGAATTTCACATTATACATAAAAATCACAAGAAAAAAACGGTGCTAGTCGTTTTGCCAACTCTTAAATTTCCTACCCCTACTTGTTGGCCTTACACAACACAAATTCCTAAAGCAAAGATTAAACGGAAACTAGGGGGGTAAGAAATTTCAGAGTTGGCGAAACCTCTGAGACACCAAAAAAACAAATCAGTTATATGAAACATAAAACATCAACTTCTACCACAAAGTATAAAAAATTAATTTTCGTAAGAAGACGACTGACGATCAGTTAGTTCTGTCTACTGAAAATACTTTATTCCTTGTTCTTTTTTCCCCAAATCTTCGCTAGAATAAACTTCTGGCAATAAAAATACGAATTGGCGTTCTTTTCCTTAACTTAACATCCAACACCCCGATTCCTTTTAAGTCCCCCCACACACTAAGTCGTCTAGCAACTACTTTCCATCCATTGCCGAATAAAACTTTGATATTTTGTTTCCAACTTCAAAAAGCATCCGTCCTCGCCTCTTAATCTCGGCTCTTAAGCATCCGCATTCCGTTTCTTCTTGGGGAATCCGGCGATAATTCCGATTTTGCACAAAAGGAACCACCACTGAAATAAAAAAAAAACCCTCTAACTTCTACAAGTGTAATTGTAATTAAGGAAATGGCCTTTCTTTGATGTTTGCCGAACTGAGATTTTAATTCCGAATCGTTAAAGGGGGACAGAAAGTATCGTTTTCTTGAAAGGGAAGGCAATCTCCCGACTTTAGTGCTCAACATAAAGCTTTTAAGGGGATCAAGCTGCAGGAATAAAGTTAATAAGGGTGTATTGTGTTTTCAGCTAGAACATATCCCTCTTTAATTGTCGACACTGAAAGAGGGGAAGAACGGGTAGGTTGTTCGGTTTATCTGTTGAAAAAAAATTATTCTGCGTCATAAAGCAAACATTTGTATGCCTGAGTTGACGAGACTCAACCTGGAGATGGAAGCTAAGAGAAGTTTTAATATTTTTTACTGTTGAATGCTTTAATGGAACACATCCTGCTTCCCATTTTCTGAATAAGTTCTTGAACTTCGGAGAGTGTTTTTATGAGGATGGGTTTAAATCATCTTGTATTAAAGCACTTTTCATAAATTATGCATTTTGGGAGATTTACTCTTTTGGAGTTTTGAAGTTGTATGTGGAATTTTAACTTTTGTCCTGATGCATTAAAGGGTTAAAATAAGTTTAAAATGCTGTGTTTTTTTTAATTTCTCAATTTAAGCTAAGATTACCGATTTAATGAACGATCAACACATTTTTGTGATATACTTCATAACCTGATTTTTCTTTATTATTTTATAACTATGACATAACGGTTTGGTTAATTAGTTATTAAATAGTTTCGATGGCATTTTTTTTCTTCAAATTTTAGAACCTTTAAAAATATTGATAAAATAAGCAGGATGCAATGATCATGAAATGAGTGTTAAAAGATTGTTTTAGAATTATAAGGAATATAAATTAAAATAAAACAATTTATTAAATCTTTATATTTATTATACCTTTAATTAAAAAACAGCAAAAATGGGCCTTGAAATTACCTACCCCATTTTTCAAGAGATATGGAAATTATTTCATCAAATAACTATTGGTTTCAGAACTCAAATCTGTAATTTGAAACGATGAAAAAACTTCGAATAAAAACCGGTGCTAAAAGTCACACAGGAACTGGTTTAGACGCCAATCAGTATGTTTAAGATAAATTGCTCTTTTTCAAACCCAATAATCACCGTCAGAAAAGGACTATTAAGGTAACGTCTTTCTTATGTAACGCCCTAGGCTCTTTAACTGATCTGTCATAATAACTATCGCAAACTTGAATCGGCAAATAATCCTAAGGGGATTTGTTTTTATGGTCTGCAAACTGCAGAAGCGCACCTCATTTGGGGGAAAACCTACAGAGATAAAATACTCTGATTTGTAAAAATTAAGTTCTAAACTGTTGTAGTGTTTCAGTATTTTTAACCAAAATTATTCATCGTACATAAAAATTTAGGATATGAGAAAATTTAAGTGAGAATGAGAGTTCTTAGCGTTCCCTAAAAATAAAAATATTTAGTAATTATAATAATTAGTGATGATGACTTTTTTTGTTAAAATTATTTAGAGACAGATTTTAATTACAAAAAGTTAGCGAGTAACATATTTAAAAACCTTTATTGGTACGTATTTAAAATTAGTGTATTTGTTACGGGCAATGTAATAAATCCGGTCATTATTAATAATACCTGCGTATTTCGGGCAAAGTGTAGTAAATTCTCATTGATAAATGACATTGAGTTTATAACATTGCCCGCCTTACTTTGGACATTATTACTAATGCACGGTTTATCACTTTTCCCATGAAACATATAAAATTCGGATAATCGGATTTTTTCCGATTTAAAATGTATATTTTTAATTAATTACTGTACGTGTGTTTAAAATGCTGGATGCAGTTTTTGTACATGATTTTCTTTCGCAATAACTTGGTATTTTTAAAATTATCAGAATTTGTTTACACCGATACTTATGGTACTTATTTTTTACGCATTTATAAATTTCATAATTAAAAACTATATATTGGTACATACAAAAACCTTTTATTTGGATTCGGTATTACCTTTCACTAAAATCATATCTCTGTACACTAGAAACTAAAACTTTTAATGTGGAAAAACTTTTCAAGCATGCATTTGAGCTCAAAATAACAAAACCTAAGAGTAAGTGAACATATTTTTATCACAATTATTATAGTACAAGTGCTAACAAGAACTAAGATTTCCTTACTTGAAATTCATTATAAGATAAACTTTTGTTGCGGATACCTATAAGACTTGTCTAGACATGTCGTGTAGCTATATAAAAAATTATCCCCTTGGTGATTTCATAACTTGAGTTTTCTGATATTATCTCAAACTTTATAAAAGTGGAATATTAATATTTAGAACGTTATTTACTTTTCATATATAATTAAGTTTAGAAACTTTTTCTTGCTTAAAGGTGTTTACAATCTGTTTGGCTTAACTTCAAGAGTAAATTAGTTTTCAAATGCATTAAGGTATTGGTTTTTCCGGCGAAAAATTTCAAACCAGGTTTTAATAAATGAATATTTAAGCAACGCCACCCCATTTCCTAGATATTTTTATGAGTGGTGTGAAATAAGTTATGCTTGATATATTTCAAAACAGTTTGTTTTTTTCTACGGTTCATTTTAATTACATGCGTACACACTCCAACTGGTTTCATACATATTCTTTTAAACTAATACAAGCATTGCGTATGATAAAGATTTTCTTTATTAACTGATCTTAACAAAGAAAAATATTTTTTTAGATTGGATATTTCAAACAATTTCTTTTTATTTAAAAGAAATAAATCTTAAATTACACATTAATTTCTGGATTTCTGGAAATTGCTATAAATAGGACAGAGCTTGTTATTGAACGAAATGTTTGATATTTCTTCAAGAATAAAAAACATATTGTACTGAAAAAGATAGAATATTTTTAGAAAGTTTTGCAATACACATGCATGTTATTTACAAGATTTAAACTCTGAAATATTTAAACCACCGGTGATTTTCATTTAATTCTACAGTAAAATTTTGGGAAATCACGAGTGAAAGAGTTAAATAGTGGACGTATTGAACAGAATGACAGTTTAGTTAATTTTATTTCAATTTCAAATCATAATGTTTTAATCTCGCTCCATGTACTTTGTAGTACCAACATACCAGAAAAAAGACACGTTTGCAAAAGGGTTAAATTTCATTAAAATACGTACATTCTGTTTAAATGGCAATTTATCAATGTTTGATGATTTCTTACAGGTATACCTTTCATGTCAAAACCATACTTATTTTCCCCACACACATCATTGGTTAATACCACTATTCCAATAAGTCCACAGATTTAATGTGAGAATTGAGAGCATGATTGAAAAACCGTTGAATTATCTTAGAAACATCGATTACTTCAAGAATATGTCCTATACATAACACTTTAGGGTTGGTCGCATAGGTACCTCAAGAATTTTAATATCTATCGAAACAGCCATCCCAATCACAACTACCATGCACTACACTCAAGTTTACCCCAGTTGCACCTTGACAACCTAGACTTATAGGGCCAGAGAAGCTCGAAATTGTGACCTGTGATAGGAGTCCTGACGTCACTTTTGACCACTCTTTGAGAACAGTTCAACTTCACTCTGAATAAAATAAAATTATTAAAATGCATTTATTTGAAGTGCATTTCAAATATTATTAGCAGGATGATTTTAATTGAATTGTTCAAGTAAAAGTACTGGAGCCAGTGACATATTTTGGTGACCAATTTCCTCTCAAGAAATAATTGGTGGAATGCTTCAGAGAGTTGTATCATAAAACCTCGTGAACGTCAGCTGCGGTTCCATGGGTGGGTTGAGCGGTGGTATCCCCCAAACCCGTAAAAAAATAAAATTTTCAGTCATTTCCTCTCGGCTAAAAGTTTGATACATTTTAGTTGACTCAATATCTAGAAGAAAAAACGCGTCAGCTGGCTGCAAGACGGTGGAATAGACGTCAGCTGCTCGCTTGAACATTTGGAGCTTCCTCCTCGAAGAATCATGTCAAGGCAAATGGACGAGTGGCGGAATGAAATGGGAACCCAGTTGCGTAATTCTAATTCCCACATGGGTATGGAACGAGCGCTTATGCGCATGCGTGTAGACGAAAAGAATAAACAAGGTCTAAAAAGTTTTAAGGTTTCTGAAGGGGTGTTGGAACCCTCTTTACGTCAACGCAGCTTTCCACACATTAAAAGTATCTTTTCTCAGGATCTATTATAGATACCAGCTTGTAATTTGTAACATACCTTAATTACATCTATTTCATTACACTGAAGTGAAAATTTGGCAAAAAAAAAATTTTTTTTTACGTTTTTTAATGTTTTTACTTATTATCAAAAACCATAAAACACCATTTTTTCGATTTTCTTTTTCTCAGAAACTGCTGTTTCTATTGATCTAATTTTTTCACTGATTCTTCCTTATGTTGTCTAGTTTATACTGATGTGAAAAATTTCCAAAAAAATCACTAATTTTTTTTTTATTTAAATATATTGTGGGGAACATGCACTGAATTTCACCTTTTTATGTAATTTACTGACATTTTTTTCAAAAATTAAAAATTTAGCAAATGGTTAACCTCAATATAATTTCACATATATAATTAACTTATGTTCAAAGTTTCAAATCTATATGTATTATAGATTTGGAGAAAAAGAAAATAGAAAAAACGGTGTTTTATGGTTTTTGATAATAAGTAAAAATATTAAAAAACGTAAAAAAATTTTTTTTTTTTTGCCAAATTTTCACTTCAGTGTAATGAAATAGATGTAATTAAGGTATGTTATAAATTACAAGCTGGTATCTTTAATAGATCCAGAGAAAAGATACTTTTAATGTGTGGAAAGCTGCGTTGACGTAAAGAGGGTTCCAACACCCCTGAAGGCAGTGGTAGCGTGCTTGTGTTGCATGCGGCAGTTCGCGGGTTCTATCCCCAGTTGTTATTTTATTAAAATTTTCAAGAAAAACAGCAAAAATCAAGTCCACACGCATGCGCATTTGATCTATGTTCCTTATCTATGTGGGAATTTAAATACGCAACCCGGTTGCTCTCATCGCGCGCTTCAAGGCTTCTGGTGAATAGTTGGCCCTGTATCGCTTGCTTAGCAATTTACGCTAAAGCTTGACGATAATACGCCAAGCGAAGACGCGTGCAACACTGCACGGCATCAAGATTTGGCAGTGAAAACAATTTCCAGTAAAACCGCCGTCACATGACGGTGGGCGGTCACGTGTTTGCGGTGTTTGGGGGACCTTCTAGAAATTATCTGTCACTCTTTAGGGTTACCATTGTTCACTCTACCTCCACTAAGTTAGGTACAGAATTTAATTTAATTCAAAGTAAAGTTGAGTTGTAGTCAAAGAGTGATCAAAAGAAACGTCAGTACAACTATCACACGTCACAAATCGAGCTTCTCCGGCCTTATGAGTCTAGGTTTGCTATACCCCAGTTATGCGTATAGTTAATCCTAACATTCCTAACACTCTGCACAGAGAGAAGTACTTACAATACACACTTAGCTTGATGGAAGCGGTGAGCGGCTCCCGAGTGGCTGCGTTGGAGCTGCGGCAGTGGTAGGCCCCCGTGTTGTCGGCTGCGCTCACGATGAAAGTTAGGTTGTTGGCGGTGGCAGCGTCCCCGGCCGTCTGGAAGTAGGTGGCGTCGATCTGCACGTTGCTGCGGTACCAGATCAGCTGCGGGGGAGGGTTGCCCCCTTCCGAGATGCACGTCAGCGTTAAGGCCTCCCCCGCTTTCACTATGGTCCCTTCTTCGTAGCCTTCTATTCGGGGTGGGCCTGGGGGATCTGTTGGAAAAGATTGGGAAGGTTATTCGCATTTAATAAAATAAAAAATGAAGTAATTTGTAGAGTGAGGATCGAGTGACCTGTATTTAAATTTTCACAGATTTCAAAGAGAAAATTGAACACTTATTTAACAGAGGCAGCAAATAACTCTCCAGTAGAGAAGAGTAAGATGAGTTATATAATTATCTATACCATATCTATACAAATACATACAATAATCTATACAAAATATATTATCCATACAAAAAATCCATGTCTGTGCATACACTTAGACGTATACCTCACATTGGTATATACTATGAAAGCAAGCATTAGTTCTTTATTTATAAAAAAATTTAAGATTCATTCACAAAAAAATAGATGCTAACTCAAAGAAACCAGACTTTACCTGATTAATGAAATTAAAAAAAGTATGAAAATAATAATGACAGTCTTAAATGTCATGTCTTCTTATGATCTCAGTACATCCCCTTGCGCTGTTACCATTAAGGGAAAAAAACTACTACATACTTTTACCCGACTGCGCACTCTTACCCACGTTCCCCCTAATATCAAAATACGCTACAGAATATAAATCTTGAAATCAAACATTTTTCGAGAATTTTTACCATTTTATACTTTGCTTATAGAAGAGAAAACCTTGGAGAATTTCGAAAGAGGAAAACTAACAAGATCATAAGATAAAAATAACAGGTATTAACCCCGCGGTATTATGCGAACAAATGCCGATATCATCAGTGGGTGTACCTACTAACACAATTTATGAGCGAACCCTGACTCTACATCACCCCGAAACCTATTTAATATTTAGTAATAAACAGGATTAAATTTTGGAATACCGGCGTACTTTAATGATGAGAAATCCAGAATCGTAATTCTGAGTCATGGAATACCAAATCCTATAGGAATCAGCTTGTTGGAGATAAATTGATTAAACTTGTTTGTGAACTTTCCAACATAAACCTGCCCAGCATTTGGAATTATTACGCAATTTGTTACATCCGGAATTGATGTCAAGGATAGCCTAGTTGAAATGCTGCGTAATTGGATTTGTTAGTATCTGTTAATGGTTTTAGCTTCCTTTGAATGGTAAATGTCAGCAACATCAAAGTAGAAAACTGAACTTCTATTAGTGATCGTCATTAAAACTCATACACTAATGCATAAGAATGTTTAGTGAGGAGCGTTATACCTTGGGACACTTTTTTTTACAGTATACCAGTGCTTCTCAAACTTTCATTATTGGCAACCAAATTTTCAATCAATATTTTCATCAAATGTTCACATAAAACGTAAAAATCAGCCTCAGTATTAAATTTATTTTTCAGAGTAATGCAAAACGTGCACGATCAGCTACATCAGAATCAACTGGTACGCCACATGAATATCAAAAAAGCTACCGGTAAGTGCCCATAAGCGTGTCACAATCAATACAAATAGCTGTCTATATGCGAATAGTTAAGAAAAATTAAACTATCCATGAAAAATAACGGGTAAACAACTACTGGAGAGCTGTGCAGCATGCTTGATTCACGGCCAGATTAAGGCCCTGTCCTTTCGTTGAATGTTAAAACCGAGTTCCCCTACTCTCAAGAAACAAGTTTTTGTCTCGGATGTAAAAATAGGGGGAGCTCAACTGTGACTGATGATACAACAAACATGAGATGGCATATTGATGGATGAATAGCGCTCACTTTTAAAACTTGCGATTTGGAAAGAGTTGTTAGCTTGGAAGGGGCATTTAAAACTTTTAAACGGAGGGAGAAAGATGCGACATTTTTTTTTGGTAAACTTCGCTCAATGACAAGACCGATAGGATAGATATCGAGATGATAAAAGAAGGGTGCTCAGATTTGGAAATAGTTTCGAAGAATTGAGAATTGTTTTTATTCGGAGTATGGAAATTTATTTTAAATTTTTACAAGTAACTTGCATTTGTATAGAGATTGTATTTAAAAGTTATAAAATTAAGTAATTATAATTTATTTCAAGTAATTTGACTGAAATTTTTTAATAATATTTTAATAATCATTTTTATTTTACTTAAAATTAGACAAAAGAAAACCGCCTGAAAATTCACGATAATAACAAAGCAATCCTTGTATTTTTTTATTCATTCTCTTTCTTATTTTCCATTAAAATTACCTGAACACTTCATTTCGTTCTTTTTGAGTTTTCCTAAATAAGAGATAATATTGATCTAAAATACATTTTTTGTAGGTATTTTTGGTTGTTTAAAATGTGCATTGCTCAAAACAATAAACAACATACAAGTAATAGGAAATATCCAACTAACCAATCTTTATATTAGAATCTTCTTTTTAATGCCAAATATCATCCTACTAAAACTTTATTACCTTGTAATTTATCTAGAGTTTACTTGTATACTAAAATTTTACTAAGATTAAAAAATTATGGATATACGATAGAAGATCATAGAAATACATTACTATACTGGGATGGACACTTATATTTTCCGGAAATCATTGGATGGCCAAAGGGTCCCGAAATTCACTATAGGGAATACATGATACCCAATAAAAACTATTACCTACATAAAACTATCTAAGAAACAAACAAAAACTTAATTTTTTAAATGACAGGCTATCAGGTGATGCTACAATAGAACTGTAGAAACATGATAATAAAATAAATATCTTCCTTATTAATGTTTTGTTACTTTTTAATGATTTCTTGTTTAGATTACTGCACTGTTAAACTAAATCCAAAGAAGCAGTCAATCTAATACCACCCTTCAGTCAACTGATTCAAAATCCGACCAAAAAACACAAAACAAATAAATGTACAATTAACACAACAAAATCAAAACTCAATTCGAACTCACTCAAAACTCAATCACCTCCAAAAAATTAGCAATACTCCAAAGACACACTCAAATACAACATTACAGCCACTGCCACCCGAATACCAAAAACCATTCCACCAAAACAATACTCCGCAAACTAATTTGCTTTAAAGCGCTTCCTACAAGGACAATTACGGCATAGACCACCCCGGCAGGAATCGTCCGAAATCTTGCCACGTCCCGCATTTAGACCCCCTTCCTTCACGAGGCATCATTCTTGGCACGACCGCCGACACCATAGCTCGATAACGAAGTACGCTCTGTATAAATAGAGGAACCGAGAGGTTATATGGCTCGCAATCCGCCGATTCCTCGATTTAATAATCCGGCCATTCATGTTCTGCCCACGTAACCCCAGAACCAAATGCAATTTGCTACCTGATCCGCTGTATGGTGCTCCCTGGGACGTATTTTTTTATATATATCTATAGGGATTTTTTTTTATGTATGGAGAAAGTTAAAAATTGTGTTCTTTTTTTCTGTGCTGGGGGGTTTTGGGGTGTTGCGTCGTTTCTGATGCAGATTTCGCTGTGGTGGTGTAGTTTTTATGGTTTAAAAGTTTTTCTTTTGGATATTTTCTGGTCGTGGGTTTGTTACTGAGGGTAGAAATATGCTACCCAATTTATTTTGTGGTGTATCAGTCCACGCAATAGAGCAAAGGTTTTTCGTATAGGAATTCTTTTTTTTGAAAACGAAATTTTACTGTGAAGCTTCGCTATTGCAATGCAATATACCAGATGAAAACACGCGTAAATCATATAATAAAAATATTTCAGTTATGATAGTCATAATATTTTCCCAGGCATCTTGAAAAGGTAGATAGAAATTTTGCTTTGGAACAACAAGAACTTTCCAAAAATTCTTCAAGATATTTTGTTTCACTTCAAAATTGGATGCAGACTGTTGTTTTCTTGGTGTTGAGAACATGGATGATATTTTAATGGACATAATGTAATAGGTTTTTGGCAACCATATCGCCGAAACAAACACGAGTGTACTCAAGAAGTGTACTCGAGATTCTAAAGAAAAACCACAAAAAAGAAAAAAGAAAGAAAGAAATTTTCGTCAGACAATAGGAAAAAGGATATCTGGAAAAAGCGAAAGCCTCGCGGCAAAGCATAATCCAGAGTAATCATAAACCAACCAACCAACCAATCAATTCTAATCTCACACCAAATTTTTACTTCTTTTATGAACTTAAGTCGGTGTTTCTTTCCTCAATTAGGACAGTGACCTCAATTTTAAAAAAAACATATACATTTTTAGCATACATCTATTATTTGCAATCAACAATAATAAACATATCATGTTTAAATAGAAATTCAGCACCGTTTATAAAAAAAAAACTTAAAAACAAAAATTAGGTCTTACAAGGAAACGTTCCCAGGCATAAACTTACAAAAACGGACGAAAATTTTACAGGCATAAGAAGATGACTCAAAACAGTTACTGTGAAAAAACTAGCCGCGGAATTTCATTAGGAGAGGAATAAATTAATATTTAAAATTGGATTCTTAAGTTGCCGAATCCATTAAGTTAACACCGCTTGGTGACTTGGAACCTTTTTTGATCTGAACCTTTTGATGAACCTTTTTTGATTGACGGATTTAAACGGCTTCAGAGAAAACGCGGCTAGTTCATTTAAGAATTTGGCGATTTCTCTGTATTTCTCTCCAAGTAGGCTTGCATTTGGCGTTAAAAATGAAGATTTTCAAGAATTTTTTTACAGCTTTTCTTCTGTAATTCTGCAGATAATATTTTCACTGTAAATGTTTTGAGTCATCTACTAACCCCAGTAAAATTTTCGTCCATTTCAATGAGTTAAGCCTGAGAATGTTTCCTTGTTGGCTATTTAGTAACTTATATCCATCTTTGTCACCATTACACATTTTTCTACAGTTTGATATCATTTTATAAAGCATTTGAGATGTTGTGTAACTTACGTAAGACACTGAGTGTAACTTCATTTCTCATTCTGTGATCTAGCGCTTTGTGGAAAGCTTCGCAAGCAAACTTCGTCCCATCGTCTTGCACCAGTGGTCGAATACTTAGGTAACTAGTCGCTATGAAACGGGATTTTCCCTCTTTCTCTTCGTATTGGACGGATTCTAAAGGCAGAAGAAAAGTCCACAAATAAAGTATGAATAAGATTACTGACTATACTAGACTTGACAGCAACCTTTTCTGACCCTATGACGTCACTACGTGTAAGCAGAAACTGCGTAAACAGAAAGCTTTTGGGGTTGCTAGGAGGAGTTTCGGTACGCATATCGTTAGAAAAAAGGCGCTATACATACATGGGTTTAGCAAAATAATCTAATTTTTAAATTGGCATTCATTTGGCATCCTTTTCTTTTATCTTTTTTTTTTTACTTTTACTCACTAAAATTGGAAATCTATGAACTTGTGGCGAGCTTACTCACCACTATAAGAGTCAACTAATTCAAATGGGTTATAAATACCGACTGAAGCGATTATAACTCCGGAGTATACTTTTGAGTCGTATGACCTTCGGATCGGTATCTCCCAGTGGCTCGCCCTTGCCACATTGGTGACCCGGCATACGAACACGCACCTTCACCACCTTCACTTACGGTCATCAGCTCCAAACCACTCTCTTTGCTGTGGTTGGGTTCGCAACGCTTCGCTACCGCTCTCGGCTTCGCAACCTCACGCCTCGGGAGATTCAAACATGGGCTCCGCACTCCCGGCGTCTCACCTAGCCACGAGAGCTTGGTTTCAAAAAGACTCACGAATCCAGCCCAGCTGCATTCTGGATGGGGAGTACTGTGGCGAGCTTACTCACCACTATAAGAGTCAACTAATTCAAATGGGTTATAAATACCGACTGAAGCGATTATAACTCCAGAGTATACTTTTGAGTCGTATGACCTTCGGATCGGTATCTCCCAGTGGCTCGCACTTGCCACAAACTCATGGACGAGCTGTGGCTCCTTTGGGATATATTTGCAACTGTCTTTTTTTCTTTTCTTTTAATTATGTGTAAACTTTTGTGAATCTGCTTTAAATTTTGTAATTTTTGTTTTTGTTTTTGTTAATAAAATTGATTGATGCATTTCACTCAAAATTCAGACACCACGCTGGGAACTACTTTGTTTGTTAGTGACGTCATAGGGTCAGGAAACGTTGCTTCGAGTACAGACTGCAACGTTACTTGACCTTGGAGAAACAAGTTAAGAACAAACATAGAAAGAAGGTCCCAGCCCAGTGTCAGAATTTTGAGTAAAGTTTAAAACCCAAATTTCGTTTGTTAAACCCACATACATATAGCGTCTTTTCATCACGATTTGCGTACCGAAACTCCTTCTAGCAACCCAACAGGTTTTCTGTTTACTCAGTTTCTCCTTCCGAGTAGTGGCGTCATAGGGTCAAAAAACATTGCAGTCTGGGGTAATTAACATTTCATTTATAAATACGCGGGCATTTTCAAAACGCTACAAGTTGATATAAAATACTAAAATTGAAACCGTTAAGTTTATTTCAATTTTCATTTTATGTGTAAATCTTTTTAAACATTAACTTCTACCATTTTGAGTAACTCAAGCTTGAATACATTTAATTAACACTAGGTATTACTTTTCTTTAACATTAAAACAATGTTTTTATACTACAAAGCTAAACAGGTGCTTTAATGGAATGAATTATTATTTGAAAAATACTCATAAATCCTAAGAGTAGATTGAAAACAATAAAAAATATCACTACATTAAAAATTGCCATAGTTTTACATTCAGTATAAAATCTCCTATCAATATAAAAAAAAGGAAATTTTTACGCAATTTAGAAAATGAAAAGGAATTAATTATGCATTTTCAATTACAGTTTCCTATTTCCTTAAGTAATTTAAAAAGTATAGCGAAATGTTTATCTATGAATTCTAATTTAAAAACACATAAAATCTCTCTGAAAGAATTTACACTGAGGTATATTTTCGCATATAACACAAACTTATTCTACCCAAATAGCCTACTATAAAAGAAAACAAATATTTTTCCTCTAAATAAGCAGCGAAAATAATATGGAAATATTTACAATCAGTGCATAAAATCCAAATCATTGCAATTACTTTTTTATTTAACAGGAGGAGACCGTTATCCTTCGCATAGTTTTTACCTGTTTGTTAAGGAGATTAATTTTTTTTTGGCCATATTTGGTTTGAAAGGCAGTTGTATGAGTTTAATTCACTAGAGATCAGTATAAAAACGCTATCTGTAAATATAGTGTAGTTCCAAGGAAAAGGTTTTAAAAGACAACAGAAGGAGCCGTGTTCTTATAATGGATTTTAAGAGGATTACATTGATTTCTTTCATCGCATTTTTCAACGCAAAAAAAAAAAAAAAATATAAGATGCGTAACTTAAGGCTAAGTCGTTTTATTCTCCTTGTTTCATCATTAATACGGCTTAACACTTCCTTTAAACTGCCAAGATGTAACATCGCGAGCACGAGGTCTTCAATAACACTTATCTACTCTGCCCATTTTTACATGGAAAGAGTTTAGTTATTTTTGAATTTTTTTTCCTTTTTATCAATATAAATAGGTTTATTTAATTGTTTTATTACCGTGGCATGAATCAGGATAATTAAAAACATTTTTTTTAGATAGGAAATTTGTAATTAATTCCTCACAATTCCAAAGTTTAGGTATTTATATAATTTTATTTAAAACTGTATAAAATAATAATCTCATTAGAGTTATATTATATTATATTCGTTTGCTTAGAATGAATACTACATGTTTTATGTAATTTAAAATTTAATTTTTTTTTAAAATTATAAAATTTGTTTTTATAGAGCCTCTAACAATCAAAAATTCTTTGGAAATTATTTTTATTTATTTAGGTCACCTACTAAATATTTGTAAGTAACTGAGTAATTGGAAATAAAAATTTTCCCGTATAGAAGAATTTTGTCTTTTAATAGTTATTAAAATGGAGTTAAATCTTTATGATACCAGAATTAGGTTAAAATCTTAGTTTTCAATAAATGTCGATTTGTAAGTATTTCTTCCTCGTGAAATAAAAAGGAGAGGAAGGCAAATTTTGAAGTAAAATACCTTAGTAAAAGTCTTGAACGAAAGCATCACAAGTACCTCTTGTCGAGTTTAAACAATTTTCTGTAACCATTTAATATTAATTCTTATCACATTCCAATTCAGTTCTTGAGAAACCCTTATTATATTTAGCAAAAAAAAAAAAGAAATTAAGTTGCAAAAGTTGAGTTCACTGTTTTACATGTGATTAAAGGAAAGGAAAAAAGTTCAATTTTAGGAATTCAAAAACGACAACTTAACCAAGAATTTGACACTGATTCTCACTGGCACAAAGTGATATTAAAGTTTTTGATGTAAGAAGAAAGGAAGAACTGTTTTTTATTCTAATTTATTCTAAACTTGTTCTTGAAGAGGATTACAAATTATCTTCCTCTAAAGAAAATTTGATTTTCTGACACGTCTAAAGTTCTTCATTTTCCAAAGTATTATCTTGCTCCGTTTAAGTTATTTCCCTGGAATTAAGCGCGAGGCAGCCTTTCATGAATATCAATTTTTTTTTACCCTCCATGAGCGAAAAGAATAATAATTTGCATACATTGCTTTTTTTATTTCCAGGAACATCTAATGCCCTTCAAATGCCCAGTAAAGTCATCTTAAAAATAAATATTTCACAAAATTTCCTTTTTGTAGAAGTTTTTTTTTTCAGTTAGCCTAATATGAACATTTATGATTAATTTGTGCTTTATGTTTAATTCATTTTTAAATGAGGTAATATATAAATATCAATTTAACGATTCATTTAATAAGTGTTTATCTTTGTAGATATTATTGTAATTTTAATCATTTTTCGCAAGTATTCACTTTTGTTCTTTCAACTGATTTATTTTTCTTTCAATAAATATTTAATTGTATTTTTAAAGTAAAATTATGTAATTTGACAAGTGAAATTATAGAATTATAGGTACATGTAATAAGCATAACTATCTCGTTTCCCAGGATTGACCCTACATTGTATAACAAGGCAAAATTACAAAAAATGCTATTCTAAACTTTTTTTACACCTTACGAAAAATAAATATAATATTTTTTTTTCTTTTCAATGAGGGCTAAAATATTTAAAAAAATATTTTTCTTACTATTTTATCTTTTTTACCAATAAAACCTCTATAGAGGCAAAATGTTGACCGCAATCTGGATTCTTGTTTATCTTGAAGTGTCGAGGTAAAGAGGAATAGATTTGAAAATGATCATAGTACTCAAAAAACAAGTCCATAAAATGAAAATAATGTTAATTTTAGCTTACGATACTACCTTAAGGAAATGTCGTAAAAAAGGTTGAATTTGAAAATAAATAAAAGTTCAGAATAGTATTTTTACAAGTTACAACAAAAACATTAGAATAAAGATTGAATTTATTAACTCTTTAATCAAGTGGGACTTAAAAATCCCGTACGAGCATGAAGGGTCTCTTTTAAAACAAGTTAAATATTAGCGTTAGCTTCGCAAAAATCAACGATAAAAGTTAGAGTGCACCTTCTAAGTTATATTTATTTTGGGTACAAAAACAAGCAAGAATTTTGTTTGAAACAGTATTAATTATGTTACAATTATTGTTCTCATTAACACCTTAGTTGTTCTTTCCTTAAGTAAATAATAAAAGTGCTTTTTTTCCATTCCTTTTTCTCAAACATACTCGTTACGCTAGGAAACAATAACCCGACTCAGAATTTAAAATACTCATCGGAATCAATTATAGATTATTAAAGGCATATTTTTGACTTTGTGAAACTTTCCATCGCCTGAAGGTACTCAAAATATTGAAAACAAATCCTTATCTTTGTTGAAAGAGGAAATCCTCTTATTAACAGCCTCGAGCAGTTTAATCTACTTCAATATAGTCATCCTCAAAGACTGTAAAAACAGATTATTTATTGATCCTTCTTTAAGTTATGCATTTCATTTTTATTTAGAGAGGATATTTTAATTATAAGACCTGGGGGAAGGAGCTTTCCATACACTAAACCGTTAAACTTGGAAGTACTAGGGCAAATAATGAAGTTCTTTGAAGTTACTTTAAAGAACATTCTCCGAGAAAAGGATGATGAACTCTAATAGGTTCAGAAATATTTGATCAACCTATCAACAATAGTTTTATATACGCGGTATTATTTTCACGAAACTTAGAAATCTTATTATCTATAAAACAAAGGGTAACTTGTAATTAGCTTATAAATAGTTAATGATTTCAGGGATTTTTCAATAACATTATCAGATTTTTACAACAAAGAAAGGATAAGCTTTTCATTTTGATATTTAGGCTTAAACTTTGACATGTTTTAATTTGATTGAATTACATTTTCTCAAACCTATAACCTATTTATTCTGAGAAGATTCACCTTTTTTATTTCCCATAGAAAAATAACTGGTCTTGAATCCGATGAAAGTGAGGATTATATTTAAAAACATAAGGTAAACGTAACTGATTCTAATACGTTTGAAACAAAGTGAATTTTTGCAGGCAATAGTTTAATTTGTAACCATAAAAATAATGCGCTCATTATTAAAACATGAAAGTAACTGCTCATTGAACTATCCAGTTAAAATTTTTGTTATTAAGATATTATAATTTTCTTTTTTAAAGTCATAGCCATCTACTAAATTTATTCCTTGACAAGATTGAAATTTTCTATAATCAAAATGCGAATTCTGGTACTTAGCATATTTTACAGAGAAAAGTGTATAAGATTAATTTTTTACCCATGTGCATCTCCTCAAATCATGATATTGGAGGAACCAATACTTCTCCTCTCATACATAATACTTCCAAGAATTTCTAACGGATTTCATTTAAAAACTTTTCTTAAATTTTTTTTTATTTTCGTCAGTATAGCATTACTTCATTAAACTAGATCGTGTTTCCAGATGTCTGACTGGTATTCATATTAATTTTAATAACCCCAAATTGATAATAAGTATTTCCTGGAAATTTGGATTTTCCCAGAATATTAAAGAAAATATGTTAAGTGAAAATGATTATATGGGATGTTTATATAACTACAGTTATGTAATGCAATAATTAGAAATATTTGCACCCTTCGACACCTCATATGAGGTAACTCTTGCAAATAGATCCACTGAAGTAATTATTCTTACCTTTTGGAACATCGACATTGTCTCTGTACCATTTGAGTTGAGAAGCTGGTTTACTTCCCACGGCTTGGCAAGTTAATCGGACTGTTGTGTTTTCCTTTACTTCAACAGTTGACGCTTGACCTAAGCCGTTTACTGTTATGTAGTCAGGAGGTACTGTAAAAGAAAATAGATTGATTAGATTGATTAACTCTGTTGTACATTGATTGTACTTGATATTTTGTAAATTAATGTAATAAATAAATGCAGGTATAGTCATAAAATATTACCTCGACTTTAAAATTATCTACAGATAAAATTACTGGTTAAAAAAAATCTGAAATTTTAAAGAGGGAATTTTGAAGGATGGAAATTTTTATCTTGGATTTCAAAGTGTCACCGGAAGTCTAAAAGGTAAATGTTCATCCAAACCATCAAATCAGACACTTACACTTTACTCAACAACATTGCGAATTCTTTTAGGGATAGTTATAATTTCTTTTTAGAGTCCAAAAACAAAAGCAAAATTTTAGTTCAAGTGACATCTATGAGGGAATTTCAGAAATTATAATTCCTTCAAAATGCCCTATTTAAAATTTTAGATCATTTTTACCAATTGTATCGTCTTCAGATAATTTTATAGTAGGGTCGTTATTTTATGACCACCCTGTATATAAAGGGTGTATTTAGAAGCGTACTTACTTAATATCCTTAATTGAGCACCTGCCCTAATAGGCGTGTGGTTCAATGCCGGGCCAACCTTAAAAATAAAACATGGATGAGAATAAATAACACAATTTAAAGAAGAGTATAAGAAACTAAAAAAATTGACAGAATCCTAAATATCTTTAAATGCTTCGAATTTTTACATTACATTTTCATTGATGGGTTGCGAAAAATTTAATTTTAAAATTTCAAGCAACTTTTTATAATAGGGAGGAAATACAATTTTCATAAACTTATTAAAATATGTAAACATTTTTAATATTTAACCTAAAAAGACAGAAATAAGTATAAAAATTATTATTGAGATAGATTGTGATATTTTATAAATCTGACATTTTATAAAGACAGAAATAAGTATAAAAAATTGTTATTGAGATAGATGATGATATTTTATAAACATCTTTTATGAGTTTCAAAGAAGAACCTTAAAAACTTTCCAAACCATAACAAATAGAATTTCCAAAAAAAAAAAATCATATTCAATAAAAACTCTTAAGAGTGTGACGAGAGATTTTTTTCTTCATAATATCCTAAAATAAAAATAAAAATGAAAAAACTTTTTACTTCGAGTTGGTTACATAATTGTAATTTCACCCTGGACAATGATGAGGTCTTTTTTTCCATCTCAGAAGGTAAACTAAATATTTTTTCTCCTTTATTTTATTAGAGTATTTAACTATTACTGTGCAGCAGGTTTTTTTTTCAAATGTTGCAAATAACTTGAGGACTAGACAGAATGAAATTTTCTTAATAAAGCTAATAATTATTCAAATCACAGCTATATCGGAATATTTTCTTTTCAAACCACCAGTATTCTGCATGTTTATGAACTCCTTCGACTCGTATAACTACGGCATTCATTCTATAAATATTGTGTTCAAATTGTGTATGTTTCTCTAAACTGCATTTATACATGTTGTTTCAACAGGTCCGCCGAAACTCTGTACTTTCCTTGCGTGGAGTACATAAAATTTGACTAAAGAACTATACATGTACGACGCATATTTTTTTTCTTCAAAATTTTTTTGACGTCATACAAATTTTATTATTTCACTCCACAAAGCGCGCATGTACGCACAGGGCATCAATTTAAAATCTCAGTCTGAAAACAGATCAAATAAATATGCTTTCCTTTTTCTTAAGTTTTTTAAAGCGTTAAACCGAATATAACGTTATACTTTCAGTCACAATTTATTCGAAAATTATATGCACCGTAATACAGAGTTATCTTGTCATTTTGTGTGTACTCCACGAGAGTAATCTGACTGTGCATATTGGAGGACTCGTTGAAACACATAATAAGTGGTAAATATTTAACTTGTACAATGTACTTCATATATACCTCTTGGCATTTTTAGAAATCTTTCATTCTGATCTTACACACAATAACTTTTAATGCTGTCCAATTAAAGTAAAAACTAGAAGCAATAGAAAACGAATGGCCACATTTCAAAAAATGTATCCCATCAATTTAATAGTGCTCCCGGAAAGCAATAAAAACATTTATTTCTTTCGCTAATCGTATATGACATGATTTATACGATCCAACTTTTAGCAATCAGATTGGAAAATAAACCAACAGACATTTGTTCCTAAAATGGAAAGCTTCCTTTTCCATCATTTTTGACTGATGGTCCAACTTTAACTGATATTCCAAAATTTAAGACAATCCCAGAATCATTTGAGGAAAGTAAGGAGTACAAATTTATTTTATATCAGAACACCAATTTTACAATCGAATGGACTTTGTCATTAATTTATGGGCTTACTGGTTTTACGAGTATGTGGTTATTTGTTGAATCAGGATTTTCCTCTGACAGCTAGTTTTGATTTTATAAGGATCTTATGAATTTCTTTACCTTTATTTTTAGTGTTATTATCAAACTATATATCAAACTTTTTAACCCATATTCATACCATGGTTCCTTTACACTGCTTTCCAAATTGTTCGAAAATATGCCTGAAAACCCAACTCAAGCGCTTTTAGGCTAGTTAAATTAACGCACTTATACTAAAGTAAATGGATGCATATCAAATATATTTCTTATAGAGCATTTTCAATCACATGACTCGGACCTAACAACGGCCTTAGCAACAGAAATGTTACAGTTTTTTGCCCTACAGAGGTTAACAGTTACAGAAAATGACTAGCCGTGGAATTCTTCTATTGGAGTATTTGCAATCACGTGATCCCATTTCAAAAAACCGCCTTAGCAACAGATAAACAACGGCCTTAGCAACAGTTAAAAGCCCTACAGAAGGTACACAGTTAAAAGAAAATAAGCGGTTGTGACGTCACCTGAAAAAACTCTATAAAGATAAAATTTGCGTACATAAAATTAAGTATTAATCAGTATTACAGTTTTGATTTATTTTATTAGTGACAAAAACTAAGTAGTAAAATGTTAAAAGCTTTAAATAAAACGCGTTAGGTCTGTATAAAATAAAACTAAAGAAAAAGAAACTTAGAAGTGATATTGCACTTAATTATTGCTGTATAAATTCTCAGTCCAACAAACTATCTTTGAACTTTCTGAGTAAAAATGTATCATATGAAATAAATAATATCCAATGCATTCAAGTAAGGATAAAGAAAGCAATGCAAAAAGCAATAAAATAAAAACATAAAAACTTACTGGCCAGGTAAAAAAAGATATTTCTTTGGAAATAAACATCAAATTCTAGGATAATCCATTAGTTATATTTTTAGCTTTGTTTATAATCTAGATTTTTCTGAAACAACCCTCCCGATTTAGATCATCGTCGCAAGGATTTGTAATTTAAGAATATTTCCTAGCTGTTAACTTTCTTTCAAACCCATGTTGCAGGGAATAAAACCCCGAAAACCGAACTCCAGAAAAGTATAAAACCCAAATAGAAAAGTCTCAAACGGGACTTAAAAATCCACAGAAATGAAAAATGGAGGAAAGAACATTTCGAGAAACAACATCTCTGGGAATAAAAGTGAATAATGAAAAAAGAAATAACTAATGCCAAACTTGTTTAACTTTTACGTTAAGTATTAGAAAAGATACTGTTTTTTTTTCAAAGCTTCAGATTCTTTAGAAGATTGATCTTGTGGGTATAAAAACTCCAAGCGCAGTAAGTATAAAAAATGCACGTTCCGCTGATGTATAAAAACGCAACCAGGTTGCGAAAATCTTTTCTGGATGTCTCAGGTATGGGTCCACTGGGAATATGCCCTTGTTTCTCTAGCAGAAGTAAAACTTAAAATGGGGATGAGAGCTGGACGTTGGGTTTCTGGGAAGGCAGTTCGTTTCTAATGGGGATAACTCAAATGCCGAATGAAAACATAGAACCCCGCTTAGCTGATTAGCAGGGTTGAAAAAAGTTTTAATGCAGTTTTAGAGTGAACTTGGACTTCAACTCAATAATGGTTTATAAAAGAAAAATCTTTTTTTTTGCGTCACGTTTGAATTCACGGATAAGGAATTGCGCGATACAGAGTAAAAGTTATTTGTGAAAATAAGTTAAACTATTTTATTCCTAGTAGTAGTAGGTAATAGAGTGTTTTTAGGTGACGTCACAACCGGTTATTTTCTTTTAACTTTGTACCTTCTGTAGGGCTTTTAACTGTTGCTAAGGCCGTTGTTTATCTGTTGCTAAGGCGGTTTTTTGAAATGGGATCACGTGATTGCAAATGCTCCAATAGAAGAATTTCACGGCTAGTCATTTTCTGTAACTGTTAACCTCTGTAGGGCAAAAAACTGTAACCTTTCTGTTGCTAAGGCCGTTGTTAGGTCCGAGTCATGTGATTGAAAATGCTCTATTTAGAATTTTAGTTTGTATTAAACAAAAGCAACTAATCTGCAATTTTTATGTATCTTCAGAAATACTTCACAAACAATCGTTTTTATAACTTTAAAAACAATATGATGCATTTTTATACTCCTTTGAAGGTTTGGTTTTAATTTTTTAAACACAATATGAGTAGGGGGTAAATACATTCAAGTTTTAAATTGAGTAATGATCATTAATTCCTAATATATTACTACATGCTACAAATAAATAACATAAAAAGTCTTACCTGACACTGAAATTCACCCTCATCTTGAAAATTCACTTTTTTAATATGGAGGTTATATACACCATCTTCTTCATTAACATTCATAAAATACCTTGGGTAACCAGGAATTTTTGGATCGAAACCTGTTTTAGAAAATGAAACAAAAGGCAGATGTAATTATGTTACATTACAACACTCTAATGTTAAAATTAAACATTAAGATATGACAATAGAAATTAGGATAATATATAATTTTATGAATCAATTTCTTTCTATATTCACTCACTGTGGGATCCCTACACACACACACACACACAAATAAACGTTTCTTATATTTAAAGACTCTTTAAACAAATTAAAATATATTATTCAAATATTATTTATCATAATGACAATATTATTTTTTAAGATGACAGGTGGACTAGAAACCATCATATTTAAGAAATAAGAATCCTGTTAAAGAAAAAATAACCCTCGTCTTACATTAGGAAAAGTGTTTTTTTTTCCAAGTTTTTTTTCGGCACATCTTCTTTTTATAATACGTGTTCTTCAATTAGACATATGGGGTTAATTCTGGGAAAACGTTTTAAACTAATTGTTTGACTTAATAAAAGTATCACTCTAGAAATTTTTTGAACATTGATTTATTTAATGAACAATAGCGAGGCATTACATATTAAGTAAATAACATACATGTAAAAAAGGAAGAAAATTAAAGAGGCACAAAATTATGAGTTATTTAAATCCCACACTGAACTAAACAGAAAATAAATAAAATAACAAAAAATGAAACTTGGTTTTTGGTTTACAATAAGCTACATCACTTGACCATTTGTTCTAATTTTATCCGATGTTGATGTTCAACATTTTAGAATAGTAAACTTCCATTATCTAGGAATCTCTGCTGTTAGACTTTTCCACATCATGGACATCATCATCGAACTTTTAAGTGAAATTAAGATAAACTTTCTTCACCCTCTCACTGAACACAGAGCTTAAGTGCTGATTTATGTCTCAAGCTCCCCTCTTCCTTCCTATTGACTCGATAATGAAGACTTCATCGAGATCCCCAAAACTATTTAAGTTATCTGCCGTTAATCGAACGTGATTCCTGTTACCCCCCATAAAAAGCCTTTTTTCGCCCTTCCTTCTATGCAAATAAGCATAAACATTCCTAACTGAACTTAAGGAGGAATTCATTTACCCCCCTCAGGAAAATGGAGCTTTTTTTTTACTCTTAACCCATCGTTTTTCAAAGCCGTTTCCTTTGTTATCCGGCCTCGACAATGAGAGCGCACACTATTCAGGCATTAGCAATTTAAATTGACTCGGGGACCCAATGTTAATTACTCCGAAAACTGATAAAGAACATTGTACGGCCTTTTTGAGAAGTTGCCGTGGATCCACTTAAAGAAAGAAAATTCACACGTTTCGATTTTCGAAGGAAAGGCTATTTATATAATCGATTTAGAGGGGCTTTATCGTGACGACAATGCTGCCGGCGAGACCGATAGAAAAAAAAGTTCGGGATGAACATCAGATTTGGGATTGAGCGTTGGCAGCAAGGATTTTTGGCTGCCGGGTAAATGACTTAAACTGGATTTTCTTTTTGTAATGTCGTTTTCTCTTCCATTTGTCGGGGGAATCTCCGCTTTTTGTTCTACCCCAGCCCAAACGATGTTAATCTGATACTCACGGACTGAGTGCTATAAGATAAATCCAATTGGAGAAAACTATTTTCTAAGTATGTTTTTTTTCGAAGAAATTTTTCGTGTGAGTTGTAGTGCAATGTTATATAGAAAAAGATTGGTATTGTAATATATTAGTAGCGAAAACCGTCTACTTAATTTCCTTTCGTAAAAATAAAACATTCAGTGTAATTAGTAAAGTTGCCTAAAAGTAAAACAGAAACTAAAACATAGCATAGAACAGTTAAAGGCAAGTAAAAGAAAAATAATTAATTACTACAAATATATAAATTTTAACGGAAAATCGTAAAAGCTGACATATTCAAGATGACAACTTATAAAATTATTTATTAGTATCAATAAGAAATGTATGATTATTCATTTGTAAAGCTGTTTGAACTCATTTGTCCTTTTACTGTATACGAAGTGAAGATTTAACTTTCACTACTATGAATACCTTTAAAAATTAAGAATTAATTTAATAAGTATAATTTCTAGTGGTTGATCCAAAGCCAAATTAGATAGAAGCAGAAGCAAACCAAAAGCTCACATAAAAAAGAAAAATTAAGTTTAAAAAAATAGCAGGGTTTTTTTGTTACAATTTTCTTTCAGCCATGTATCATTAAATTTTACATAGTGATAGTAAAATTGCTATACAAAAACTTTGAAAACCCGCAATTTTTTTTCAATCTCAAAAAAAACTTGAAGTTATACATGGACTTACGGATATACTATACGTAGTACATTTAAAGAACACGGTTTCTGTTTAAAATTTGACCCTTACTCCTTAATAAGATGTAATTAATTAATGAACGAAGGGCATGTTGTAGTTTGCATACTCTACTACTTTGCAAACGTCATTCACAATTAAAAATAAACCTGTATATAATCTTAACCTGTATTCCAATTCACATTTTAAACAAATCTAACCTTGGCAATAAACTTTAATAAAGTAGCACGTCTAATGCTTTATGAAAGGAATCGGTTTTTGCCAATAGAATAATGGAATGAAAATACTCGTGACATTATTTCAAAATTAAACAATTCACCAAGGATTCACCTATTCTAGACTGCAACTTAAGTTGACTCTACGACGTCACTAATAAACAAAGTAGTTCCCATCGCGGTGTCTGAAATTTAATTGAAATAAAGAACGTCAATTTAAAAATATGATTATTTTGTTAAATCCACGTATATATAGTGCTTTTCAATCACGATTTGCGTATCGAAACTCCTCCTAACAACCTTACAGGCTGAGTGTTTACCGATTTCTCCTTCCGCATTTGTGACGTACTGGGTTCAAGAAATGTTGCAATCCAGTATAATCCTTTTTACGCAATATCCACCCAACGCTATCCAAATCTGCATCAGTCTTACTATGATTCGAAGTAGTATTTAGCACCAGTCCTCACGTCGCACCGGGTCTTAACCCTCACCACACATCACCGCGACGCCTAATCAAAGCAGACGGTTATCACAGCTATAACACACTCAGAATAATTCTCACGTGTGCAATTTAAGTGGCTCCCGGCTTCACCTAGGTATCAGATTTATAGATCAGCCAACCTACTCCAGCATCTCGTATACGTTACTATAACTACAGGTCTATTAGACCTATAACTCACCAGCGTGGCGAGATCGTATAGTCCTGCACATCACTTACTGGGACTTAGCTGGCAAATATTATCTATGGGCCTTAATGATTAACTATGGAAACACAGCGAGATATAACGAAGGGCATGCTGTAGTTTGCATACTCTACGTTACAAACCGCTGGCGTTCGAGTTCTGTTTGAGATGATAGAGATGCGGAGGCCCTGGTATGCTAATTATACGCAAATGATACCGGGCGGTGTAACAGAGAAAATAGTTTAGGGATGTTTACATGCTAACGAACTTTGTAATTACTACTGAAAGCATGATGTAAGTTATTAATCGCTATGATTTACAAAATTAGCATAGGCGTTGAAAGTTACATGGATTATCTTAATTAAGTGTATTTTATATTCTGCATCGTTGTGTATTTTAGAGATGCATGGAGCCGTTGTGGTATGTTAATGATGGAAACTAGATGAAGTAACATTGCTGTTAATAAATTTTGAAAATCTAGCTCAGACTGCAAAGAAATGAGAATTTTTAGTTTCATGCATTTTATGTTATGTATTGTCTAAAACAACGTGTGTGAATTTTATAGCGTTAAAAATGTAGGTGGAATTCTTAAAAACTTTCAAATTTCAGCTGATTCTAATATAAAAAACAAATACGATCATCCCAGATTTTTTGCTTTACGTACACTGATTGCATGTAAACGTTTTCTTAACATTAACTTTTTAACACATTTTAACAATTTCTTAGGATTCTTTTGAAAAACCTGTGAACAGTTGTTTCATTCGCTATATTCCAGTGTGACAAGCTTTGTTATTTTATTGGTGTCTTGATTTAACACGTTAGACCTAATTTTTTAGCTCTTCTACGATTAAGTACTGAGTAGTTCTTTTGATTTTGATGGAAGTAATAATTAGTAATATAAATAAAAGAGTATTTTTAAAGTATAACCGGTTTCATGTTATTAAAAAATAATACGTTTGTTTTGTTTTTTAAAGGTATCAATATTTTAGATCACGACACTTCAGAAATTAAGAAAAAAGTGTGTGTAGAAGATTTTGTTTTAGCAGAAGAAACATGAAAACTTTAAAAAGATGTACTACAGAGTGACCTAATAAATATTACATATATTCATTCATTAGTTTTAATATTAGTTTATATTTTTTAATCACAAATTTAGTGATACATTTATAGAATGTATTCACGACATAAGTTTTTTCAGCACTCGGGGAAATATGATTCATTTTTGAGTGCTTTAAATCATCATGTAATGCAGGGGTTCTCAAAGTTTCCAACATCACGATCAACTTCTTAAAACAAACTCTAACGCGACTCACCTCATCTTCAGTTAATTTTCCCGTCCCCCCTGCCTGCAAGACTTTAGCTTCGTGCTTGTGGGGTTTAGTCATCAACTATATATTGTTACAATAATAATAAAGTGCATGGGAGTATTAGAGATTATATTAAATTTTGTAAATTTAAATAGAAATATTTAAATCTTAGGGTATAAAATTGTTTGATTGTGGAGGTAACTGGGGGCTCTCCTCCAGAGAAAATTTTGAAATTTGATTCGTATAAACAGGGTTTTAACTTACTTTTTTTTGGTAAAATCTGGGATAAATTGTACTTACAAAATCATTTTCTATGGAAATTCTTTAATTCAACAACTTGTCGCGACCCACCAGAAATTGACTGGCGACCCTCCAGTGGGTCGCGACCCACAGTTTGAGAACCTCTGATGTAATGTATTTAGAAAAATTGCTGGTTTACAAGATAAAGATTTAAATCAAATTAAAATTAAATTTTAAGGATATTAAATTTATAAAAATATAGTATAATAAATTAAGAATCTATTAATATTAACAGGCCATTATTATAATTATTATACATTATTAATAATTTTAAGGGTGATTAAAATATCCCCTTTTTAATTTTTGTATCTCATTAAAATTTTAGAGTATTAGAAGTACCTACAGATCGCATATATTGTACTTAATACACTGAATAATTATTTAAAAAGGATTTGTAAATTTCTGAAATATTAATAGCCCCTTTACATTTGAATGAATCTTAATTCACTTACATAAATGTATTATAAATGTAGTATTACCTCAGCTTTAAAGTATTAGATTCATTGTCTAAAATTTCTTACAAATCCAATATTAATAATATCTGAGAAGTTAAATTAATTTCCTTGTAGTAGTATCTTTATATGAGGCTTAACGTTAGATTTTACCATGTATTCAAGACTTGAAATTTAAATCTTTAAAAAAAGTAAATTAAAGGAAAAATTACAAAAAAAAAATTAAAAGTTAAATCTTATTAAGAAATTGGATCACATAATAGGAGCTAGTAGTTTTGAATAAAGATAAAGATATATCATCTATTGGAAATACTTAATACATAAACATTAATAGATGACATGATTGAATTTATCAAATTAAAGATTTTCTTTCTGATAAGAAAATTAAGAAACTACCATTTTATAAACTAAAATGTATGCGTATAAAATTAAGAAATAAATTTGACCTGTGTAATTAGATCCAAATACGGGTTCCTATTTAGATAGCTATTTTTATTGGTAACCATTTTTGCGCACCACGACGCTCAAATAAGTGCATTCAAGCATCATTCGGTATTGAAAACACATAAGCTAATAATTAGGAAAAAGTAATCAATTTCATGTTATTTTTTGAACACGAAAGCATTTTACAGCTTCTTGGAAATTCGGGAAGGAAAAAGTTGTTTTCTTTCATTTCTATTTTTGATTATTCTTACTGAAATTACTTCTTTTCAATTAATTTTGTTCAATTTTATATTTTGACATTTCAAAATAACTATAATTAAATTTTACTTTATTATTTAACTTGCGTATCAAAGATATTTATTTGAATTAGTTTATTGAATGTGCTGTGAAATGTTTTTTAAATGTTAATTAAAAAATTAGGTAATCATATACTTTTTATCCTAAAAATAATTATGATTTTTAATACTACAATTTTACATTTATTGTATAAAATAGCTTTTTCATATAAAAACGCTCTGTTAGAAAAAGAGAATTCTTTATAAATTGGATTTCATTAAATATTTAAAATATGTCACGGGAAAAGGATATACCGGGCATTATGAGGAGCGCTTTGTGATAAATTCAATGTCAATCTTTGCCCGAAATACGCGGGCGTTATTAATAACATTGCCCGTAACATTACATAATCATTTGTACATAATTCAAACCTTTAAAATGTTTTAAAAACTTAAAATTTCGGTTTAAAGTATAAAGATTACATATATTTTCAAATTATGATGATTAAATCAGGTATCAGAAAGAGAGCATTAGACATTTTAACATTTACAAAATTCATTTTAGGCATATTTATCCTTTAAAACAAGAGAAATAAATTAAATAGCATAAACTTCAGTTAAGCCCCAATAAACTTGACTTGCGAGCCTTTAAAATATTGAGATTATTTAAGCAACTACTAATTATTCAAAAATGAAAATATCCACTTCTTCCTAGATTCTAAGAAGCAGTACTTAAGAAATTTTAATTTTTTATGTGATAAATTACTCAATAGATTTTTTTCCCCTTTTAATCGCAAAATTCTTGAGCTTTTATCAAATTCTAAAATACCAACTCACAATAGCAAGGGGAAAAATCAAAGATGTTTTTGGAAAGTATTTTAATGCAAATGTTAATTTTTTCATCAGTCTGAATGATTTGATCTTAGGAAAATTAACAATTTCTTTCGGTAAATAATTTAATAAATACTTAATTAAACTGCAGTTAAGATTAAAAATAAGGCCCTAAAGATTAATTTTCCAATACTAGTTCCTCAATCAAATAAAGAGTAACTAGCACACAATACATAAATAAGGTTCCATAAAAAACACCTAAACGCACCTAATTGTTCTAGAAGGGAAGGAGAAAAATAGTAAACACTCTAAAAGAATGTATTTTTCTTGGAAATAATATCATGCTTTTAGCTTCTAAGTTGTTTTCTTTATTTATTAATTGCCAGAGAAAAATGTAGTGTCATCACAAACTATTATCGTTTTAGCACTACTTTCGGTCATCAACATCCATTTGCAGAAGTCCATAGCGCAAAGAAGCACAAGAAAAGCGGAAACAACCATTCTTGCTTGTCAGTCTACAAAGCATTCGTCACTTTTTCTTGCTAACATCATTAGGATTTCCGAAACTGCCTGTGGCTTCTATTTTTACAACTTGAGGCTCTACATTGTCCGATTCGCAAGCATCTGGCTTCTCCAGTTAAACATCTATATTTACTAGGATAAAATTCATGTTTTACCTATTAGTAATTTATTAATTTAAATTTCATGTAGGAGTGGGATAAGTAGTGTACTCTTAATTAGAATAGACAGGGGAATACACTTTCGTTTTAATGTGCTTATCTAATTCCATACCTGTGGAAATCAAACTTGAAATATTTTCAGTAATTAGATTTTGAAATAAAGTTACCCTATTTGTAAAAGCGTGTCATTTTAATTATAATAAATGAATATACAGGGTGCTTCAAAAACCCTATGGAATTCATTGAGATGACTTACAGCACCCCTAGCGGTGAAATAAGAAACTTAACATGATTTGTATTTTAATAACATGGAAATCACAGCTCTATTTATGATAAAAGGAAGAAAGCAGCGCAGCAGATTGTAACTTGTAAATTTTTTTAATTGTATAATAATTTAAGTGAACATGAGCTTCATAACATATTCATAACATAACAAAAATACAAATTCAATAGACTCAGTTTCAGTATGAAGGTTATTCTCTTTATAATAAGCAGATAAGGTTCTTAGTTTATGTAGTCGGTATTATAAACTTCTCTGAGAAACATTATGCAAGGAGTACTGATTTATAAACGATTTCAAATTTTCAAATAAATAAGAGGTATCGGTACATTCCTAGTACTATATAACTTCTCTTCTCCGAAAACGGATTTTCTTAAAACAAAAGGACAAGGGATAGTATTGATCTTTTCTAAGCTTTGAAATTCGATGGAAATGTATTCACTGAGGATAATCCATTCTTCCCTTGTGATCAAGAGCAGCGTATTGCGTTTTTCTCTTCCTTCTGCTGGAATCTGTTTCTATTGTCCAATTGCAATTTTCCCTAGTGAAACATTGGTTGCAGCTAGGATATGAGCTGGATATTTGATTTGGCATTAAATAAGCAGAACACTGGTTATTTTGAATTTTTTGAAAATTTATCCAAAACATATATAGGAAATGTTGGCTGGTTGGAGCAACGAATGGCAAAAATACTGAATTTTACTTTCGGATTGGAGATTGGCTTTTCTGAGAAAACAGTGAAAGCGATACAACAAGTAAGGACTTAAGATTCGAGTTTTGTTTCGAACATGCATCCGTAAAAACGCAATTTTTTGTTGTCTGGGATTTTCTTCTAGGCCATGAAAAATATAGTGAAGTACAAAAAATGCATTGAGCTAGAGCAAATGCAAAAACTGATATTTGTCTCGAAAATATTGAAATTTCTTTTTGACTTTAAAAAGTAATGATGAAACTTAAAAACGGAAATATTCAAAAGGATTTGAAGATTCTTCCAGCCTTGTTCAACATTTTTTTATGAATGAAATGAAACCTATATGATTTTTTTTTCTCCCATTTCCAGTAAAATTTAAGTTTTTAAATTGTCTTCCTTGTACGTTGGATAAAAAACCTTAATAAATGGAAACGATCCAAAATAGTTTTTACATTTATTCACAAATAACGCATTTTTTATCGCAGAGATGGTCAATAATTTCTTACACTCTTATTTATGATTACATTTAGTAATTAGTTTGTCAATGATATTGGAAAATAAATAATACCCATGAAAACTGAAATCATCTTTTTTTTATCATACCTCAGAATGTTTTCCCAAAACCTTATTAAAATTTGTCAATTAAGTTTAAAAGATATAAGCAATTATTTAAACTAACAAACTAGACTTTTCTTTAACTTGATAAAAAATTTACTTGATAAAACATTATTTAAATTTAAATATAAACTTCAAACATAAGAGATGCTGCTGCTTGAATGTGAACTCTTAAAACTATGAACGGTTTCAAACACCCGTGTATGTGAAAATACCTTCACATAAACTGCTGCAACATTTCATTTTAATGAATCATGATAAGATAAAAATGTATTTTCATGGAAAAACAACTTTTGTTCCAGATTTTGGCTCTTTTCCAGAAAGGTACAGTTGGTAGATGTCCATTGAAAATATGTAATTAGTTGGCATCCAACAGAGGACAATGCCCCTTCGAGATTTATTTTTAAAAATCAGAGAGGTTTTTTAAGTGTTTTATTTTAAATGGGGTCGTTTTTCGCTCCTAAACTCTACCCTTAAATTTCTTGGCTCTTTTTTGTACTAAAAAAACGTTAGTGTTAAAGTAAGTTATAAAAATATTAAAATATTTAGTTTAAATTTATGAGTATTTCATTGGTCTAACATGCGTATTATCAGGCGGTGGTTACATTTGACTAAAATTAAAATACAAGCAGCCTTTTTTTTTTTATTTTCCTCCTTTCAAATTCAAAGCAGATAAAAAAAATTTAACAGTGTCTTTTGCTCTGTTTGTACACATACATCGTTAACTCTACTATATTATTCATCGATACATTGAATATAAAAATTGAATAAGTTATAAAATGCATATAAGTTATAATTTTAAACTGACTTCTATATAAATATCGCATAACACTCCATACTTACATTACTTAAAAACTAAATATCATTGCATTTATCCCGGATAATAATCAATTAACAGATAAAATTAAATTACTTGATTGATTATTATACTCTTTGATTAAATTACTATCATATTGCATATTGGGGAGGATCCAAACAACCTTTTTATTCATCTTGAACAATAATACCTAAATTTGATTATACGTAAAAAATCTACTTAATATATTACTTATTTTTAATTAGTATTTCTTCACTGTAATCAATCAATAAAAATTACATCAATAAGCTTAAGAAGTTAGTGTACAGACATTGTAATTTTTACTCAGTAACAACTTATCAGAAAATTTCAGTAACACATTTGTCAAAATAGAGCATTTTCAATCACATGACTCCGACCTAACAACGGCCTTAGCAAAGTTGTTTATTCGCCAAGTGGCGTCATGTGCGAATGCTTCTATTGGATGCTTCTAGTTCCCGCCCCTAACAACAGCCTTAGCAACGTTGTTTTTGTCCTCCAAGTGACGTCATGTGCCTATAGAGCATTTTCAATCACGTGTCTCCGATCACGTGATCAAGCTGGCTTGGAGGATAGACAACTTTTCTTTAACATTAGGCTCCCATAGAGAATACGCGCTGCATTTAGTTTTTATAAGAATAGTTCATTTAAAAAGATTCTTTAGGCTCGGTTAAAGACCGAAACGAAAGAATAATAGTTATTGAAGGTAAGTGCATATGTTTTTGTGTTTTAGTGGTAAGCTAAATTTAGAAAAAGACTTATTACGAGGTGACATGTTTTTGTTTACATTTGTTAGAACAATATGCGAGTCCGATACATCTGTAAAATACTTATAATATGCTACTGAAACTAAATATTGAATAATTAATAAATACTTAAGAATTTTAAAATATGTTAGTAGCATTGCGAACGGTACTTGCAATTAGAACACTGGCAGAAATGGTTTCAGCAATTAGAACACTGCTAAATATAAAATGTAGTGTTATTGAATGACTTAAATTATGCAGAGATGCCATTTTATAGTAAATAAAGGTTACTTTAAAGTAAACTTTGGAGAAAAACATAAAACATCCTTATTTTTCAAAATTCACATCAAAAGTAAACAAATAAACGATGTGCATCCTATAGTTTTCCATCATACTGTCTGTCATCCAAGCCTCTGACGTCACAAGCCTGTGACGTCATGTGCGAATGCTCTATATCTTTAAACGAGTTATTTTTAGAAAGTTGATGCTTTTTTTTAAAGAGTTGGAAGTTAAATAATGTTATACAGACTTAAAATATTTCATAGCATCACAGATAATTTTTTTAGAGAAGAAAAGATAAAACATATTGTTCACTCCCAAAAATTTCAGGAAAGACCCCAATCTCGAAAAAAAAACCACTCTCATTCAAACAACCTGTTCTGATCATAAAACAAATTTACCCTCATCGATACTATCTGTTGCTACCCACCCTCCGATCACTCCACTAAGTACCAATAAAGAAAATGGCCAATGAATGGCTTAACACCCCACTCCAAAGAAAAAAAACCCACAGAAAACCGCCACATTTATGTGCGCACATACTTCCTCCCCTAGTTTATATCACGACCGATATTAAAGGGAAAGTCAACACTAGGCAACCCCAACGCGAAAAAACCACCGAGCCCTCAACTAAATTGTTTCTCCCCGCCGCCATCATCTCGAAGACAAGAGGATGGATGATAAGTTTTTACGAGCGGCCGGAGACTAATGCCGAACGGCGCTCCCCAGGGGCATTCCGCCTCTTATGCTCTTTTATTTTAATGGGCCACGCGAGACCCTCGGCCCTCATAACGGCTCTCAAATAGAAAAAATAACGCCCGTGTGTATCCCGCAATAAAAGGATCCCGTCCCGCTGTAATCGTAAGCCAGGAATTGGACGTTAGCGATATGGGGCTTCGCTTTTGTCCGGGATACGGCGTTTTTTAGTATGCACGGGCGTATGAGGGATGGCTCGCATTTGGATGGAAATCCTCGTGTTTCTGCCACCAGTCATAAATCCGATATGCCTGCTCTGAGTTTTATGCGTGGGGTGAGATTTCTCGATGGGGGTGGGGGAGAGAACCCTGTTGTGCCAAATGGAGATAGAGGGGAATGGTTGTGATGAAGATTTTTGTCTGATTGGGATGCGTGTTTACGATTTTAGTTTTTTAAGACTTTTTTTGTATAATAGGGATGTGTATTTTTTTTGTCTGGTTTATGTCTGGAGCAGCTTGAAGATGGAATGTGTTGTGTCTTTTAGGAAAGATGGTGTTTGAAGAACGTATATTTTAAAAAGGAACGCAGGTATACATATTTTTCAGGTTAAAATAGTGTTACAATAGTGAATCAAGCTTAATTTACGTAAGAATAAGTTAGAATTGTCTACCATTTTTGTGTAAAGAAATATATAGATCCAAATATAAAATACAAGTACATTTTTTATTATTAAGGGTTTTAATATAATTTTGGAATCAACCAAATGATTAAAACATAAAATATTAACGATTTGCTAGGTGTTTTACATAACTAATTTGCTTATAAAATTCATCGTAAAATTTATTAATGTTAAGCGTAGGGAATGTACGTTCACTATAAAAATCTATTTTATCGCTTAAAATATTATGAAAACGTCAGAGATATAGATACGATCACTATAACTCAAAACCTTTCTTTTTCTCTACTTTAAGACCAATTTGAAAAAAAAAAAACCTCATGAAATAATTGAACAGCAATACTTAAAACGAAAATTAATTTCTTAAGAATAAAATTTCTACAAGTAAACTTTTAATACAATTGTAGAAATATCAAGATAAATTGATAAAAAAATGTTAAATTTAGTTGTTGAGTGTAAAGACTAAAATCATGATTTAAATAATTAATTTCGCATTTGGCTGTGATATTCAAAACATGAATTTATATCATGGATACACTTTTTCTTACTAAAAGGGAAAATATCTATGGACAAAAAAAAAATCTGAGTAGCATATTTAAGTTAACTAAAAGCTTTATTCAACCAAATTTAAGAAAACGCGACGCCTTAGGCAAACTTTCCAAAACTTCGGCAGACCCAAAAACTAACAAGTGATTGTTACGGAGTTACGGGGAAGGATTTCCGGCTGTTCGTCGCCTTAATGCATTGTTTTCGCAACAAAGTTCCCGTAACATCCTTATCTACTTCCCAAGAATTTCAAAAAACGGAAGTAGCCGAAAAAACACTCTCTCGCAACCAAACTGCAACATTAAAACTCTAGTTAGAAATTACTTTGAAGTTTTTTTCTAGCGGAATCTACACACAACAAGCACAAATAAGCATCTTTAAACAAAACTATCCGCTCTCAAAAGACCGGGTACTTTTTCTCCTCCGAAAACCTACTCCAGGGTGATTCTCCAGGACGTCTAAATCCGCTTTCTTCGGGAAAAGGCAACGGGGAAAAAAAGTAATTCGATTTCGAGGCGTGCAACTTCCATGCCAGTGTCAAACGCATGCATCGAATCTTTTTTCGTTGGGGGCCGTTGTCTCCTGCGATTCAGGTAGGCCTCTGCCTCTATTTACTACAGAGATGCATCAGATTGTGCTGGGTCTCTGGAAGTTTCGAAAGGAAAGCTCGTCAAGGTGGAATTTACAGTGACAGGAAACTGCTTAGTTGGGTTTTTAAAGCGAGGGGACTGAGCTGGTTTTGCATAGGTGTGTGCTGCGATTTGGCCCTGCACTTTACCAGATGCGCTTGTTGTCTTTGAAAGGAAAGCGGATAAAGTTTTTTTTTTTTTTTTTTTTGAAGCAGGAGGTGAGGTGAGCGTTTTCAAAAGGGGAATGTTGTTAGTTTCTTTCGAGGAATCCTCATACAAACTGTAAAAAATTGTTTTTTTTTTTACCCTAAATTTTCCGTTTATTTGGACGAAGCTTTTCTGTATACCTAGAAATCGTGCCTTTTCCGTAAAAAAAAAAATAATAATTTGGATTTAGGAAATTCAACACTAAAAATAACTTTTAAAAACAGGTATGTTTTATGTACAAGTCAAAAAAATCGTGGTCGTTTCGTTAAAAAGAATACTATCTCTCATTTGCTAGGTGTGCAATATGTTTCCCGGTGATGTTAAAATGTCATTTCAGGTTCATAAAATCAGTTTTAATTATATTGATTGTTATAAAAGCCGACTCCTAGATGCTGCTCCATACCATCATTTCACCCCTCCAAAATAGTAAAAATAAAAAATTATATTTTAATAACTGCATGGATTTAGGTTTTAAATCTGGGTTTAAAAATACTTCAAACACTGTAAATATTTCATTTAGTACTTTCCAATGTAAATCAAATTCATCAATATCCCTTAATTGTATGTCCTAAATATTTTAAGACTATTTTTGATTGAACGGTTAAAAATTTGTTAATTAATAATATAAATTTTTATTTCATTACTATTTTCTAGTAACACAAAAATGTATTCCAAAGAATACCAAAATAAAACTTGAATATATAAATTTCTAGATAGCCAAAAGGTTAATTTAATCATATAATTTACCAAGAGAATTAAACATAAGATATTTATAAACATTCAATATTCATGAAACAGTGTTAAATAGGCAGACAAACGCATCATTATTATTTTAAACACGTTTCTTAAAATTTTATAAAGAACCACTGCATGCCGTGGTAATTGAATCTTTCTCAAAACCAAAAAGCACAAAGGTTAACGCTCAAAGGAATAGTTAAATATTCCAAACCAAGCAGTAGCATTAACATAACTTTTTATCCATTTCTTTCAAGTTCATACATCAGAAGAAAACACAGCATTATTACGATATATTTCTTTATTTCATCTCCATATGCAAAAGCCCCTCTTAAGGGTACTTGACATCAGACATTATTTCTCACGTATTACGCATCAACTTTAACATTTCGTTCTTTTCCAATTCCCTTCGTTGGGCATTTTGTGACGGGAGCTTCATAATGCATCTTCTTCCAGGATTATTCCACTTTGTATGCATGCATTTGCTCTCTGCTACGTTACTTATAATAAGCTCTTTAGATTCTCTACAAACAAAATAAAAGCATCATGCCTTGCTCGAGATTCGCTATTTGAGGTTGACTTTCCTAATGCGCTTTTATCTTGATTCCGTTTTCGAGCTTCTTGATGTGCTTTGTATTTACCACTTTGCTCCTTTCATTGGGAAAATATCGCGATGGTTCCAACAATAAACATTACTCCCTCCTACAAACGCACGTTTTTTTGCACTCGAAAGGAATTTGCGTACCCTTTCGAATCGATTTCCACAATGGAAGTAGTAGTAGTAAAAATAATTTCAAAGGAAAACGAGAATCTTGTTTTTAGCGTAATGTTTTCCAATCCCGCTGCCGCATGTGTTTTGTCTTTGCTCGCATACGCCAGCATCGATTTTTGTCTTTGTTAGCAATCTCGGCGGTTCTGGAATGGAGCCCTACGGTAGTTTTAGCTCACTTAGGCGCGGAGGCTAAGTTCATGAATTGAATATCAGCCTGTTTCACAAATGTTATTTTTATGCGCATAGAAAGCGGAGTGTTATTATTGAAATGTTGACATTTTTGCTGAAGGCCATTATTGAGGGAGTATAAAGCACTTCTTTCTCTTCCGTTTGTTTTCATCATTGAGATTTACTCAAATCCTCACGTCTTTGAAAGCCATCAATACTAGATTTGGCGGAAAGCTGAAGGTATGGGGAAAAGATACTAGATTTCTCTCGAAAAGAAAATATTGCAACAAATGCCTTTCTCTTCTCTCTTTTTTTAAAAAAATACATCCAGCCGTGTTCTGAATGCTAAATAAAAAAGTTTTTATGAACAAGTTTTTCTTTTAGAAGATAAAAAACTGAATAAGGTCAGGTGGGGGAAAAGGGAGTTTTGCTGTGAAGGTTTATTTTCACTTAAATGAGCCCTAACTGTCTAGAGTGAAGAAATTATTATTTTACAACAATTTGCGCTCTTTTTAGGAATACCTTTTTAAAATTATCCATTTTACTCAACCATTTATTCTCAACCATTTGTACCTCCCTTTTCCGCCCCTGGCCCTATTTTGTTTTGACAAAAATCTAATAACATTTACTAACATTCAAGAATAATAGTGTTTTTCAATATTTTTATATTTTCTGAGAAAAATTATAACATTATTTTAAAAAGATGTTGTTTTAATGAAAGTACGAAATACTAAATGTATATCTCTATGCTGAATTGAAGGATTTATAATCACAAATTCAAGACAGTTTAATGGTTCTCAGTTATTAATACGATCTTTACGAAGTTTTAAATTTTCTTCTATTCTCAAGGTTTTTATATGAGCTTATTTTGCTACCTTGTAAACAAACAGCGTCCATTACTATGAAGTTTAAACTCTCAAAACACTTACTGTAGATTGAGCAAAATACTAAACCTTAAGCATTGGCTTTTAACAAAACCCAAAACGTGCTATTAAAATGTTACATTCGAATATTTAAAGGATTTAAATGAACCACTCTAAATAATTAAACGCTAATTTATTTTATCCAAGTTTTTAGGAAAAAATATATAACTAACCTTACAAGTAATTTCGGAATTATGACATTTGCAACAAACTATATCGAAAAACATTTATTTTTGAATGAATCAAACACAACTTCTCCCGAAATACATCTCAATACATAATCTTCCCCCGAAACAATCCAGCAACATCCACTATTCACCTCCGTACTTCCAAAACCTAATAACTCGCAAGATAAACATCTATAATTATCCTAACCAGACGCCCTATAGACTAATTATACCGCCCGAACCATCTGCTCCGAGCCAGTGTGTAAACAAACTACACACAACATGTAGTATATACCCTCCACCCCACTACCCATAAAGATCTTCACCAACAAAGAACTCATTCAACATCGCAGCTTCCTTTGACCCATTTATGACCAAATCTTCATCCTCCCCCCCCTCTACAGAGGAATATCGATCCTCCCTCTTAAACATACTGTCCACTCATTACGGGCATACGGGGTAAAAATATATACGCCGGTGGTTCTGCTTGTTTACCCTTCTTACTTTTTATCTTCCGCTTTTCTTTCGTTAATGATTTGAGTGGTGGACGGTTGAAGAGGGGATTTCGGGTTCAGCAGGAAGCTTATTAGGTAGATGCTCGACGTCCCGAGATAGGATTGCTTCTTGCTTCAAGTGCCCCGTTTCCAGGGCTTCCTCCTAACTAGCATTATTACCCGGTGCATTACTGGGAATGGTGGAATATCCTCCTCGTGTTTTCTTTTGAAGCCGGATTCCACCGTAGTACATCTGATGCCGCTGGTTACGGCCGCTTTGATCTCTTCTTGATGCTGGTTGTTGGGTTTTTTGTGATAATTGGAACGGCGTGGTTGGTGTTTTTGAGGGGCTCTTATGGTCCGGGAAACGGAATTACAGGAGGATTTCTGGACGGACTTGGGAAGGGTTTTTTTTATGGGGATGGTTTGTGGGGTTGTTTATGTTTAGAGGATGTTTGATTTTCTATTGGAATTCACAGGAATGATTTAAGGAACTTGATCTTTTTTCTTGGAGCAGAAATTACACGTTTCTTTATTATGTACCTTACATAAAAATATATGAGTTTTAAAGTTTGTTTTCATAAAAAACAAACATTTATTCAGCTTGGAACAAATGTTTTTAAACTATAGTTGAGGATATGTATGGATAAATTACTTTAATATAATGTATGGTATTAGCTTGGAATAGGTGTTTCACAATATGCAATGTTTCATGACATTTCATGAAATTTCCTTAAATATTGTAAAATATTTTTATTTTGTTACTTCTTTAAACCAACAAAACCAATTTGCTACTTTTATTTTCCCAAAAATTTCTGTTTACCCATTAAGTAGGAACTAGTAATGGTCACACCAAACAGTGATTTATATTTATTTTTCCCTATATAGAGCATTTTCAATCACATGACTCGGACCTAACAACGGCCTTAGCAACAGAAATGTTACAGTTTTTTGCCCTGAGGTTAACAGTTACAGAAAATGACTGGCCGTGGAATTCTTCTATAGAGCATTTTCAATCACATGACTCGGACCTAACAACGGCCTTAGCAACCGAAATGTTACAGTTTTTTGCCCTACAGAGGTTAACAGTTACAGGAAATGACTAGCCGTGGAATTCTTCTATTGGAGCATTTGCAATCACGTGATCCCATACCTAAAAACCGCCTTAGCAACAGATAAACAACAGCCTTAGCAACAGTTAAAAGCCCTACAGAAGATGCACAGTTAAAGGAAAATAACCGGTTGTGACGTCACCTGAAAACACTCTATTGGAGCATTTGCAATCACGTGACCCCATCTTTAAAAACCACCTTAGTAACAGATAAACAACGGCCTTAGCAACAGTTAAAAGCCCTACAGAAGGTACACAGTTAAAAGAAAATAACCGGTTGTGACGTCACCTGAAAACACTATCCAAATAACTTAAGGCTGAGCGCGCACGAATGACTAAAGTCACGGCGACCAGTATCACTAGTATCAAAAATATCACTAGAAAACAATGGATCTCTATGAAGAAATTCTTGGCAATCAGCAAAGAGTCACGTCGCCTAGTGCGCACACTCTAACTTGTTTCAATAACCAAGGCAACTATTTTGTCTTTGTCACCGTGACAAAAGTCGCTCGTGCGCGCTCAGCCTAAAATCAATAAATGTATAGAGAATTTTCAGTCACATGACTCGGACCTAACAACGGCCTTAGCAACATAATTGTTGCAGTTTTTTGCCCTACAGAGGTTAACAGTTACAGAAAATGACTGGCCGTGGAATTCTTCGATTGGAGTATTTGCAATCACGTGACCCTATACTTAAAAACCGCCTTAGCAACATATAACTCGTTACCTAGCAACCGCCTTAGCAACAGTTAAAAGCCCTACAAAGGTTAACAGTTAAAAGAAATTAGCTGGTCGTGACGTCACCTGAAAACACTAGTATAGTTTCTGGCTTGGTAATTTCACGCTATCAAAAATATAAAGCGTTTCTAATCTAGCATTTGTGTTACTTTATGGTAGACAGAATGCCATCTAACCCCGGGTTCCCCAATATATATGGTATTCTTGGAAAAACAATGATGATACTTTGAACTTCAACACTTTAAATTTATTTTTATTACATTGTTTTACAAAACATTATAATTTATACTAATGCTACATACAAGATAATTAGTAATCAGTACTAACCTTTAAGAATGTTTTTCAACGCTTAAAACCACATTGCTTAAAAATTCAAGTAAATTTTTTACTTTTATTATTTCCTACATCTCCACAATCAAAGCAAATTAATTTAATTGAGTAAATATACCGAAAAAGAAAATTAATCAAGACCGTTTGCATAAATAATTTTAATAAAGAATTAAATTATTTCAAAAATTAAATCCTTTGAGAAATCATGATAAAAAATCTATTAAGTTGGTCTTTCAGTTACTTTTTGAATTCCCTTAGCAATTTGATGTCCATAATGATTTGCAAAGCATCAGGAATTTAGAATCAAATAATATAATAATAATATTTATGAAAATCTAATCCTATTTTATTAATTTAAATTGTAACATTCTCAAATATAAATGCATTATCAATCCTTTTGAATGCTAATTAGAATAATATTTATTTTCCATGGCATATATGAAATATTTATGATACATATGATACATTTGATATCTATTCCATCTTTACATAAACATATATCTGCTCATGAATAGTACATCATAGGAGGCGTAAATAAGTTATTTTTCTCGTCTGTATTTCATTCTGTAAAATTTAAGTTACTATAAAGGGGTATTTTATTAAAAATTCAACTCTTCGTAGCCGAAAAGAAATTCATGCTGATTTGATACGAGCTTACATATTTTCACGCGATTTGAATCATTTGTATTTCTATTTGCGTGCCATTCTTCCATCACAATGAAATTTTTCCCATTCTGCCCTCTTCCAAAATTGATAATTTAAGAATTTTGCATTAAAATACGAACGTAAAGACACCGTAACAGAAAGGGCTTCATTTGTTTGATAGAAACTTTCTTTTTGGAGCCACGAAGGGGTGCTTTTGTACTGATCAAGATATTGGAAATACGAGTGAAAAGCGTATTTCATAAAGAAAAATTTACCGAATCAAAAAAAAACCTTTTCCGACATTTTTATTTCTTTTTCCGTACAAAAAAAACTGACTAAGCCGATCGAATCATTTGAAAAGATCGGAAAGAATATTCCTGAAGTTATTTATTACACTAGTTCAATCTCAAGAAGCCTACACAATGTAGGAGAAGTAAAGGCAACGTTTCAAATGAATATAAATAATTTATAAGCGGATAGAAATAAAAAAAAACTCATTCTCTTATTCCAACACGATGTCCTCTGAATCTTCCTTCGCGGAGAAGAATGTGCATGGAAAAATAACCGGATTTTTATAAAATTTAGATTAGAAAACATTACGCTGCCGTATGCATTTGAATAATATTTGCATTTTGACATTAAGAAAGGTTCAAAGTAAGGAATGTTCCATGCGATTTGGCATGCGTCCAGGCATGTGAACAACTGTAAAACTTCGAATTTCTAAGAAGTCCGTAAATTTCAGTTCTCACGCGCATTAATAGTTGATTCTACCGCCATGCAATTTTCCGTACTCTCCTTAACAATTACACTTATAATTGAGTAGATTCTAAACCTTTAATTACTCTCAATTTTGATAATACAAAGATATAAAGACTAAAATATGCATGTAAAAATTAGAACTTTATAGCTGTGTTAAAAATCTGCATTTCAAGTTTCAGAAATGAATTTTACTTGATGATTCAATTGCTCCCACAATTTACACTCCAAGTAGATCGTTTATGCTAGAATGTAATATGTTTCCTGACACTATGACATCACTACGTGGAAGGAAAAACTGCGTAAACTGAAAGCCTGGTGGGTTGCTACGAAGAATTTCGGTACACAAATCGTGATAAAAAGACGCTATATATAGAGCATTCGCATATGACGTCACTTGGAGGACAAAATCAACGTTGCTAAGGCTGTTGTTAGGGGCGGGACATAGAAGTATCCAATAGCAGCATTCGCACATGATGTCACTGGAGGAATAAAACAACGTTGCTAAGGCCGTTGTTAGGCAGAGTCATGTGATTGAAAATGCTCTATATATGGTTTTTAAACAAACTAATCATAATGACGCAAGAACTAGTGAATCGATTCATTTACTAATCTCATACAGTTAAAAATGTATTCTTATATTATTTGTGTTCCGAAGATGAATGGATGAGTTTTTGATTTGCGGCTGGATTATTTAAATTATTGTATTCCTTAAACTGTAATAAATTTTGAAAACTTAATGTTTAAAATTCTTGAGTTTTTTTACGCGACAATATTTTTAAAATGACGTTCTTAATTTCACTCAAAATTCAGACACCGCGCTAGAGTAAATTTTTGAGACTCTGGCTTTAAAATTCACAATATTATAGCCCAAATTAAATTATTGTAAATTATGCGAGTGTCACATTGACAGTTTTTAGTAACTTTGTGGGTTTCAAATTATGTATAAATTTGTCCTCTATACAAGATACTTATATAATTTAGTAATGCACTAACAAACTTAAATCCTTAAAACTACGAACCTTAATACTACGAATACCCACATTACGTATACCATTATGTCAAACCATCGTTCTGAAATGTCTCCAAAACTCACACAACGATGTTTAGGCAGCTCAAACACAAAGTCGAAAATTCCAAAATTCATTTATAAAAATATTCAAAGGGAAGAGGGAGAGGGAGATCAAAGCATTCGGAGAAATCCGAGCGAGAAAAAGACCCACTCGAAAACTCCACAACCCACTGAGGGATGTTTTACCTCCTGGTAACACCCGCCATTAAAAAGGAGCGAAATAAGTTTCTCGACTCTTTCTTTCTTTGAAAAGAGGATTCGGTGCGTTTCTTTTTCGTGTTTAAACCGTCTCTACACTCAACCGAAGCGAGAATTTCTGAATTTCTACCGGGTTTTTGTGGTTGTGTGACTTTCGAGAGAAGCCTTGTCGTATTCCTACACATATTTTTTTTTATTTGTTGTAATCGATTTATCGAGTTTGTTGCGACGGGGCATATCCAAGTGAGTTTCGAACGGTTCGAGAATGAGGAAAAGGAATTTTGAATGAAATTTTCTTAAGTGCTTTGGTGTTGTGCTTTTTTTCTAGGGCAATAATGGATAATTCAAAATGTCAACGGCTTGAATAAATCTACATTTATATTGCGAAGTAAAAAGGTACCTTTTAAAATATCTCATGAGGTAATCCATTTTTTCTGTACATATTGGAAAAATTTTGTTGCGCTAAGTTAATGCCTTAAAATATTGAAAACTCACTTTGCTCTGGTCTTATTCAACAGCTCATATGCAGGATTTTGTAGTTAAAAACCAAAATAAACCTTTATACAAGAACCTTTTTCAGTAATATCTTTGAGACTACTGTAAAAGGGTCTCATCGTCAGAGATTGCGTTTAAAATTACTTCTGAGAATACGCTGAACCTTTTGTAGTTGGATTTAAGTGATCTGTAGTTGTATATTACCCCTCCCAGGCCACGACATTTAAATGTCGTATTTGATCTATGCGCCCTTGAACTTAACTATACGCAGCTAAAAGCCATCAAAAACATTTTAATTTGACACGTTATTTAAATAAAGGCACGCATTAAGAATATGCTCCATTATTTGCTAGTGTTTGATATGTACTTATGCTAACAGTATTCCTTTAAAATAAAACCCTTCATTGAGATTGTAAAGTTATAAATATTAAATGGATCTTCAAAGGTTATGACGTTACATTGAATTATCTGTCGCTAAAATTAATATATGAACCGAATAGTTTCAAAACATCAAAACTGCATCGGTGATATTATACGATTCATAAATTAAATAAAAGTACTGGGTATTACAAACAAGTGTCATTTTGTAGTTAGTTAGAACACCATCCCTTTAATTCGCTATTTCATTTCACATAGGAAGCTATCAATACTGAGTTTTGATAATAAAATTGTTAAGGATCTATCACACCATGAATGAATATAATGTTCATAAATACAAATATTTTCATTCAGAGCAGATCGAGAAATGAATTAGAATGCTCACAAAAGATAAAAATGGAATATCACATGTATTCAAACAACAAGTTACAGCACACCCCATATCCAAAGAAAGATTCGCCTCGAAAATGCTTTATGTAAGGTCTCACTCCGAAAGGAAAGACAGAAAAATCTGATCATACAAGGAGAACTTCAACAAAGCTATGATTGAATATGCGCATTTTGATACACCGTCTTGGGAGTTTTAGAATATCTCAATGTTCTTGTTTGCCTATTTATATTGAAACTCGTTTGTGAAACAGTTTTTTTGGGATGCACTGGAGACAAAATATTTCTTCGAATGATTTCCTTTGTAGAAAAAGGAGACTATCAAAAAGGGGTCTTTGAATTCAGGCTTTTTTTTAGCACGCTTTCTTTCGGTTTGTTTGTGAATAAAAGTCTGCATCATAAGTTATGTTAACGATGTGATAATTAATGGTTAAAAGCTTAAGTATGAGTTATTTTAATTTATAACTAAGGGATATCTATTTTAAATGAATAGAATGAGTGTATAAAACGTATCAAATGAATACACTGATAGAAACATTAGTTAATAACTTTTAACTTATAAAACTTAATTCTGTAACAGATGCAGTGTATTTCAAAAAATAAATTTCATGCAAAGATGTATTTATTATAAGTTTGAGTTTAATGTGTGTATATATTTTCAATAACTTATCATATTTTGCTCAATATAAAATACAATATTTCTTACATAAGTTTATTTTCAAAATTCAATTTTAAATAGCTGTAGGGTAAAGAAAATGCTATGTGAAGGATAATTCTGAATGATGTTCGAATAAAATTACAGGAATTTATAAACTATATTTATAAATTTATATAAGTTTCTTTTAGTTGTAAAAACTTTATTCCTACCTAATTAGAAATTACGTTAAATGGTTTTTAAAATTAAGTACATAATTTTAATTAGGAATTAAAATATGCTTTTAAAATAATAGTATTTTACTTTTAAAAATACTTCATATATACTGTAACTCACTCACAAAAACTAAAAATATTCACCAAAAAAAATATCCCCCAAGTGGGCAACACAAACATTACAACCTAATACTTTTCTTAACATTCAAAAACAATAATAGCACTATCAAAGACAAACAATAACGAACATATTTTCTTAACAACACAATAAAAATTTAAACAACATGTATTCAACACAAAAAAAATAAACGTTATCTATAAAAATATATGTTCACCATCCATTTCCACCAAACCAAATTTTAAAAATCTGAAACCCAATTTAGCAATTGATTCCATCTTCGAAAGTGGCCCGAAAGGCTTCACCAAAGCGAGTGGTCATCAATTTCTGTCCCCACTGCCCCAGATATCACCCTCTTACACCCCCTAAAAAGCAGACGACAGCCCATTTATTAGGATTATCACACCTGGATCAAGAATTCATTTATCTCATAGCAGAAATAATCAAGAGAATTGCTTTGAACGTTTGCTTTGTTCATCCAATTCATTACTCATCCCATCGGAGGTTCTGTCCTCACGTCTCCCCAGGGATCGATTCAAGACGCTGACCTACCGGGGATAAGCTTCCTCGCCCAAGGAGATTCGACGCCCTTAAAGACACTTTCTTAAATGCTGTGGAATGGAGAAGTAAATGTGGTGTCTGATGACTTTTTCGTTCAGCGTTATGTGTGACTGATTCGTTATGGGTAAATCGGTGGAATCGTAAGCTATTAATATTTTTGGTTTATATTTTATTCGAAGTAGTACGTAGATAGTAAGTAGAACAATTTAGTTTTTGAGATTTCTAACAGATTTGATTATTTTTACTCATTTCAAGAATTTAGTTTGAATAAAAAATACGAAAGTTTCGGAATATTTTAGGTAATTAATGCATGCATTTAACAAAACAGACTGCAATGTCTAAAACTGATTACGCATGTAATTAATTTCTAAACTTTAGTAATTAAGAATGAATCAAATGAATGACACATAAGGCTAGTGGTATATAAAGATATATATTCTAAATTAAAATATTTGCATCAAAGGTACACATTGCCTGGCTAGTTCTTTCTCTCAGTCTTACTTTTCTTCATGCCAGTTACTTCAAATTATATATTAGAAAGCTTGTAATGTCTTTGACACTAATGAGAATAGTTAAATATAGTTGAAGAATGAGAATAAAATTTATGTAAAGAATTAGAAATTACTTGAATTGTGAACATGGAATAAAATTGCGTATAAAATGTAGTCTAAAGAATTATAATAAGTTTTGTATTTTTATCAAACCAAAAGAGTCGCAAATGTTTAGAGAAGTTAGAATAATTCATTAAAAGTCCTTTCAGTTCTGTTCTTTCGTTGCACGTTCTAAATTAATTAAATGAGTAAGTTAATATAGTCGCAGATTCTCCACATAGTAATAAACCGTATTTCTGCTAAATTTTCCTTACACTGTACCCTATAATCAAGATAAAAAAGTCACTATTATATTCTAAAGACTTATTGAATTTTTAAGATAGAAGAGTTTATATGAAACCATTAATATGTACTATATTTGAAGGAAATGGGATTAAGAAACTTTGAAACTTTCCAAATAATCTTTCTTCTAGGACAATAAACTTTTAAAGAAGCATTGAGTGAATGCAAATCTAATTGAACGAAATATAAAAAATCTTATATATGTCTGTTTAAAACATTATAGAAAGACCAAAAATGTATCTCAAGATGACAATTTAAATTTAGATAATTAAAAATTCCTTACCCAGGTTTTTATAACAGATAGAAAATATTTACTAATTTCTCTTTTATAAGTCAAGTGATAGTAAACAATCTTTAATTTGCATCGTCTACACATATATGCAACCCTTATTTTGTGGCAAAAAAATAAGCCTTCTCTTAATAGACAAGACATAATTTTAACAACATTTTCTTACAAGTAGGTATTCTTCAAAAAACGCATAACTTTTAACAACAAGCTGTTAATTTTTTCAATAAACTTAAGCATCGCAGTGTCATTTTAATTATGACTTATTCAAATTTAACACTACAAAAATTATTCTTTAATCCATGTCTGTTTGGTTGTTACCAGCAGAAGGACAGAGCAAAAATGGGTCTCCAACAACGAAAACTAGACCTTCCGAAAAATAAACAATTTGTTACCCCTTAACAAAAAAATTAAGCACAAAAATGCGATTCTTTTAAAGCAATTTTAATTCTCTGCGTTTCAAGTACCAACAGTTTTACATAATTTCCTGACATAAAGGCCTCTAATTATCTGACGAACTTTTTGCTTATTCATGTGGCATGGAATTTAATTAATCATCCCGCTCTTCCACTTCTGTGCTACTCCAATGACGGAGGTAAAGTTTAATTATCATGACTTCGATATATGTGTAGCCAGCTGTTACGATATCTAGCGTACTAATCAGATTAATATGAAAGGGAAAAGGAAGAAGACAGAGCATTTGGTGCGATTCATCGATTTTGTTCCTGATTAAATCGAGACGAAAAAAATCGAGTGATCTCTCGAAATTGGGTGATTAATGTTAAATAGGAAATTCTAAGAAGAGTTTCTTTCCCTTTTCATTTTTAAGGAGGTGTTTTTATGATTCCTAGAAACACTGCATAAACATAATGTTGCGTAGTTTTACATAATTAATTTATACTTTTAAACGTAAATGATTATTTAATACGAATTTAGAATTCATTTAGATCTTATAATACTTTTTTATAGTCATTGATATGGCGTATTCATCGTTTATAATGTTGGAAACTCAAAAACGAAAGAACGATAAACGGAAGAAAAATAATTAAATTACTAAAATGAAAAGGTTTTTTCTAAAAAAAAAATCAATGATACTTACTCATGATTTGCTAGTTTATTTTTAAGTGCCTTCCAGTTGCATGAATTAAAATAAAATGAGAGTGATTTTATAATAAAATATAAATTTAAATCATTTTATAAAGTATTCTTACATTTTTTTGAGACATAGTTTTCCTTGAAAAATAGTTAGGTTAAAAGATTGCTCAGAGGATTTAATTTTCATTCATTAAGTTTTGATAGGTTTTTTTTGTAGATCATAAACTATTACTTTTTGTTAAGAATAAAACTCAACTTAGTTCAGCTTTTTTGAATGGCTTTTAAGCGAAAATAGTTAATTAATTCCAACTAAACAATGCGTAAAATTTCTACTTATGTTAATAAAAAACAAAGCTTTGAGATAAAAAAATGGTGTCAGTGAAAGTAATTTTTGCCAAATTATTTCTCTAATAAAGAGAAGAACAACCTCAACAACAACAGAGAAATAGTTCTGAAAAATTTAATTATTGAAGAAATAAAAAATGAATGATCAAAATATTACGCAAACATCCTTAAATAACTATTTAAAATTACATGCAAAACATATATGCAACGTTTTATGTAATTGTGCATGTCCGAAATGTTTTTTCTGTTCTAATAAAAAGGCATATCTGTAGGTATTTTTTCCCAAATTAAATATGTCAGACCATTCAACCACCAAAGACCACATATTTGAAAAAAAAAATCCAACAAAACCTCCAAACAAAACCATCCCACTCACAACCATCGAAACCCCAGTATACACACACGAGCTCAACCATAATTGCTTTACCCGATTTATACCCAACCCTAATAAGGGCGCGCGCTTTCCTTTGCTAATCGTTGAACACGATTTCCAACAGAGACCGCTGAGTAATGACTTCGTTAAGGCAGAACCATTGGAAAGGATTAACGTGTACTTTAAAAGCGTCTGAGAGAGGGGCCCTTAACACAGGGACTTCGGGAGGAGCAGTTTGTCTTTAAATGACGTTCGAGATGCGACGTGCGTTAAACTGCAGTCAGCTCCTCAGACCTCGTTAGGACTGTTGTTATTATTAGCCCTTCTCTAGTCTTAAGGCCTTAGAAATGGCTACTGTGTTCTTTGAGGTGATATAGATTGTATTGTTTAATGTGTTTTACGGGGAGATATGTGTTTTGTGAGTTAAAAATTAAATATATTTTTCAACGGCTAGAAATATATATAAACCGTTTCAGCGGTTGAGAAATATCTTTTCCTGTATAATTAGTTAAACTACAAATAATTTAATAATCATTTTAAGTATTTTTTCTGGTGGTAAATTCTGACTAATAGAAATCATTAAAAAATGTTTCTTAATTTCAATTTTTTTAGTTATTGTAAATAAATAGAAATTATTATTTACATTCAATGAAGGTAATGGTAAAAATATGCAAGTTCCAATGCATCCATGCTCTACAGCATGGATGCATTGGAACTAGCGGATGCAGTTCTTAAGACGCACGAGGCCATCTAATTTATATTTGTCCATGGACACGATAAAAAAAAATGGTAAAAATATGTTCAATTAATATTTTCTTTGGTATTTTTAAAAAAAATTATTGATGCTTTAATCAGATGGGGTACAAGTACGGCCTACAAATAATGGGATAATGAAGGGTATATTCAGGAATTATTTAAAGATTTTAGTGTGTGTAAATAAACAAAACACAACGAACTCCTTTTTGATAACCCTCGCAATCTGACATGGCGTACACAAAGACGTCACAAATATATGGAAAGCACGATTTTTCATTGCAAATCGTCAGATGTCAATATGTCAAACTTCCCCTGGGACATCTCCCTGTAGTAATAAACTAGCGTATGTCAAAAGAACTGTCAGGTCAAAGGCATCGCAACAACCTGCGGCGATGGGACTGTCTACAGAATCATTTCTGAAGCAGTCTTCATGTAAAGGGGAAATAAATGAAATGCCGGATTTCCGATATTGTCTTTTTCAGGCCCTTCGAGAGGCACACGCGATTTTTATTCGGGTCCGGGAACAGCACTTCAAGGATGAAACTTGACGAAGAAAGTTTGAGGGTCTAATTGTGAAAGGAAGTTAGGGTGGAAAACATTAGAAGAAAATGTATATCTGGAGAAATTTTTTATAAAAAATTCATTTTGAGTTTCGTATAAATCGAACGGCAATTTCAGGTATTGATAATAATGCAGAGCGATCACAATCTCTTTTCAAATATCCATTCAGTTTTAGTTTCTTAAAATTAATTTATTCTTTTTTAAGCATACATTTTTATGAAAAAATGAGTATTTCCACCATTACCGCTGGTTAGAGAAAATGTTTGGACTCTCCAACTCCAGCCAAACTCAGCAGATAGTGGAGGACTATAATCAATGGTCACCAATTTTTCCATTATAGTCGGCTAGACTAAGAAACCTGCCTCCGCTCTCTTGCGTTACCTTCCTATGCTGTGCTGATGAGTCCTAACAAGAACGAAACCGGTCCATGGCTGGAGGTGACGCTTGAGAGTTGAAGTTTCCATACATTTTTATGTATGTACGAAATTAGAGAAGGAAAAAAAGAGAAAAATGTAGATATATGAATAGATAAAGCAAAATACAGAAGAAGGCCGACGTACTGGCTTAGATGGTTAGATCCGTACTGTGAAGTCGTCGTATTTCTAGGGTTCGAATCCCCGTATGGCATGGATGTTAGTTTCTGTCCTTGTGTGTGATGAAAATGAATGTGCCCCCCCCCCCGGTAAAAAGGGGTTTTGGGAGAGAATGGTGTTGAAAGCGGGTAGCAGTACCTCACCTCTGTGGCTTCGGTCCAAGGTGCCCGCGCTGGTTCGAGTAGGTACTTCTTTGGGAAAATCAGTGGGCAAAGATGAAAATTCCAGAACCCGCCCATTTGTTCAAAAATACATGGAAGAAATACTTCAATATATTATGCACAGATTCATTTGCCAGAAATTGTTGTACGTTACATTTTCCTATTTAGATTTCATGTAAAAACACCAGTAGTTGATATTTTATCCATTTTAGTCCTGACTGCACCAAATTTTTTATAGGGTTCAATCCATTATCGGGCTCTCTCAGATTGAAAGGATTAAAATTTACATATTTGTTCACATACTACCTCGATCTGAGTTTACGTCATGAAAAGTATTTGGAGTTTAAAGTATTTGTTTAACTAAATTTTAAAATGTATGATTATTTTTCCTGACGGATTAGTCGTTGATCATTTTTAATAAAAGTTCGTAGTTTGACTTTTCAAGAACACAAATTCATAGTTTTAACTCAAAATTGTTAATTAATAGGAATTTACAGTACTTACAATCAGTTTACAAACATTAAGCAAATGAAATTTTAATGAAAGTCTGAAGCATTATTGTAGCTAGAATTGTTTTATGAATCAGAAAACATTTCATTGGAATAAAATATTAATTTAAAATAGTGCTTCTCAAATATCTATATATCCATTGCCATCCATCAGTACAACTTCTGAAAGGAATAATGTAACATTTATTCTAAAAATGATGCATTTTACGAATGAAATTGCATTCCGTATATGAAGATAGATTTCTCTTATAATATTTTCATAATAAGATAGACACAAAACCCTCTTGTGGTTCAATTTTCAACATAAAACGATATAATAAAAATATCAATGGCTGAATAACTTTTTTGTTTCACGGGAGATATGGGTATTTGATATGTTTCTCATCACTTTGAGTACTTCTTGTGAATAAAGGATTTCGGAGTTACTTAAAGTTATTACAATATAGATGGAATGATATTCGAGTAAAGGATTACTCCTATATATCAATGGCATTATTTAGTTAAGTCAGTATATATTGTTGTCATCAATCAGATTGCATGATAAGATATTTTCTTTGAATTTTCATGATGCACTCATAGTTTGATATTTATTTTGTAGACACCAACACAATATTTCTAAGTAACGGAAATTCCCAATGGTTTTGCATGATTATGTTTCATTCCCACTCAAATACTATGAGTTCTTTAAAAGGCTAATGTAAAAAAGTAATTATATTTAACTTTAAGTGAAATAGTATTGAACTCTGAATAGAAAGGGTGTATTTAAAATGTTTTCACTTTACTAATTTCTTCTATAAAATATTATTGGCTGTAGATTTAAAAAAACACTTTTGAATACATACTTACCATTCGAAATCCAAAAATTTTCTTTTTGCTATTACTATTTTCAGTTCATACTTATTTGGAGGTTTTAATTGCGAAAAAGAGTAAATGTTTAAAATTTTGACAAATTGAATTTTTTTGGTCTTTTTTGGTAGAATGAAAAAATTTTAAACATTGAAGAATCAAATGTATTAAAACACGCTATTTATCGAGCAGATTTTCATAATTCCCAAGTTTTTTTTCATTAAAAATTATACATTTTCATAACTTTGTAAACATATCTTTAAACATTATAAAATTACTATTACTTCATAATTATACTTTTATAAAAACATCTCGATTCTCTTCAGAGTCTATTTCTAAACCAACAACATTTCTAAGCTCCTCGAGTGCATTCCCATCCAATTCATCTTCCAAACCGACAACCCCACACTGCAAATATGAAACGACAAGCACACACGAGTTCAATGTTCCCGCTGATTACCAAACCCTCACTCCCTTCCATTATTCTTTTTGAAAAACGAACCCACAACGATTTTTCATGCTCACCAAACACATTGACACAAACAGAAGCCAAAGATTTAATCTCCCTCGAGAACCTTCCGCCATTTTTTTCCTTTTCCATCTTCCCCACCAAAAATCTTTTGCGGCCAATGTTTCAAGTGCGTCAATCCGATCGAGAAACCACCTTGCAGTGTTTTCACTGCAAACAGAACGGAGAGGGACAGAGGTTCCCCGCCGATATCCATGAACCAGCGTCTGGCGGTTTTGACCAATATTTGACTTTTCGCAGAGACAACAGAACCGACTTGTGTTTGATTTAGGCGGCTTCTATCCGCTTTCTGATTGGCTGAAGAGTGCATTGTGTGTATTGTTGCGGTTTATTCAAACAGAACGGGGTTTACACATTTAAAATAATGGTTTCTTGTCTTTGTTCTTTGTTAGAGGGGGGACTGTCCTTCGGCAACGCTGATTAAAAGTGGAGGGTCCCGAATTGTCACTCGAAAACAAGCCGGTATTCATCGTAACAATACGGGTAAATCCTTTCGAGTGCAGACTAACAAATTGATTTAGAGTTGGCTGATGATAAATGTTTTTAAAATGATGATTTTTAACAAAAGAAATCCACCACGATTTATACAAACAATCGTTCTTTTAAAAACAATATGTTTAGCCTTCAAACAAACACGTTGCTCCTTTTAAACTCTGAAGGACCTTTTGATAGGAATTTTGTGAAGCCGTATTAATTTGGAATCTTCAGGATACGTTTTTAAAAAGTTTAGAATCTCATGGATGGTTTTCCATAAACATATCAATCATAGGCCTATTTTTTATAAAATCAATGTTAGTATTGTTTGGTTAGTATTGACTGAAGATTGAATACTATTAAAATTGAATTCAAGCGAAATAATAAAGAACACATACAAAACATGTTGATAGGGAATAAATACATCGCACTTTTCTTACATCGGAACCTATCAAATAACGGAAACGTCAATCACTTACAGAAATCTATAAATCTTCTTCGATATTGCATGGAAAGTATGATGAGATAAGAGCTTTAATATATTGCTTTTAAATATTTAAATCTGACGAACTATAAACACTGAAGATAATTTATCAAATTTTATTTTTCAATCCCTTTAGTATGCGCTGTCAATTTTCTCTTTCTTATATTCAGCTGCATTATGTATGTTTACCTTATTTTAATTTTTTTTGTTTAAACTATACCTTATAATCTAAAACTAAAAAAACTCATCGGCGCAACAGCCCTATAGTGGGCCAAGTCCTACGATGCCCATCTTCGTTTTCTTGACCGTGGGGTGCAAGGCATATGTCCCGGTTAGGTGGTCAGTCTAACGCAAGACCCCCAGTGTTTAGTTCCCAAGCACGCTTGGTCCTCAATTTATCGACCCACTCAAGGGATGAAAGGTTGAGTGGACCTTGCCCAGCCCGGGAGCCGGGAATCGAACCCCGGACCTGTGGCACGGAAGAGCTATGCGCTACCACTGCGCCACCGGGCTTCACCTTATAATCTATTATATATATTACTACCCCTCAACTATTACCTGTTTCTATCGAGTAAGGATAACTTTTAGACCTTTTACATCGAAGCTATATTTTCGTCGGAGTACATGTTATAGGCGATATAAGACCATTAATAACTTCTCCTATACTTTGTATATCATTCCTAAAAGGCCCTGATCGTTTTACAAATAAAAATTTAACCACTAATCGATCTAAACCTGTAGCAAATAACGTTATCAGCCTTAAATATACTTTAGCTGTGCCAGTCAAACAATATATTTTGAGCAGTGGTTTAATTAATAGATTAATGTCTTTCTCAAAAGTAAAAATGTTTGCTACTTTGTGATATGAATCTTCAGAACTGTATTAAAAACTTAGGTACTATTTTTCTTTTTATTTATTACAGATTTTTGTGGTGTATAACACAATAATGAATAAAAAGTAATAGTTCGATAAAAACACAAAAAGACAAAATGGTTGGAATTCCAGAAATCCAGAAAAAAAATGTAACAAAAGCAGAAAACACAGCAACCAGTAGGGAAACCAATTAAAGGGAAAATCTAATTCCCTGTCACAGGAAATTAAATTGAAAACAAATGGACGAATGTTACAAAAGGAAAAAAAGTTCCTTCTTCTGAGAGGATGATAAATGCAATAGAACGCTATTTTATCAAAGAAAACGTATTTTGTTTTTTGGTATTATCTGCGTCTGGAAGTGTTCGTACTGAACTAAAGACTCGTGAGATCAATTCAAACTGTCATGGACTTGTTACAAGAGATATTTCAAGAAATAATTTTCTTCCGTACAAACTTTATAAACCACAGATTTTAACCGATGTAATTTGTTCTGTGAATGTAACCGTTTGGTGGCTAGTGGTACATTTGGCTTGAACGGTAACAAATTTTCTCTTCAACAAATTCAATTAACTTTGTCAAAACTGTAAACCAAAAACGCTTGAGTTTATCTTTTCCCATTTTCCATAAAAGTGAATATTTATTCGAGTTAAGATTTATTCCTAGACAATTCTATACAAACCGATTAGTGGTGGGGTTAGCCATTTTGCCCCAAACAAGCGAAACCGGAACTTTGATGAAAAAATCCGTCCTCCAACAAATTTTTATTTAAAAACGTGAATTTTCTCAATACAGGTAAATGTTGTTTAAAGATCTCTCTCAGCTCATTTTTAAAACTTTTTCGGGTTAGTGTCGATGGGAATTTCCATATTAATCCTGGAAGTCCTAACGTAACCTCTTGACACCAGCAAAGTGTCTTAAAATATAAAATGTTCACCACAAAATATTTTTTCCACGATTTTCTAGTGTTTAATGATCTTTTATAAAGCCAAAAGAAGGGAATTCACTTGTTAAATGAATGAAACTTAATATCAACACTGCTTCATAGCTTTATGAAAACCTGCGTGATGAAGACAGGCTCTAAAATATGGCCCATCTTCAAAAATTATTACAACTTACGAATATTTAAACATTTTGAATAGAATGACCTACGATGATTAAAGATTAAGAATTTGATAATCGGTGTATATCCAAGATTGAAAATTATCATCAATTTTAATGTTAAGTTAGGTACCATGTAGTAACTCAAAATAGTATAGTATAAAAGCTTATATTCTTAAATAAATAGCTTCAATCGAAATTATATTACTTACTATTCACCTAAATACCACAGCCCAAAAACATTAAAATTTTAGTTTAATAAATGAAAGGAAAGTCCTTCCTCCACAAGTCTTTAAAATTCAAAACCAAACCAACACCTTTAAAAACAAAGTTTTTATGAAAAATGCTGCCATTAAGGCTGTAAAGCTCAGTAATACATCATTGGCCATAAAAATAACTTTAAACTCGCTGCATTTCACACTTTTCCAGCAAACCAATTTATCGCTTGAAAATAGTACCTCTACCAAGAATCGATTCGCAGATCGTTATGTTGAAACATCGATTTTGAGAAAAATTAAAACCGGTTTACTCACAGAAGAACGTATGCAAATTAAGCGACTTGTTTTCCAAAAAATGGTTCATTTCAGGTGGATAAACTTGCCAAATTAGTCTTCATCAGACTCCATCAACTGTGTAATTAAAATTCCTTTTCATCCCAGGGGAAACGCAATGCTCATGGGTTATAAAGCTTAATTAAACTGTTGACAGATGGATTGGTTTTCTTAAAACTTGGTCACTTTTTACCACATTTTTAACACCTTAATATTTCCCAAAGCGAGGTGGTGTGAAAGATTGTTGGAATGAAGTTTTTTTTTTTTGTGTTTAAATGGCGTTTTTTCCAACTAAATTCTGTGAAAATATTACTTTGAACTGAACAGATAGTGTTATTGCTACTACAGATCTACTGTGTTTCAACAGTAAATGGCGCTTGTAAAGCTTTTAGCTTTACAAATACACAAGTTATGTAAAACTTATAAGTGATTTAAAACTAATTGAATTATAAATAGGTATGTTATTTTATTATTAATGTTTTGTTTTCGCAATGTAAGCTATTTTTTACTACATAATATTATTATTATCGTTTTTTGTATCTAAGCTATACTAGAGAGAACGTTAGTTGACCCAATGACATCGACATCCCTAACAAACAAAGTAGTTCCCATCGCGGTGCCTGAATTTTGAGTAAAATGAAGAACGTCAATTTAAAAATATGATTATTTCGTTAAACTCATGTATATATAGTGCCTTATTATCCCGATTTGCGTACCAAAACTCCTCCTAGCAACCCAACAGGCTTTGTGTTTACCCGTTTTCTCCTTCCGCTCAGTGACGTACTGGGTTCAAGAAACGTTGCTGTCGAGTATAATATTATATATTAGGATTGGTCGAATGATAATGAAGCAAACTGTTAAATTAAACGTATTTTATCCCTTAAAATATATATTAGTTAAAGCACGCAGTGAAATTTCAGTTTTAAAGATTATTTAAATATCTGTATACAAGTCGAGACTAGACAATTTTTAAACCTTTAACTATGTTTGTATTAAAATAAGTATATAACTAAACACTTACCCTATAAATAATACCCAAGAATGTGTGTAAAAAGCATCGCTATTAAAACAAGAAAAATATAATCATTAAATGAGTCATTCTGATTCTTTACTTAGGTCATAATTTTCTTTGATCGCTATTATATTTGAAACCTATCATTCATTTTGTTTATGAACATCGAATAAACCATAAATATTCATCAACAAAAACATCACCTCGCGTCGATGCATTAGTAAGGTGATTATAGCAACCCCTCCGGCAATAACATGGAAAACAACACGGGAATAAAACAACATCCGCCAAATAATGCGCACTTTTAATGTGATGCAGCATTTCTCCAGTTCGCGTACTTAAAATGTCATTTCAAAAGGAAAGCTACCGAAATTTCGCACTCATCGTTATTTCAGAAAATGAGATTTAGCATGCACATATTTATTCCTGTAAGATATTTTTAAAGGAAAATAAGATCCCAGGACTAAAACGCCTGCTCGGGCAAAGACTTATTATTACTACTGCAAAATTCCCTTTCCAGTAAAATCTAATTTACATGAATGCCACTGATGATGAGATGAACTAAGAAAACTCCAGTTTGGCATTTTTCCATGAGCTGCAATTTATTTTTGCGAGGGAGTTGAGGGAAACAAAATTATCCGTGTTTTCATTCCTCGATGACATTATTTACTGCTTGAGTTCCCCGAGTAGAGGCAATAACAATTCCACATTTTAAACGTATGGTCGCTGTAGATATCTTTTAAAACAGTTTCTCTTTCTTTTACTGGTACAGATAACGCATCTTACACAAATATGTTTAACCTTTTTTTTTTTTTTTTCATTTTTTGAGATAAATAATTTTAACTGTTGTATACGAGAACGTTAAGAACGATAATTTATAATAACATAAGTACTTTTCTTAACTGTATAAATTAAACTATACAAATCCGTTAGTGTTGTGATACATACATGTGTGTATTTTAATTGATTATTTTATAATTATCGGCAGAGTTTCTACATTTGTTGTTCAAAACAGCTCGGAGGAAATTAGATTAAGCTATATAAGCAGAAAATATACAAGTGCCGTAATGTCTCAAAAAAATATTATAATTCAATGTAAAAGAAGTGTCTATGTGAACTATCATGTCCTTTGACAGAAATTCCATAGAAAAAAAAACATATTTTATCACTCATATCAAGGTAAATTTCAATTTTACAACATCTTCAGTTATCTTTCTAACACCCTTCATTCTTCTTTTCTAAATAACTCCTTTATTCAGTCCATTATAACCAAACCTAAGTGAGTGAATCCCATAGTTGATAAATTCGGTTTTAAGCTACTACAAATTTTGTAGAGATGATTTTAATGATTATATTAAAAACTTAAAATGGCAGGTAGAACTCCATCACTAAAAGAGTACATACATCGTCTGCTTACAGAAGAAAGACGCTAAGTCACTTCTAGCTCAACTACCCTGTACGAGGTTAGTACACCGAATTTTGCGATACCCAATCATTTTCTTTTGCACCATTCAATTTCACCAGTATAAAGCATGACCACCTAGACTCATAAGACCAGAAAAGCTCGAAATCGTGAAGTGCAATAGGCAGAAAGACGTCACTCTTCATAGCTTTTTTTTGACAACAGCGCAACTCTAGTCTGAAATCTCGTACCTTGCGCTGTTGAAAAGTGAAGTCTTGCCTACTATTTCGCGTCACGATTTCGAGCTTCTATGGCCTTATGAGTCTAGATAGCCATTCAATAATTGGATCAGCACACTGATCGTTTTAAGCTGGGTGAGAGTTTGGAAATGTGCTTGTTCTTTGGCGTCGTTCTACCGCTTTTAAAAGCTTCCTCACCGAAAGTGACTCAGTGCCTTTCCCCTGTAAATTGACGATATAAGATCTTAGACATGTGATCACAAAAGTAACATACCTAAGAGGAATCCATCTTTGCTCCACTGTACAGCGCCACCTCTGTTTCCTACGAGGCATTTGAATTCTACTTCATCTCCTTCTTTGCTCTCTTGATCTGTAGGTCGGATTCGGAAATACTGGTTATCACACAGGATCACTGAAAAAATAATCTCCCATAAAACTGTATCTTTAATAATTTGTATTAAAGGAGGTAATAACACATTATTTGGCTGTGTTTATAGAGAGTTTTTTTTATATCGATTTGCGTACCGAAACTCCTTCTAGCAACCCAACAGGCTTTCTGTTTACTCAGTTTTCCCTTCCAAGTAGAGACGTCATAGGGTCAAGAAACGGTAGCAACATAATAATAATATATAAGTGTTTTTGCTTTGGATAGAAATTATAATTCTTATATTATTGTTACCAATTTAAAATTTCTTAATTAGAGCATTCGCACTTGACGTCACACTTGACGACGTGGAGGACAAAAACAACGTTGCTAAGGTCCGCGTCATGTGATTGAAAATGCTCTATAGTTTTACCAGTTTCTTAAATATAGCTGCTCAATAAATTTAAATTGCATAGTTATTCAGTTTTGCTGATTTAATTTAATTACTTTTAATGATAAAAATTGATTAGAACGAAACATTGTGCTGGAAGGTTATTATTTAAAAGAAGGTTATTTATTTATTTCAGAACTTTCATTGGAGACACAAGTGGAAGAATCAGTTTTAAGTGAATATAATATTCCTATTTTATAATTACATCAAGATAATAGAAGCACATTAAAATAATTGTAACAGTGTATTTTTTTTTCATTACAAAACACACCACAGAATAACAAATTATCCCATTCAAATATTTAAATAATAGATAAGTTTAAAAATATATTGTAAACATACGTTAGTCATTATTTATTAATTATGATAATGAATAATGATAATTGTCACCCAATTACGTTATTAATTTACTTTTCTGAAAATATAAATTCATAGAAAATGTATTCTTCTTTGTCAAAAATATGCATTAAGAGCTTTTAGCTCTGTCAAAATGTATTCGTATGATATCTAAATCTAAGAAAGAAACCAAAAGATGCCTTCTAAAAATACTTTCAGTCTCTGAATAAAGAGAAGGAATTCTTTTTATCCCGTAAACATAACATCAAAAACTTAAAAGGGATGGATTGATAAAAACACTTCTCTTCTGGAGAAATTTTGTTCTTCTGGTATATTTTGTTCCTGATACTTATTTAACGTAGCGAAGTAACTTTAAAAGTGTATGTGAAGCGCTTTTCTTCGGTATTTTGATGGGGGTGGACGACTCAAGAGTCAGTTTAAGTTTAAACTCTGTAGATCTAAAGTTAGATCATGGAACTCTATTTATTTATGTGGGAATCCTATTCTATGACGTAATACCAAGAGAAGAAGAAGACTAACTATTGTGAATCCCGCACGCGCCTGACGGCGCATGCGTCACCGTGTGATGCGTATTACCTTGTTTTATTAACACTCGTGTTTGGTACAGTTCGATGGACCTGTATCTTTTGATACGTCGTATTAAACAACTTTACTTTTTACTCATAGTGTGGTCTTATTCATTAAGTAACTGGCTCCTACCAAACTTATGAGAAATTGAACATTTTCTCAGTATTAAGATCTTAATTAATCTCAAACACTTAACATGTGACTTACAATGATTGAAGGAAACAACGTATGACTATTAGTTAAAACATATATAGTAAAACCTATTTACACTTGGGTATAAAATAAAGTGTTTTAAAATGGATATTCAGGACAACTCCTATGTAAGATAGTGAAACAGATTTAAACAACTTCTTAAACATTTACAAAAGGGAATCTTTATTTTCCTCAATGGCACTAATTTAAATTTATCCAACATAATCAAGACAAACCAATATGCTTTAAGGAGTTTGTGTCAGCACAGCAGTTGCCTAAGAGTGCCACTCTTCCGTATTTCTAAAAGTTCTGTGAACGGAATTCCGTTCTTGGTGTATTACGAAGCAAAATCAGCTGACCAATTGGCAGCGATTTGTACTAAATTTTAGTACTTACATCTCACATTTTGTCCACAAATAAGCCTGTTTTACTCATATAAAGCATTGAGTTAGAATTTAAGTACTTATTTAATTGTTCATATGATTATTTTATAAGTTTTTCTGCATTGATGCATTGCATTTTCTGCTATATTGTGGGAAAATGATTAAAAAAGTTCAGTCTTGCAATTTTATTGAAGTGTGGCAAAATACAATGAAGTGAATTTAAAAATAGTGATCGCACAATGGTTTTTTTGTACTTAGTACCTATAGTTTTTCTTTTATATACCCATATAAATCTTTCTAATTTAGATGAGAACACTTAATAAAAAGGAAAGCTGAACCAATTAGAGTTAATTCAAGTTACACTATTGACGTTTTTGGGAAAATAACTACGTTTTTCACGGAATTAAATAAAGTCATTGATATTAAACAATATCTTTAACAATAATAACACTTAAAAACAAAAAAAAGAAATTTCAATTATGTTTTCTCAAGTAAAGTATTTCAATATCTAAAATCGACTCGCGAAGTTATTTACTTAATTATTATTATCTTGTTACCTTTAACTATTCTCGAAACTAACATAATAAACCTTTTTGAAAAAGACTCAAACAGAAGCGTCTCGGAAAAATCGTGTTTCCCAAGTTTTAACCAAAGAAAAAATAAATGTTTCGCTTCAGACAGTTTTCTTCCAATTCATACTACAGTTTTCACTGGGAAACAACAAATAAGAGATTCTCAGAAATTCAGAACCTAATTACGGTGACAGGGAAATTCAAAAACCATTCAAACCTCCATACTGTTTACAGTTAAAACCAATATTTTTCCAGCTATTTCTATTCAAAAACCAGCTTATTTTCCACGAAAATTCAAACAACACCCACAAATATCCCCGAAAAGCGCTCTATTCTAATGGAAACCGGCAACACAGAACAAAACCATTCCACCATAGGTAAATATTTCCCTCTCCCCGGCTGCTTCCAGGAAGAAATATCGCGGAAAAATTCAGTTCCGCTGCTCTTTTCCGCACTAAATACATGTCACCAGCGGGTGTCCGGACGATCTTTATGTGACAGATCAAAGGAGGCAAAAAGATTCCCATTGGTCAAAATGGCATGTGTCCCGCTCTGTAATCAATGCTGCGTTACCGAAAGTGTCACCGCAGCGCATTGCCGGTGGCTGATGGTATGGTGGTCATGGTCACTGATAACGCCCGAGCTTTCTTGTTCTATATTTAGACGTCGTGAATTTTTTGGTCGTGGTTTGGCGAGATATGAAATTTTTCAGTCCATAAGGGAGCATGTTTTTTGAACTGTGGTTCGAAATTTTGCATTCGTGATTTTTATTTCCTTTATGTGTGTTTTTAAAGAGGAAGTATTTAAAAACAAACAAGGGGGGAAAAGCTTTATTCTTTTTGTAAAAAAAAGGATCAGAAATATTGAAACTTTCTGAATTTTGTATCAGTAATGTTATGTTTAATTTAGATACGTATAGAACATTTTCAGTCACATGACTCGGACCTAACAACGGCCTTAGCAACAGAAAATGTAACATTTTTTTGCCCTACAGAGGTTAACAGTTACAGAAAATGACTGGCTCTGGAATTCTTCTATTGGAGCATTTGCAATCACGTGACCCCATACCTAAAAACCGCCTTAGCAACAGATAAACAATGGTCTTAGCAACAGTTAAAAGCCCTACAGAATATACACAGTTAAAAGAAAATAACCGGTTGTGACGTCACCTGAAAACACTCTATTGTTTAATTGATTTATTTAAAAAAAAAACTAGGAACGCTTGATATTTAATTTTTTTTTATAAATGCTCAGTAATTGATCTCTGAATTCTTATAGTTTTACAAACTGAATTTAAATCGAGTCAATTCATCATGCATTTTTAATATAATCTTAATTGACTGTGCTTTTATAAAGACTCCTAATTTAGTAACTCCGTAAGTAACGTCAGTAAAATCTAAAAATTTTCTTCACAGTTAAAAACATGAAGACCGAATTTTGTGCCTAATATATAGCTTTTAATACATAGCTTTGCATATGTTTTTAATTCTGCAATCAAAAAAACATGCAATATCCCTATTTCTCCGGAGGAAAAAGTTACATATTGATGTAAAATGATTTAAATGCGTTTAAAAATGTCATTCAATCTACATTACTTCTGCCATTTTATATTACTTCAAAATATATTTCTTGATCGCTAATAAAATGTGCATACAGTAGCGGTTATCAAACATTCTCGTTGCGTTTAACGGAGAAACAACGTATAAATTGCTGTAATAAAAGTAAAGGTGTTGAAACAGGAATACAGCTGTCTCGGGATATACTTAAATATCCTTCATCAGTTCTCTTCAGTTCAGTTTCGTCTCCAGCGAGTTTTTCTATCTTTCCGCTTACGCTTTCTATCTAGACACTGATAGCATTCCAATTAAATCCCCGATTAAAATTTTTATGAATTTTATTAACTCTTAAGATTTTTTTTTATTTAAGAGAAATGTTTCAGAGTTAATAAGCAATAAAATTGAGTAGATCGTTTTTGTTTTTGAAAAAGAAAGTTTGTTGGTATTATCGCTATTAAAATTCCTCTGGGGTTTTGATAATAAAATTAAGCCTATTGATGATTCCTTTCAGAAAATAATCCATTTTCTCTATCCTAAAATGTACTTCAAATGCAAAACTAGTTATTTATAACATTCATTTAATAAAAGAATGGCAACCCCTAAAGAATTAATACTCCATTTGAAACATTAACTGTAACTTGAAACTCAATTTGCTGCACCATTTATCACCAAAGGAAAAATTAGGGAGAAAAAAAAGAAATATATCTTCCATTATCAATAGAATCGAACTTTTTTAATTAACATTCATTCTTATTTCCGTTATATCTTAATAAACGAATCGGAATCGAATTACTTAAAAAAAATGAACTGTCCCACATTTTATTAATACATCCCTTCTCCCAGAATCTTTCCTAATTTTCACTTTATTTAATTTTTGTGAAACATGTGAGGTTCTGTATAACCGTGACACTGATAATTAATTTCTCTTCAATACCGGTACAAAACGATGGAGAGAGAGAAGGCCATGTTACTACAATACCATATCACGTTCATTTCAAGAACATGTTTTCGTGACGCTGGATATATTTTAATTAATCGAGAATCCCTTTTTTATCTTCTTTTTCGTTATTTTTTTCCCCGGTTAGATACGTCAGACGCATCTACCGCTTAACTTATTTGAATGACAATTAAATATCCCCGTGGTTATTCCCTGAATAAGTCCATTGGAAATCCGCGTATTATTTTGAAGCTTTGGACAGGTCAACTTATTAATTATTTGACTACTTTAATTGCTTGAGAGGAAGTGGATTTTTTTTTTTTTTTTAGATTCATGTCATTTTTTGTTCCTATTCTTTTCCGACTTTCTATTACGTTTGTACAGATATATCATAATTAAAAAGTCTGAAAGTGGTTATGGATTGTGGCTGTAATAGAAGAAATTAATTTTTCAATTAAAGTTTCCTTTGTTTGAAAGTTTTCGGCGTATTTGCGTTAGCTGGATGCAGAATGGATTCGCATCGTAATTGAAAGAATAAGGGACGATAAATGAAATCTATAAACCGGTACCCAAATTAATTTTTTTTCATTCTGCAGAAAAATAATTTGGTGGATAGTCTAAGAATAAAATGAAACCACATTTATATAAATCAATCAAACATTTAAAATAGCTTCCATTCTGTTTGACCATATGTATTAAAGGGAACGATTATTTTCTAAAAAAAAAAATTAAATTTATAATTATATTTATATTTACCACTTGTTCAGTTCAAAACTGGAATACACTTATTTGCAGGGGTATAATAATAAATGAAATGAAATAATTACTGAAATTAGGAACGAGAAACATAAATTCTACAAATAATTCTCTCTAAACTCATTATAAATAAATCACTTGAATACATTCAGTATAAGTTACTTATTCATTTCCATAAAAAGGTTTTAAATGAACCTTTTTAATTAAGAAGAACTTAGAAATTAAGCGAGAGTTCTAAAAAAGCAATTTATTTTAAAATATTGAAAATATGATAGGATGAGCTACTTATCAGAGCCCTGCACGCGCTCGCTATAGCGCGTCTAACTCGCCATTTAAAAAAAAAGCGCGTCCTTAAGATTTTACGCGTACGATTTTGATCAAGTCGTGAAAAAATCGGCAGGCTTCTGTTTACGCGGCGATTTTCTTTAGAATCGCGCGCGCTGGTGAAAAAGCGGCGCGCTTGTAAAAAAGCGCCGCGCTGAGAAAAATTCGGCGCGCTATGAAAAGCGCGGCGACTTTTTCTTGAATCGTCAACGTGCAGTAAATGTTAGCTCTCAATAGTCAGATATTTAACTCGAAATGATTTTACACCAGTGTATCTAATATTTTATGTTAATTTGGGATTGAAGTGGTCAAAGGATTGATGAAGGGTTCCACTCTAATTTCTTAGTCAAAGTAAACACTAATATAAATTTTTACAAACTTAATTATGCGCATATATTTAACATTTTTAAAGGATATGTAAGCTAGTACTGTTTAGAATGTTTTAACAGGTAAAAATAGTTTCTCTATGGAAAATTCTGAGATAATCAAACAGAAGATCATGCTCAATTAAGGATCTGGATTAATAGACGATTATGGTATCATATATTAACCACTTGTCTTCAACCAAATTATATAATAACCTATAGGGGTTTTGCCGAACGTTTTGTAAATAGTATTTTTCTCCATAAGTCACGGACGTAGCTATAGATTTTATAAGGGGGGTGTTCAAGAAACTTAGGGTCACAGTGGACACTGAAAGTTTAACTAAAACAGGGTTTTCCAACTGGCGGGACGCATGAGGCCCGCGAAGCTCCCTGAAACCCCACTAAAAAGTAGCTTTAGAAGACATTTTAGCATACTAAAATTTAAACATTTTTGGGGGAGGACCCCCGAACCCCCCTATATACCTTATTAAATTAAGGAGTAGCTTTGCTTTGGTCGGTCGTTTTCTATGAGAAAAATTGAGGTTTCGAAAGAGAGGTTGTATACCTTGAATTTCCCTCTGAGCGTAGCAAGGGGTTATAAAGGCTTAGGTTAACCCAAGGTTAATAGAATAAGATAAGGTTGGCTCTTCACATAGGAACGAAAATTCGTGTGACGTACTGCTCTCCAGCCGATTACGTAATTCGCGTGATACCCCAGCTTCTCCTTCGATTGGGGCAGATAGAATAGGGATTTTTTTTGACAGGAAAGAGGGAAATTTAAACTTTGATCCAACAATTCAGTTTTGAAGCATTTAAGATATGAATCTAAAAGGGTTTTCGTGAATGTTTGAAAGGGTTTTTTGAATGAATATCTATTGTTAATTTGAAGTAAGAAACCGAAGTAGATCGTCCCAAAGGCAAGAGGAATCCATAGATTGGTTTTAGGAACATATTAATTTCTTTTAGAATAAAAGCAATTTTGATTTGGGAGGGACAATATATTTCTAGCTCCCTTCATGGAAACTGAAAAGAGTTTAAATAAAATACTAAAAGCAATTTATAGACTTAATTATTATATTATTAAAGCTTGGCAATATTTTTTAATTATTATTATGTATCATTTTTTAATTTGAAGACTATTTAAATTTTACACTAAAACAGGATCAATGTGACCTCACCTTGGAGATCTTATAAAATGATAATATCGTAACTTTGGAACACTGATCCAACTTCAAAACTAACTGTTTCAGTTCGAGTTTCTTCCGGCGATCGTATGTGGGAGTCGGCAAGTTGGTGAAGGTTTATACCCAATAAATTATCTCCTTCATGTTTGTCATGTTATATCAATATTGAATTCGAAATCAACAGATTATTTGATTTTTTCTTCATGTAATTATCACTTAGAATCTAAGTGACACTGATCACTAAGTTAACTAAGTTAACACTGATCAATATGTCTTAGATAGATCAGTGTTACTACAATCATAATCAGAATATAGGATACATTAGAATAATAAATTCAGTGAGATCAGGTTAATTAGTATCTAATAAACTAACTTTGAATTTTAATAAATTAGTAATAAAAGCGATTAGTAGTGTAATCAATTTTATACAAAACATACAAAAGAAGAACAACCCAAAAATAGCTCACAATTTGAGGATTTTTTAGTCATCTAAAAGTATCGGATTGTAACTAAATACTGCTTTAAAAAACGGTATTTTCTTTGTATTTAGAATTTTCTGAAATACAGATAGTGGGAATTTGTTTAACTTTTAAAATATTGTTACAAATCGATCACTATTGATTTAAGTAATGAACCTCCAATGCATAGGAATCAGTTTTAAATTTCATAGTTTGTATTTAATCCACTATTTGGTAAGCTATAAACTTGTTCTTCAAGTTGCTTATGAGAAGGAAAACAAGATACTCTTAATTCAATGAAAAATTTTAATCAGTTTTAAGCCATCAGAAGTTAAAAAATTGAATGCACCCATATAGATCACAAGTATTGATATTTAAATATATGATTTGTTGCTTAGGCAAGTTCACAGGTCTATATTTTCCCTTCCGCGTCTTATTACTCCCTTCTACGTAAGAAAATCCCTATAAGAAGCTCCGCGATTTCCCTATGTAACCCTGATTGGTCACTCCTGTCAAAACTTCAACGCCTTCCAGCCGATTACTTTCAGCCAGGATGACGTAATCGGCTGGAAGGCGTTGAAGTTTTAACAGGAGTGACCAATCAGGGTTACATAGGGAAATCGCGGAGCTTCTTATAGGGATTTTCTTACGTAGAAGGGAGTAATATAAGACGCGGAAGGGAAAATATAGACCTGTGAACTTGCCTAAGCAACAAATCATATATTTAAATATCAATACTTGTGATCTATATGGGTGCATTCAATTTTTTAACTTCTGATGGGTTAAAACTGATTAAAATTTTTCATTGAATTAAATTATGAGTATCTTGTTTTCCTTCTCATAAGCAACTTGAAGAACAAGTTTATAGCTTACCAAATAGTGGATTAACCACTTAACTGTTACTTTATTTTGGCGTAATAGGTCTAAAAAAAAGCATATTTTTCAAAACAATATTCGAACTAAGATTAATTAACTCGAACCAAAAACATAATCAAAACTCATATAAATTATGAATTTAACATTATATTTCCGTTTTAAAACTTAGCGAAAATGCGGCACTTTTACTTAAAGTTGGCTTTTTTCCGAACATCGTTTTCAACCGGAAAGCAGATTTTACAGGAAAGGATGGTAAATAAAACGTTTTATGAAGTGAATTCTTTATGTTTTATTCAAAAAATACACTTTTATGTGATCAGATATCAATCGCAACCTATCAATCTCATTTTAATAAGCAAAACGTTCCAACATCCACGTGTTGTGGCTCGGCTCAGTTTGTGGATATTGAAAATAAAAGAATGTTTGTACTAGCTGGTTTTCGAGCAATAAAACAGCTGCAGTGGAAATTGCACCCCATGATGGCAAGAAACTGGTGTAGAAACATGCTGCCCCGACCCCTTTTTCTTAGAAAGGAAGGGCCAACCAAAGCATAAAGGAATGCTTGACCAATTTGTCCTTCACGGTTAATTTTAAAACTGATAAGAGTAAAAAAGACTCCTATGGACAAGTAGAGACATCTATGTAGAAAAAGAGAAATTAAACCATGAAAAAATCAGGAAAAAACTTAGCATACAAAGCGAGAATCAACAGACGGAGCGCCGTTGGACCTTGCCCGAGCACCGTTCGGGATAATCAGAGAAGTACCTCTTGCGAGTGCCCGAGCGGTGCTCGGGCAAAACAGGCAAGCGGTTAAATACAAACTATGAAATTTAAAACTGATTCCTATGCATAATTACAGAGGTTCATTACTTAAATCAATAGTGATCGATTTGTAACAATATTTTAAAAGTTAAACAAATTCCCACTATCTGTATTTTAGAAAATTCTAAATACAAAGAAAATACCGCTTTTTAAAGCAGTATTTAGTTACAATCCGATACTTTTAGATCACTAAAAAATCCTCAAATTGTGAGCTATTTTTGGGTTGTTCTTCTTTTGTATGTTTTGTATAAAATTGATTACGCTACTAATCGCTTTTATTACTAATTTATTAAAATTCAAAGTTAGTATTTTAGGTACTAATTAATCTGATCTCACTGAATTTATTATGATTGTAGTAACACTGATCTAAGACATATTGATCAGTGTTAAAACAATCACATAATCAGATGATAATAAATGATCACTTAGATTCTAAGTGATAATTACATGAAGAAAAAATCAAATAATCTGTTGATTTCGAATTCAATTTTGATTAAACATGACAAAAAGGAAGGATATAATTTATTGGGTATAAACCTTCACCAACTTGCCGACTCCCACATACGATCGCCGAAAGAAACTCGAACTGAAACAGTTAGTTTTAAAGTTGGATCAGTGTTCCAAAGTTACGATATTATCATTTTATAAGATCTCCAAGGTGAGGTCACATTGATCCTGTTTTAGTGTAAAATTTGAATTGCCTTCAAATTAAAAAATGATAAATAATAATAATTAAAAAATATTGCCAAGCTTTAATAATATAATCATTAAGTCTACAAATTGCTTTTAGTTTTTTATTTCAACTCTTTTCAGTTTCCATGAAGGGAGCTAGAAACATATTGTCCCTCCCAAATCAAAATTGCTTTTAATCTAAAAGAAATTAATATGTTCCTAAAACCAATCTATGGATTCCTCTTGCCTTTGGGACGATCCACTTCGGTTTCTTACTTCAAATTAACAATAGATATTCATCAACATGAAGCTATAATATCAATTCAATCTAAAACGAAAACCCTTTTAGATTCATATCTTAAATGCTTCAAAACTGAATTGTTGGATCAAAGTTTAAATTTCCCTCTCTCCTGTCAAAAAAATCCCTATTCTATCTGACCCAATCGAAGGAGAAGCTGGGGTATCATGCGAATTACGTAATCGGCTGGAGAGCAGTACGTCACACGAATTTTCGTTCCTATGTGAAGAGCCAACCTTATCTTATTCTATTAACCTTGAGGTTAACCTTTATCATGAGGAGGGACAAAATGGAATATCATAGGCATAGGTTCAACTTTTGACTAGGGGGGGGGGGCAGAACCTGTAAGACCTCAGGACCAAGGGAGCCGTTACTAGACTGTTTCGAAGGGGTTCTGCCCCCCCCCCCCAAATGTTTCTAATAGTTTCCCATTCTGAGTAAAATGTCCGGCAAATGTGAATTTTTGTGGTTAATACATGCCCTCAAGGAAAACAGGGGGGTCTGGGGGTCCTCCCCCAGAAAATTTTTTGAAATTGGACCCGAAAAAGTTGTATTTTCACTCATTCTTTTAATATTTGGGACAGGAACCTTTCTGTTTGGCTGACATTAGGTCTAGGCTAAGGGGGGTGTCTGGACCCCCTAACCCCCCCCTTATATACGTCCATGCTATAAGTTGAAACCAAACCACGTTCCTGCAATTAAGTATCAATATCTGGGGATATCATTGTTCACATGTAAATTGTATCCCCGTTTTAGCTAAGTTTTGGTAAAAGTTGATCCACGGCGAAAATTATCCCTCACGATAGTATATGTAGTCCTAATTTTTGGACCTGTATAGATAACCCTCATTTATTTACATCAGAATTTGGTATAGACTTGATCGCTTTCATTCTAAGCACAAGTCCAATCATATTTAAGTTAAAAGTTATGAAATATTTCAATGTGTAGAAATGATAAAAAAAAAGTTAGAAAATACAACTTTAATGTTAGAAAGGAATACTATATTTACGAAACAACACAGCTTGACTGAGCTGATACAACTGGCTATATAAATCTTAATTCAAAGTTCATTTATCCTTATAAACCAAAGTAACAGCTACAGAAGAGGAGAAAAAACTATTTACAAAGATTATTACAACTTAAAAGGATTTAAATTTAATTTAAGGGATGCACTTTTTTATAAATTTTTTAATTAATTCTTATTCTAAGATTTATTCAAGATCAAGAAACTTCTCAATCTGAAGAATCTGGAAATGTATACTTATCTATAAATTAGTGATAATTTTATCAAAATGATCTTCAAATATTTTCTCGTTTCATGAAGGTGTAATGCAATGATATCATGCGATTCCTACTTGAAGCGCGCAAGCTTCAAATCGGCGGGTTATGTGGAGAGCGTCGCGTTTTTGATTGCGCGGCGTGTTTTTCATAGCGCGGCGCGTTTTTTTCAAATCGGCGATTTGTTTCAAATCGGCACGATCTCAAGGAGAGCGTGTTGCCTCGGCGCGCTGAAAGTTTGTATGACGATCTGATTTTAAAGAGACGCGCTTGGCGCGCTAAATCGAGCGCATGCAGGGCTCTGCTACTTATAGGCATGATTTAAATCACCTTATAACCGAAGAGCTTTTTAGAGTTATTTCTTTATACCGTTTAAAAGCTTATAAATGGAAGAATCTAAACTATAAAGAATCAATCCGTTAAATTTATGAATTTCGAAAATTTCAATTACTTACACTGAATTGGATTATATTCCATTACAGTGGAAGCTCTTATAGCGACCTGCTCTTATAAAAATACTCTCTTATAAAGACCAAAAAATTAGTCTCTATAAGAGCACTTTTGTGCTCTTATAAAGACTAATCTTCGAATCGATTCAGCTTAACGAATACTTTTCTGGATCGGTTTGTGTGCGTCACACCAGAATTAGCCAATAAACAAATATCAGAGTATGACAAACAGCACCAATTAACGATCACATCTTCTTCTCGCTTGCTTTCGCCCGGGGTAACCGGCTACAATCCCAAACGAAACCTTTCGCTACCTAATGTCCATGCTGATTTTAGACTTTAAATTTATTAGCGTATTCATTTATCTTTCTTTATTTCCAATTTTTTGACTTATATTTAAGACATTACATTTTTCAAATTGCATGCAGATGCAGGTGAAATTGATGTAATAAATTTTGTTAAGCATCAGACCTTTCTAAGGAAGCTAAGCTATGCAATAAATTAATATCAAAATCAAAATTTAAAAAGCAAATATTTATACTCTGTAAAATATTGATCTTAAACTTTATATAAATTAAAATAAAAGCAAAAAATAAGATAATATAACATGAAATTGGAAGTATCAAGACTTCATAAAATAAGAAATAATTATTTAAAGTGAGGAAAGATCAATTGGATGATTCGAACTGTGTTCTAAATCCCAATGACATCGTTTTCAGGTTGAGATTTCCTCCAGACTTTATAAATTAGTCTACTAAAAATTTATCATTGAGGGAATAGAGTCCACCTTCCCGAAAAACATCAAAATTGATAGTTTAGCTTAACGAATTTATTGCTTTTAAACGAGTGATATTCTACATTCGAGTGTATCACTCGAAGTTTGCTCTTATAGCGACAAAAGACTTGTTACGGATTAATTACGCTATAAGAGCTTCCACTGTATATATTTTAAAAAATCATCTCTAAACGTAAAATAATACTTTTATATCGCAAGGGTCCCTAAAGGTCTAACACTAGATGCGTAAATACAGATTAAAAAACAGCTTGGGTGTTGTTAATAATCATTTTAAAAGAAAGAAGCAGCAGCATAACCTTTAATTTAATTTAAGATGAAACTTAATCTCTCTGGAGACAGCTAAAGCCACTTTAATTTAAAGAATCGAAACCTCCAAAACCCTTAAAAACTGTTCGCTTTGGGAAGTTACCATTAAAAACATTCCTAATGACACTCGCCTTGTTAATAATTTTTCAGCACGTGTTTACTTTATTATCCTCCGGAGTAAAGTAAAGCGAAAATATGTTGATTTTAAGAGCATAAAGTAAATTTACCACTTTCAAGAAAATTCCCGCAAAAGAAGGGAAGCAACAAAGTATCTTATGACCTCTGCAGGCCAGAAGAAAATGTAAAGACAATTTATGCCGTTACCGTAATTGGATTTTATGTATGACTTTAAAAATTTTCTTTAAACGGGGAGACTATTCTAATTTTTTAAATATTTATTATGCTAAGAGAACCACAGCGTATGCTACGTATTTAAAAGATAACTTACGTTTCAGCAAATACGTATTTCTAATTAAAAAATTGCAAATTACTGCGTCGATGCTCCCTTTGCTTCACAAAATCTACATTAAAGGTGTTAAAGTATACAGTAGTAATGAATTTTCTTAAAATAAGTATCTTTTGTTGTACATACTCGTATATATATAAAAATACTATTTAGTTAAAAATACTAATCTATACATATCCCTATTGGAAATTTTTTATTGGATCCAATAAAAAATTTTTTAATGTGTTATGGCCCCAATAAATTTTATTGGACCCATAGATTTTATTGGTCCTATAAAATTTATTGGGGCCATAACACATTAAAAATTTTTATTGGACCAATAAAATCTATTGGTCCAATAAAAGTTTATTGGTACTTATATAATTTTTATGTAGCATGAATCCATAAAATTGTATTGTCATATAGAAATTTTGAGGACCATAACACAAAAATGTTTTCTGTGAATTCAAGTTAAATATGCAAATAAATTTATGTAAATACTTCAAAATGTATAAATTTCACTAATCATAATTTTTTTTTATAAATGTTTTCTTTAAATTAAGTTCTTTGCTCATTTAACCGATATAGATACAAAAAATTTCCGCAATTTAGGAGAAATCATCAAGAAAAAGTAAATAAACAAATGATTTGTATACACTTTTTAGGGAGAATTTCATCGTGGATCGCAGCGGGACGCTATAGCGACAGCATGGCCTTTTAGGGTTAGCCCGGGTTCGATTCCAAGTTCTATAATTTCGGACAGGGGAAACCTAATGACACATATTACGCATTGAAATTAAAGGGAAGCCGAGGAGAATCGATAGGTATGCTCTCTGAGACACTTACTTGATTAGTTCAGCCATGGTGGATAAAGGTATCGTCAATCGGTAGCAACGCTGCCATGTTGCACGTGCGATGAAACTTTAAAGTTCCATAATTCAAAAAATAATAATCCAAATGGCACAAATAAAGTCTTGAATTGTAGATCTCGTCGAGGGACACAAACTATTAAAAAATCTCGACCTTGACTAAAAAAATGCAGGACTTGTGAAGCATCAGGCCGGAGCTTCAAAAACATGCAACTCTTTTGGTCTCACAAACAATCCTAATGGTCCAATAAAACATTCTTCTCATAACCCATAAACATTCTATCGGTCCCATAAAATTTTATTGGTCCAATAAAATATTTTATTGGTCCAATAAAATATTTTATTAGTCCAATAAAATCTAATGGTTCCAATAAAAAATTTTATTGGTCCAATAAAAAAATTTCTAATAGGGATACTATTCAAGTAACTTTACTTATAGCCCAGGCAACGAAAAGGTATAGAGGGAAATTCTTGGAGCACAATTTTTGACTTCGGAACTTTGTTTGGACTAGTTAGGAGGTGAACATATCAAAAGTCCCCGCCCGTAGCCCTTACGCCGAAGTGAGGAGGGGTGTTCGAAAGTCTCATTTTTCAGTTTTTGGCTAATTACTCTTACAAAATGCATCCCCACGAAAAAGTTTCAATTCGCTTTTTTAAAGTAGATAAAATTATCAACAATTTAAGACCCTTCCCAGGTTTATACGTCCAATTGATCCCGAGTTACATCTCTTCAAAAATGGGAAATTTTTTCTAAAAATTCGAAAATTTGAGTAAAAAATGTATTTAAAGCAATTTATTGGCTATATTACCCATCTAAAAGGGAATTAAAGGCTATTACCTCATAATGCACTTATTTAGCTTTAATTTAAGCCCTGAATCAAGTATGTGAGACCAATAGTTCTCACGTTATCTTAAAAAAACAAAAATTGGGAAAATGGGATTATCCCAGTATAGTCCAGTCAAATAGTATTTATTTTAAAAAATATTTGGGGTAGAAGATATTTTTCTCTATCCGTATGTTGTTTTGGGGTGCTGAATCCGAATCTGAGGTTTGCCAACAAAATTTCGGGACGGAACATTGTGAAAATTCGAAAAAATGGCAAAAATTCGCCCCTTTTTTTCGTTTTTTGCCCCTAGAACATTACCTTTGCACTTCTGAGCTAAACAATCAATACAAAAAATAAAGAACACAAACCAAGCTACAAAAAAGTCTATTACAACTTTTCTCTCAGGCACGTAGTTTCGCCGATAGAGCACGTTGAAAAAGGGGTTATTTTCGTTCGATTGGTAGAAAATGTCACTAGTATCGCCAAAACGCCGAATTTTTGGAACATAATACTTTAAAAACTGCTTTAATAATATTCTTCATCAAATCGACCATCTAAAAACTCTAATGATGATTAACTAAATGCATTTTCGTTGCGTGATTTCTCTTACGAACGAAAGTTCCATAGGAGATTATAGTATTTCGATAACTACATATACTATGTTGCTTCTTCGAGATTACATACAAAAGTGTTCTTTTGACTATTTTATAAGTTTTTGGGGGTGCTGAATCCGAATCTGACGTTCGCCAACAAAATTTCGTGACGGAACTTTGTGAAAATTCCAAAAAATGGCAAAAATTCGCCCCATTGCCCCCAAAAATTGCCATTTTTTGGAATTTTCACAAAGTTCCGTCACGAAATTTTGTTGGCAAACGTCAGATTCGGATTCAGCACCCCCAAAAACTTATAAAATAGTCAAAAGAACACTTTTGTATGTAATCTCGAAGAAGCAACATATATGTAGTTATCGAAATACTATAATCTCCTATGGAACTTTCGTTCGTAAGAGAAATCACGCAACGAAAATGCATTTAGTTAATCATCATTAGAGTTTTTAGATGGTCGATTTGATGAAGAATATTCATAAAGCAGTTTTTAAAGTATTATGTTCCAAAAATTCGGCGTTTTGGCGATACTAGTGACATTTTCTACCAATCGAACGAAAATAACCCCTTTTTCAACGTGCTCTATCGGCGAAACTACGCGCCTGAGAGAAAAGTTGTAATAGACTTTTTTGTAGCTTGGTTTGTGTTCTTTATTTTTCGTATTGATTGTTTAGCTCAGAAGTGCAAAGGTAATGTTCTAGGGGCAAAAAACGAAAAAAAGGGGCGAATTTTTGCCATTTTTTCGAATTTTCACAATGTTCCGTCCCGAAATTTTGTTGGCAAACCTCAGATTCGGATTCAGCACCCCAAAAAAACATAAGGATAGAGAAAAATATCTTCTACCCCAAATATTTCTCAAAATAAATACTATTTGACTGGACTATACTGGGATAATCCCATTTTCCCAATTTTTGTTTTTTTAAGATAACGTGAGAACTATTGGTCTCACATACTTGATTCAGGGCTTAAATTAAAGCTAAATAAGTGCATTATAAGGTAATAGCCTTTAATTCCCTTTTAGATGGGTAATATAGCCAATAAATTGCTTTAAATACATTTTTTACTCAAATTTTCGAATTTTTAGAAAAAATTTCCCCTTTTTGAAGAGATGTAACTCGGGATCAATTGAACGTATAAACCTGGGAAGGGTCTTAAATTGTTGATAATTTTATATGCTTTAAAAAAGCGAATTGAAACTTTTTCGTGGGGATGGATTTTGTAAGAGTAATTAGCCAAAAACTGAAAAATGAGACTTTCGAACACCCCTCCTCACTCCGGCGTAAGGGCTACGGGCGGGGACTTTTGATATGTTCACCTCCTAACTAGTCCAAACAAAGTTCCGAAGTCAAAAATTGTGCTCCAAGAATTTCCCTCTATACCTTTTTTTGAGCATTCGTTGCCTGGACTATTAAGCAATATTAATGTGTTTTATGACTAATGTAGAGAGAATCAAAGTAAGGCATTTTATTTCTATTCATACACAACTATGATTTGTACATTTCCTGACCCTATAACGTCACTAACAAAGTAGTTCCCAGAGCGGTGCCTGAATTTTGAGTGAAATGAAGAACGTCAATTTAAAAATATGATGATTTTGTTAAACTTGTGTATATATAGCGTATTTTTCTCGTGATTTGCGTACCGAAACTCATTCTAGCAACCCAACATGCTTTCTGTTTACGCAGTTTCTGCTTCCGCGTAGTGACGTCATAGGGTCAGGAAACGTTGCTGTCGAGTATAATCGATATTTATTTATATAGATGCGATGATTTAAAATTAAAAATACGAAAAATAATTAAAACATTATACACGAATGTTTGTTAAATTATTCACATATCTATTCTAAAAAAGATACTGAGTAACAATCTTATAAACCAGATTCCTTTGAGAATGTTCGTGAAAACACTCTTTTCAAAAATTAGCTACTTGATACACTATTGCTGCACATTGACACTTAAAATATGAAAAGAAAACGTTATCTGAAGGAAACTAAGCCACGGGGTATAGTAATCCCTCTTGAATAAAATGAAAACATTTTTATTCCCCATACACGGTATTTCGTTGAAAAAACATCCCTAAGCTGTAAACGTTGGTTATGCATTTTCTCACGTACTTTACCGTTTTCCCAGGCAATGCAAGGGATTAAACTTCCCTTTCAATGTAGAGCCTCGAAGGAATTTAATGCTAAAGTTTCAAAATAATTTCCGAGCCAACACTGGACTTTATCCATGGTCCTTTCACAAAGGGGTTTATCTCGCCTAAGATGGCCGGGTGTAAATTTGCATTAACTGTCAAGCATAATGCGTTTCGGTATTCAGGACTGTTGGTGGAAATTACCGTCATTTTTCCTTGAGGGGAAGAAAAATTGCCCCGAAAAAATTTCGAATAGGTCGAAGGCTTTCACGTCCCCTCGGAATAAATAATTACCGGAAGATCTCGATCATAAAAGGAAAAGAGTAGAAACATCTCTGGGATCAACGCTGAACAAGGTAAAAGAATGGAAATGACTTGCATTTTTCGTAAACATCAAACGTTGTATAAAATAATTTTTATACTGATAATACTAATTTTTTTGTGGAAAGGTTGGAAATGCAGTTTTTAAATATTATGTAATACAATATCAGGCGTGAAAAAGTAATTTTATTAGCGGGTCATTTTAAATAACACGAAGAATTACGTAAACTGCATTAAACTCAAGAATTTTCTCAAAATTTAATTTTAAATTATATTGGTTCATGAAATTTGTTCATAAAGTAAATTTTTGTTGCTTTAATATTATACATATTGGTATAAAATAATATTTAATATGTATAATATATTACTTATTAATTATATGTATAATTATATTACTTATTAATTATAATATGTATAATTATATTACTTATTAATTATAATATGTATAATTATATTACTTATTAATTATAATATGTATAATTATATAACATATTACACATATTAGTATAACTTATAAGAAAAACAAGTGAAAGAGAATAATTAAAGGTAATTAAAACAACTAAAAGTCTTCCAATTTTCTAGAATTTTGTTGTAAGGGGTCGGTGAGTGCATACTGGACTACAAATCTTAAATTATAAGTGCATATATTTTAGTATAACATTTTATATATAAGTAGAACATATAAAAAAACTCTTATTTACAATATTATATATACTTCCTTAAAATATACTTCATATTATTTATAAGAACATATCTACAGTTAAAGCAATATATGACCTTTTGATGTGTAAAGTTATGAGTCAAAAAATAAATAATATTCTGTTGCAGTATCACATTGCCATGAGGTGTAATGAGACAAATGGCTTTGAAAAGAAATCACACTAGAAAAATATTTGTCTCGCTTCTTAATTTAAGATATAATACGAGACTCTACCAAGACCTCATTTTTTTCCCCCAATATTTCTTTGAAAGAAGTAACCTTGTTTTCGCAAAAGCATAATTAAGTACAGCATATCCAAGCTAGAGAAGTCTGGGGAATTTCGATGCTTGAAAAATATCGTGAAATGTTTGTTATGGTTAGTTTCTCTAGCATCAAGCTTGAAATTTTATAGAACTAAAGCTGTGTAGTGTAACATGTAAAAAATTTGAGGACAAGATTTTGTTTCATGCATGGGCATCGATTAGTATGTAAATGGGGGACGAATCGGTTGATACAATTATTACTTTTAAACTTTTTTCAATTCATTATAAAATACATGAAAAATTTCATAAGTGCTTAGCATTAATAAACCTTTTTATTTTGACAGATGAATGCTAATGCTCAGAGAATACTTAAAATTATTTTCACACAAGAAGGACGATGCTCCAGATTCTTTTATAAATTTGCAATACTACTTTACTTAGGTTTTATTCACTACGACGACGATTAGAATAAAAAAACCTGAATATCAAATTGACAATATCTGTAAGCCCCATGTGATAGTGGTACTCGAGGAGATTTTGCTTGTTGTAATAAAAAAATTGACAACATCTACAACAGAAGCATAATGCTTCAATAATACTAAACTTAATAAATTACTTGTTGTAAGTCCAGCTGTAGGGTTCTAAAACACTTGGTTTCGATTGGAAAAACCAATTGCGTTGGTTGTTTGAAATTAAAAATACAAATTAAGTAGGGGTAGAATAATGTGGTGTTAGTTTTAATTTCCAAATTCAGTGCTATTTTTATGTTATTGTTACAAAATAAAAAAAAAACTTTTTTTAGAAGGTGGATAAATATGTAAACTTTTCAAAAGATTAAAAATGGATGTTAGATTACTGCTTGAAATTTTAATAATTACATTTTGAACTGTATACGCACAGCTTAAATTACACTTCCCAAGTTGTCTCCCCACATGTTTAGCACACGCCTTTAATTCCCACCGTTAAATGGCAACTTTACCCGGAACATCCGAACCGCCAAAATAAACAGCTTTTCAATTAGAACTCGAGTATAATTTTGAAGACCACACTAAACAATCTGCATATTCTGATTGATGTCTATTTAGTCCATGAAATATCCGCTCCCCGCTTCCTGGCAGCTGTCCTTAACTTCATGAATAGCCCTGGAGCGGGTATGCAACTCGCTTCTATTCGATTAGCATAAATCTATTCTGGTTAGTAGCTCCCCGGTAGCCTTTTCTAGGAGAGGCCTTCTTCTAATCGCATCACAGCAGTGCAGACTTTGAGAACAGATGCCTTTGAGCGGTTTACTTTCTCCCTTCTTCTTTGATCTGATATTTGTGCGAGAGTCGGAAGGTGTTACAGATGACTTGCCTAGGTTTTTTTCTTTTCGTGTTTGTTGTTGATTGTATGTGTTATTGAAATTCCGGAGCGGGTAGGAATTGACGATAATATGGGAAGGCGTGTAGAGCGTATTTATTGAAAGTTTTGATTCACTCAGACTTGGTGCGAATGTTTAATGAGATTTGCGTTTTGAAAAAAAGCATTTCAATAGCTGAAAATTAAATTAAATTTTTACTGGAGTGTATCTTTTTATCTATATTTAGTTCTTAAAAATCATAGTTCAAACTAAAACAAGATCCACAAATTTTAATTTTAATTGCGATGGATATTTAATAATTTGTGTAAGAATTCCTTATAAACGAGTTAAAAAGTTTTTTCGCTGCTATACTTGTCTGAAACAGATTAACAGATTTCTGGCATTAATATTTCGTTAATATATTTTTATCATAGTGGATCTCAAATTTAATAGTCTCAAATTTAAGATTTAGAATGTTTGGTTATTGTTTTGTGGCGAAGGTATGAAATAAGATTAAATTTCGCATGGCAAGACAAGACATTATGCATAAAAACGAAAAGAAAGAAATAAATGAAAATCTTTTTAAACAAATAAAATTTAATTAAAGGTAAATATGATATAAAAAACACTGGTCTCTCAATTTTTTAAAATAAAATTTGACATTTTTATAAGTCATCATTACTTATTTTGGTGATGGTTCACACAACCCCAATTTTAAAATTAAGATAGATTAAAGTACAAAAACATATGGGGTGGTGTAAAACATCACCACACTCTTATTTTATATAAACTAGCAATTATTATAAACTACTATTTTTCCGAATCAAAAATATCTGAAAAAGCATAATACTGAATACTATAAGAGTACAACTGACATATTTCAGAGCAATATAAAATTGGGATGCAAATGAAACAGTAACTATAACCACCACAAAAGCATGACATCTTTTCAAAGCCTGTTTTCATAGTAGAAAAATGCAAGATCTTCATTATAAAACTAATGATGTTATCAAAGCTTTAAAGACATTTTCCAAATTCATTATAGTTCCCTTCAGCATAAACAATAATAAAACGATTTTATATAGGATATAAGAAGTTCCGCTCAAAAGTCCATTCGCTAAAATTGAATCAACGATAAAATATATAAAAACCCCTGCTAACCGATAATATTGTCAGCAAACATAAACCTCAAAAAACTCCTCGTCAAAGTTTTAACTTATTACATCCAAACTTTACCCAGTTTCCAGAGGAAACTCTAGAAATTATCGATGTTGAATCAATAAATGCTTTATATCTCATCCGGAAAGTTCTTCTCAGAACTCCTAGGAATGAGAAAAAAAAAGTATATCACTCTGTTTAGAATGAATCTCTGGGAAAGAAATCCAAGTGGGAACATTTTTCGCTTTTAATGGATGCAAAAATCGATCATCTGGCTCTCTCAAAGAAAAAGTGGGGCCCTGGTTCAGTGATTGATAAGTTCGTTAAGTCCCCTTCTTGTTTTTCCTGCATAGTTTCTAGAAGCTTTTATTTTTCAATCCCAGTAACTGAAATAGTGAGTATAGATCAATTAATGGACAATCGATTCAGTGAAGCAGTATCCCTTTTACAAAATCTAATGTAATAAGGGATATTATATGTTTTACGTAATTAACATTTATGATGTGGCAGTAGGAACATCAGTGACAGTTTAAAATGTTATTTATAACCAAATATTAATTTAAAAATTATTTTTTACTGATTTTACAATAATATCGATGTATAAAATTCTACGTAGTAAAAAGATTTCGCTTTTTGTAACTGAAATAGTTAATATTGTATACGAAGTCTAATAGATTATTGTTTTATTCACTAACTAATTAACATTGATGATGAACACCAGTAGCAACATCATAGTCAGTATGAAATGTTACTTATTACAAAGAGTTATATTATTTAAATAAATCTAATTCACTACAATTTCCACTCTTTTTAACTATGTGGAAAATTACATGTAGGACACAAGTTCTTGTTCACACAAGTTCGTATTGCTTTTGAACCTGAAAGAAACAACTTTCGAGAAAATTCTTCTACATTTAAAAATGAAAAAAAGAAGTTTTTATGATGAGTAAATCCAAAGAATAAATTGTTCATTTCTTCTTCCTTTTATTGCTGAAATAGAGCACAATTTTAAGTCTTGTTTAGAACATGTAATCATCGGGTCTGGAAATAATTTAATCTTATAAAAAGTAATAAATAAGGATGTGAAGGAATTTTAAAAACTAACAACAAACAAAAGAAAATGAATTATTATTTTAAAACATCCACACTAGAACCATTTTATCTGCATACCATCATTAATTTTGCAGAAAATTTTCAAAATATATTCTCTATGAAATGGCACAAGAAAAAGGAGACTAAAATGATCGCTAAAGAAAAGTATTTAAAATCATAACGTAATACAGTTTCACCGATATTTTTCATACATAAATTGCTAAGCAAATTGTTTCACCGATATTTTTCACATTTACGTGCTACGCAAATTGAAATTTATTTTCAACATAAACAAGTACATAAATCTATTAATATTTTTCGCGAAAATAACCTAAAACATTCGCGCTTCAACATAATAATTTAAAACAAATCAATCTTCGAAAAAAAATCCCTCTCAATTATCCCTCACACACCAGAAAACCCAACCATCCGAATAAAATGCTTAATAATGCGAAACAGCACTTTTCAATACTCCAAACAAACAAGCAAAAAAAAACCCTTAAAGCACCTCTTCTAATTGAAATGCCCGGCACACACCCACACCTAAACATCGCCAAAGTGACGGAGCCATTTAAAAAACCGTGACTGGCAGCCACCAAAAAAATTACCCCCACAATACCGAATTCTTACATCCCATCTTCAAAGGCGGAAAAATTCCAATCGTTTATTCCGAGCCTTGGGCCGTAGGCATTCCCGGCCGAAACCGCGAAATCATTTATTGTTGAGGCGAAATTAAATTTCCGAGCGAGGCCTCGAGGGGAAATGGCGGCCTCGATTTTTCTCAGTGGCTGTTGAAAGTAATCTCTGAGCTGCGATAATTGACGTTGGGAGATTAATTACTGGCGAAGCGGTTTTTTTTTTAGTATAAGAATATATTACGCGCGCGGGGAGAGTTACATTCTTCCCCGTTCCTCCCGCTATAAACAAGAGCGTTCCAAAGTCACTTCATTTTGACGTCGTTTTATTAGATGTTGTTAGGGAAGAGTCTTGTTTTAAAGGAGGAAGTTGTTTTTTATTTTGCTTCTTTTTTTTCAAATTTAATTGTAGAAAAATCTCGTCTTAAATTTGTAAGATACATGTATTCAAATAACATTGATAGAAAAATTCATCACAAATTCTTTTGGAAGAGCTAAATTTTAATCATAATTTAAAGAATTACTTGTCTCTGAAAAAAGTAATATTTTGTTATTTATTTTGAAAATGAAGTAAATTAATAATCTTTACAATCCTTTTTTAAAAGTGTATAATAATGCCTAAGTGTATAATAATGCCTATAATAATGGTTTTGTTAGTGTTATAAAACCGTCAGGATCAATTTACAAAATACATATAACTTTTTAACAAAGGTTACAACTGATTCATCAAGTATAAAAACTTAATTTTAAAAAATTAGGATATCCTACTCGTAGATGTTTGAAGCACTTTGCAGAATTACTTAGGGCATTTATTTTCTTGATATAATCCATAATGGAAAAGTCCAAGAGTGTCGCATTTGTTTAAATAAATAAACAGATCATGATATGTGTTTAGAGATTGAAATATACAAACATAAACACGAATCAAGAGCAAACTAATTTAACTACTAATAATATTATAATTTTAACAACCTGTTTTGCCCTTAAATGTGCCGCAGTATTTAAATAAATAAATTGAATAGTACTTTTTAAGCGGAATAGAGTTTGTGAAGTAAAATAGCACACGTATTGCCATCGATTCATTAATATAAAACGATTTCACAAAATAATTAGTTTCTTTTAGAAACTTAGCAGATACTTTAAGATCGAGAGTTTCACGTCCGTGAATTCCTTCAAATTATTATGGATGATTATAACGTTATAATAGAACTTCATACATTCTAACCTGGATAAATAGAAAAGCTCTGGACCAACGTTTTCTTTCCACTTATCCAGGTATACTGCTTAGAAACGCCTTTAGGCACCGGGAATGACAATCGAATTCCACTTACCGACGAATTCCACTTGTTCATGTCCAACTGTATTTAAATGAGAAGAGTTTAACTAGTAATAGTTAACGTAAAGTATAATCAGAGAAAACGTTTCTCAGTTAATAATAGTTTCACACATAGTTCCATATTCATTTTCTATTCAAATCATATTGGAAAGGTTCTGAAGACAAATTCTTTCTTTTAAATACTTAAAGAAATTTTATAAAAGTATTCTTGTTGAAAATAATATTTGAACTAATAAAAACCTTTTTTCTCCACTATTAGTTAGCGGTTATAGGAATTTAACCGTTCAGAAATTTAGCCCTCCTACTCTCTACTATAACACTACTTCTGTTAAGCCTTCTTTTCTTAATTTTCCTCTCATTAAAAATATCTTAGTTAACTTTTTTTTTTAATTTTAAGAACAATATTTAGAACCTAAAATTTTTTATTAACTATAGGTATAGTTTCGGTGTTTGAGAATATCTATTTATGAATTTTATCAACAGCATCATTGATAAATCCTAACTTTATGCTGCTCTCAAAATGTATCTGAAATAGAAAATATAAATGAAAAACCTATGCAATCTTTTCTTCCGACAGAAAAGAAATACAGGAGAAAAAAAGGCTTTATAGAAGAAGGAATAAAAATAATAGGTCAATAAATAAGCTCGGAATTATATCATCTGAATCAGCAAGTGATAATATTTTCGTTTCTGAAGAGGTGCTCTGAAGAGAGAAGAGAGGATAAATTATGTCTTTGCTGTCACGAAAAGGGATGAGAAAGTACTAGAATTTCTTCTCCCATTGTACGTACTACTCAAAACAGTTTTATAAGGATTGATAAGTGTTAAGAAAGGAACTTATCTCATTCCCCTTAATTCTTTTCCTTCTTAAATTTGGCAATATTGTTATTCGTGTTTTGTCGCATTAAACAATTGATCAAATTTTTACATCGAAATTAAAATCTATGCATTATAGGTTGTGATTTGTTTTGATTGGACTTTGAATCAATAATTTCCAGTTTCAAAGTAGGACTGTTACTGACAGTTGTGTTGTTATACTAGAACTCGAACAATTGTATGCAAAACTTTCATTTAATTATTGTTTGAGAGAACTTCGAATAATGTAAAAGAAAATCTTATTTAGGTTTTTTAAGTTCTAGATCATGAGTTACGAGTAAAACTTTTCTAATAAACGAGTGAAACTTTTATTGTTTATTGGTTTGCCTATTCCTAAAAGCCTGGGAAGTGGACTATATGATGTGGAGGAAGATAAATTAAATCAATTCACTAAAAAAATCAAATTTATCTAGTCAGTAATTAGCTTGTTCGGGTCTAATGAGCTAATTAGCATAAATTTGAACAGTGATAGCTCATATTCAAATAATTAAAAAAAGGGCAATTTTTATCTGAAATTGATCTTTACAATATTCTACATGCGTTGACTGTTTTATATTTTTGACAGACCCAATAGTTATTATCTTTCTTCAGCTGCTGATTAACCGCTAGTCAGGTAGCAGCGAATAATGCCGTAAACGTTTTGGTGTCATTCCACCCGATTTATAGTAACCATCACAATGTAAATTATAATTATATAATCCGCCTTTAATCTCCGAAATACGAGGTAAACTCCTATGCGCAAATCTGCGTGCTCAAGTCTGACCTTGCCCCATTTTAGCACTTATACTAAAAAGTAAAAATGTGTACACAACATATTATTGATCATTTTTTTGAAATACAGTGTAGAGTGTGTACATGCGATCGAGTAACCATCTTCGGAGACCAAATTTAATTTAGAACATGCCATCATCCAAACCCATATTCAACTCGACTTTCCTAGCGAAGAAAGCAAACTAGAAAGCAGCTAGAAAGCAAACGTAATTACTTACTGCATCCGGTGTGCAAACATACAACAAGCGCACCACTTGCGAATAAAATATTTAGTTAAGATAAATGCGGGCGCTTTCTTTAAAAAAAATTCCAAAGAAGGAATTTTCAAATGAGAGTAGTGGCGGAGTCATAAAAAGGCGGGATAGAAAGTTACTTTGAGTTTACTTTTGACAGCGCAGAGAGGCTTCACTTTGACTCATAAATCATGTGATTTTAGAGTGCTCCGAGAAGCGCACAACCCCCTTTTTTCACTCCCATGTATCTCCCCGAGAACGAGCTGCTTTTGTTCTTCGCCGACGAGTAAAAACACGTCGATACCTTTGTTTAGTAAAATGGGAGCGTATTTGCGAGGTTTTTATTCATGATTTCTTTGTGGGAATGGAGAAAAATAGCTCTTGATATCCATCTACTTTCAACCGTCGCCGGGGTTTTAGAATAATAATAATAATGCGAGCGAGAATGCAGTGTCTTTTGGAGATTAAAAACTGCTGGCTGTTTCGAAGAATAGGATCTTGAAAGTGTTTTTTTGGGGAGTTTTTAATCTATTATTGACTACAAAAAGTTTTTGTTTTGTTTTCAAGATAAATGACCAGGAGTTAAGTAAGACAGAACCCCGAATGTTCATAATTTAGAAAACCATTATTTTAAACTTATGGATATGGTGTACGTATTTTAAAAATGCATCAAATAAACATGCAACGTGATGTTTTACTTAGACGTGTAGAATATGTTGCTATTTCTTTTGAAATAATGAGAAAATAATCCTAAGCATTTTATTATAGGGATCATGAAATGTTTTTTTTTAAATTAATAAAGCAACTATAACTTATAAATATATAATTTTATATAAGATTTAAGTTTATTTATAATTTATATACTTTTCTTATAATTAGTAAAACAACTGATTGTAGAGTAACGACTTTTTTTAAGGTGTTGACGTTTTGAAATTACAATCTGTTACATTTACATTAGTGTGAATTTCCCTTAATTTAACGAGTTCATATCATTATAGACTGAGCAATACGAGGAAAATATAGGTATGACCTTATGATATTAGTGTTTTCTATTCGGTTGTATTAGAGAGCATTTACAACCACCTGACTAGGACCTAGCAACGGCCTTAGCAACAGACGCTTTGACCTACAGCATATCACAGTTAAAATAAAATAACTGGTCAAGGAATTCTTCTATTACAGCATTTGCAATCACGTGACCCCGCACCTAGCAACCACCCTAGCAACAAACTGGTCGTGACGTCACCTGAAAACACTCTATTGCTTGTGAAAATCCAAGTCCACGCTCTTACAAATGGTCTTTTTGAGTATCTTTACATAATGTTTCACAAAATAAAATACTAAAAAATTTAACTACTTTCAATTAAATAAACTATATCAAATTTTAAAATGCACACAGTTCGATTTCAAAACACAATTAAGCGTTACATTTAACAATTAAGAACACAAAAATTAACTACCAAAGCAAAGTTTTTATTAAACAATGCAGTTACACTAAATAGTTTTCCAGACGCCTTATTTAACATACAAATTTAAATTTCTGCGATAGTAAGACGGATCTTACCATCGATTAATAGAGAAAATTAAAATGCGTTACTTAACCAATACTACAACTACAGAAAAAAAAGCAATTTATCTTATTCCAAGTTCTCAACACACTCTGGATCGATCAAGACGTGTTAGTGAAACTAATTAAAAGTTGTAAGCATCCTGTCACCCATACATTCTAATATTTTTTTTTCTAAATCAATTATGTATTATCAAAGATAAAAATCGCTTTTTAATTACTTGGTGTTGAGTTAACTCATTAGCAGAGATCCCATTTTTTATACCTTTTGACACTGAAAAGGGTAAAAAGTTCAGATATTTTCATGACGTTTTTTTTTTTTTTTTGAAAATTCAAAGGTTGGGGGACAGAACATTGTTATTATAGAATTCAAAGAAACAATTAAAATATGGGAAAGCATTTTTGAAAAAACTGAAGCACGTCTCAAAGAACTTAAATTATCTCCATGTTTCTGTAATTACTTACTTCATCGCAGCCTCTAAACAATTCCATTTCTATTAATTACTCCATGAAGAAAAAAATCGGGTAAACCAATTTGAGATCTAAATACGTGATCCACAAAACATACGAATCTGAAGCAATTTTGGTTATTTTTTTTTCTAGTCTGAAAAGGCGTGAAGAAACGACTATTCCTTCTTAAGTTTCGTGTGTTCTATTCTAGACTCTTCTAAAGGTTCTTTTATTTCTTTAAAACACACTAACGACATCCTATTTAAAGGTAAAAGGAAAGGTGTGCTCGAGAAAGAGAGGGTCATTAAAACTGTTTTTAAGAGAGGACAAAAAGAGTTCATTTCCTCAACGTGTATCTTAATTTTCCTTTTGAAAAAGTACTCAGCGCATGGAAAATACACTGCATAAACTCCCGTTTCCTTTTATTTTATTTTTCGCTGCAACCCGTTAGTAATTAAAAACGTTTTCTTACGTAATATTTAGAAACCGATGCAGGAACAATAAGGATAAAAGGTAATGCAATGCATTCAATTAAAAAACTATCATTTAAAAAAGCTTCTTTGAAATTGCGTTCTTAAAGTTTAATACGATTAATAAACTCATAGTACTTATTTATTTTGGAAAAGTTCAACAATTTTAACCTTTATGGTGTCCATAAAAAATTTAGTAAGTAAGTCTATAAATAAGGACATAGTATTTTATACCTTCCTAAATGTACGCAAAAGTGTTTTAATAACATGAAACATTAAGGAAAATACTGATATCCCTGAATTTATGGTTGAAATCTAAAGGGTATGTAAGAATTTTCTTTTTTTTTTTATGTCCCAGATTTTACGTATTTCCATTTACACTTTTCCTTATCAACCTACATGGCTGTAAAAAAAAAATCCTTCTTCATATGTAGATTTTAACATCCTTTAAAGTTTGGTTCATGAACTCACAAACACCCTGTAGGATGTTATATTATTGATATTTTTATTGCGATATATGTATTAATTGAAACCAGATATATTTCATTACACAATTCTCCCATGAAACCTGTATACCAAAAGGCTTATTATTTCTTCTAGCATGTAACGTAATATAACTTTGAGAACTAGACCGCTAATTATTTTATACATAAAAAGATATTTCATTCGATTGAAGATTTTTTTTTCCATTTTCAAAATGAAATTGTGGGACCACAAAGTATGGGTTAGAAGGAATATTAAAAATAAATTAATGCGTAATTGGAACATTAAAGACCATACAATAACCAGTTAAGTTCTAAGGGTTATGAAGCGTAGAAGAAAAGCACCATGCAGAAAAAGGGATGAATAGCTCTACTAGACTGCAATGTTACTTGACCCTGGAGAAACAAGCTAGAAGCAAACACAGAAAGTAATTCCCAGCATTAAACCTGTATATGTATAGCGTCTTTTTATCACGATTTGTGTTCCGAAACTTCTCCTAGCAACCCAACAGGCTTTCTGTTTACGCAGTGTCTGCTTCCTCGTAGTGACGTCATAGGGTCAAGAAACGTTGCAATCTAGTATAGAAACAACTAACCACGTATTTTTTCCTCCATTTCATTATTTCACTTTACATGATGAGTTAAAACAATACAATTTCCAATATCGATGTATACTCATTAAAACCTACTGCAGTGAACACCCAGATGCTTGCGCACATTCTCTATCTCACAGTATCGCACTCATACAAACATTTATATGGGAGTGCAAATTATTCGAAAAGCTCCACCAGGACTCGCTTCGATCACAGCCAACTGTTATCTGCAGATTGGGATTTTCTGATGTTCCTTGATTGGACTTATAAATCTCGCGTTGCATGTGAGAGGCAGGAGACGTCCCATTATAGAGTCGAGGAGATATAACCAGATTATACAAACTCAAATCAGGAGGGGAATATCAAACGCATCCCAGCGAGGATAATTCTAACCTTATTTAATAAACGCTGCTTCTCCTGCAGTAGTAGTACCTGTTACGTACGGGATATTGATGTTCGGGGTTGAATAAAAGTTAGTATTTGGAATGTGGTGTTCGAATGATTTAGTTTTATGTCCTTATTTGAAGCGTTTAAATTCGATTTGATGGGGGTATGAACTGGTTTTGTAGCGACTATTTCTGTTTGGAATTCACTTTCAACTATACTAGGCTGCATTGTTACTTGACCCTGGAGAAACAAAACAAGCGAAGTAGTTCCCAGCGCGGTGTCTGAATTTTGAGTGAAATGAAGAACGTCAATTTAAAAATATGATTAGTTTGTTAAACCCATGTGTATATTGCGTCTTTTTATCACGATTTGAGTACCGAAACTCCTCGTAGCAACCTAACAGGCTTTCTGTTTACGCAGTTTTTCCTTCCCCTTTTTCCTGTTTTTGTCAATTCATTTGCTTGACCCCCTTTTGATTTCAAATAATATCTTTAATTAAAAAAACACTGCACAAGTTTTAAATCCTTACATATTTTTAAAATTACTTAATTTTTTCCTATTATTTCTAACCACTTAGTCTCCAAATTTAAACTATACATCGCAGGTTTTTAAAATGAATACATCCCCCTTTAGTCTATAAAGATGCTGTAGGGTTCTACCAAAAATTCATGTTTTATAAGTTGTTTATTTAATTATTTTTGTGGCGGCTTTTATCTCACTTTAAAATTGGAGAAATATTGCTACAGAAAGTATCTTTATACGCAGTTGTAACCGCATAAAAAGTAGAATTATTCTTTAATGTTGTTCTTAACAATGGTTTGTAAACAAATTGATTTTATGTAAATAAAAGAAACATACTTTTAAACTCATAAATATGCCTCTAGATTGTAAGGAATATCGAATTGGCATTATCCAAAATAAGAATCGAATCCTAATTTTACATCAAAATTGAATCTGGAAAAACAACATCCATGTTGACTTAACCAACAAAGCTAATTTCAGCCGACTAAAAGCTAAACACTCGAATAAAACAAACACGCCATTCCGGCAGAGCACATTAGGCATTCCATTCCTTTCGAAACCCCACGTCCTCTTCGAAGACACGAAGTCGAAATAAAATAAACGTCTCGCCAAAACTGCCTCCAATCTCCAAAACTAAGACTCATCCTTACACTTGGAGAGAGACAGAAAATAAGAGAAAGAGAAGAGAGAAAACACAACAATAACCCCAATTCACTCCCAACTCACCTCTTACAATCATCATTCCAAGAGGAATGAACACTTAGTGAAGACAACAAAGATGGGGGACAGAGATTTTTCAATTCGAGATATTCGCGTGGCGTAAATGCAGGCTCATTTGCATGGCAATGGCATTCAAAGCACTACGTAACTACACGAAAGTTTTGATTTCCATAAAATTATGGGACTGCTTCTGTTTATTGTTGTTGTCTAGATTGAAACGTAACTCCTCCTTTCAGACCTTTCGCGTTTTTAAAGTCAGTAAAGAAAAGGGGTGTAATTCTGAGATTGCCGAAGGATAAGTTATTGTCGTATAGTTTTGTTTGGATTCATCATCCGCATTTGAGTTAGTGTTTTTAATTAAATGTTATTATCTGGAGAGAACGAAATGTATACGTAATGAAGTTACTTAATAACATGTGTTTCGTGTTCAAAATAAGGAGAAACGCAGGGAATAAGAAGGATTATTAAATGAGAAAGTTACTTTTTCTTTGGCAGAAACTCGATTTAATTGAAAGTTGGCATTAGCTATTGAATCAAAATTACTGAGTAAATTACTGAGTCAATATTGAGTTCAAATCGCGTTCTGTGTTTCGAAATATATTTAGTTAAATTTCCATACGTTTTATGTTTGCATGATCACCTAGGGTAAAGAATATTGCTGCAAATTTTGTTTTTCCTTTGTTCCCTCAAATTTAACTTGTTCGATTTAAGACAATCTCATGATTTACTCCATTAACAACCACGTTAGAATAGAAAACGGATTTTTTTTTTTCATGAATAAGACATCATAACATTTGGTATTGTACTTCTTGTTTCTTGACCATTTGACATTTAACGCAAAGTGATTTCCAATAACGGAACTTTCTACATTTATTGGGAAAAAAATTCTATGGAAAACTATTAACTTTCATAAAACTATATTTTACTATATCTTTAAACATTTATCATTCAATTATTTATTCAAACAGGAAAAACATATTCAAAAACAATAAATTTCTAGATCAAAATCACCAGAATATAGAATGAAATGTTTTCATATATTGAATAAATTCTTAACATATAACTTTTGAAACCAGCATTTACTTTAATGTCTTTTTATTGAAAAACTTAAATACTTTTGTTATGCTACTCATTTAATTTCTATTATTAGAGGGGTCACTAATTTTTTGCAATCATAGTCTGGCTTTCGAAGAATTTTAAAAAGATTATACGTTTTTAGACGTTTAAGACGCATAACACTCTTAAGAAAGCTAAGTGATATAAGGTTTGGTTTTTTGGTTACATATATTTTCCGGTATGTGTGCTTGATCTCAAGGATCCGCTTATACACCTTCGTCAAGTAAGACAGACACAACAGAATTTTTACTGGCGTGAAAGGCAGAGGAGCAAACCGAACAGGCCATCCCGTCCCCGTGATATAAGGACTTTCTGAAATCGATTATCATAAAATTTTTGGTGTTTTTTGTTGTCTGTTACAACACAACTAATACCATTGAGTGTTTTTTTCTCCTAAGCGTGATTCTGCTGTCTTTATATTCATGCTTATTGCTTATATTACAAGGGATTAAGCACATACGTTCCTATCATAAATTTCCTGAATGTTTTAATTACTCTTGTATTTATCTCATTACATCATTCCTTATCTATGTAAATACATTTGATATAAAATGAAAGGTAACATTAAAAATGCTTCATAATAAAATATTCAATCCATAACAAAACAAAATAACCCATACCTACTCACAAAACCAAGTTTTATATCCCAACTAAATGTCATGTTAAACATAATAAACCCGAAGTCCCTCGCATTTGCAAGAATGTTCAATTATCCTTTCAAAACAAATTTATTCCACATGAAATGAACAGAAAATGTATCCGAGAAATAACTCAACCAAAAAAATTACTTCGAATTTCTAAACCAGCACAAATAACACCCTTAAAAGCCTTATAAAATCCTCTTAAATATTACTACATTTGAATAGCGACAGGCCCCGCAACGGAGTAGCCGTGTCCTATATTGATCGGCGTCTTAAGAATGCGGGATAAATTCACGGGCGAAAATTTTCGTTCGCTCAAAGCTTCCAATGTATGCAAACATCTGCTACGTACTAATTCGCTGATAATTAACTACGAGGTCCGAGAGCAGAGTCTGAAGAAGAGACTCAGAAGATGGGGAGTAACTCAATCTGTGCATCTTTGAATTTTTGAACACCGCATTTAAATAACAGACAATGGGGGAAAAGTTGCGAGCGAAAGAATGAGCTTTGTTTGAGTTACACTTACTTTTTTTTGCGATGCGTGTCCTTTAATTAATGTTTTAAATATCGAAATATGTTGGAATGGATGGAGATGATGTTATGAAAGTTTATTAAAATTTTTCTTTTTCGGGTGTTTTTGAAGGATTTGTCTATTGTAGGAAATATACAGGGTGTTTTAAAAGTCCTTTTCACGGCTTTTATTAGGAACCAACGTCTTCTTGGGTTCATGGAAGTAAAGTCTGCTCCAAGGAAAGTGGTTATGATTTGAGATGGCTTACAGCACTCCTAGTGGCGAAATAAAAAAAGTTTAAATAATTAATTAAAAAACTAAAGGTGACAGAGAGAAAACTTCAATACGAATATTGTTGCCAATATTAGGAGAAATTCACTGGAACAATTTCGTATAAATATCGTGAATATTAACGGAGGTATTATCCTGTGAAAATAACACTTTTTCAGGCCTGAAAAAAGTAAATGTTCGTAAATTTGCATGCTTTTCAGTGTTATTATGTAGTTGGATGAAAACAAAAAAATTCTCAAATTTGCGAACTTTTTCTTTTTTAAGGCATGAAAAACTGATATATTGAAAGCAGAGATCCTAAGGTACTTTTATAAGCAAAACTTTAGCTCTGCACGACTTTATTTCATATGAAAGAAGCAATTATATTTGAGATTTTTGTGAATATTTTTTTAAAAAATTTCCTACCATTTCGTATCGTGTTATCGTGTTTTTCAACATTTTGAATTTTTTTCTATCGTATTTGGAAAATGCTAATATTTGCACCCTATTTTTTCGAAATCCTTTATAAAAGCTTCGGGGAAATCCTCATTTTTAAATAGAAGTAATTTATATTTATCCTTGTACAGTACATCTTCTATCATTTAGTAAATTTCCATAGTTGTAATAAAAGCCAAAATATTTAGATTTTTTTTTTCAAAATAAAGACACTTTAATTCGAAATTAAAAGAGGGTGTTGCATTTTTCTTTATTTCACAAAATATTTGAGATGGTATATTCTTTGGCTCTTCCTGTGAAAATAATTTCTTTCCATCAAAGTAAAAATCATAAACAGCTGATTTTTTAATCAAGAATGTGATGGAAAATATCAAATTACATGCTTGATAATCTTATGAAGTTGCGGAAAAACACTATGATGAATAAAATTAATTTCTAGTTCCGAGTCCACCGAATAAAGATGTTGTTCACCTAGCTCTGCGTCTGTCTTTTGAATCTCTTTTTCCCGAAAATAATTTAATTACGATGTGAGAGCACAAACTCTTTAACTCTAGAAGGCGCTCGAATGCTAATACAATTTTTTAATTTAATAGCTGAGAGATAAATAAGTCAATTTTCCCAAGGCTTCAGGCCATCATAAAACTCGTACACAGGGTTACACTGTCAGGATTCAAGATAGTATCTAACAATGTTATTGAATTATATATAAAAGAAGAATTGCTTAAGAGGTTAATGTTTTATGACAAAATACATAAACTCAAAAGTCTCGGAATAAAACCTACACGCACTTACAGGCGGGTAGATATAAAGCCCTCTTACGTGCTGCTCCTTAATTTAATAAGCCACTTCGCAGATTTATGGTGACACTCGGCACCGGGACCTCCGGGGTATTTTAGACTCTATTAAGTGCGCACTATTAAAAATTAACTCTACTCAACCTTTAAATTGGACCGTCTTTTTCCGTTACTGCAAATAAAAACATTCTCCTCTGGAAATGTTTTGTACGTATTATATGAAATTCTGAGGGAAAAACTTACTTCAAACTGCTTGAATAATGAAAATAAACTTCCAAGAAGAGAAGAATATTATGACGAGTTTTTATGGAAGAACATTTCTCCAGCAGCAAAAGAAAAAGGCGTAAGAGTAAAAGAACCATTTCGAAAGAAAGGCGTCATTTAATGGCACTGTGTCATCCTTCCAAGCCATTGCTGAAGTTTCATGTGGAAGAAGAACTCTATACACATAAAAAGATATCATCGCGCAGCGTTTTCCATTTAAGTTATTCAGGAATAAAGAGCCGTTTTAAAGATACGTGCCAGGTTTAGTTAAGGGATGACCTATTTTTATTGCCGTTGAGTAATTGTAAGGCTTAAGAAAGGGATCAGATATTTTCATCGAGGTGATGTATCTTAAAAAAATACTCTCAAATCTAATTGGAGTTAAAAGCAATTTTATTAGAAGTGTTTTTTTTTAAATTTAATAGACACTTTTATGCTTTAGCTATTAAAGTGATAAATTTACTTTTCTTACGAGAGAGGTTTTTTAATTCTTGTTGAATTACGTTTGATTTTATTGCAGTGCTAACAGTATAATAGTTACCCCAATTTATTCAAACGTAGAGAAGATTGGTCGCTAATGGTCTTTCATCCATGGATTCAATTTATCCATGGATCCAGTGTTTAATCCATGGATTTCACGAGTAAAAAATAGTGATCCATATTGTACTCGTAATTTTGGTTGTGTAAGCACTAATCTTAATTTCAGTTATCATTTATTTATAATCTCATACATGATCTAAAAATAAATGATAGTAAGATTAAAACTTAATAAACATCCATTATGTGCCGTTTAATGAAATTAATAGACTTTAAGTAATTTAATGCAGCAAAATTCCATCTAATATTACTTTAAATTAAATTATAAAAATAAAGATATTGGGGAAACCCTATATACTTACAATCGTTATTTACTAAATTACATTAAGTTAAACTCATTAACCTCAATCATAAAATAATTAAAATGGAAGAATTTAAAATTTTATTTAATTATATAAATGCTTCATTACGTCACGCTATTAGGGTAATATTATGCAATTTATTTTGTACGTTACTATACCATGTATATTGCACTTTAATAAATTTCTACCAAAACTATAATAACTTAAAATTTTCCCTAACTGTCTGTTTTCATCTAAAAGTGATTATTGTACTCGACCTTCTGAAAACATATAATACATTTTCAGGCACGTTTTCGACGAGAACTATAAGCTGCAAATGTTATGCTTTCTAAGCTTGAAAAGTACCATTTTTCTGGCCAAGTGTTGTAACTATAAGAAAACGTACTCGCACTAGAATAGCCGAGAATGAATAAGTAAGTAGCCATCCCATTGGTTATTCTAACGTAATTACAAGATGGACCTGGCAGTGTTTCCACTAAGATTCCCTGAGCTATTCCAGCCATTACAGTACTCCTTTGAATGCGAGGAATTCTGAAAATGATGCCTTTGTCCATTCTCTTGTACACTCTTACTATCATTCTGAGTAAAGGATTGTGCTGTTAAAACTGGGGTAAAGAAGAAAAGAAGACGAATGTCTAATAGAAGTAAAAGTATTATAAGAACTGTGCAAAAACAAATGAGGGTATATTAGAATTGAAAGGAGCATTAAAAAGTATTTTTTGCGTTAAGCATCATGGATTTGGAAGATTTTTTTTTTCTGAAATTCAATGAACGTGAGATCTAAATTATGGCCACATAGATTTTCCTATGGATTTCACATTCTAAAAACCATGTTTCTCTCAATAGCTATAACTATTTAGAAATGGTAAAAATGCCATACTGCTTAAATAAACAACACAACAAAGATGAACTTGAGAGGAAAACATTGTTATCATTTTAGTATATTGACGTTTATAAAGTAAAATAGTTTTGTTAACAACCCAAAATTTTAGAAGAAAAAGCAATGAGTTTCAATTGACTGCTTTCAGACTATTAATTAATTTTAATTTTTCAACTATGAAAAATTCAGCTCGTTTTTAAGGTAAGTAAAAGGGTACGCGAGCTTGTATTTCCACTATGTACCAAATAATTTGTCAAAGATAAAATGTTTCATTTATTTAATGTGAAATAAAATTAATTGGGGTTTATTGGTTTATTTTAATAATTACGAGCTTTTTCAAAAAAACCTTTTCATAATCTAGTATACTAATTAATCCAATTTTCGTCATTGGGGATGTCAAGGTTGATTTTAACTCTACCCTTCAGGGAATAGAATGAGTAATTAATATTTAAGGAGAACGTTATTATAAAACGGAAACGTTATTTATTTTCCCCAACAAAAAAAATAGAAAGTACTACGAAATTGAAGTCAATGTTATTATGTTTAGGACACAGTATCACAATCGTAGTTTATGCAATATCTTTATTAAAATGTTTTTGCTAAACATTAAATAGGATTTTTCTAGATATTATGTTTGTGTGTATTATGCAATACATTAATATATAAGTTACCTGAAAATAAGCTGAAAATCCCCATTTCTCCATTGTAATCTACGAGAACAAGCTGTCTTTATGGACCTCAAATATTTCCCATATTATCTTCTCATGATTTGATTGATGTCCTATCATCAAGTAAATGAAGGAGGATCTTTTGCTGCTCAATTATATTAGCATAATCCATAATTAAAATCATTATATTCCTTGTCAAACACAAATGCGCTGTTAAACCTCAATCTATCAGAATCGATCTTTCTTACCGAACCTAATCTAAGGAAATGGCTGCGACAAGGATCTTAAGTGATGACTTTTAATGTAATTTATTGACCCAAAAATAAATTAATGTCGGAGTCATTGTAAAGAAATGTGTAAATTTAAGGCTACATTTTTGGAGCTTTTTATAAATTTACTAACGATTAAAATTGTTAAATACAGATTCTAAGTGTTTGGGAAGCTGTTTAAGATAGTTATGATTGGTTTGCCGGATACGGGGTTGCCAGTCACTCTGCAAATACTATGTTTTGTTTAATCAATCGTAATCCATAAGATGTGCTATCATGAAACTCGTGAATAAGCAAACGAATGCTTTACGCTGGAACTTACGTGATCCCCTAACTTAATATTGGTCTCATAAATAGCCCATAGCCACACTACTGTACAACTTTTACAACGTACAAAAAACCACTGCATTTTTTTCTATTTCTGATGATTTTAATACATTTTATAAACATATAAAATTGACACTTTCTTAACATCGATAAATTAAAAACAAAATTTTTCAATGTTGAAAACTGAATTTATAAGTAGTTGACAGGAAATATAAAATATTCTACCTGTGTATGTTAGCCAAAGTTACAAAAAAAAGAACATTTTTCCATGCAAAGCATTAGGGAAAATATTTCATTACAGACATATAATACTAGATTCACAACTAATCAAAAATCAAAAATCCAGTGTAAAACTTACACAAACTGATGCTTAACTTCATTTTAAATTTATACATGGAAGAAACTAGGCGAAATATGCAGACTCTAACAATGGTACCCATAAAATATTCATTTCTGTTCAACTTCAACATAATTAATGCATCATACCGTGACTAATAAATTCCAGAGTTATGGCTTAAAATACTTTAGATAATCTGGTTAGAATAAATGATGTTTCACATCCAACTTTCCCTGATTACAGAAGAGAGAAATCAGGGGAAATTAAAATGACATAATCAAAATTCCTGTCACCTGATTTTTTTTATTTCTTTTAGTAAGTCTCTCAGGTGAATGGAATTTATCACGCAAAAAATTTAGTTTTGTATCATTTGTAGTTTTGAGGTACGCAGGAAGACTGTAATAGAGTGTTCTAATTAAACCATTGTATGGTTTTCAAGAAATTTTTCGGAAACTTGTCAATTAATTGTAATTTTTTTTTCTCGCAAAACCATGAAGTAACCGAAACTGAACGAGTACTTGGATATTATGTAATCCAACGACGGATGGACGTAATTAAATGAGGATTTCAAGCGCCATTTTATTTACATTAACTCATGGCGATTTGAAACCTTTTTTTTTGTCTTATTCAACGTTCCCAATCTCCAACAAAATCTCTCAAATGATTAGATTCATCATTATCAGCTTCAATAATTTCTTTATTAAAAAAAATCACATCGATATGGAAGTTCCGTATGCTGGCGAATTGCGCCCCCAAATGTGGAAATAACAATTTTTTTAAATATTTTTTCAGTGCGTACGTGGTTGATACGGATTTTAGATCAAAAATCTCCAATAAAACATCAAAAATTAAGCTTTATAAGAAAATTAATAGACCCCAAAATAGTGTAAAAAATCGAAAGAAAAAGTTTATTGTAAAATTCAGGGCGGTTTTAATCCGCTTGCAGTTAGTGTGGAAATTAGTCCAAATGGCTTCAGTAAATAGGATAAAAAATTCCAGCTTGATCATTCATTTCTTTTGCCCAAAAATTTAATTTATTCCATAACAATCAGTTTTGGGCAAAAAGAAATAAATGTAAAAAGCAAATAAAAGTATTTTTACCCACTCTTATACGCATACACAAAAATAACCACACGAGCTTTTAAAATCAAATTATTTAACTTACACACATACAAACAATAGCCTCTACTCACTCTGTAAACCATCACAATGCGTAACTCTGTGGGCTCTCTCAAAGTTCCACCAAAAGGGTTTTGTTCCTAGAATCTGTATAGGGGGCATTCACGGCACCACTAGAACTCTGCATTCAGCTGTTGTTTAGGGACACCCTCTTCAGAAACGATAAATCTCTCCTGCCGGAAGTCTTTCGTCAATCATTATGGGGCCAGTGAATTGTAGTCCCCTGTTATATATCTATTGGTATCGGATTTACTTACACCTTATCACATGTTGCAAATAATTTAATTTATCGAATTGGGGTTAATCGGGGAATAGTTTTAACGGGTTGTTTTTGTATAGGAGTTAATGCGACGATCAATTTTGGGTGGGATATTTTTAGTAAAGTGAGAAGTGTTTTCTTAGAAGAAACCTCTTTAAGAATATGAATAGCTTCGGTATATACCTATTACCTATTATTCAATATCCCGGTCTCTAAACCTCATTACATGAAGATGTGTCCTTTCGTAATGAAGTTTTTCCTGATGGATATTTCAGTTTTTATGTTGAATTTATTTTTCATCCAAACTTTTATTACAAACAGTTTTAATATACTTTTGCATAATAAGTTACATGCTAACAGCTTATTTTTTTTTTTGAAATTAACATAATTTTTACCACGTTTTTAAATTTCTGCTCTAAAAAATTACAAGGATACATTATTTGTTTCACGTTCAAGACTTTTACTCATAGTCTCTAGGAGTTTCTAATAATTAAGAACGAAAAATGAACTGTCTGATCTCGGCTTTACATTGAAATATGCACTTCTTTTTATTCTGAATAGAATAATGTTAATGAATAAATTTACATGGACAAACATCCAAAATTGGAAACTTTATCGAATTAAGCTTTTATCATATGAATTTTCTGGAATACAATCAAAAACTGTAACTTTACAGGTAAACGACTTTCCACTATTTCATAACTATAAAAATATTATACGTGGTTTCCAGCTTAATTTTCAAAATTTACTTTTGCACACACCTTTTTAGGTAGAGACCTTTAAAATAAAAGCAGCCCTAAATGCACGCATCTTCATTTACTAGTTCCTTTAACTGCCTTTAGGAAATTCTAGTAAAGGTCTCAAGATTTATTTAATTGCGTAAATGCAAATGAAGGTAGTTAGTCGTTATACGCGCCGGTATTTGAGCAGCCTTACATGAGGCTTTAAGTAAGCATATTTTTGGCCGTTACACTTTCAATAAAATCTGATTAGTTTAAATTCAGAAATATGCATGTATGAAAATGAATGAAAATGCTTAGAATTGCCTATTAATATCGATGTTTTTAAAATTTCGATATGATGCCATTAAAACTTTTATTGAAGGATTTAAAAAAAAACGCATGTTGTATGCATTGAACATCTCTACTTACAAAACACTTAAAAAAGTTTTACGTTTGATAAATATTACAATATCAACTACCAAAAGATCAATCCATATAAATATTTTATGAGGTTATTAAGAAAATAATTAAGAAGCTTATTAAAACTCTACATCTCCATTCCTGACCAAAACATTTTGTGATTTTGGACTTCCCCGTGGGGTGGTCACAAACCCTTGGGGTGGTACAACCCGCAACAGAAGGTTACAGTTTTTTGCCCTGCAGAAGGTTACAGTTTTTTGCCCTGCAGAAGGTTAACAGTTACAGAAAATTACTGGTCGTAGAATTCTTCTATTGCCTTAGCAACAGTTAAAAGCCCTACAGAAGGTTAACAGTTAAAAGAAAATAACTAGTCGTGACGACACCTAAAAATAATCTATCGCATTTAAGGCTTTCCGGAAAAATTTTCTGAAAGTGAAGATGTTGCGTTTTGAAAAATCCATGAGTAAAATATCTATAAAATTAAAGGTGGAGTTAACTTCCTTTTCAATCATAACTTGTGTGTGTTGTGGGAATCTTTTCCAAAAATGAGTTTAAATAATTAATTATTAACCCACCCAGCAAAAAAAGTCAGCATCTTACCTTCAAAAATCCCTCTATTTTGAAGGTATTATGAAGGTTTGTGCAGATTTAATAAAGGCATACGAAAACCTGCAAGTTTTCTACGTAGAAAAGACCAAATTTTCAAAGGCGTATTGGAGGTGTTTTGCAGCATAACAATATCTTCAAATTTCCTTCATGAAATTAGCGGTTTTATAACGTTTTCACCATGCAGGTTTTAAACCTTATTTTATATTTACAAAAACTTTAGTTTTAGTGAAGATAAAAGAAAAATTACATCATGCAGATTTTGAACTTTATTTTATTCGTACAAAAACTGCACTCCTTGAAAATTGTAGATTTTTTTTTTTAATTTTAAAACACTGCATGAAGTAATTGTTTTTGCATCATGAATTTGTTATCATAGTTGATAATTTACATTCACAATACAGGGTGCTCCAAAAGTCCGTAGTTTTTGTAGTATGTAGTTTTTGTATCTTTTAAGTTAAATGAAGAAATTTAACTAAAATAAAATTGTAAAAAAATTACAAAAACTTGCAATTTTTTAAACTTTTTCTTTATGATGCCCGATTGATTTTTCAAGAAAATTTTATGTGAATTACTTATAACATTGGCAAAAATACTCTCACTGAGGTTTTTTCTCTATATCTCCTTTTGTTTTTAATTATTTTTGTTAACTTTTTACTTCGCCGCTAAGGACGCTGAAAATCCTCTCAGTAGCCTGGGGGTTAAGGCATCGGCGTCGGGATCGGAGGGTCCCAGGTTCGATTCCCGACACCACCAAAGACCCACCGAGTATATGCGGAGTACGTGCTCGTTAAGTCTGTGGGTCCGAAAGTATCTAGTACCTAGATGAGTCAGAATCACCTTGGATTAGGGGGTCCCAGACCACAAACCCCAGGGAGTTAAAAATGGAGCGACACCCCAAAAAATTATGGAAAAATTTTTTTCTAGAAAAACTACTATTGGTAAAAATTCATTTATGGTCTCAAATTTTGTGGTTTAATATTATCTTTAAAATTGTCCTAAAAGTTTCTACTCTAAAATTTGTTTTAATACGAAAAAAGTCAAAAAAACACAAAAAATTAGAAAAAACTGCCAAAACTATTTCGTATTTCGAAATCCTTTCTTTTGATTTGATAACCTGAAAGAGCATCCTAAAAAACCCTTAAGCTGAAAGTTTCACGTAAAAACCATCAATATTAAACGCATGAGAGCCTGTTAAAGTTCGTTTTTTTTCGTGCGCAAAAAACGAGCAACCGGAGCAAACGGCAAACGGTCTGCAAGAGAGCCTAGTCAGCTACACAGAGTTCAGTGTTGTCAGCTGAATGTAAAAAGTCATCAACAGAGGGCGTGCTTCGGAATCGGATTGCGATTGTTTTTCTCCTTTCCTGTCTTAAAGTTGAAGTGAGGGGACGGGATGGCCTGTTCGGTTTGCTCCTCTGCCTTTCACGCCAGCAGTCTGCGCACTGCCCCGTTGTGAGTTCGATTCTCACCTCGCCCCTGGGTGTATTTTCCTTCTTTGTGCCAGTAAAAATTCTGTTGTGTCTGTCTTACTTGACGAAGGTGTATAAGCGGATCCTTGAGATCAAGCACACATACCGGAAAATATATGTAACCAAAAAACCAAACCAAACCAAGTTGAAGTGAACTGACTTCATGAATACAATAATATAAACACAGAAGTAAACAAAACAAAGTCGGATTTTTTTTGTTGTGGGACAACACTTGGACTTTTATATGTTTAAGTGCTTCTTGAAAAGAAGTTGAATATGAATGCAACATTCATCTTAGTGAACTTTATAAAAGAGAACAAGTATTCGGTTCTTCCAATGAAAGGTTCTCTTCCAGTGGACTTAATAAAAGATCAAAATATCATATCGACTTGAGATTCATCTAAAGTATTAGAAATAATGTGGGATGGAAACCCATATCCAGGTCGAATTTTGCCGATGCGATCGGTTGACTGCGAATTTCATTTTTCTCAGTTCCAAGTTGATGTTCTTGACTTGCAAGTTTCTTTTATATTTTATAAGTTTTCATATTCAAACCAATTTATTATGACAGCTTAACAAGGTGGCATTTTTAATTTTAAAAAGTTTAGCATATACTGTTAAATTTAATGTTAACAACTAATTTTTATTTTTAGTTTTCACAACCTTCTCTTAATTTAAGAGATCAAATGTCTGTGCATATTTTAGACTTTTTGCTATTTTGCACATCGTATCCTTGACTGATAGTAAAAAGACGTTTATATTTGTACAAATATATTTGAAAGACGCTGTTTAATTTCCTTTTGTTAAGTTTCTTTAAATCATCAGTTTGGTTTAACTGTAGAATTGTGGATAAACTGCTTTATGTTACTGTGATTTCTTTCAGCAAAGCATTTTATGAAACTGTTTATTTTAATTGAATTCAATCATTAAAGATTGAAATTTATACTTATTTTTTGTATGTAATTCTTACACAAGTGTTCCATATAAGCTGCATCCCTTTAGAAAATTGGCAAAATTTCTTTTAAAACCCCGCAAATTTCCTGCCCGAAATTTAAACAACCTCAATGTATGAAAAGTGAAGTAAAAAATCAGCATAAAAAGTTCAAAAACCCGTACAGGTTTTATGCCTGAAATTCGGACAACTCAAATGCAGGGAAACTAGAGTAAACAAAAAACAGCATAAAAACTTCAAAAAACCCGTACAGGTTTTATGCCTGAAATTCGGACAACTCAAATGCAGGGAAACTAGAGTAAACAAAAAACAGCATAAAAACTTCAAAAAACCCGTACAGGTTTTATGCCTGAAATTCGGACAATCCAAATGCAGGAAAACTAGAGTAAATAAAAAACAGCATAAAAACTTTAAAAAACCCGTGCAGGTTTTATGCCTGAAATTCGGACACCTGGACTGCAAGATACCTGCATAATTTTAATTCAGCACAAAAACTGCATTGTTAGGTTGTCCGAATTTCAGGCATAAAACCTGCATGTTTTTTTAAAGGTTTTATGCTGATTTTTTTTGCTGGGCACTTACTTCCAGATTTATTAGAATGATAAAACAATGAATCATTCTCGAGCAAACAGGTTTCAAATACAGGAAAAAGCGTTTTTCAATCCGAGTTGTTGGTATAACTTTTGATTACAACTTTTGAGTTATGATGTAAATTTATTCAAAAAAAAATTTTATTTGTTATCTTGCCATTGAACTTTTCAGTGAAGCTCTACTGCAGAAATCAAAAAATGTTGCTTCTTTTTTTCAGCAGTTTTTTCTAAGGAGAAATTCAGAATGTTAGGGTAAAAAATATTATGCTTGAATTTTGAATTTGACGTTATTTGCCATGTGATTTATTTTCCCCATTTTTTTTCTCACTGTAATAAACATAATAACACTCACTATAATAAACATAAAAATTATATCACCCATAGAAAAAATTATTTTTAAATTAATATTTCTCTAAATGAAGTATGATAAACCAACTGAGTCATTAAGACAGAAAAAAGGGTAAAGAAAAGAAGCTGAAATTTATTATTTTTTCAAACCTCCTAAGGCGAGTGCGGAAAAACGTGCTAACATTTCATAAAACTTGGATGAATGGTATAAAAGGCATAAACTACACATGAACATCGATTTTTATTTACTATGGATTATATTAACCCTTTTAAAAAGAGGGTTTGCTTAGTTACATTTAAGATTTAAAAAAGAAGGTTTATTTAGGTTCATTTAAGTTCTAAGTAAAAATTACATTTCGAAGTCTACTACTCTATTATACTAAACCCAAACCGAATTCAGAAATTCCACTTCATACCCCATAAGGTTTCTTTCCTTTTGACAACGGAATTGAAAGGCTCCTCTAACTAAAACCCACGGAAAGAATTCCTGACTGAATATATAAAGCAAAAATATATGAGGATGGTAGAGGCAAATTCTTATTAAAAGTTGGACAAATATAGCTACCGAGTCTTCCGATACATTCTTGGGTTGTTTGCGAAATAAGACCAGATTCTTTTTGTAAGACCTGAGGAGGCGAAACATTTTTATTTCCTTTCTCAAATAAACGCATAAATGCGTGGTGAATAACTTCTATTTCTTGAATGCATGTAACGTCGTGGGCTGAACCTGAGGACTGATACCTACTACTTATTTCTGCACAGATAGCCGCGGAATTGAGTTTAGAATACACCGAAATTTTAAAAATAATTTAATGGCAATTTTTAGAATTTACATTTGATAGCATCCATAAATAAGATTGGGGTTTTTGAAAATTTATTTTTTGTTAAAAGTTGGTCTATAAGAAGAATTCAAATGTGATGGAATAAATTGGAGTTTTGTAGTGTTGGAAGCTGGAGTTGGAATACGTCCAATAGAGGTTATATAGTTTACTATATGTTAGTGTTGTAGCAAAACCGGGAACAAATTTCGAACTATCCTTTTTTAATGACTTGTGAGAGCATTTAAATTTCACCGTAGGTTAAACCCTACACTTCAATTGTATAATTTAAGGAAGTAATTTTAAAAGTTAAGTCTAACTTGTTCTTTAAAAGTTATATCTTTTGAAGAGATAAACTAACGTCACTTACTTGTTAATTAAACTAGGTTTTTATTTAAACGTTAAGTTAATTTCATAGTTTGTTAATTTTAAAAATCTTTTTCGAGCTAGTGGATAGTTAATAACCATGACTTTCCCTTATAATTACAAATAAATTCCCGTCAAATGTAAGACTTGAAGTGGCCTTAATGAATTTGGTACGATAGGACTGGCAACGAATAATTGAACCCCTGAAGTCTTTCTGTTTAAAATCCAAACAGAGAAACAATAGAGTATTTTCAATCACATGACTCTGCCTAACAACGGCCTTAGCAACGTTGTTTTATTCCTCCAGTGACATCATGTGCGAATGCTGCTATTGGATACTTCTATGTCCCGCCCCTAGCAACAGCCTTAGCAACGTTGATTTTGTCCTCCAAGTGACGTCATGTGCGAATGCTCTATAAATAGTCTTTTATAAATACTGTTTTATCAATTCCAACTTCACAATCTTCAATATAGCCCTTCATTTACATTACACCATTTCGTTTAAAATATTTCCACAAAGAGAGCTTAGAATTTTGAAAATTTCCCATCCGTTCTAAGCACTTAAATCAGACTCTTATTTTGGAAAGTAAAATTTTTCAAGGACATACCATATTTCCTAGTTCACAAAATATAGATTTAAAATTTGAAATATTTTAAGATTTAATTCTATGTCTTTCTCATGATGAAATATCAATTTATTTTCTTTGACATTTTTTTACACTGAGAAGTTTTGGTTCCTTGAGGCAGTCAGTAATACAAGTTAAAAAAAAGTTATGGTACGAGTAAAAAATTTAGCAGAGAAATTGAAGCTTTTAGTTTTAGTCTTTAGATAACGAAATATATTACTCAAAATAGGTGCAGGAACATTTCCTAGACAACAAAAAAAATTCAGCATGGTTAAAAAAAGCGGACATATTCAATAATTTCTATTACTAACTTATCGAATTCGAGGGACTAGCGAGGTCTCTATTTGACCCCTTTATGTACTACCTCTGGAAATAATTGAGTTAAACTTGAATGTTTTAGTCATTTTTAAGGAAATATTTGAAATATTTTGCAACAACTTTTCTTTTAAAAGTATGCAATTTATTTTTTTAGAAATTATAGTTCTGTTAATTAATAACTTTAATGTTTTTATCAAAATCAATTTTTTTCTCAAATCAACAACTTCAAAACGAACCATTTTAAATCATCAGCGTATCTATTCCTTATACAAATTTTCGTGAAATTTACGCATCAAAAGTTAGAAATATGATGTTCATAATAGTGTTGCTTTCAATTTTTATTAAAAGATTTCATTTTAAATAAATTGCATAGCTAATATATGAAGCAAGTTGTGAAACAAAAAATACAAATAAGTATTTTTTAATTAGTGAATTATCCTCGAAATTTTATTTAATGAGTCCAAGTGTATAAAACCCTTTATTTTTTTTCAAAAGTCAATTAATTAATTTGCATTTGCTTAGTTAAAATATAATTTAGAAAGAACATATTTATTTATTGAAATAAATTGAATTTTCTCTCAATTCCAATAGATACTTAACGGAGTCTATTTGTTAAAATGTTTTTAATTTGTTAAAACACAAACAAAAAAATTCAAATGGTTTAATATAGCTTATAATGAAACAAAAGTACCATATGAATATATTAGGAACAAATTTTAATAGCACATGAAACAGAAGCAGAACGATTTAATGATGATTACGGATAAATGGGTTTAACCGTCCCCATTGGATTCAATGTTAATCTTGGACGGCCTAGGATTGAATGGGTTAAACGATTATAGGGCTCTCTTAAAACACTCATTCACATCAACTTTTACGTTTATTGAAAAATAAATCAAAAGTTTAAGAAACCATTTTGTGCAATATAGATTAGTATTAAATGTTTATAAAAATAGTTAAATTATACCACAGAAATGATCACTGGAAATATTTAAGCCCATTATTTCTGGGCTCCCGTTTCATAGTGACATTATTTTATTTAACATGCTTACTATCCCCAAAAATATGAACAGTTCTCTTATTACGAGTCAATATCCACAATAAGAATTAACAAATATTAAGTGAGGGTGGAGGAAACTCTCAGAATAAAGACTTACCTTCAAAAAGAACGCTCAGCACGAACAATACAAGCCGATCGTCCATTTTAATGACAAGTCGCTAGTAGTTCCATTTGCCTTGTCTCTTTTGAGATGATGAAGATGATTTTTCCCACTTTTTTTTTCTTAACACGGAGAAAAAAAAATCCTCCTCCTCCACGATCTTGCACAACTAACCCCGATCTCACACTCACATCCTCAATAAACCATCCAGCTCTTGCGCGTCCTTTTTCACAGCGAAAAACGAAATCCAAATGCAGCAGCACACAGCGTTAAAAATCCAACAACAACGAAAAGATGCTGAAGAGCAGAGCAATCTCAGAAGAAGAAGAGAATCACCGCGCGCGAGGAGAAGCGAGAGAGATGCAGCACTGTGATCCCGTTACCCTTTTCGACTGTGGAGGGATGCCAGAGGAGCGACTGGCTCCGACGGTCACGTGACTAGGGGTGTGGGGGGGATGCGCAGGCTCCCTCTTTTCTCTTCCTTGCATCCCTTTCTTTCTTTCGGGTCCTTTGTTTTAGGCCTGCTGCGAGTGTTAATCTTGGGAGACTGATTAAGGGATTAGTGCGGGTACTTTTGATTTCAAGGTGTCGTGGGTTTTTGGGGTGGGGAAGGATGATTGGGGCGGGATCATCTTTTTTTCTGATGGGTGGATGATGAGAAGTGGTGATGGTAATTAGGTTTAGAACAGTGTGTGGAGGGGGCAAAGGAAACCAAAGACGTTGGTGATAGATGTGTATACCTTATTTCGGATGTAGGTAGAGGTAAATAATGAGGGAATTGCACATTTTTTTTTAAATTTTATTATGATAGAGGATGAAAATCCATGAAAAATGACGTAAAAATTATTGAAATCGGAAAACTATTCCCCAAGATATTAATTTTTAAAATGTCGTTTCCAGTATTGGCGGGAAAAACAGTAATTTCGTTATGGCTGCTGTGTGACGTCACAGCGCTTGGACCCACTGGTTTCTCCATGTTATTGTATGATTAGCTTGCGTCATTCTGCTATTATTCACAAAGTTTTAACTAAAAAACTATGATATTTTAAAGACACATACAAATATTTTTAATAAAAAGATTGGCATTTTGTTTTTCAAAAAATATTAATTGGTTTTGGAATTATTAGGATTCAAAGTTTTAATTTTTTCTTTTTCTGGCCGTTCACTAGAGAAACAGACGAGTTTTATGCGTGTTTTGGTTTTATGATAAGTCTGATTTCTTTTATTTTCAACAATTCACTAGTTTCGATGGCGCTTCGATTATTAGGATTCAAAGTTTTAATTTTTTCTTTTTCTGGCCGTTCACTTTTTCTGGCTATCAAATCCCGTTTTTTGATCACATGACTTTACTAGTGTTTTTGGCAAAAATAAAATCGAATTTTAAGTTATTTAAAACATATTTTTGAACTTTAAAATCTGATATTTGATAGTTTTAAACTATAACGTATCAAAAAAGTGTAAAATTAAGCAAATCCCTCACCTATGCAATTCCCTCATTTTGTTGCATTTTGTTTTACTTTTCAATGTGGTGTAAAGGGGAGAAGTTTTACAGAAATCACAGGTTCATAAATCCCATTACCAGTTTACATAATATCAATCAATCAATCAAATTCTGCCCGGGCCAAGTGGCCCATCAGGCGGTGTCCATCTTCGTTTCATTAGCCTTTTGGGCCTGGGGTGCTAATTACTTAGCTTGTGGCCAGGCCGAGTGTCTAGCCCGACGCTGGACCCCCAGTTGATTCCCCAAGCGAGCTTGGTGCTCGGCCACTTTACATAATATGGATAGCTATAAATAATTCTAATATACAACATAAAATTTTACATATCGCATATAAATTTTATGTGATATAAATTATCACATATTCAATCAAAATCAAATTCTGCCATACCTAGTGACCTATCAGGCGGTGTCCATCTCTATTTCTTTAGCATTTGGGCCAGAGGTGCCAATTACAATCTAGTACCCAGGCCGAGTGGCTATCCCAACGCCGGACCCCCCAGTTGATTCCCCAAGTAACCTTGGTGCTCATTTTATTGACCCCCGGATGAACCCCAAGCAGAAACCGCAAGGCATCGATCGAACCTGGGTCGGTAAAACCTGGGTTTTAAATCGAACCTGGGTCGGTATAATGCTCGTAAACCCAGACGCGCTGACCTCAACACCACCACGGCCAAAATTATCACATTATTGTATTATAATTTCATTATACCTAATTATGTATATAAAATTTACAATTTAATAACACTTGAGATTTCTGTTGAAAAATACTTATGTTAAGTTACCATTACAAGACCAAGAAACTAACGAAATTCTGCGGAGCTTTAAAACAAAAACCTCAAAACTGGAAGCATTATAAAATGTTCGTATCTCTTTCAGTTGAAGTAAGAGGAAAGGGTTTCGGGCTCGCTAAATATTTCTTTCTGTTATAATTTCTTTATTTTGGATAAAACTTACCTGTTTTTAATTCGCCCAAAATCCCTGGCGTACCAATATGAAATAGTAGATATGTGTTGATAAGAAATATTTTTCTTCCATATAGAATGTTATTAAAGATGATACGAAGTAAACTGTGCTAGTCAATAATTGTTGAATAAGCACTTGCTGCTTATTATGAACTTACCATAATTTAAACTTACCATTAAGAAAAAATATCTATTCGTGTGGTAAAATATTCTTTGTAATATTTAGTAATTATTTTGTGGGGATTCACTCTCTAAATTAGCTTTTAATGCGAAATTTTCCTTTGGAGGAAGACTCTAAAAATAAACTTTAATTAAATTTAAATTTCCTTAAAAATTAATGTAACTTTAAATGTGAAAAATGCTTTTAAGTAAATCTGAGCCTCAGAAAAATTTCGTATGTGGGGAAAACATTAAAATTTTAATATTAAAGGGCGTAATCCTCGCTCTAGGCTATTCTTTGTGAGGCTCGGTACGTGTGAGGAGATGAGATGTTGGGGTCCTGCTTCCCACATTTATATTTTTTTTTATTTACAACATGTATTTTTATGTATACTCCAATATTTATTATTGAAATGTCGAAATATCATTAGAGATATCTAATAACTTTTAAAAGAAATTTCTTATGATAAATTAATTCTAAAATTATATTCAAATTCCTATGTTGCGTTTTTTTTTTCTTGTGGTACTTAAAAAGAAAACTCTTTAAATTTGATACTTAAAAAATTCAGACCATCAATTTTTTTATTTATTCTTTAGACTATTATTAGATTATTTACCTGTTGGCAAGGAAAATGAGTAAAAAACGTTTGTTTTAATTAGAGCTTCATTAATGTATAAATAACAATGTTAAACTATTGTCCATTACAAAAAAAAACACTTTTAAGAAGTATTTTTTTATTTATCAAAATTAATGGAACATAATTAAATATTTATAATGTAATTTTTTGTAATAATATAATTATAAAGAAATTTTAAAAAAGCATTTTATCCCAGAACTTCTTGAAGTATTTGGGCAATGTATTTTAAATATTCTTTGTCAAAAGAACCTAATTATTTTTTATTGGAAATCTATTCCTCGCTATAAAAATAATCTTTTAATTATGAATACCATCTTAAAAAATATGCAATGCATGAAGAGTAATATAATAAAAAAGGAAACGAGATAATTAAATTACATGGTTTGCATGAAATTCAAGTTTCAAAAAACTTGCAATTGCGATTATTTTCTTAAAACTCAGAAGAGATTAAAACTTATGTTTAATCAAACTTTGAGTATATTCTAGTCAACATTTATATCTTTTTAAGTAAATTTTTTATAATGGGTTTCTTTTCTACGTGAAGTGCAGCTTGTTTTAACTACTTTAGTTAAAGCTATTGTAAAATCAGTAACTTTTTACGTCTCTTGAAATATTTAGTACTAAGTTGAAACAAAAAAAAATCAATCCCACTCTAGTTTTATAATGCGCCTTTTATTTTTGAATGTGTTAAGTAAAATGATTACATTCTAGGTGGAATACTAGGTTTGTAAAAATTCCTATTTACATAGTATCGACAAAAAGTTTAGTAGTTAAATACATTGAGAAAGAAAGATTTGGTTGTTCTTTTATGGCGAAACAATTGTAAAAGAAAGAAGTTTTACTTAATCTTATAGGTTTGTAAAGTAGTAAAAGTAAAAAGTAAAATTTATTTAGTCAAAAGTGTATAAATAGTTAAGCATGTAATACTGTTTTGATTTGAGGGTATTATATTATGAAACATAAAAATGTTGGTAAAATTAAAACAGCTACTAAAATATCTCCAGGCGAGGAAGGCAAACACCTAAATTGAAACATTGTAGCTAGTCTGGATGTATCAAGAGTGTGTATTTTACGTGTAATCATTAATTATATCTAGTAACTAAAGATCTATTCGTAGTTTATTCAAAGGCCTATGAAAAACTACAAAAGGTAGCATTTTACTACAGCTAATTAGTTGCAAAAAATAAATTAGGAAGCTAGAGAGAGGTAATACAAAGTGTAGAATAGATTTTTGACTCTTTGGAAAAATTAGACCCTTAGGAAGCTTAAATACTGACCGTTATATATTAAACAAATTGGTAACAAATTGTTAAATTAATTTTAAACAGTAGATTAAAGTACTTCCCTGTGTCTCACACATATTGCGGGAAATATATTTGTTATGGGCAGTGTGATAAATCCGGCCATTATTATAATAATGCCCACGTATTTCGGGCAAAGTGATAAACACTCATTGATAAATGTCATTGAACTTATCACATTGCCCGCCCTCACTTCGGGCATTATTAATAATGCCTGGTTTATCACTTTGCCCGTAACATTCAGGGGGTGTGTACTATCCAAAGACATTTATTCAGAATAATTCTGGTAAGGAGGATCCGCAAAGAAATCGTGAGTCTTTGGAATGCGGACAAAAGTTGACCGAAGCAAAATGGCTCATTGTTTGAAAATGGTTGGGGGTTGAAAAATTCTAATGCGATTGTGTGATCATGTTTTTAATTATTTATTTAAAAAAATGTAAATTTATTCTCTTTAATGGGTAATCTTTAAAATTTCACAATATAAAAGACGACAGTAATAGAGTTTGGGTAATCCAAAGAAACCAGGCCTGGCGCTAAAAATTGCAATAAAACAGTGGATTCTGGCAATCAAGCTAGCTCTATAGGAGTTGAATTTGTATACTCGCCAATAAACGGCATTGGCAACACCAAATTTCGCCAAAAAATGTCACCTAAGCCGGGTTTCTTTGGATTTACCCAAAGTTTTTACTAGGGTATGAAATTGATAATTATGGTGACGGAGTTTGTAATCAAACATAGACCATCGTTTGGCGATCAGAAAAGAAAACCTCGCATCGATTACTGGTGATCACAATTTTAATAATAATCTGTGATTATTATTTTTCTTTGAAAAATTTTATTGCCGGGTTTAGAGAGATGTAAACGATATAAATTTTAGCGCTGTTTGAGTTTTATTTTTTGATCTAAATATTTTTCATCATGAATTAATGATTATTATCAGAGTAAAACCTCAAAAGTTATCATGATTTTTTATCGAAACCAATAACACTCAAAATCCAATCATGAGTTTTTGCCTCTAAACCAGGCCCAATTTTTACGATTTTACTCAAAATATATTTAACCAGGTTTTGGTGATCCCCCCCCAAGTGGGATCATTAAATTCAAAAACCCTGGTTTTATATAAGGAAAGAAAGTCATGTTGCATCTGCCATACACCGAAATGAAATAAAAATACAACAAATAAACATACCATTTCCAGAGTGTAAAATCCAACGTTTGCAGGTCCAGCCATCATGAAATCTTTTATGGATGTCTATTGCCTCCAACCTGCACACAGGTTTAAGGCAGGGAACAAGTATAAGTATAAATTTATTCAATTTTAAGTGGTGGTTATGCTGTTATAATATATTTGTTGTTATAGTGCATGGAGAATTTTTGATATGAGTTAGTTGTTTTCAGAAAGAGGCCCAATCCCAATTTACTACTAGTGCATATTTTGAATAACCTGCAAACGAGGGATATAATACTAGAAAACTCATTTTTACCGATACATAAAGATCAGTTTTGCTAAAAAAAATATATTAAAATGAAAATATCCCCTTATATCATAAATCAAAATGGAAATAATTTTCAAAGTCAGTAGACAATTTGAGAAAATTCACAGGATATAATCAGAGCTTGTTTTTTAAAATAAAGATTTGTTGGGTATAAGTCATTAATGATGTCTTTCAACAACTTCTGAACTTTCAAACATTTTATTCCTAAAAGGTCGTCGATATCGTTTGTTTGCAAGAAGAACGCCAGTAGAGAAGTATGCTAATTGCTGTAGATGCAAAATTTTAAAGTATCATGAAGCATTTCACCATCAAAACTGCACTCATCCTTAACTTCAACGACTTTATAGGGAATCACATTAGCGGTTGATAGCAAGCCCAAAGGAATAGATGTGAATAAATTCTCGAAATCAGATGTGCTTACGAGCCGGGGAGTGGCCGAATTAAGAGCTTTAATAGACTTACCACTATTAGACAGGATCCAAAACCGGTTTTGATTTTTAGGATATTTTAAAATTATTTTTAGTCTACATTCTAAGGATTCAGCAAAGGGTTTTACACTAGCAGCAAAAAATGTTTCTGAAAAGTTTAAATTTTGCCACCTCCCGGCATATAAGAACATTTGATTTTGAAAATTTATGCACTTCTCTTCTTTGACACAATAACAAAAAATACCTATAATGGACTTAGTGGGTTAGAGTAGTCGAAAAAACTTACATTTTTTCCTTCATTTACTATTGAAGTAAGTAGGTACAATTACATTACAAGGTTACTCAAACTAAAACATTTGAATCTCAGCCTAGCGACTTAAAAAGCATTCTTTAATGCATTTGTGAAGTAAAGAAGAAACTTGTTTTCTTCCACCAGGGTAATAAAACAAAAAATCCTCTTCAATTTTGTTCGTCCTCTTGTGGCCAAGTTCCTTAAAATAAAACCATTCCCATAAGAGTATAAGCTCCGAAAAGACTTCAGCAGGATCCCCTGAAAACATCCCGTTACGATGCAAAACATGATGACCCCGGAAACAAAGTGCCCGACTGCTTTAAACTAATAAAACAAACTTCGTATTCGGGTTGCATTCTATAAATCTCCAAAGAACAGCGAAAACAATGGGAATGCCCCTCTCCAACGGGAAAAAGCGGAATTTGCTTACTGGAAAGCAAGCAAAAGAGGCCGAAAACGAAAATGGTGTCGAATTTTCAAACAAGGAAAACCGGGTTTTACAACCGGAGAAAAGGGAGTCCTAAACTGGATTCTAAGTGAAAATTTAGTGGATTATAAGAGGAAATGTGGGTGGAACTGGAAATTTCTCTTTGGTTTGCAAGTAAGTGTACTTAGCTCAAACAAAGTGTGACACGTTGGATTGGGACTTAAAGGAGAACCGAGAGCATGAAATTAGACAAACATTGTAGGTGAGGAAATGTAAAGAAAAGTGTTTACTTGTAAGAGACGTTTAGTTCTTAGAATTTCTCAAATGATGTTTTTGTTTACTTCCTATTGATTGTCTAAGAGAATTTTCTGATGTTATAACACACATCTTTTACTAAGTCTAGAGTAGAATTTCGAAATAATTGTTACTGGAGCTGTTTATAAAAAGCAATTATTCGGATAATTAGATCTAAACTTTCTACCTTTAAAACAATATATTGTAGTACAATAGATAAAGAGTAAACTGCTCTCGGTGGTTTTTATGAGAAAAAGCCGAGTATACTTGTTCTGGCCACCAGGAAGGTTAATGATTAAGAAATGACGTACTTTACTATCGTTCTCTATATTTTACTTATCACTTGCAGTAAAAGGCAAATTTGTAGTTACTTGAAAATCAGGCCTAATTAAAAAGCAGATTTAATTTATGATTTTGATAAAATTGTACAATTTTATGAATGTATCAGGAACAACATAAATCCATACCACATTGAGTTCACATAATTAAAATTGAGATAGTATTAATTTTTATGAAACTTTAAAAATAAAAAAATCTAACTTCATTTATAAAGTGAATTTTTTCATAATTTTTCAGGAAAATTAAATAAGTCTGAGTTTGGAGATGTAATTTTGGAAACCTGAAAACACTTTAATATAGTTTAAAATTTTAATACTTTGTTTTTGCTTTGATTTTTAAAACTAAAAAAAAATATTACAGTTGAATTAAATTTCAGTTAGTTACGCAGTTAAACTATAGTTACTTATATTTTGAGGATTCCTCGTGATATATGATAGATTGATAGTGCATATAATAACGGAGACCAATTATTTTCATGAAGAGTTTAAAATTTTATAAAACAATTCTAGATGCTACAATGAAGATTAATATTGAGAATTGATTAAAAACAATGTAAAAAATAGAACAAACAAAAGAATAAAAGATGACAGCTGTTTTGGAGGTAAAAACAAACAAGCTGTCAGATTTTATTCTTTTGTTTGTGCTATTTTTTACGTTGCTTTTAATCATTTCTCCTTGACTTTTAGCACATGTTTTTATCTTTGAGGATTAATATTACCTATTAATTTATTCCAAAATGAAATTCTGATAAAATGTTATATGTTTCTGGATATTTCCTTCTTACCAAATAAAATGAAGCTTTAAATTTACAAGCGGAGATTATATTTCATAACAAGTCATAATTCTATAGAAACATAGTATTTAAATTCGAAAATAGAGTTAAAGTAGCTCCTTTGTCATAACAATGTGCATTTCTACTATTTGCATTTCATTCTATAAATGGGCTGCTCAGGATAAGAAAAGTTTATGTTCAAAAATAAAAAAGTGATATGTGTGGATTTTGATTTCTTTTAAGGTCCTTTGCCTTGTGTGGTAGACCCCTTTTCGAAAGCTCAAAGATTGACCTGTAAGAGCAGCCTAAAAGGTACCATCTCCATAGGAACAACACAGGCGCCGTTAGAGAAAACCTTCAATTACTCAAAACTACGTTCAGTGGACTTACCCACCACATTCATTCTAACTACTCTGTGATTCCAACACTGTAAAATCCCGTAATAACGGATTTACTTTGCAATTTTTATGGTTTTGCACAACCAACCCAGCTGCCAGTTTAAAACCGTAAATTTTATGGGATTTTTTTACAGTGAACCAGCTCAAATTTGCATCAATTTATCAAGCTGACGAAGCCTGGGCCTGTTTGATGATTAATAACTATTTTATTTAAATATTTATACTTAGCGTTTTATTGCATGTAAGTCACATTTAAACGCCCAGTAAATGATATGTTTCTGTCCCATCCAGTAAACAAGAACATATCCTATACTTGACAGCAACGTTTCTTGAACCCAGAACGTCACAAATGCGGAAGGAGAAATCGGTAAACACAAAGCCTGTTTGGTTGCTAGGAGAAGTTTTGGTATGCAAATCGTGATTGAAAAGCACTATAAAATACATGGGTTTAACAAAATAATCATATTTTTAAATTGACGTTCTTCATTTAACTCAAAATTCAGACACCGCGATAGGAACTACTTTGTTTGTTAGTGACGTCATAGGGTCAACTTAAGTTGCTGTCTAGTATCATAAATAGAGCTCAACTCGCGCCCTTAACGAAAGCATTCTATCTCACAAACAAACACAACAACACTAATTTAATGGGGAGTATTAGCCTCGGCCACTTCCCCCCAAACGAGAGTCGCATTCCAAAAATGCATTAGGCGCCGATCTATCACACCTCTTTGAGTTATTCGAAATCAATATTTTTGACAACTGCAGCGCGCATTATCTACACTATTCAGAACAACGAGTCCGGATAAACGCTGCAGCTGCGATGGGAAATGTCGATATCTATCAGGTTTTGTGGCCGGTGTTGACACTGGGAAGAAGCACCCAAGCTGCTTTTTGGGGGGAGGAAATGCTACGGTTCTCACATACAGATATTTTTCTTCTCTCTCTTTCTCAATCGTATGCTTTCAGGATGTTTTATGCACCTTTCTTATGCAGTGAAAAGAAACACTGTTGAGAATAACTGGGTATCTTGTTTATGGGTACGGTGTGTGAGAGGGATATGGGTTTTTGCGTTGTAAAGAGGCAATCGGTTATTTAAATACTTGTCGTTAGAATTCGTTTTTCAATTATAAAAAGCTGTTGTACAATCTGATTGTTTACAGACGATAACATAATGATACATTCAAACCTAACGAGCATATCTTTATGAACTTCAAAAAATCATACCCATAAATACATTATTAAATACATTTAAGAACATTTTTTTTTTGCCCTCGAATTAATGACACTTTAGTTGGAACGTTTCAACACTTTATTGTGTTGAGATAGTTTACTGAATATACGTAAAAAATGTGTTGCTATTTAGAATGTGTTTTAAAAATAGTGTTGTAAAATATGTTTAGAATCTGAATGTGTTCTTAAATTTTGATCGAAACACTGTAAGACCACATTTATTTTTTTTTTCACAATTTTTAGCAAGACTTTAGAACACTATTTTTTTTTCTTACTCAATGTAATACAATCGCTATGCAATCAAAAAGCCTCCGGTTAAGTGTCCAATATTGTGTTGACTTAGTTCAATACTGTGTTATGCATTCATAATGTTATACAGCAATTATGTATTTTATTAATGTTCCATAAAAGCTCAAATGGAATGATCACAGCGTGTAAGATGTATTTTCTCTCAATAGTACAAAACATTTTTTTTATGTGGCATACAATAGAGCATTTTCAATCACATGACTCGGACCTAACAACGGCCTTAGCAACGTTGTTATTCGTCCAAGTGACGTCATGTGCGAATGCTTCTATTGGATGCTTCTATTTCCCGCCCCTAAAAACAGCCCTAGCAACGTTGTTTATTCGTCCAAGTGACGTCATGTGCGAATGCTCTATTAAAAGTTACAGATAAGTAAAAGTTATATACTGTCTATCACAAGATGAGCTCTGGACTAGTTGGCTGGTTGTGGCGGTTGCTATAAAAACAATACTAAACGAATGGATGTAAGAAATGTAAACGAGAGCTCATCTTGTGATAGTATGTATTCATTTTCTTTTGAATCTTAAATTCTATAAATGATCCTACTAACTTCGCAACTAATAGGGAAATCGAAATCGTCAGTGAACCCTTTTTTTTCACAAAATAATGGAGACGAATTCCACCAATAACTAAACCATCTCCACAGAAGAAAAGTTTATAGTAAAACAAGAATAACTTTGACACTCCAAACATTGTTTTCCGGAGTAACGTATAATTAGCGTCACTTAATTAAGTGTACCAGAAAACCATAGTTCTCTGCCTCTCAAAAGAAGAAGAGTACGTATCTCGAGCAAAGAAATGCAAATTATGTTGTCTTTATCTCCACAAAACAAATTGCGTGTCAGATTGCACAAAGGCGAAACGGTTGGCCATGCCATGTTTGCGTTTCGTACATACATCATCTGCATTCAGAACACTTTAATTTGCATTATATTTGCTCACCATTATGCGCTCTCCCTCTCTCTCTCTTTTTAAGAAAAAAAAATGGAGACCCCCCTCCCACAAAGAGGAAAAATAACCTCGCAACTTATGCACCATCCTCTTTCAAAACGCCTAATTCCTGCGCCTGTCTTTTGGATTTCCGGCAAACTCTCGACGAGGAAAATATCTATCAACGTGGGACTGGGTGTAATTGATAGCGGGGCTTTTTGCTCGGTAGAAAAGATGTCCTATGCAATGGCGCGTGAGGTTCGGAATTAGGTCTGGCTTGTCTTTTTTCTTTGAAGGTGAAGAGAAAGATGTGATGACGTATAAATCAGCGGAGTGAAAAGTTTGGAAGGCACTTAGGAATATTGCAGAAAAATGTAGTTTATTTAGAAGCAGGCGGATTAGAGCTTTTCATAGGAAAGGGCATTCGGATTTGAAGATTAATGTTTGAGTTTTAATAAGAATTTACATTTATAACTTATCCATCCCACTTATAATGATAGTATATGCATTTGTTAACCATCGTAAGGTATTTGTTAAGATTAGTTTACTATTACAAAAATAAAATAAAACTAGGGGGCTACCGCCCCCTGCTCGACTTAAGTGTTCACATTTATTGAAAATACTTAAAACTTTATAGTAAAAGGGTTTTGTTGAAGTTTTTTTTAATCTAGGACAAACTCTAATTCTTTTTATTTTAAATGAATTATTTGATACAATTAATATTACACGTTTTATATAAATTTTAAAACTGTTTTCATTACATTTAGTACATGAAATATTAATTGATCAAAATTATTTTCCCATTAAAATGTGTTATTTAATATTTCTTCAAAGGAAAAATAATTTATCTATATTTTTAATGGTAGATTTCATAAACTTTTTACCCGGATCTACGTGTTAATTATCCATTTAATGAAATTAATTTTCACGGTTTTAATAACATGTTAAAATACACGTACTTTGTAGTATTATACAAAAATTTTAAAATAACTTTTGATCTCAAAACTAATTATCCTATTATAGTTCTTATGTATCGTAAAGTGTTTTCAAATATACTGAGAAAGATATAATAAGCACTAAGCATACAACTCTCTCTAAATTCAAGAAGTGTGTAAGATGTTTTTTTTTTAATAAATAAAATCATGCAACCATTTTATCTCCGTGGAAATAAATAAAACATGTTTTTTCGATGGATTGCAAATAAACACTTAAACATTTATTTAATCTGAATAATTTTATCCTAAACTCCCATCTACTTTTCAAGTGAAATAAATATAAAATCATGTTTAAAACTGATTACGTTTCAAGTCATTTCATGGGTGTTTCGAATATTTTAAGCTACTTTGACTAATAGATTAACCTGATGTAGAATAGTTTATTTTCTACACAGAGAACCTTTCCTAATCTAATTACGTTTTCGAAAGGTAATTTCTTCCCACCTTTAAAATAAGATCCTAAAGTAACGGAACAGGAAAACTAAATAGATCTTTGCGCTATTTCGATACAGAAAAGCTACTAGTAATAGATTTAAACTATACAGATTTTATTTTTGTTGAATAATAGACTTAGCAGCTAAGTTATTCAATTAATTAGTTAGTTTTACTAAAAAGTATTTACCAACCGTGTTTCGCTTCTCTTTTAGTAAAGTAGGATTTTTTTATACAAAATCTGAAATTCATATTTTATCCCCCTTTTCAAGCAGGCAATTAGTAAAATTTGAATCTCATATCTCATGCTTAGGCTGATATATGCACTCTTAATATTACACTTTTGTTATGTAACTAATCTCCTGGTTTGAGGAATGTTTCAACTTTGATCGAATTTATGGTGAAAGTAGTAAAGCATATTGGTGTATGCCTTATGCAATGAATCTATCAACTCAATTAAATTTTGCTTAATTAAGCGGGTCTTGGTAAAATCAGATTTTGTAACTGCCTTGTACTACATTACTTCATAAGCACTTTAACGGTGCATTTACTCTACACCTCTCCCTCATTCCTATTCGAAATGGGCTTGTCCGGGTCCCCTCTACCCACCCTATCATTGTTTACATATAGTTATATAACACCCTCTTTATTTTCTAGAATAAGATGCACTCATGCGTTTTAAAATATTATATTTTATTATGATTACCTAGACTAGAACATCTGATTGAAAAAAAGGAAGATTACTTTTTTTCTTATTCCACTATGACATCTTTCTTTTAGTAAAAGAAATCGTATCCCATGTTATGTGCCTTACATCAGTTCTGGTTGTACATTTTTTTATTTTTAAAACACTGGATCACTTTATTGGGTCACTTCCCTTAGCCCTCCTAATTAAAGGGGAAGCTAAGAGTAATTAAAGTAAATTAATTAGTAAAATAACTGTCGGGTTTCTTTCTATCGTTAGTTATCCTGTTTTAAAGAAGGTTCAATATCTAAAAATAACTTTTCCTTTCAGATTAAAAAGATAATTCAGATTATTCCCATTAATATTTACTTCAATAATCAATCTTTTTGAAAAAAAAATATTATAGTACACTTAAGTTAAGAAAGTGGTAAAATCTCATTTTTTTGTCGTTTTATCGCTTCAAACCAATTTTATAACAAGAGTGCTATCTCCAAGATCCTAACAAATCTTATGTCGAAAGAAATAACTATCTCTAATCCATATTCACTCTTCCATGCAGGAGGTCATTTAGAACAATCTACCAGCCTTACTTTCGATTCTGAAACTGACTTTCACGCAAATGGAAATTTATATTTTTTCACTACTACAATCAAACGAGATTATTATGTAGCTTCAATCATGTCCAGGGGCAGGCGAAGGAATTATTTTAAATTCGGAAATAAAATCTTCTACCAGCGAATTTTATTGAAATGGGAAGAGACAAATTAGTTCACTCATCACTTCCATGATTGGAAAAGAATAAAAAGTTAAAAAGAAAAAAAAAAGATGCCGAGATTGTGAGGGAAAAGTTCAAACTCGTTTTCGTATTAAACAAGAAAGATGGAAAAATTCTAGTTGGTGCTGTCTAATTAGAGAAGTAAAAGTTAGGTTTGAGATCTTTCGAGAAAGAAATTTTGCGTAAAGAGGATTCATACAGTCTTTTTTTTTTCTTCTTGTGAGTTGTTTCCTTCAGATATTTCGGTAATTACGTCACTTTTCATTGTTCGAATGATTTGAGAGAGATTAATTGAACCCTCAATGTTATCTTTGAATATTTTTAATTGCAGAATGACTGTCACTTTTTTAATTTCAACCAAAGATTTAGGATCATAAAATATTTAACCCGTTATTCAAATATAATTGGTTATTATTTTTAAATTTAAAAAATATTTTCTTTCCATGGATATTTATTTTTACTTAAATTTAATGCGTGTAGCATAATTTAGCAATTGGCACTCATCAAAACTAAGGGATTAATAAATGTCTTAATGAATTCTAAGGCATATTTCTCTAAATTGATGTAGTAGGCATAAATAACAAAGCAGTTTTAAGAGAAACTTAAATAAATGATTTCAGCATATTTTTTCAGTTAATATTAATAACATTAAATATTATAAAGTTTTAATGGTATTAAATTTCATATCGTTTTAATATTAAGATATAAAACAGGTTTCTGGTTAATATCACTCCTTATTTCTTTATAAATAATATAAAATTATATTATAATAAGTTAGAGAGAAGAACTTTCGTCGTCAGATCAGTAATTTAACACCACCCATAACTATTGCTTGACATATGTATTCGGAAAACTTCAAATATCACATTTGAACTTTATTAATTTAAAAACAATTAAAAATCTTTGCTGGGAAATCAGAGGAATCTGGGAAATCTCAGACATTTATATATTGATGAAGGTAGTTGGCTTTTAAATAAAATCTATAAATATAGATATTATTTATCATAAATCAAGGTATAGTTAATTGTTTCTTCAAATTTTACATCCCTAAAGAAAAATATAAATTTCGAGTTCAAATCACCGATAAATTATTAATATAAAACTACGAATCAAACTCTTACGTTCTAGATACTTGAAATAAACCCACAATTTATACGTAGTACGATAGTGCAATGTATGGAAAAAGTTTTAAAGTTTCAACCCACGGAAAACAACGTATTCAAATAATAAATACAAACAACTGAATAATTGCCCCAATGAATCTAATACTTCCATAACGTCAAAAGACATAAAACCCTCGCGTTCCGAAGACTGATCTTCCCCTGTTCATCGTAGCGCAAGCAGCCTCCAAAAGAGTATAAAACAACCCTCCGCGATACCAAAGACAAATGGTTCTCCTCAAAACAAAGGGGTGCCATCAATATTCATGTCTGCGTCATGTACGCCAGACAATGTAGCCCCCATCTCGCACGCCAACAATCGAAGTGTATGTTGAACTGAAAACGGTGTAAGTGCCTTGAAACAGCTTCGCAATGAGGTATTTTCACGTTTTGAGATTAAATTTTATTAAAATAGTAGATAAAAAACTATGAAGAATGACGTTTAAATGAAGTACTTTCGTAGCCTAGTTTCTGAGACATAAATTTTTTGAAATTTCGTTTTGCGTTTTTGACGCGAAAACAGAAACACTGTTGTTTTAGTGCGCTGTGACGTCACATACAATAGAATACCGTATTCCGATCATTGGAAAACGGTAAAAACACTAGCGCTGTTACGCCAAATCCCGTTTTTTGCTAGTGTTTTGGCAAAAATAAAATTGAATTTTAAATAATTTAAAACATATTTTAACTTAAAAATCTGATATTTGAGAGTTTTAAACTATAACGTATCAAAAAAAAGTGTAAAATTAAGTAAATCCCTCACGTATGCAAATACCTCATTTGTTCAGGTTTGAATTATTAAAAATATCGATTCACAGATTGTGAATACGAAAACACTCGAAGAAAGATTGTATGATTTGGTCTTATTTTTCCCCAAGGAGTGGGAGTTATTTCATTAAGAAAAGTACCTTGAACGTTCAGTTTCCCTAGATGTAGAGGAAATATCAAACGTTGTGGATAAAAGGCGTGGGTAGATAAATTTATTTTGCAATACGAATTTGTTTTATGACACTTCGCATTATTTATTACCATACTTAATATTAGTGGTTTTCCTAAATAAGTCCACATAAGCAGGCACTAAGTTTATAATTTTAGGTCTTAATCAAATATAGGTCCTGAATCAGGCTCTTTCATTCTTCCTTTCCTCTTTTTATGCCCAGTCAAATTTAAAGTAGTTGAGGAAAATTCATTGAAAAGTTACTCTTCTTTAACCTTAAAGGAATTTTTACAAGAATTTGACGATGAAAAGTTGTTAAAATGTTTTATTCACCATTTACAAATGCAAGTAATAGAAAAGCTTACACTATTTTATGAAAACCTGAACCGTCAGAAATATAGCTGTTTTATTAGTCATTCCACTTTAGCCATAAAATACGTGCATTTTCTGTCATTGTCATAAACAAGCAATTATAAATACGTATTTCGTTACGCCCACAGATCAGATTGAATTTATTTGTTTTCTGCCACGTGCCGAGTTAATTTTCTATAATTTGACCTTCATCATAGGAAAAGATGCACAGCCCACTGTATATCTTGAAACAATACAGTAAATAAAATTTGCGGAAGTTTAACCAATAATCACGTGTTTTAGCCACTTTCAGGATAAGTGATTACTTATGAAAAATATCATGGATCAATAATTATCCATATCAGGTTATAATCCTTTCATATAGCTTTATATCATAAACCCTAATTATAATATACCACACGTCATCAAGCTTACAATTCAAGGGGCGCAACTGACTTCAACTCTAAATCCCGGAAAACTCTTATAGTAACGAACCTTTTATCCGGTATCCCATATTCCGGAATGATTTAAAATCCAGAACGTTTACAGATTTTTTTTTTTTAATTCTTTTTCTGAAGGTATTTTTCAATAAATCTTACACTACGCCCAATAAACTGACGAGTCGGCGAAAAATTTCTTTAAGAATGACATATGTAGATATAATCACGATTCTGACCTATGGTGGGACTGGATTCTTCATAAAAGATGTGCATGCTGCATCTCATCACTTATTTTTTTAATTGGAACTAACTTTGCGCTTTCTCCTAAAGCTAAAGATTTTCAAAAATTTTGATAAAACTCTCCGGGATGCATCATGGCCAACTAGACTCAGAAGCTGAAAATCGTGACATAAAATGTAGTAGGCAAGACATCACTCTTCATAGCTTTTTTGGACAACAGCGCAACTCCTGTCTGAAATCTTGCACCTTGCGCGCTGTTGAAAAGTAACGTCTTGCCTACTATTTCGCGTCACGATTATCGCCCTATGAGTCTAGATGGCCGTTAATGCATGCTGTAAAAAACGAATATCCGAGGCTACCCTGTAAATGCGCCCACCCCGATTCTTTTCTTCACAGTTTTCAATGTGGTACTTACATCACTTACCACTTCCCTCCTCCCGTCAAGATTTCCTCACCTCAATCCATCATGGCCGCCCTTTTCCGCCATGTCCTATCGCTGGACGTCCGGTACCCTCTTCCGTTGTGAAAGGCGGCGTGTCCAAGAGCCGGATTAGAGTTTTGGATTCCGACTTTAATTGTACCGGATCGGGACTTGGATGTCATGTCCGAAGCTTATCTTTTGTTGTGGAAGTTTTGGGGTGTTGTGTTTCTGCGGATTATGCAGGAGAGGGTGTTGAATTCGATAGCCGTTTCTGGGAGTTTCGGGTTTTAGATTATTGTGTTGTTGGAACTTGAGAGTAGAAATTTGGTGATTGGAGTTGACTCGTTATCAATTTATGTTGTTGAGTGGTTTTGGTTTGTGTTTGAGAGGAGAAAATTTGTAATGGATGTCGGAAGTTATATTTCCTGTTAATACTTAAGAGGTTGACTTTGCTTTCAAATCAGTACATTATTACAGATACATTATTTTTGCAAGGTTTATTAAAATAGTAACTTTTATTTTTTTCAATCGGTATTTTAGAAATTAATTTTTTTACTGGCAAAGAGGAAACAATTAAGGTGCTCCAAGATTGTGTACTCATGTGATTTAAATAAATTTGTTTATAATTTCATTTAAATATGACTCGTTATAAAATGGAGAAATCCTGATTTTTAATTTATTGTAGTATACTCGTTTGAACTGCATAGAAAACACTAACATAGTGTGAAATGGAAATCGACTCAATCTTCTAAATTAATTTTAAAAAATAAACAGAAAAGTATATTTTTATTTAAAAGATATAGTAGAATAGATGTTTTTTTTATGAAAAGTTTTCTTTTATTTTTTAAAGGTAATTTTTATTACATTTTCCAATAAAGTAATAATGATTAACTTTTTCACTATACTTTATTTATACAGTCCCTGAAACCAAACTGATGTAGATTGTGTGCAAATGATGTCATATTTATTGTTTGTTTGTTTTAGGATTCACAGAGCTATCTTGAAATAAAGACTTCGACATCTTGATATGGTAAAAATATACTATTTAAAATAGAAATTCTATGTTAAAAAATCTAAATCTTGTCTAAAAATTTATTGAAATTGTTTTTTTTATCACAATAAATGTAACCTGTGTATAAATGTTATGCATGGTTTGGAACAAAAAATCTAACCAACTTAGATTTTAAAAGCTCAGAGCATTATTAATGTAACCTTAAGGAATATTTACATACTACATTCGTAAAACTTCTTCTACGGAAAAGAAACTGACTCTAGTTAAATCTGTGGTTACGAAATTATCAAAAACTAAACATTATACCACAAACTTAGTGAAAATCAAGCAATACGAACAAACTCCTTCAATCTTATTTTCAGAAACAAATATAGCTTATTCTAACAAAGACGCCTACACAACAACACCTCGAAGAAAAAAATCTCTCCATCCAACAAAATCATGAATAACAACACCAACTTAACCCCACAATTAACTTCAGGCAGACTAGGTAAACTGTGCAATTTGCAATTAGTCTTGCGTCCATGTCTCTGGTCTTCACCATCTGGTCATTCTCCGTGGGACCCCTGGCGAGAGACGGCTATGCGTCGCAAATTCACGGCAGCAGACGTATATAATCATTCAGTGTGAGGAACGCAGAGTGTAAAACAAGAGAAAAATTTAACTATGACTCGCATGCTTCGTGGTTGTATGAATTATAGTAACTAGGAAAGGGCTGTCTAGGGGTATATATCTTAGGTCCTGATTTATTGTGACTTAACTGAAGCTCCGGGATTGCTACGTCAGTCTAAAAACTTTAATGTTTTTAATTAGAAAAATTAAGAAAGGGTGTATGTTAAAGTAAAGAAGGTTAATTTATGTAAATGCATTTAAAGCTATTCACTTAGAGTTTTCTTTTAGAAAACAGCACGGGTTGAAAAGGTAGTTTCATTAGATTATGACTAGCATTTGTTTGAATCGAAAATAATTCTACATTTTAGTAAAACTGATTATTTTATTTAACCCTAATTCTGTCATTATACCCATATTTTAGGATTAAATAAAAAATACCGGATGTTCCGAATTTAAAAGGGTCAATTCATTAGAAATTTGAAGAAAACTATTTTATAGAAATTACCGGACTTAATATTTTTTATCTAAAGTTGAACAAGATAATCCAAACACAAAGATTATAATTCAAAATATGAAGGAAAAAATTGCGAGGAAAATTTGTAAGAAAGTTTAATATTTACAGTCAGTACTTTTATAATTTTGTTGGCATTCCTATTTTTCATCAGTTTCATAAAACCTACGTTGATGTCGTTGACGTTGATGTTTACCAAACTTTTTATCATAACAACATTTTGTAATATCAAAGAAACCCCACTTTCACTTCCTACATTTCAAAGTATGGAAACATTTTAAACAAATATTTACCATATGTTAAAATTCCTCCTATAGAAATTCCTTTAAGAAATGCTTATATACGATATTTATTATGATTTTCAATAAAGTAAAATGATACACAAAATACAAGTTGCCTACGGCAATAACAACTGTCTCCTGGTTCTTACAGAATCACAAATCAAATTCGTACACGGTTGTAAGCACCTCTATTTAATTTCTTAGATATACACCCTCAGGTTGATAATTTTTGGATTTCGTGTGTATATTTTGGACTTATATAAAACGCTAGAACTTTGTTTTGTTACCATACAATATAAGGTTATTAATAGTCCACTGTTATAATTCATTATGTTGTAACGTGTTTTTATTTATTCTTTTCGCAGATAGAGTCTAGCTTATAAAGAGGTAAAGGACGAGGGACCAAACAACGAAAATGAGCTCATAAGAAAGATGACAATAATGAGGGTATTTTTACAGTTAATGCCAAAACTCAATCATCAATACTAAGACCATGCATTTATTAGGGGTTTTTTTTAGTTTTTGTCCACACGCTTAACTATTTCATAAAAATAATATAATTGATTTGAGAAATTTCATAAAATTCAAACCTAAACAGATGCATTAAATTAGATGTGCTCTTAATATTTCTATTTGATTTTTTTTTCGAATTCCATATAAATACTTTGATTTAAGATATTGCAATCTTAAAAAACGGTATTTGAAATTAATAAGATGGTATTAGGTAGATTTCGATTAAATTAATCTTCATTAATTGGAAGCCATTCATAATTTCGTAATCCTAAAAATGGTATATATACTAGACAGCGACGTTAGTTGACCCTATGACGTCAGTTAAAAACAAAGTAGTTCCCATCGCGGTGTCTGAATTTTGAGTGAAATGAAGAAAGTCAATTTTAAAATATGATTTTTTTGATAAAAAAAATGCCTATAAATAGTGTATTTTTATCACGATTTGCTTACCGAAACTCCTCCTAGCAACCCAACAGGCTTTGTGTTTACTCATTTTCTCCTTCCACGTAGTGACATACTGGGTTCATGAAACCTTACTGTCGAGTATAGATATTATAATAAGTAAATATATAAGTGAATTTTAAAAAATAAAATTAGGTAAGTTAACAATTAAGTTAATGTTCATTAATTTGATATCATTTAGTTAAACTTTCACTAATGTTTAGTATTACACACACTAACTGTATCCCGGAGGTATTGATCTAAAAAAAATCACAATTTATTCCAACCACACAACTTAAGAAAAAAAAAATTAAACAGTTTTTTTTGCGGCTCTCCCAAAGAGCGCCAGAGAGAACAAATTGTTTCCTTCACACTTAAAAAGTCAATCCTCTAGTCAGAATTTGATTAAAAAAGTTTCCGGTCACGCAATGGATGTGTTATAGTAACGTAAAACAAGAACCCCTCTGAAAGTAAAGCCGCGTCGAGGCATTTACATGAATTCTTAATGGATATCGAGAGGGCTTACCGGATGTTACCGTTCCCTGGGAAGTTTTAATGAAAAAAGGTGTGTTGGTGTTAAAGTAATATCTTAAAATGAAGGGGAAAAAATCATCAGAATAACAGTTCCTTTTTTTAAGGGTAGGGTGAGGTAACCTCGATCTCTACTAATGGAAAATACGGACCGTGTACAAGAATGGGATTAGGAACATCTGGATATCATCCTGCTGGGATAATTTTAGGAGACTAAACACAGCCCTGGGTAGGAACAAGAATGTTATTGTTGTTGTTGTTGCTTTTGCTGTGAGTGGTGATTACATTAAGTGTATAACTTAATTGCTTCCAGTGATTTTTAGCACCCTGCCCGAATGGAGATAGTGAAAAGCAATTTGACGTTTTCCTGTATACTGCAATAACTTTCTATTAATGTTTTTCCTTCGAAATCGGAAGATATTTCTATTCAAATAGTTGTTGTAGATGCTGAGTAGCAATAAGATTATAAATGAAATATTATGTGTAAGGAAAGAATCAACTTCGTTTTTAAGTCCCATCGTTTAGCCTAAATATTTTGTTGTAGTGATTTTTTCGTTTATTTATAAACTACATAGAACTTCAATTATCAGAACTTCGATTATCCGAATTGATCCGAATGTTGTCTTTTCATTTAATTAATTAAAAGATAACTTTCTTTAAAAACAGTTTTTTCTCCCATTTTCAACATACATGCTGTAATTAATTAAAATGGACTTTTTTCGGAAAAAATATTATTATCCGAATTTTTTATCATACGTATCGAGTCCGGTCCTAATTGATTTGGATAGTTAGAGTTCTACTATTAAATTAATACTGAATTGATAATTGTGTTGGTTTTGTCATGCTTTTATGTGTGTTTATTTATAAGTATCTTCGCACCTACACATTATTGAAACTTTTCTATCTATTCGTATAATTATATTATCTGTATTTGCTCTTTTATCCAATCTCTGTTCGCAAAAGTCTGATTAAATAATAAAAAGCTCGCAGTCATCCATTTTTATACTAGAACTAGCTACGGCGTTAAGATGATATAAATCCAGAAATAACTATTTCATTTAATTTATTTACAAAATCAAACATGTTCCCCCCTAAGACAAAATCCGCTGGTATTACCATTTTATTCATTAATTTTTCACCATCGAATAACTCAATTCTAAATATCTTTAGGAAACACAAAGCCAATATTTTTCCGCCGAGAACAAAATCTTTGATAAATAGAACCCCTCAGGGGTATACACCAAATAAAAGCAATCGAAAACAGGTGGGGGAAGTAATCGCTCTCTTCTAGTAATCTATCATCCAAATTCAACCAAAGAGAAAAAAAAGAAACGTGCATGAACACGAATGAATTACTATCCCACACACATTTCCAAGTTGAAAACAAAGCAAAAGCCATCGTAATAACAGCGATAAAATAATAATATAATAATAATAAATGCAATAACAATAAGGCGAAAATGTTGTTTCTTGCTCATAATCTAAAGATGATCAGATTCCGCCCGAGTGTAACATTTTATCTGCGATGTTAAGCGAGGATGATTTGAGGGCATGATGTTTTCTTCTTGTTGATGATAAGACATGACAGTGCATGATAAAAAAGGAAATGCTTTTGGTTGCTATGTATTTCTATGCCCTTAAGAAAATGTATATACCGGAATTCGAGATTTTTTTTGTGTGTGCCAAAAATGTTTGTCTTTTTTGAGGTTGCTTATGTCTGTTTTTCAGGGCTGTTTTGTGTCTTTCCAGTTGTTTATTCTTACTTTTTAAGTAATCTATTAAAACCCTTCGATAATTTCAAACATTTACGGAAACGCGCAATGTTTTTAGTACTTAAAATATACTTTAAGACATGATTTTCAATATTTTTTCGGAATGATATCACATTCATTATAGGATGATTTTACTTTACTTTCCCCTTTAATACAAAAATGTATAATAGCTTCTGATTTTGTTATGTATATTTTTATGCTTGCTACCACCTGTTTAACGTTAGTCAAAAATAATAAGGCACGACGTACTGAACTGTGTGTTTTCGTTATTTATTAGATATACTTATTTAGGAAATTGTTATTCATACGTATTGTGCTACATAATGTTTCACTATACGCTATACGAGTTAGTTGAACGTTTAATCTTGATGTTACAAGCTCATGGTATGCTGAAAGTTTATTTTTCATAAATGTTAAACATTTATTTCTGATCCTATATTTCATAGTTTATTTCTGATAGACTTTTGAGAAAATTTTGCTATCTAATTTTGCTTTTATATACATTCTAAACTATTATGATTCAATAGATTTGTAAAAAGTAAATGCCTTAATGAGCTCCTATATCAACATCATACTGTAAAAAAGGTACATTTTTTTTCATGAAATCCCCACAAAGCCTCTCATACACTCCTTAAATCTTATTTAATCTATCTTTACTACTTACTAATATTTAAACCATAGGGTCGGGTGGGGGAAAATGGGTCTAGTGGGGTAAAATATATCTAGGGATTTTAACAGTTCATATCTATAAAAAAATTAATGTTTTTTTGGCATGATGATTTTACCAATAGACCCATTTTCCCCACCCGACTTTACTTGTTTTTACCCTTTTAATTCTAGATTTCCCAAGATTTCAATCAAATCCTGCTAATAATTTGGGGCTGACAGAGGTTAAAAGTGATATCTGGACGGTGTGAAAATACCACTCTTCAATTAAATTAAAATTGAATTTAAAACTTTATTTCATCATAATTCTCCAAAGAACAAAGTTTCCCTTTAAATCCAGTTAATGTTCATTTAAAACCTTCAAAAGCATCCCTTCCCCGCCATCCATAATTATCAATTTCCACTTCCAAACACTAACTTTCTTCCCCATTCATCTACCTACCCAAACGAAATTACGCACTCAAAGCCCAACATCACTCTCCCCTTATAAAACTTATTAACAATCACGAGTCACATGTTTATCAAAACGCTCTACTCAACTCCAATCTCCAAACGTTCCATCAGCTCCTTCCAAGAACCATGCATCACCCCCTAATTAAAATCACAATCCCGCCTTTGCATCGATATATTTTATCAAAGAAGGTGGAATTAATCGATAGAAAAGGCAGCCCCCTTTAAGTAATTGATCCCCAGTTCTCCTGGACACGCGGTTTGGGAATTAGAAATCCGGCGTTAATCCCTTTGACGTTTATGATTTATAGAATATTTATCTCATCCATCAGTCGGTGTCAACGGAACAAGACACGCGGAATGTCTTGGACGGAATGGAGGAGATATTTTAATCATCGTGGAGGAGGGCGCCATTTTCATTTATATATGGAAGATTAGAGGTGCTGAAGTTTCGTGACTGAGTCCGGGTTTTCGGTGTCTCCGTTTATCATTGGGGAGAGTTGGTTGCTTTAGAGTTACGTTTCCTTGGTAATCTCGGGGGAATGGGGGGAAATAATGTATTGGACAAAGTGAGATTTAAAGTATGGGAATAGTTCGTTTAAGTGTGCAGCTCGTTTCGGTTTAAAAAGCCTAAGTACAAGAATATTTCTTTATGGAATACACAAATAATAAGTTCAATTCCGTTAACTGTCCCGTTAAATAGATACATCTCCAAAAATTTAAACTAATAGAGCATTCGCACATGACGTCACACTCGACGACGTGGAGGACAAAAACAACGTTGCTAAGGTTGTTGTTAGGTACGGAAAATAGAAGCATCCAATATTAGAAGCATTCACACATGACGTCACTGGAGGACAAAAACAACGTTGCTAAGGTCGTTGTTAAGTCCGAGTCATGTGATTGAAAATGCTCTATAGTATTTATAAAATGTATAATTAGAGCAATAGAGTGTTTTCAGGTGACGTCACGACCAGTTATTGTAATGCAATGTGTATGTTGCTAAGGTGGTTGCTATGTGTGGCAGTATCTGTTGCTATGGCGGTTGTTAGGTGTGGCGTCACGTGATGGCAAATGTTCCAATAGAAGAATTCCACGACCAGTTATTTTCTGTAACGGTTAACCTTCTGTAGATCAAAGCGTCTGTTGCTAAGGCTGTTCTTAGGTCCGAGTCATGTGATTAGAAATGCTCTATACAATCGTAAAAATTTGGCGATATTTGAATATTTGCCATCCAAACCAACTTGTCGATATTTAGCAGGACAGTTAATAGAATTTTACCAAAAAACTTTTCTCGTGATTGTTCATAATGTGTACCTCCCTGCAAAAGCGAGCTAACTCCCACTTTAAGTGGTTGGAATTATAGTCTGTGTAAATAAAATAGGCGGTTTCACGTCATTCTTTACCATGGCAACGCAGAAGAAATACATTGAGAAAAAACTCAAGGTCAACCGCCGATTCTATTTACACAGAGTATAGCGTATCTGTTGCTTCAGAAACAGTGAGATAAAAAGTCCCTAAAATCTAAAAAGGAGTGAAATTCCCTAAAGAATGTTATCAGAAATAAGTGTTTGTGTAGAAAAAGGTATTAAAATCAAAGTATTTATTTTTAAAAGTTAGTAGCAATTCTCTAGGAAAATTCTATTGTTTTAAATATCTACTAACTACAACTGCATTAACTGGCAATTTATTCTTTCTGGAAATCATCAAAAACAAATATTAATTCCTCAAAAGTAATAAGTGATAAATAAAGTAGGGATTAAATAAATAACTTACCCAAAGGTAAGGTTCTATTCATAAGCTATATTTCAAGAAAACCATTGTTATTAAAAGTTGTTTTTGATGGCATCGGATTTAAGAATTTTTTCCTCGATTAGAAAGATAAATATAGTTGGTTTTTTAGATATAACTGTTTAAAAATAACAATAAATATAATGACGATATACAAAAAAGATATTACAAACTTAATTTAGAAAATTTCTAAGAACTAGTAAAATGGACAAAAAAAAGGCCGTTTCGAATTTAAAAAGGAAATTATATCTACCTTTTATTGTATAACGATTTATACTGAGAGTGGATTGATTTTCCAGTCATCTTGGAATTTGAGATACGAGATTTTGACGGAAAGAAAAGGATTGTTCTTATAGAAAAGCACCCTCTACCAATCTTCACAAAAATGTGTATGTATGAAATTAAGAGTAAAACTCTATAATTCTCTACATTTCTCCACATCAAAAATCTTAGAATTAGACATAAAAGCAGGTGTTAAAAATGTCCATAATTGCGAAAGTGTATTTTTACTTTTTATCTTCACTTTTATCATAACGAAAACTGATAAGAGGGTAAATATAAGAAACAAACTCAACCTATATACCCATCCACATACTAGAAAACACCGTTTACTAATTGCCTCTGATTCCACGAATCCATTAAATTTAGAATCAAATTAGTTCGTACAGACTTGCCTATTAAGAGTACTATTTAAGTTAGTTTTATCAAGAGAACCTTGCATCCAAACGTAAATATAAAGTACGTACACTCCACAAGTAAGTAAACGTTCCTCGACAAACTTCAAATTCCAAGAACCGGAAAAGAAAACACAGTTCAAATCATACAACATGTTTACAAAACGCAACTAATCACAAACTTCCCCCAATATGACTCCACACAAAAGTATTTGCTACGGTAAGAAACCGAAGGCTCCGGCAGAATCAGAGATTGACCATTAATTAGGCACGTTATCAAATATCCATACCGCATAAATCACTAGCGCCACATGTAATCAAAGATTGCAGTTGGTTCCTCGACCGAAAGTTATTATGAATAGATATGCGAGGTAAATGTTGTACGGGGAGCGCAAGAGTAATGGCACGGGTACATTTTTAACTAGACCGGGCTTATGATGTTGGGTGATTTGCATAGCTAATTTGCCCGTAAGTATCGATGTGGAAGGAGGGAGATCGGAACGGGGGATTGAAAGGTGGTAATTTGGGTGTAAAAGGATCGGGTTTTTAGAGAATTGGGTTTTAATGCGAGTTAAAAGGTGACTGGTATGGGGGAAATTGGGTTTGAAAGAGTTGGGTAATTTCGGGGATGAATTTTTCTCAAGCTCGTACTATTTTTACTGAAACGACTTTAAAGGTGGGTGATGTTGTGGATTTAATACATAGTAGTTAAATGTATGCATAACTTGAGTTATGTGGGATCACAGAACAGATATAACTCCAATCATCAAACTCCGATTATCCGAATTGATCTGAATGTTTCCTTGTCGTTTAATTAATTAAAAACACTCTTTCTTTAAAAATAGTTATTTGGTCCTATTTTCAACATACATGCTGTAACTAAATAAAATGAACCTTTTTCAGGAAAAACAAAATCCAACTATCCAAATTTTTGATCATACGTATGGAGTCCGGTCCCAATTGATTCGGAGGTATTTTCACGTTTGAGATTAAATTTATTAAAAATAGTAGATAAAAAACCCATGAAGAATGACGTTTAAATGAAATATTTTCGTAGCCTAGTTTCTGAGATATAAATTTTTGAAATTTCGTTTTGCGTTTTGGCGTGAAATAAAAAACAATGTTGTTTACTGTTTGTGCAATTACTGTTGCAATCTGTCGCTGTGACGTCACATCCAATAGAATTTCGTTTTCCTATCATTGAAAAATCAGTAAAAATATAGTTTCGAGTGCGCTGTGACGTCAAATCCCGTTTTTTGATCACATGACTTTACTATAGTGTTTTGGCAAAAAAAAATTTGATTGTAAATTATTTAAAACATATTTTTGAACTTAAAAATCTGATATTTGATAGTTTTAAACTGTAACGTATCAAAAAAAGTGTAAAATTAAACAAATCCCTCACTCATGCAAGTACCTAATTGAAGTTTTACTGTAATTGATAGATATTTAACTAAATTAAAAAAGTTCAATCTATAAGTAAAATATTTTATGCCACGAAAACAGTCTTTTTAATAACTCTCCTTCACAAACCATCCATAGTTCCACTCTTCCATCACTCCTAAATCCAACGCACGCAGTTCATTTTTACATCCAGTTAAAAAAAAAAACAAGGAATCAATGAAAGCTTCGGATAATTGTAAGAGAAGATGTATGCGAAATAAATGGAAACATAAACCATGGCGGATTCATCAATATAAAATATCTCTTGCTTTATGGTTTGTTGCAAACCTGCGCTGTCTTTTATTTTCGAAGGGATGTTATGAATGGAAGCGGCTAAATCACTTCCCAAAGGAGATACCCATTCATTCCCAGATGGTTCTGAATATCTGAAACTATGAATGATGATCTCGACGATAGCTTGCAAAACCATTTTATTTTCGTGACAAATTCGTTATTTGAAAACCATTCGTAATCTTTTTGTTTTTTGCTCGTTCTTTTTTTTATTGGTCCTAATTATGTAGTGATGCCGTGCTGTAATTTTGCAGCAGATACTTTTGTGCAAAGGATGATGATGAAAAAGTTTTTTTTCTCCAATTGATGGGGAGATTTTTATCGCTTTTGTTTTAAGGGATTCTTTTTGAGGTAAATTGGTTAATGTGATTTGTATGTGCTTAAGGTTTTGTGTTTTTATGGGGGGATTTTCCATTGATTTTAATGCTTGAAATGTTTTGGAGTTGGAGATTGTAATGTTTCAAATTTCGTTTTGTTATCCAGTGATTTTCTGAACAATGTTTATTCTTAATCCTAAAGTGCCAATTTAAACTTATAAAGGAGACTGAGGAAATATTTTTTAATAGGACGTGGTTGTTCTAATATTATACTTTGTATTTTATGACTCCATAATTAGATTACTGATTTTTGAAAAACAGTACACAGATATATTTTTTTTGGACTTAATATTAAACCACTTATATCAGGTACATTTTAGAATCTACATTTATTTTTTAAAGATTACAAAAACTAATAAAGATTACAAAGCAAACGCTGCTACCCAGCTATAAATTGTACAAAAGGTTTTCTACAATATCAATTCAGATTAACCTGAAACAGAAAATTGTGTTTTACAAACTATGTTTTGTATTATTTTACCTAATACTCAGTATCAAGTAAATTATTTCCAGATTTTCTTCACATGAAACGTATATCTGTACTATTTATATACAAAAGAGATACGCAACATTGGTTTGGATTATCTAAAAATTTTATAGTTAATGCAGGAAACTGTTTTTAAGGAAGTGTTAGATGGTAAAAAGAATTAACTATCTCGAAACTTAGTATTACCCATCTATACAATACCATGAAGTGATTACTACTCAATGACGAAGTGTATTACTTAAAAGTGATGGTTTTGTTTTCAATCGTTCTTCATTATATTGATTAGTAAATTTTTGTATGAATATACCATTGAGCATGATTAATTGATTATTCCATCATAAGATCATAGGATTTGTTCTACTTAAACCTGTTTTTGCCTTAAATTTTCTATCTATATTGACTTTCTAATTTTTTTTTTCTTAGAGTAAGTATAAAAATTTAATTGTCTTTACATTAATCATACAACTACATAGTTATGCATTAGAGGTATATTATTCAAATTATTCATCAGAGGTCAAAGATCAAAATACTTATGAAATTAAAAAACTACTTTTAGTTTTTCATTCATGGTGTTCTTTATCCTGAAATTGAAAAAAATATTATTGTTTATTTTTTTCATTAACCAGCAAATAAACTTTAAACTTATGTGAAGGAACCATTAAAAACATTTTAGGGATCATATGTGATTCTTAAAGCAGAATTGATATTGTCCTAAATCCCCAATACACCAGTTCTGCTTTGATATGTTTTTAAACTTCGAGACTTATCCTTTTTCATAACATTCGGAAAAGCAGATGCCTGAAAAATTCCAGTATCCTTTTCACCAGCAAAGGAGCGTTCCTTGAAATGTTTACTAAGTACCGAACACCGAGTTTGAGCTTGTTTGCAAATGCCATTGTAATGAGATGTTTACGCGAAATCGTTGTCGTTCTTCAATGGGCCTTTTTTTACAAGTGAGATCAAAATATTTATATTTTGAATTTCAATCGCTCTTTCAAGCAAACGTTTTAGAAAACAAAGAGTTATATGCTGTTATTAATTACTTTCTCTTTTTCGAGATTAAGAATTTGATATATAGTACCTAAAGGGGATGGATTATATAAACGAGAAAAAATTGTATTAAAAAGGATGTATAGGTATAAGTTGAAGTCACATTCATCTCGGTTGGTGTAATGAATTTGAATAAAGGATAACTAAAGCATCTTTTGCCGATTTCGTTAGGATATATTATGATGGTTGAGAAAAATAGTCTTAATCAAAAGATTAAAGATTACCGCTTTGATAAGAAAAATACCTTTAACACTTAGAAACAAACCAGACACTAAAAGACTGGTAAAGCCTAGTTGCACTACAGAAAAAAAACTCGTAGCTTAAGATTTGTCTTTTTTTATTCGTAGTTCGCAACTAAATTTAATTGTTTATTTCCTATTGCAAGAACACACAAAAAATTCATAGAGTGCAATTTATGCAACTCTGGAAAGGATAGATCAAAGAATCTGTCTTACTTCAGCCCCAAAAATGAATATTAGAGCGTGGTATATAAATTATTAACTATTAGTAGTATAAAGCATTACTATATAAATTCATTTGCATAATGAATTATGTGCTAATTTTTCTAATTGAATGATATGATTATAGTATGGAATATCGTTAAAAATATAGATTATTTAAAACTTTAAGGAAATAACTATGCTTTGCTTTCAGACAGGGCTCATGTTATTAATGCTTGGGTTTCAATTAGGGATCTTCTCGTTCATTTTCAATTTACAGCATTTTCGAAACTAAACCTCCCCCTATCAACCGAAAACAAGACACGAGGCAGCAAATTATTCATAAAGGATAATAACTAGGATAAGAAAGTAATCCGTTTCCAAGACGAAATTCTTTGTGCTCTTTTGAAAAACGTATTTAGTCGAGCACCCATAGATTAAAGGAGCTCTTTGTTAAATTAAGGTATTAGAAACTATCTGAGTTGTGTCGGTCTTCCTTTCTTTTGTACTGGCGATAAAAGACCTCAGTTCCTTTAATGTTCAGTGAAACAACGGAATATTTTTTGAGGCATTAACAAAATGTATGATGGATAGAGACAGTTGAAGGAGAAGTATTTCTCGGTCGTGTATTAGGGGAAATTGGTTGAGCTCTTTCGTTCCTTTTGATCGTAAAGTAACATATTTATTAGATTCCCTTTCCGCAATAATCATTTTTAGTTGTCTATGGGATTTAAGATAGTTAATACCTCAGTGCTTTAATGCTTCATTTTGTTGGGAAGGGTAAGAAATTTGTTACGCTAGATATGAGTGAAGATTTATTTTGAGAATATTTCTCTTCCATTAAAGATGTATCGTACACTTATTTTATTTCTTTACTATAAGGTATGAAATGAAAATATTACTGTACATTTATTATTGAATACTTAATGAAAAGATTTAAAAAGATATGTTTCCATATTAATATTTTCAAATCTTTTAGGTTGACAGTATTTGTTGATAATATTGTATTAAATTTATACATAGGTCTATTTTCAAATTATATTTATGAATGTTGCGAGAAAGTAAGATTGAGACACAAGTTTCATTTCAAGATGTGATAATCCGGGTATTATTAATAATTCCCGAGTATTTCGTGCAAAGTGATAAATACTCATTGATAAATGCCATTGAATTTATCACATTGCCTGTAAATACCATACCATACCATGCCCATAAATACCATGGTTTGCCCGTAAATTTATACACATGAACATCTGGTGTTCACAATGTATAAATATACCTTAAATGTATTAGTTTAAATTTCAAAATTTATCATTAGTTTAACTCCAGTGTCAGATTTAATAATTTTATAGAATACACTTTCAAGTCAATTTCATACAGGATAATTTTTTCATAAACTTTAAAATCATAAACTTTAAAAATCAATTCCTTTCTGAAATTGTAGACTTATACATAAGCTTTATTTCTTAAAATTTTATTTTCATTACAACTCATATGATGTGAGATTTTACAACTAAACCATAGGTATAGATATGTTAGTAAAAAATAGTTAATTAAAATAATTAACATAATATAATTCTAAATTTCCCAACTTCACAAAAGCAACGTTAAACTGTTGAATGCTAAACTAATTATCCATTGAGAACATCACATAACTTAAAATACAAATAAATCATTAAAATTAAGTAACTGTCAAAAGATTAGCTTTCAAATGGTCCATTACATCACATTTTTCACTAAAGCAAATTCACGATCAACCTTCCCTAAGGCATAAAAATTTCATAACTCAAGACCAAAGTTCTCCCTTTAACTATATATAACCAAATTATAAAAGTTTAATAAAAAAAATCTTCACCAAAATAGCCTCAAATCCCAAGGTTCTTGAGAACCAAGTCCGAAAATTTTCAAACTCCCAATGCGCATTAACTTTTTAAGCTCACGCAGCTTTATCCACCTTATTACATCAGGCGCAATATCGCCAGCACTCTTCGAGAAGAGAGAGAGAAAAGTAAAAAGTGTTCAAGAAGACTGGGGAACCGTTTATGAAACATAAATTTCAAATTTCCTGCAGCGGAATATTTATGAGCCAGGAGTTTCCTGGCAGAGCGGACTTTTCTCTTGTTTCCGGTTCCCCTTCAACTTGCTAAATCATTTCCTATTCTGCACCTTCTCCTCCCTCGATATGCATGGCGAAAGGCACTTAAACCGGCGATCAATACGAGGGTTACACTTTAAGCTTATAATGAAAGATACGAAGAAGAGGAGAAACAGATGTAGGCGGAATTTTTCACTTTATAAACAGAGGGGATATTTCACTTTTGTTTAATTTGTCTATTGAGTGTGAAGATGAGTGTTTTCGTAGATTTAGAGATATCCCAAAAATAAAGACTTTTTAATCGTAAAAATATCGTTTAATTTGTACCTTGGAAGTGAATTCAAGTTAAGTTGTGATTACTGTTAGCATTACAGTTCCTTCATATAGAGCATTCACACATGGCGTCACTGGGGGACAAAAACAACGTTGCTAAGGCTGTTGTTAGGCGCTGGGGCACCCGTTGCTACAACGGAGTTAGGGGCGGATTGCAAATGCTCCAATAGAAGCATTCGCACATGACGTCACTGGAGGATAAGAACAACGTTGCTAAGGCCGTTGTTAGGTCAGAATCATGTGATTGAAAATGCTCTATAGATACTTATACTAGTCACTCTAGAAAGTATTCGTACACCGAACAAATTTGCACTAGTATACCTATTAAGGCGAAATTCCCCGAGCAAAATCCCGACAAAAATTAAATACTAACATAGTATGTTATTCATCATTATACCAAAAAAAAAAAAAAAAAAAAAGAACAAAAGATATCAGAACAGCTAGAAAAAAAATTATTAAAAATAAAGCGATTTGAATTTCCAAGCAAGTACAATTTTATTTAAGGCAATATTTTTATCAACGTTGGTATCCGAAACTGACAGAAAACTAATTTCTATGGCCATTTTGGAATTTTGCTTCATATTTTTTTGAGTGCGTGTTTGAACAATCAAAAAAATGAAAAATGGAATAAATTAAATGGAAATTAATTACTAAAAGGGTTCTATTTTATAATACTTTAATAAACTTCAGAACATTTTGTACAAAACATTCCTACCGCTCCACATACACCTCCTGCAGTTTCCTCTGCACTATTTCTCATCCTACTCTGTTAAATCTCTTCGATCCAGGACCGTCTCCAACTTTATTAATAAAGGTTCCAACTTGCATTTATTAATGCATTGGAGATGAGGAATGTTTGAGTGGAGTCAACCGACAGGAAAGGCTATTTATTTACACCTCAAGAGAGTCCACGATAGGGAAAGGTATATAAGGCTTCACACTCCAAAACGAGCTTGAGGTGATTTCGTAGCCAGCAATCAGAATTGCAAATGACTGTAGATCCCTGAAACACATAGCAGCTTTGATATGAAGCTGTTTGAAAGATCTAACGTTTGTGAGCCTTTTTCATAGCTGGTGTGTTGGAGACAAAATCTGATTTCAAAATACTGAGGCGACCACAGTCGAATAGTAGGCTTATTCAACAACTGCGTAAATACAGACTGAAAAGAGTAGGATTCCGGAGAGTACTTTTGAAGCGAATGACTTTCTCTCTAAATCTCATTTCATCGATCTCCAAAAGAAGTTTTCTTTACCTGTGTTTCACAAAATTTCCTTACGATTTTCATATATATTCTAATTCACTAAAAATATTATGTAAAATGGAGATAATGTTCATTATTTTTTTTCCAACCACTTTATCATGCTGACAATTATTGGTGATAGATAGAACACACTGACAAATGTTACCTCTATACGTCTTTTTTCTACTACTCTTATCTAACCTTGACTCTTATCCTTGTAAAGTTTGTTTTTCGGCATATAACTTTCAATCAAGGAAAAAGTAGTTTTACAGATCAAACAAAGAATTGCAGAAAAAACAAACACAACATTTGTAGAAAACTCATTTTAACTAGCATTTTCATAAACTTTCCATTTTGACTTTCATGATGTAATTAATTTAAATATGCTGATGTTACTATAATTATGAACTATTCTAAATTTTAAATAAAAACTATTAAAAAATCCATATTTTGAAACTTATATTTTAAAAGAAAATTCATGCTCATTTTGAAAAGATTTTTTTTATAAATTTGTAAAAATTGTATACAAATAAACCCAACTTCATTTCTAAAGGAATATGTTACGTTTAGTTCTTCTATGTATTACATAACAATCATTTCAATTTAAAACGGTTAATTAAGAACGCTATGCCATCCTAGTAATTTGTTAACTAATTAACTGTTCATGTTGGCAATGCTTTTTTTTATCGATGGTGATTTTAAGTTGCAAAAAATTACCGACTGTAAAGCAGTTAAAAAATATAATTAGGTATACTGTATTGAGTCCTTAAACTTAAAGAGTGCCTCAGGTAATTTAATTCTTTTGACAAAGTAATAGCTGGTTGTAAAAGTATTACGCAAAATTATAATTGGATTTCTTTCATCGAGGTTTTATAACGTTTTTTAAATAGAAAAAAATAGTTATAGGCTGTATGAAGGAAACTTGTCTTTTATGATGGTTAATTGTTGGTATATGAATACAATTTCATAACATATATTTTGCTAAATATGATTTAAGAAGCGTATTTAATTTTTTGCTACTTTTTCTTGTGTTTTAGATGGTCGAGTAGTTTCCAAACGAAATATATTTCGAATTAAAAAATCTTATTGCCACTACATTTGCACGTAGTTTCTCTATTCTAAAAAAAGTTTTTGGTGAACGGTTTCTGGAGAAAAACATTTTAATTACTGATCCGTATAACACATTTTTGGTATCAAAGTGTTTGGATTCTTTTGAGGATTCCGAGTAAACTTTTGGAGTTTCTAAAATATTTCTCAATTTTAAAATATTCCAATTTTTTAGTTTACGGATAAGGTTGCAGTTACATAGCAAGAAACTTATTATCCATCTCCTCACAACGACTAATTCACTCAATATTTTAGGATGCAACAACTTCTTTTCCTCGTTTTAAAAATGCACTTTATAAAAAATACTTTCTAAGTTAAATGTAACGTCTTTAGAAGACTGATAAATATGTTCTAGAAACTCACATTAACATTTCATTTCACATTTCTCAAGTAAAATAAGTAACTCGAAATTCATTATGAGATTCCTTTATGTTAGGTACTCTGTTAATTTATTTAAAAAATAAAGTAACAATAAAAAATGTTTAAGCAGTAAAATAATTTTCAAAAACATTTTAAATTGTCTTTCATACCTAAAGTGTTTTTTATAATGAAAAGGCGTAGATTGTAACAAAATGAAGTGTTAAAAAATCATACTATTTGAACATTAAGATAGAGTTGTAAACGGAATTTTCGCTACACCAGTACTGAAATTTTTCCGTTGCTCTTGAGAATATCAGAACCGCAAAAGACGTATTGAAAAGTGATATCACACCTTTTCTTCAGATAAAAAAATGATACCCCATTCTTCGGAGAAGAAACCCCAAAGAAATCTTTACAACCTTTCAAAAGTCGAAAAAAAACCCTCCGCGTCTTAAAAGAATTCGCATACTTCCTCCTTCCGAATATCTTTGAACTTCCACTCCACTTCTCAATTGCAAACTTTTGATGATTATCGGCAACACTAAAGTTCGGGGCAACCGCACAGGACCCCCCCCCAAGAGAAAGAGCAAACCGAGGATCCAGAATAAAAGAGACAGTAATAACGCGTACCCGAGAAAAAAAAAACAGGAATCCCACTACTAGTAAAAGCAATAACACTCCGAAATAAAAATAAAAAAAAACAGGGACCTTAGCCCTTTTATGGTTTGCGAGAAAATCCATTTCGGGAGCATTTTCTCTCCGGTTTTCGGCGACTTTTTCCCGCGCGACTCATCCGGTGATCCAATAACAGCTTTTCCCGCGCCTGCGATCCCCCAGACTTAAAAATAACAGAGGAGAATAAAATCGAAAAATTGGGGCTCGAATCACCGACCCTAGACACGTTTGGAAGGTCCCGTTTTCCGATGGCCGAGCTGCGGATGTTATTTCTGGGATGAATTATTAAAGTTGTATTCAGAGAGTTTGATGCGGTGCTGAAGTCAGATTTTGAGAAGGTCGGGTCAGGGTGTAGTTCCTTTGATGTGTTAGCCTTGTGGGCAATAATACCGTAGATATATCTGTGGTGATGTTCCCTTTGACTTTAATTCAATCTTTATTCCGTTTCATCTTTTTTTTCGTTTTGACTATTTTAAAACATAAGAAAGTGATAAACTTAGATATGAAACCATCCTAAATTTTCAGCTCCCACTTGTTCCTTTAAGGGGACGCGGTACCTCTGTTTTGACAAAATTACGAAACAAATTTTTTTCGTCCAAACTAATCTGTATGCATCCGTCTATCATCCTATGAACTTTCAAAACTCTTTATTGAAAAATATTTAAGTTGTAGTTAACTTCATGTGTAAAAGTATTAAGGTCTCTATGGCAAATGGAAACTTCAAAGTCCTTTTACTCAGAACCACTTTTTCATTGTTTAAAATGCTAAGGCTTTTTATCTATTGGATCAAATCTCTTGAAACTTTTTCTGACTATTGTTGGAAGTATGTGCGACAAAATGTGCCATGGGTTTTTGGATACCCATGATAGATATTTTTAAAAAAATTACTGAATTGGGAATTTTAGCATTTTTAGGGCTTTTTTAGCTAGTGATTCAAGGAAAAAATCATTTTCAGTACTCAAAGTTGTACAAACCTTAAACCGATACCACATCTTGTTGTACATAGTTTGATGTATTTAAAAACCAAATTTTATGAGTGTAGGTCAATTATTGTAGGAGAAGTAGCATTTTAAAATACCTCTTAAATTTTAAGTTTAAAAAAAAACTAATAAAATTTGACATTTTGAGTTTGTAATATCTTTTACATAAAGCAAATACATATAATAACGGAAAAAAATATTAAAAAACAATGATTTTAAAGATTTTGGTTTGAAAGGTACCATGTCCCCTTAATAAATACACCACCTCTAATATATTGTATTAAGTTAAAATATTGTATAATATAGTATTATTCACATATTGACAGATGAGACTACTTTCTCCTAAGGCATGTGCTTAAATGTATTTTACTACACCATACCTTAGAGTCGTTAATACGTAAAAAAAAGTTAATTCTTAAAACGTTTTACTGCAATATTAAAAGTACTTTAAAGGTATTATATCTATGAACTTGATCCAAATCCTATTATGTAGAAATTTCTTACTTTAATAAAAGAAAATGTTTGTAATTCTTTATTTAAACCTTCCATTAACTTAAATTTATTTATTTGATCTAAAGTTTTCAGTTTTTTTTTATTCCAAATGATTCTTACTTATCATACACACTTTAAAATTTCATAGACTCATAAATACTAATCTTTTACACTTGCTAACGAAATTTCAGTATTCTTTTGAAAAGATCTTCACAAAATATTTATAACAAGATAGTTTTTTATTTTTATTAATGGTTTAATTTAGTTCAGAGAGAGAGAGAAAGCTTGACGAAATTTTTCCTATATAATAAGGTATGAAAAATGAATTATATTCTTGTTCGAAAACTAAAATTAATAAATTATCATGTACTATAAATATATTTCTGTAAACGTGGAAATGTTTGATTACTAGACCAATTAGCAAAGGATTAATATATACTTTTGAATACCTTTCCTACCATTTGTTTTAAATAATCAAATTAAATGTTTTATCACAGTATTAAAAGAGGAATCTAATTTAGCTTAAAAAAAACTTTTCCTTTCCAGCAATAATGGACTCCAAAGGAAGAGTTTTAATAAACGCAAGAATGCAACGGAAGTAAGAACATTACTCCTCTAGCTGGCTGGAGAAGTTTTCAGAAGGTCTAATCATATTAGTAAAACTCTGGATGGGGAGTAATAATAAATGCAATTATTTGTAGTTTCTATTTTCTGCTACTACTGAAGCAACAAACAAATGTTCAAACCTGATGCACCTTTAAAATATTCACCTTTTTCTACATAATATTGATAATTAGATTTACAAGATTTCTTTGTTCTTTATAATCTCTGTTCCAGCCTTTGCCTGAAAACTCTAATGAATGCTTACGGAGTATCTTTACTTTTTCGGCAAACTGTTTAACGAATTTCCGGTGGGTTTTTTTTATAGTGTTGGTAGGAAGTACATTGAATTACCTCCCTTTCTATGCCGGGTGTATTTTTCGAATTTAAATTTTAACTTTAAGGTAAAAAGGAGAGTGCTGTTGTATAAGCGGGAAAATTCATTAAATTCTAATTAATGTTTTTGTGAGAGTTCTGATTTTAAGGTAAACAATGAGAGTGAGTATTGGATTCAATTAAACATTTTCTATTTAGAAAAATCACGAACTTATGAATAAAAACTCTAAATTTTCGCTTGAAAACAGGCTAATTCACATTTTATTTGCTGCACTGAAACAAATTATTTTATTCAAAGCGCACATATTTTCTTTAATTTTAATATTTGCTGAATCCCCAGGGAAGGTGATTACGATATAAGAAAAATGATCGTACAAGTTACATATCCCAAACTAGATAGCACTTTGGAATGGAAGGTGATTAGATTAATTTAAGAGACTGACTTTGATTAATTTTAATTATCATGTTATAAATGTATGTAACCTCTATGTATGGAATTTTAATTATTAAAGCTATTTGTTGAAGCTGTAATCAAAATTAATGGATTTAGGTCCAATAATGTCTAAAATTTAATATTCAAATCAAATTAAATGTTTTCTGATACTTTTCCTTTAAATTTTGATTATTAAAAATGAAAAATCCGAGCATTAGGAATGCAAATTGTTAAGCGATTTTTCATGAACTTATGAATCTTTTTGATGAAATAAAAATATATAATTTTCTTTCTTTGTGGGATCTGTTTTAAGCAATGATTTTCTTACCTTTCAAAAGATAAAGATTTTGGTAATTATTCTAACAAAAACAATGCTCAAAAAGTGCTTTATAAGAAAACCAACATCTTGAGATATTAATAATTTATTTCGCTATAGATACGCAATAAAGCCATGCAATCTTAGTTACTTCTTGTAACGGCTGGTACGACTTGATTTATGATTCTTGCTGCAAAAAGTAAGTCTAATTGCCCTAGATAGAAACGAATATTAATGAACTAATGTTCTAATGTACCCTAACATCTGTTACAAATAGTAAGAACATTATATTATTATACAGGGTGCTATTATGCGAAAAAAATATTTCATTTCATAATATTACTTTCAAATGAATCAAAGGCTAAATGTATAGTTAAAATTAGATTAATTTCTATTTCTTATTCTATAACAAATACTTTCTACAGCGTGTATTTAAAATTAATTTATACCTAAAAGGTCATGTTCGAAAATCGTAGAATTGTTTGAACCATATTTTCACACGTTAATAAAAATGTCCATAATATTAAAATCTCTCTATTCTGAAAAAAAAAGTTTGAATGAACGGTTTCCAGATAAAAAGCTTTTTAATTATACTGATTCATATAACCCCTTTTTGGTATAGAAGTGTGCCTATTCTTTTGAGGATTCTGAGTAAGTTTTTGTATAAAATATTTATCGCTAAATCTGGCTAATCTCTAACAAAGCGTTAATGTTAGTTCTGAAGTCATTAGCATGAACTTATACTTGATAAAATTTAAAAATATAGGATGATTTACTTTATTTATAATTTCTGAATGTTAGGTACTACACATTTTGAACACAACTATGACATTGCAAATTATAAACAAATAACATACATTATGAAAAATGTTTTGGAGCAGAAGCATTAATTTGTGTTCTAGTTCTGCTTCTCAGGCAAAATTGCATGCGTCAATGAAGTTATTTCTGTACTAAATATTTTGTTTTCAATCGTTAAAATAAACACAATTACAGCTAAGCAATACTCAAAAATTGGAAACAACAATATCTCCCTTTCATTTACTCATTAACTACACGAAATAGCAATGCCCCGACACCAGAACTTTCATATCAACTTAAAAATCAACAGGATATGAGAGTATGCTTGACAGAAACACTTTCAATCTAGTTTCATAGAAAATTCGATAATTTATTGAAACAACCACACTCTGTAAAAGGATTAAAACTATACGTATATTGTCAAGAAATAAAAACTAGACAGGTTTGTTTCCGAATTATAATTCGGCAGAAATTCCATTTCTCACGCGAAACGTTTATCGCGTTCCAGTTGATTAGTTTGGTTAAAGCACGTCACCCATGATTTCATAAAGCTCTAATTAAATTTTATGGCAAGTGCGAAAATTGGGAAATGTTCTCCCTACTCGTTTCTAGTGTAAACTGTTGTTGATCGGCAAAGATAATTTTTCCAATTATGAAAACTCTTTCGAATGTTGTAGTGTAAACAAACTCTTTTATGTTTGAAGGGAAATAAAAGCAGTTATTGCTGGAAGAAAAATGATGTTTATGTTTGTCTCTAAACAGTGGACTTTTCTTTTATAAAATAAAATCTGTTATGACGCTATTTCTAAAGATTGGTTTGGCTTTGGGCCTTGGAACATCTTGATCATGTCGTACATATTTGAAGATAATTATAGACTGTTTTGCGTCAGTAAATACTAAAGTGTCAATAAACTTATGAAAGAGAGTAATTTATTGAATCTGGTTGTGCTCAAATTTGTAAATGTTGTTGAATTGTGAAGAAACCCGTAAAAATGTTAAAGTTGGCTGGTTTGTTACCATTTAAGATGTTTTATATAACTAAAAAGTAACTGTCTGTGCATATACTCTTAGACGCTAATGTATTAATTCTCTAAAAGTCCTTAAATCAACCCTAAAATTCACTGCAGTGAAAATCTAACAATGCCAAGTTTTTCAGAAGGATATATACCTCACATTGATATTCACTTTGAAAGCAATCATTAGTTCTTTATTTACAAAAAAAAATTAAGATTCCTTCGCAGAAAGATTAAATGCTATCTCAAAGAAACCATATTTTACCTGATAAATAAAATGCAGAATGTATGAAAATAATAATGACAGTATGTGAGGATAGCTTATGATACATGTGTCCATGTGATCATAATTTCTCCCCCTTATAATGTTGGACAACAGGGAAAAAACCACTTCGTACTTTTACCCTCCTTATATAACTAAAAATATTTTTTTAAAAACTGAGTTTTATTGTGGTCACACGTATTAATGAATTTCTTCTATCAATGCAACTTTTCTTCGTTCAAAAAAATGGTGTAAATTATGTGGATAAAATAGCTGTACTCTTTAAATTTGTATACAATGGTTACAGTATTTGCCTCAAAACTATCTTGTAAAAGAATAATATTTTTTAAAATTCATACAGTGTACACAATAAATTGTGGGGAATTGAGTCTGACCAAACAAATGTAAATTTTCAAACAAGTATAAATAATAGAGTGTTTTCAGGTGACGTCACAACCGGTTTAACTGTGTACCTTCTGTAGGGCTTTTAACTGTTGCTAAGGTCTTTGTTTATCCGTTGCTAAGGCGGTTTTTAGGTATGGGATCACGTGATTGCAAATGCTCCAATAGAAGAATTCTACGGCTAGTCATTTTCTTTAACTGTTAACCTCTGTAGGGCAAAACACTGTAACACCTTCTGTTGCTAAGGCCGTTGTTAGGTCCGAGTCATGTGATTGAAAATGCTCTATGATCAAACAGCAATTTTAAACTTCAAAATTCTACAAAAAAAGCATTTTACTACTTTAATACATTTCTTTAAAATTTAAAACAATAAATTGTTAATAACATGCTATTATACTGACACTATACTTAATATCCTTACAGTTTCATTTTACTCAAAGCAAAACTTGTTTTACTTTTTTACGTTTGCGTTCTGTATTTACTTTTCTAGTTGTCAAAACTCGGGACAAGAATACGTTTTCAAGCACTTTTAACTTCGATCAATCCATTATTCTCCAGAGAGCTTTAAACTCGAGGGTCAGATAGTAACTGAGGGATCCTTCATAGAATTTACTGGGCTGAATAAAAGGAAGGTACAATGGAATAAATGGTCCCGTATCGGAACATCCCCCATTTAAAAATAAACATTGCATAGCTAAAGGCTTCCTCGGAATCTTTATCGACGTGTGTACTGAGGGAATCTCAAACCTATGTTTTCCCATTCAAGAATTGTTCTGTAGTTGTATTTCCAGAGATGTTAATATACGAGTAGAGCATAACAATAGTACAATATGAAATGTATTAAAGATATCCAAATAATGTATTTCAAATAGGAAACTACACATAGGTTTGTTATTTCTTAATATTTCACAATAGAAAATGTATGTCAGAACGATTGGATTTCAGATATTTAAATAACATATTTCAAAATAAATAATTTTTAAAACTTCGTACAGATAAGTTATTTCACAATCATATGTTTTTGTGTGTGTTTTGTATCGTAAACTTGTATAAATAAAGTAGTTGAAGAATATTTTTTCTAAAATTATTACATTAATGATCAAAATGCAAGACATCTGTAAACCAGATTTCATATTTTTGGGGGGATAAATGATAAAAGAATTAAAAAAACCTCTTACACAAGAAGTTATAAATTGATTAAAATCAATAGATATCTTCTGAATTGATTAAAATCAATAGATATCTTCTGAATTGAATATGATCAATGAAGATAGAATTGAAGAAGCCTTTTGACGGAAAAAAACAGCATTCAAGAGAGAAACACTGTTTTTGAATTTTATTTTAACCACACATCCACAAACTTATTCAACCCTTAAATACTTTAATCCTCATATTATATCAGGCTCCGGAAAAAAAGAAGGAAGGAAAGCACTTACGATAAAAAAAAATTCCACTGCAATTACAGTGGTATTTTGTATACATTAAGAAGAATAAATATTTTTTTATCAATTTTATCATAATTTGGTGATGAGAGGGTTACTTCTAATGGTAAAAGGGTCATCTGCTTTTTTTCTATACTATAAAAAGAGAGATATATAAAAGTAAAGAGACTTAAGAGTAAAGAGAAAGTAAAAAGACTTTCTAAAGTTAGGTGTTCATGTTCAACCTATACAATTGAACTTATTATTGTGGAGTTTTGATAGTTTTCTTAAGAATTGCGTCATTAAAGTCCACTTACATCATCCATTTTCATAATAAAAGTTTTACTTCAGTTTAGACACAGGAGAACTCAAGGTTGATAGTCCGTTGTGCAACGCAGACTATTTATCATAATACAACAGTATTACGTCAATACAACAGTAATACCTTCAAAAACGTAACATAAAAACGAGCCAAAATACCTGTTGTTATACAAAGAAGCTTACTGTTAGGTGGTTCGTGAAATCATTGCCACACTATCTCTCAGAAATCCCTATATATATCAAGCGTTTACGTCACAAATAAACCTACTGTTTGTTATTACCTTTTCAAGTGTTAGCGAAAGCGGTTTGAAGTTTCTTAAACTGCTTTAACATTTCATCATTTATCTTTAAACGAGACTTCATAAGACAAAATGACTATCTAAATAACGTTCGTGCCATACATTTTACTTTACAATAAATACAGCTACCCAGTGGTCATCATTGAAACTGTTCCTCAAAGTTTCCCTTAATAGGCTTACAGTGGCGGCAAAATATCTCAGTTTTGTGTGTAAGGTGTATAAAAGAAAGTTTGTTCTTTAAAAATTCTGTTCTTTTTTAGTGCTGAAAAGAATAATACTTTGAGCTAAAATACAATTTGAGATATTTCAAAAGGATATTTGAACTAGATTTTCATAACGAATTAGCATACTTGTGTATGCGAATAAACTAAGAAAACTTATTATTTTTTCATTAGTTATTATTCGTTATAGTACTTCTCTTTGGATGAGTTACCTCATACATGTGGAAATTATTTTCTTAACCATTAAATTAATAATGAAATCAATAATTATTAATAATTGCGATTTATTTGTGAGATAGTCACTAAACTGTAGTTTTAAAAAATAAAACCCACGAGTACCCATGAGTATCCACTGTAGACTTACATAAAAACTTCCCCAGAAATAGTTTAATCCCTTAACTATTCTACACAAGAACAATTCATTCACATCACCAAAACATAATCCTCTTTCCAAAACGACATCTACACAACAAACCAACAGAAAAAAACAAACGATCCTAATGAAAAAGTCCCTTTTGACTCCCTCTTGAATTTAAACCACATCTCCATTATATTTAAAAAAAAAACACGATAATTTTTTTTTTATATTAAAGTCCCATCTCTGCGTTTTATTTCGAATGAAACGCTCCTTCATCGTCCATCATCATTTCCCAAAATAATGAACAACTAATCCAAACATTTCACAATCCCCCCTGGCGGGATTAAGAGGAATTAAAAACGAAGTCGCCCGGAACAAAACAGGAAATAACAAATCACACAAACCTTTCTTCCACAACCTTTCTTCCGTGATGGAGTGGAGGGATAACCTGGGGTGAAGAAAGCCCCTCGAATTCAGCCTGTTTTTGAAATAACCATAAATCCGTGTCGAGGATCGATGGAGGAAGAAAGACTTAATAACTCATCATCTTCTGGGGCTCCGTGGGGTTTGTAATGAGGATACTGAGGCGATAAATTGAAGCGGCCTTATTCTTGGAAGAAACAGGTTTGGAGTCGGAGTAATTATTATTAAAGATTAGGATTAATGAAGTGGGAATTTGAATGGTTGGGGTGTCGCCGCGTTGCTAGGTGACGCGTTCGGACAGTAAGTCGCGAGGGAGCGGGATTGCTTGGTCGGTAGAGGGGGGACAGGTTTATTGAGAAATATTTAAAGTTCGGTTAGAGTTTAAAACTGTTTACAGGGAAGCTACTTACAGCATGGGCAGGTTTTTTACAGCATGAATGTCATTTTGAAAGAAATTTTAACCACCGTAGCTGCTACGATCGAGTTGCGTTTACATAGGGTTGTAGTCAAAGCATTCTAGACCACAGAACAAGTTTTTTCATCTTCCGGCAATTTTTCCGGATTTTAGGGCATTCCGGAATTTGGGATTCCAGATAGAAGGTTCGTTACTCTAATAGTTTTCCGAGATTTTGAGTTGAAGTCAATAGCACCCCTAAAGATAATAACGATTTCAGTTAAGCTACAAATAGGTGAAGTTCTAAGCTAACCTACTCGTTTGTTTCACCAAATCATGTGGGCACATTCATTCATACCCATAGGGACAGTATTAACATACATGTCTGAACGGGGATTCAATCAAACCGCGGGTGGCTTCGTAATCTGATGCTCTAACCACTAGGTCAGTACACCGGTCATCTGCTCGTATTAGTGTTTATTAAAAAAATAACTAAACACATTTATTTGCAAAAATAGGTCTACTGGTCTATAGACATGTCCCACTATAATGACGTCGCAGAGCGGTCGAAAACTTCCGCCTATGTGGGGGTTCAAACCGCCGAAACAATAGAATTGCATAGGCGAAAGTCTTCAACCTCTCTGTGAAGTCACACAGTTGAACTTGTCTATATGTTACGGGCAATGTGATAAATTGAATGGAATTTATGAATGAAATTTATCACTTTGCCCGCCTCCACTTCGGGCATTATTACTAATGCCCGATTAATTACTTTGCCCATAACATATATACTAATACCACTATTATTGCTATTAAGTCAAACTCTTTTTATTAAGTCAGTCTCACACAATTCTGAACTGAAAGGATGTTGGCGATAGTTTATTTTTGAAATTTCTAACGAGGAAATTCAGTTTAGACTGTTGTAATTCATCTTTAAAGCAGTAATCTCTTTAGTAGTCTGTGAGACTATAGGTAGATGTTACTTTACGTCATATTTCTAGACCTGGTAATTGATTTTAGTATTAAATGAAAAACAATACTATTACACTTTATAATAATCGAGCTTCGGGCTCACCATGAATCAGGAAATCTTCCAAATTACTTCATTCTTCTCAAATCGAGGGAACTCATTAAAATTACTTGCTTTACTATTTAGCTTTAAATACACATTAACTAACCAGGACTAAACAGAGTAATTTCCTCATACACTAACTATGAAACGGGTTGATCACTTTCGTAGAAACCAGCTGTTTCACGGCTCACCTCCAGTCATTATCCCAGTTTCTCGGAGTAATATAACTGGTCTTCATCAACCCACACCACGTGTAAATGCGTCTTTAGACTGCAGTGAGATTTCAAGCAACACTTAACAATGTGTGAATGACATTACTACGCACTGTGGGGATGATTATCACTGACGTTGTAGATCTGACAATCTCCGACGAGTATTGCGGTGTTGTAACTGCTTGCGGAACTGCCATATGCACGAGTCAAGGTGGTATATAGTTATGAGAGGATTATAAGGAACAGGCACGTATTCATATAATAATGACGCCATAATGTAATTGTATAGATTTTATTATATTTTCTTCTGTAGAGAGACAAAGGGTTACCCTTAGTGCATATGAATCGTCACTTAGAAGAAGGGAATAAGTCCAAAAAAAGGGCAAATTGACGCGCAAAAAAAAATCTCCAAGCTCCGCTCTAAACATGAGTGGAAAGAGGAAAAAAATAACTACCCCCTATCGGCAGATATAGCCGCTTGAATTTGCAAAATCGATGTTAATTTGTATTTCTTTTCTTATCCTTTGGGCTGTAAACTTAGCCAAAATAAAATTTGATTCGAATTTAAAAGCGTTTTTTTTTCTTTTTTTAATCAATGAATGTTTGACTCCATTGATATTCACTTTTGTACTGTGCACTGAGCAGAAATATAATTTAAATGTCAGTTTAAGTGGTTTTCTAAGATTTTTGTACAGCTGAAATTTCATAAGGTTTAAGAAGGAAATAAGTCCATCCTCTTTTTTTAACTGTAATAATAATAATAAGTTCAGGGCGAACCGACCCGTCGCCCTGGAAGGCGACATGCGGTGGACGTTTCTATAACCGTCCTGCCCTCAAGAGGTCTCGTAGGCGCCGGAGGTACCGGTGCTGAGGTTCCATGCTCCTGGTGCTAATTTCTATCTTGCTTATTTTGGGTACCAGGGTGTTGGGGTCTTAGTGTCGTGCAGACCCATCCGCCGACCGCAAGAGTCGCAGGCAGCGCATGCACCCTTTAACCTTCCTTTTCTTTTTCCCATGTGCCACTTTTTTACATATTTTCTCTCGGTTACATTCTGTTTGCGGCTATTCTAGCTGGTCAACCATCCTTTGTTGTTCCTTTCGTAGTATCTCTATTATGATAGTTCTGTCCTTCGGATGGTAGATAGCTTCCTGGAGCGTGTTGGTCAGATTGCAGAATTTCTTTCTTTCAGCCGTGTAGTCCGGACATGCGTATATCAAATGGTGGAAAGATTTCTCTGTCCCGCAGGTGCTGCAGCTGGGGTCTTTGTGATGAAACCGCTGTTGATACTGGCCGTGGACCCCGTGGCCAGTCAGGATCTGATTCAGGTAGTGATTCGCATGTAAGCGTTTTAGCTTGACCTTTGGCAGGAGAACATGAGTGGCTCTGCCGGTTGTTTCCTCGTCCCACTCGTCCTGCCAAAGTCCGAGCGTATCGTTTCTGATGGCTCTTTTGATGAGCGTTATAGGGTATTTCGTCGTTATGTGGACGTCTGAGGCTTCAGTACCCCTCTTGGCAAGTTTATCCGCGTGCTCATTGCCCCTATAGCCATAGTGCGCTTTTATCCAGTTGAGTTCTATTGTTTTCTTGTTGTGTTCTTCCTCTTCTTCGATTAGCTTACGTATTTTGGAGATTGGTTCTAGGTTACTATAGCCAGCTATCTTCTTTAGGGTGGTCTGAGAGTCAGAGATTATTTTTATGTTATTGTAGTTTGTTGTCTTGGCAAGCTTTAGGGCCTCGAGCACGGCGTACGCCTCTGCTTGTGAAACCGATGCGTGGTCTGAGAGTCGAAGGCTTGTTTCGAAAGTTGGGGTCCCGTTGTGGAAGGCCACGACTCCCAGGCCGACTCTATTCTTCAATTTTGATCCGTCGGTGTATATGCTGAAAACATTTTTAAATACACTTATAATTTTTTTCGATGATTGTCCTGTATTCTTAACAGTGTCATGAATTTCGTGTAAAAATTTGGTGGCTTTAGGATAAAAATTCCATTACTTATACAGTTTTCTTCGATTTTCTCAAAACTTCGTTTTTGGACATATTCCCTTCTTCATATGATAATGAACCCTTTTCATTAAATTTTGAGGATAAAGTTTTAAAATATGTAGTTTTCTATCCTGTGTATGTATGAAAAGAACCAGGATACTATATTTGTATTAATGTATTACTAAATAAAAATATTTTCACCCAGTAATAAAATCAAATTAATTTATTAACATAAAAAAAGAAAAAAGAACAAATATAATTATGTATAGGTTTATAGGAAATAATCCTATGTAGGTACAGTGGAAGCTCTTATAACGACCTGCTCTTATAAAAATCCTCTCTTATAAAGACCCAAAAATTAGTCTCTATAAGAGCACAAAAGTGCTCTTATAAAGACTAATCTTCGAATCGATTCAGCTTATCGAATACTTTTCTGGATCGGTTTGTTTGCGTCACACATGAATTAGCCAATAAACGAATATCAGAGTATGACAAACAGCACCAAGTAACCATCGCATCTTCTTCTCGCTTGCTTTCGCCAGGGGTAACCGGCTAGAATCCCAAAACGAAATCTTGCGCTACCCAATGCCTTTGTTGATTTAAGACTTATTTATTATTATTATTAGCGTTTTAGTTTTATGTAAGCATCCAAACATTCTAAGGAAGCTAAGCTACGCAATAAATTAATATCAAAATAAAAATTTAATAGCAAACACAAATATTTATATACTTTGTAAAATATTGATCTTAAATTTCATAGCAAAAAATAAGGTAATATAACATTAAATTGACAGTATCAAGAATTCATAAAATAATAAAAAATTGCTTAAAATGAGGAAAACTCAATTGGGTGATTCGAACTGTGTTCTAAATCCCAACGATCTAGTATCCTACTGTTTGGATATTTTGGTAAAATATACAACCAAGGGTTTCAGTTAGTTGATTAAAAAAACGTATTACGGGTAACTGCATCAATTTCCATAATCCATCCCTTTGCCTTTGACAATTGAGGGTTGGTGATCGTTTTCAGGTTTAGATTTCCTCCAAACTTTATAAACTAATCTACTAAAAATATATCTTTGAGGGAATCGAGTCCACCTTCCCGAAAAGCATCAAAATTGATAGTTTAGTTTAACGAGTTCATTACTTTTAAACGAGTGATATTCTACACTCGAGTGTATCACTCGAAGTTTGCTCTTATAACGACAAAAAACTCGGTACGGATTAATTACGTTATAAGAGCTTCCACTGTATATTAAAAATTGCAGTAAATAATATGCATTCAATTTTTGTTTACATGAAATACATATTATGAAACAAGATATAAATAAAATGATTATATTATAAATCGAAATATCATAAGAAATGGAAAAAGTGATAAAGCTGGTGGAACGGTGTCGGGGAGTGAGTAGTTGATTCAGGCAATTTGAAAGAATTGCTAAATATTTGTAAATGCAAATAAAAACTATTTCAATTGCTTTTTTGAAAGTTTTAAACGTTTTACTGTGTTGAATAGTTAGTGGTAAGCTATTGAAAAATTTTGGGACGAGGTATGAAAATTTTTAAATGAATCAATTCAAAAGTATTTTCGGATTTCATCAAAGGATTTATATTTTAAGCTCTTGCTTCTTGCATAACAATGTAAAAAATGTTTCCATTTTATAGCACCGCATTCAAGTTAAATACATCTAGACGGATATAGCACTATAAAAATTCTAAAGTTGACTATAAAAATTGTGAAAAAAATTCAATATCACAAGACGAGAAAAATATTTACACACTTGGGGTTTAAAATGGGTTGAAAATCAAACAAATAGTTGGGGAATAAAGTGCTATTCTAATTCGATTCCAAATTATAATTTTTTGTGTATCGAAGTAGAAAGTGAACTGATTAAAAGTATAATTTTCTAACTATTCCATATTTTTGTGCTTTGAAGGGCATAAAAATTATGTAACCTAGAAAAGTGTAACCTAAAATAAATTTCTAAAGACGTTTTGTCAGATGCACTTAAATGAATCCAAAAGTACACTCATTTCCTCATTGAAATCACTTGAAAAAGAAACAAATTTAACGTTTTTCCGAAAATTTTGTTGTTATTCAGAATTTAGTTAAAATCTTTTTCAGTTTGTCTCTCTCTACTCCATTGAAAACTGGTTAGTAAAAAAGTGAAAGAAGTAATAGAAATGAACAGTGTACTTACAAAAGGATGAGAAAAATGAGAGAATTTTGTGTAACAAGTGAATGTTGATTCTTTTCAAATAAATCATTAAGCTTAATGGCGTTTTGCTTTGGTAGAAAACTTCTAATTAATGCGTTTCAAATTTTCTCGTTAACTTATCTAAATATCGTTTTAATGATTTATTCCTTGTGATTTATCCATTTTAATGATACTCCTAAAATAATGTAGAAGGGTTTTTTCTTAATTATAATGACAGCGATGTAATTTTTAATCAACATTCTAAGAGTATTTCAAAAGTAATTCCATGGCTTTTATTTAGAAAAAACGTCCCTTAGGGTCATGGGGGTCATGGAAGTAAGGTGTACCCATATTAACCCTTTCAGTCCCGCCAGATTTTACTATTAGATCCTATGGACAATTTGGGGCGGTTAGGACAATTTGGGACGGTTAGGACAAAAAAGGTTAAAGTGACCATGCTGGATCTAATGAAACGCCTATGCCCTTTAACGGCGAAATGAAGAAGGTAAAAATTAATTAAATCCTAAAGAGGATAAAATAAAAATTCCCAGTTAGTTTAGTTTCACAAAAATATCTTGAATATTCAAGGAGATAAATATAAAGTTAGAACTTCTTTAACCTTGAAAATGAGATTTCCAACATTTAGAAACTTCTCCGATGCCATGACGTTGGATTTCGACCAATTTAAATTCAAACATCAAAGAAATCGCTTAAAAATTTAATGTTCTACGTTTTAAATAGCCCCTTTTTCAATATTCCAAAAAGTGCTACCTTTGATCTCTAATATCTCCTCAAATATTTAAGTTATTTCATGAAACTTTTTCCTGTGACGTTTTATGATATTGCACACAATTTTCTTTTTGAAGTTTCGTTAAGGTTTTTCGTTTGAAGGTTCGTCGTTTTAGTTAATTATTTTTTAACTCTATTTCACTTCTAAGAGCACACTGTTAACTTAATAGATTGAGCTTTGTCACTTACTTTCCTATGGGTAGGTACATCTAATGTTTCCAAATAAAAGCCGTGAAACTGACTTTAGAGTTCTCCCTATTCATTTTACCTTTATTTTAGTTTATGAATATAATAATAATTGGAAACAGCCTTTATCTACGATCCAATCAGTCCATAATATCTACAGGTATTAGAGAGCGTCCGTTTCTGAGTGAGAAAGGTCGTATGTGTGATTGAAAGGTATATTTTTCAACCCTCGCCACCTCATAAAAAAATACTTTCGCACACAATACCTCCTTTTAATAATGAACTATGTAATTCAATTAAAATTAGTGAAGTATGTCCTGAAAAGATTCCTACAAGAATTATAGAGCATTTTCAATCACATGACTCGGACCTAACAACGGCCTTAGCAACAGAAGTTTACAGTTTTTTGCCCTACAGAAGGTTAACAGTTACAGAAAATGAATGGCCGTGGAATTCTTCTATTGGAGCATTTGCAATCAAGTGACTCCATACCTAAAAACCGCCTTAGCAACAGTTAAAAGCCCTACATAACGTTAACAGTTAAAAGAAAATAGCTGGTCGTGACGTCACCTGAAAACACTCTATAAAATGAAAATGTAACGTGATAAAATTAAGACCTCAATTTCGGTCATTTAAGTTTACCAATTATGAAACCGACTTCTAAGTTATAAAAATTGAATTTGTTCCATTTTCCGGAATTGATTGTCGTGTCGATTGGAACCCCGGAAAAGGAAATAAATATGCAATTTTCAGGTCGTGAAAGTCTTCACATTCTTTTTAATAAAAATTATGATTACAACATAATCTACAAGGCTGAGACAAAATTTTTTATTTTATTTCCAAAATATTTTGGAAATAATTGTGTCTGCCTTTGATGCAATAGTTCTAACTCCTTGCATGAAAGATAATTTTTTCATGAAAGAAATAACAAAGAACTTCGGGATGTTTTAAAAGTCTGTAAACAGCATATTATGGTTCGTGAAAGATTCGTTGAGTATTGAACTTCAGAAAAATTTAAAAACTTTAAATTTTGAAACCCAAATAAATATATTCCCTCGGAAAAATACTTATTTATCTTTCATACTTAATGAAGTAAACAACTCCACCTTGGCTTGAAAGACCTTAGGCGTTATTGCTTTTAGCAAGGAATTTTATGCATACCGGTTTCGTATAAGTGAAATTAAGTACTTAAACTGTCTCACATAATAAAATCAGTAAATTCTTTAGAAAACTGTAGTCCTCTTTTTCCTAAAGTATTCTAAATCAGATTTATATAATGATTAAAAACTTATTTGAATTTTGAAACACCCTGTATATTATTACATTTAAATTGGAATAACATTTTTCACGGTTTGGTGGAGCATGTCAAGAAATACTTTTATACGATACTTGCGCAAGTCTATTTGTGTATGGCATTTTATTTCACCACAAATTAAAAGGGAAACTAGATTTATTCAGATTTTTAAAGTTAATTTAATAGCGCTTGAACAAGATGATCCATCGGCTTATATTTCTTATTCAAATAAGGAGATTTTACGAAAAATATTTTATCGCTCATGTTTGAAAATTTAATTTTAAAATATCATTTTCAGTTATTTTTTCTGTTTTGTGATTAAATTTGAATTTTTTTTTACATTTTAAAAATATTTCTTCATTTTAATGGAAGAAAATTAAATGCCTACCTAAAACCTACTTCTATAATTAATAGGGTTATACAACTGTAAAAATCTTTACAAAATGTTTGAAGAAAAATTATCTGTGTGTAATTGGAATACAAGAAGACTATTCGACGATTTATTTATTCAAAATAACTATTTTTTTAACGATGCGTTAACAATAATTTAATGAAAAGTGTCCCGAGGTGCCCCCACTCTTCCCTATTCTTTAGAGCAGTAGTTTCCATTTCGTTTAGACTCACGGACTCCCACATCTTGAATATTTGTATTTGATTAAAAGCAGTATTTGAAAAAGGTATAGTTCAATATTTGTTGTTCTGGGAATTGCATTGTAAGTTCTCTCCTGGTTTTTTTTGTTTGTAATTTCCACTTTCCATCGGAAAACACCAGTTTTAATGACTGGCTCTATTGGATTAACTTTACATCAATGTTAAGCTGTACAACATTAAGAATTCCACGAACTCACAAAATTTGTCCACGGCCCATCAACTGGGAACCACCAATTTAGAGCATTTTTGAAAAATGTAGTGTAGTTGAAGAATTTTTCAATTTCTAGTACAAATAAATAGAAAGAAAAGCCTGAATAACAACTCTAGGTCTGGAAAATTTATTAATTAACGAATTAAATCACGACTTCATACTAGCTTACTTTGCTTTACCTCAAATATCATAAAAATATCAGTTGAAATTTATATTAAAGCAATTAATTAGATTAAGTTCTTTAAGCCTTAAAAACTTTTGAATTAAAAGTTTTTAGTACGCGAAAAAGATTATCTTTCACTTACATAATCACCTAACAATAGAACAAATGGTTTTTTGGCTCCAGAAAAACCCTTTAACAACCTTCCTAATTCTTTACCATCTAAAAAAGTATGGTTTATCAGGGCTATATATCCAATATCCTGGCTGATCCACTGGTCACCGTGGAATAAATTTTTTTAAAGTAAAAAAAAATAGTTTTATTATTTCGTTTTTGGGAGAAGAATTGGAGACAAATTCTCTCTAAAAAAGAAAATTTTCCAACAAACTAATATCATAGAATTCCAAGACTAAAAAAGGATCACTTTTTGTGAAGCTGATCTCACATTTTTAAAAATTCGGAACTAGACAGTAAGGATTAACATGGCTAAAATTTGTAAAACGAACAAGCATAAGCTTTAGCATTATAAATTATCCATCCGTTGTATGGTCCAGTTCAAAAATTAGAAAATAAATAATATTTGTTCTCAACTGAATGTTTTGAAATCGATGTTTTGAGTTTTCACATTGAAAAATTTAAACAGCTTAAAATATGTTTAAAACTTTTACTTGCTTAAAACTAAAAAATATCCAAAGCGTTAATTTTTAAGTAGTTTTCAGGTTTATATCAGTGCTTTAGATAGTTAAACTTTCTTCTTATAATAGTATGATATCCAAAAAAAAACCTACAACTTCTCATCACTATTCTAAAGACATGTTTGTGGGTTTTTATTGGTTTGTACAGGTTTTTAAAACTTTTATGTATATTCGTGTATTAAAAAATAAAATGGATACTTTTACAGTTCAAATATTTTGATTTCTTTGTTTTTATTAATTATCTTTGGTGTTAAAATATTCCATCAAGCATATGCAAGATTTAATTTTACTGTATTACATAACATTTTGGTTTAATCAGATAATCACCCAAATTAAATGTTTGTAAGTTCAGTTAAAAAATACTGGATTTAATTTTAATTGATTTAAGAACTAGATATTTACAGTTAATATGCATTCTCAGACAAAATTATTTATTACACATTAAAATCAATTAAACAAACATTCTAGTTGTAAAGTAAGCAAAATCTTTGAAACATATACCTACCTATACTTAAAAATTAAAAAAATAAAATACAAACACTTTACTCTGTAACTTTTAATCCTTAGATAACCATTTACGGCCGTATTATTTACTGTTAACAGTCAAACTTCTGATTACCAGTTAAAAAAGGAAAACTAGCTTTCCACCAATCAGAGGTTTGACTACCGGTTAACCGGCGCGGCGGTTAAGTTAGCGGAAAATACAACCGTTAGGGAAGCACACTACACATCAGCTCACTGCCTTTAACCCTTTCAATCCTAAGCCGCCTGAGATTACCATTGAATTTTAGAGAAAATTTGGGGAGCAGCTAAGAACTAAAAGGGTGAAACTCTCATGTGAATGCCTATAAGGCGGCCTAAGATTTTAGCCTTAATTTTGATTATCTTCAAAAGGTGTGTCTGACTCCTAAATCCAAGAAAGGAACATGAATTTAATAAACTAACGTTTAATGAACAAACTTAACAATTAACATCAAAAAGTCAACTTTAGGCATAACAGAAAAGAGCAAAGACTGCCTGGCTGAAGGAACAAATTGGTCGTTGGACGATGGCCGGCACTCACTCCGTAGCGGCAGGAAAAAAAGGTAAAAGAGAAGAAGAGAGCGTCCTTGAAAATGTCCAAGTTTTTATAGTCGAAGTGGTGATGCGGCGATCACAGTCACAGTGAACGGGATGTCAAGTACGCCGACAGCAACGCCACCTGAGCCAACGAGTTCCGCAGGACTCGAACCACAATGGCCAGGTCGCCACACTATCCCCCTTCCAGTACAGAGGTCACACTGTACGACATCAGGCCTGATACCAAGAGGTGAACTTGACTCTTCTGCCAGAACGGGTAACTACAGGAGGCAAGTCTGTCGAAGTATCAGTGATTGACACTGTTGTGTCACGGTCTTTTTCCTGACCCTCTGCTTCAAGAAAGGCGGGTTTGAGACGGTCGATACTAATTACGACCTTACGACTGGGAAGTTGCACTGTGAAATGCTTCTCTTGTCTGGAAAGTACTGGATACGGGCCATCGTAGGGTGCAACGAGTGGCGGTTTTACACCATCATGTCGCACGAACACGTGGCTGCAGCTCTCCAACGCTGGATGCACGAAACAGGCTTTTTTACTGTGGGATGAGGTCTGTACCGGAGACAGTCGCTTCATGGTCTCTCTAAGTGTACGGAGGAATGATGAGGGCTCTGTTGCAGGTAACTCTGACGTAAAGAATTGTCCTGGCAACCTAAGCTGTGATCCATAGACCATCTCTGCGCAGGTGGAATTCAGGTCATCCTTGAAAGCAGATCTGATGCCTAGGAGTACGACAGGTAAGGTCTCGGTCCAACGAAGGTGATCATGGCTCATAAGACCCTGCTTCAAAGTGCGATGGAAGCGCTCTACTAATCCATTAGCACATGGATGGTATGGAGTAGTGCGGGTTTGTCGACATCCGAACATCGAAGACATCACAGTAAAAAGTCGGGACATAAACTGTCTACCTTGGTCGCTCGTGATGACATCAGGTACCCCGAATCTGGCAATCCAGTTACTGAAGAATGCGGATGCCACGGTCTCGGCAGATATGTCCAAAATGGGAATGGCTTCTGGCCATCGAGAATATCTGTCCAAGCAGGTTAGAAGATACCTGTATCCCTCAGAGGGAGCTAGCGGTCCGACAAGGTCCAGATGAACGTGACCAAATCGCCTGTCTGGCAAGCCAAATTTCTGGATAGGGCTTTTGGTGTGCTTGTGGATCTTAACACGTTGGCAGCTTATACAGGACCTTACCCAAGATGCGACGTCCTTGTTCACCGAAGGCCAGACATACCGCTCCAGTAACAGCTTTTTAGAAGCACGGATACCAGGATGGGAAAGTCCATGTAACGAGTCGAAGATCTGTCTGCGGAATGCTGCTGGAACGAATGGTCGGATTTTTCCATTCGACACATCACAGTATAGCTGAGCTGTAGGCGTGAGCTGGAACAGTTTGAGAGACATAGACGTCTGAGTGTCCTGCAGGATCCTTTGAAGATCACTGTCATCTTTCTGAGCTCGGGACATCTCATCGTAGTTGATTGCAGTCAGCTCAACGGCGCACATTCTTGACAAGGCATCTGCTACTACGTTCTGGTCTCCAGATATGTGACGGATGTCAGAACTGTATTGGGCAATAAAGTCTAGATGCCTCAGTTGTCTTTGTGAGCAAGACTCGTTCTTCTTCAGGAACGCATAAACAAGCGGCTTGTGATCCGTATAGATGACCAGTTCACGTCCCTCAACAGAACATCTGAAGTGCTTTACAGCACAGTATATAGCTAGCAGTTCACGGTCGTACGTGCTATAACGTGCCTCACCAGCTGTCAGCTTTCTGGAGAAAAACTCAAGCGGTTTTAAACCATTTTCAGTCTGCACCTGGAGAGTTGCACCTATAGCCACATCCGAAGCATCGACCATTAAAAAAATTTTATTAGTTTTAGGAAAATAACACAAGGCAGCAGCATTCGACAAATCCAATCTGCATTTCTCAAATGATTTATCAGAAATATCATCCCAAGGGACAGGGCGGGAGTCTTTTTTCTTAGAGTTTTTTAGAAAATTGTGGAGAGGGGCTTGTGTTTCTGCTGCATTAGGTATAAACCTCCTATAAAAATTTAACATCGCCAAAAATCTTCGGAGCTCTGATATTGTTTTAGGTTTTGGCATTTCGGTGATGCATTTCACCTTAGAGGGGAGGGGTTTTACACCTTCGGGTGTTATCAGACACCCCAAAAACGAAACAGAATTTTGACCCAGAACACATTTTGACGGGTTTAATATTAAGCCAAACTCTTCTAATCTACCAAAAATGAGACGTAGATGTTTTTTGTGTTCGCCAATATTTGAGGATGCGACTAGTAAGTCGTCGAAATAGGGAATACAAAAGTCAAATCCATGCAATACTTGATGGATAAACCTCTGAAAAGTTTGACCCGCATTTCTTAAGCCAAAAGGCATAAACACGTATTCAAACAATCCAAAAGGTGTTATGATTGCAGTTTTCGGAATGTCTGATGGGAATACCGGAATTTGGTGGTATGCCCTCGTGAGGTCCAGCGTAGAAAATATCTTTTTGCCTTCCAACATTTGGGTGCAATCGTGTACTGTCGTACCGCGAGGAGAAGAGCTATTGACGTCATACGATGATGCTGCGGTTGTTATAGAAACGGATTATTCCACTGAATTTTGGGGGTGATGGTAATTCACTTGGCGCTAAAATAAATGTTCCGAGCCAAATCTGAGTGGCTATCTTTCAGCTGAGTACTTCTTTCGATTCTAGAGAAACGAATTTTGGAATTTACTTTCGCATTGTACATCTGATTTGATTAAATATTTCTAATCTGGCCTTTTTAAACTGATCTGATCTATTTTAACTAATCTGATCTATTTTAACTGATCTGATCTATTTTAACTGATCTGATCTATTTTAACTGATCTGATCTTTTTCAACTGATCTTAAATATTTCACCGAATCTGATCCATTTAATTTGATATAATGTTATGTGATTTACATCAATTTATCAGATTTTATTTTGGATATTTTATAATTTTTTGGATTTATAGTTACCGTGTTCATTAATCTTTCTTTTTAAACTCTCAAGTTGCTTATTTTTATCCTATCAAGTAGTTACCTTTAATTTTATTTGATCTGATCATATCTTCTTTTAAAGTAGACGTTAATTCATGAAAATGGGCGTTTAAATTATCTTTCTAAATCTAACCCCATCCGATCGTTCACTATCGTCTCTGTAACGTCTTTGTTGCGGCTGACTGTACAAAATATAGAAAGCGATTATTGGAAAAAGATGGGTTGATCGAAGATATTGAAGAAGAATTAGTGATTAATTTGTCGGACAGCGATTCAGAATCTTTGTCAAACACTGACAGTGACTGCAGTTCTAGTGACAATGAATTACATTAGATTGTATTTAAATGTTATAAAATATTTAAAAAAAAATTATTAAATATTTCCATATTTTGTCTCTTTACAAGTTTCTAACGCCTCATTTAAATTTTAAATATGGTGATTATAAAATTATATGGTGTGGTAAATTATAAAATTATTAATTTAAGTGATCTGAGCTATTTTATATAAAACTAATTATAACTAATTCACTCAAAAGAGCAATATAAAAGCATACTAAACGTACAAAAAATGTTCATGCCTAAAGGTATTTTCGTTTTTTATTAACGAGAAATTTCAAAGATAATCTATATTTTAATGTATAATTTAATAAAATATGATTATCTTAATTTCATTCGCGAAACGCGTTTTCTCATTCGCCAAATGTGCGCTTAAAAACCCAAATATTGCCGTTCAATTCATACCAGCTTCCCTCTTCTTTTGGACTCGTCTACTCACGGCAACCCTGTTCAAAGCTCTTCTCCTCGCGGTACGACAGTATATGGGGAACAGGGTACCTATCCGGGACTGTAACCGTATTTAGTCTACGATAGTCACCACATGGTCTCCAATCACCATTTGCTTTTTTTACCATATGTAGAGGTGACGCCCATGGGCTCTTCGAGGGGCGGATTATACCCTGGTCAACCATAAACTGAAATTCAGTTTTAGCGGCTTTCAATAATTCTGGATTTAGTCTACGAGGTTTTGAAAAAACTGGGGGTCCTGAAGTTTCTATATGGTGAAAAACATCAGGGCTTTTACCATGTTTAGAGATCAAAGAAGGATTTGTTATGCTGGGAAACTCTGACAAAATTTCATGAAATTGGGTAAAATTATGGATAGTGCTAATTTTACACGAGGAATTAGGAATAGGTATGGATAAACCATCAGAATGTAATTTTGTCATGGAATCGATTAAACAATTGTTGTTGGCATCAACGAGCAATTTGAAATGTTTCAAAAAATCAAGGCCAATAATTGGGTTTACCACTTCAGCTATAATAAATGGCCACTGGAATGTACGGCGCAAGTTTAAATCCAAACTAATCAATTTTGTGCCAAAAGTTTTGATTTCGCTACCGTTAGCAGCAAATAATTTCAATTCGTTTGGACGAATGTTATCTAAACATTCACGTTTAGGAATAACACTAACGTCCGCGCCAGTGTCAACCAAAAAAACTAACCTTGTTACTTTATCGGCCAACATAATTCTGCTGACGTGGCGATCGGTTAGACCGTCTTCCAATCGCCCATTCAGTTTTCCGACTGGTTGTTTACATTAACTGAAAATGAACATGGTTGAACGCATTTTTTTGCCTTTTTACCAAAATTTATGTGATAAAAGCACAACCCGTTCGAAGGTTCCTTGTACCTCGAATATCCTGGCCTGCTTTTACTGCGGGACCTACTTCTACTGCCCGATTGCCTGCGTCTCTCAAAAGATCGCCCGTAGCCCCCAGATAACTGATTTACCCGCTCAGTTAATTCTGAAATTTGTTTTTGTAGGCTACTATGGCCGTTTGAACCAGCCTCTGCAAACGGCTGCACACTAACTGTGTTCAATGAACCCGGCGGCACTACTTCAATGACCCGGTCGGCAATTCCAGCCAAAGTGTCTAAATTTTCCTTTGAGGCGGCCAAAACCACCCTAACATTGTTAGGCAAACGTGAGATCCACAAAGTTTTAAGTACGCTGTCATTCACGTTTTTTCCAGCGAGTTCGCGCATATGTGAAAGTAACATTGATGGGCGCTGGTCGCCTAACTCAACACCTTGTAACAGTGTCCGCAATTTAGATTCTTCACTTTCAGAAAAAACACTAATCAGGCGCTGTTTTAAAGTTTCGTACTTTTCCCTTTGAGGTGGCTCAATAACCAAATCCTGTACAGATTCCAATATTCCGGATTCCATTGCCGATATCACATGGTTAAATTTTGTAGTGTCTTGTGCGATACTCGAAATACTGAATTGAGCTTCAATTTGTGCGAACCACAAACGCGGGTTATTTTTCCAAAATGGGGGTGCTCTAATTCCCACTCGTGCAACCTGAACTGCAGAACCCAAGGTTTGTGCAGAACTACCAGGATTAATATTAACATTCTCTGTTGTTTCTTCAACAACAGACATATTGAACAAACCCGGTGTAAACTTATAACCCAAAAGAACCTCTTTGAGAAATGCAGTATGAATATTGTCAAAAGCAGCTTACCTTTTGCTCCATCCTTCAGGCAATCCAAAAGTGGATTGATGCACGACCACTAATCGAAAACTTCAAAAAAGATTTCAAAGTTATCAAGAGATAGAAAGCATTGCTATCTCAAATTTAAAATTTTCCTAGCGCGCGTTGTTCGACCAGCCAGGGTCACCAATTTAAGGCGGCCTAAGATTTTAGCCTTAATTTTGATTATCTTCAAAAGGTGTGTCTGACTCCTAAATCCAAGAAAGGAACATGAATTTAATAAACTAACGTTTAATGAACAAACTTAACAATTAACATCAAAAAGTCAACTTTAGGCATAACAGAAAAGAGCAAAGACTGCCTGGCTGAAGGAACAAATTGGTCGTTGGACGATGGCCGGCACTCACTCCGTAGCGGCAGGAAAAAAAGGTAAAAGAGAAGAAGAGAGCGTCCTTGAAAATGTCCAAGTTTTTATAGTCGAAGTGGTGATGCGGCGATCACAGTCACAGTGAACGGGATGTCAAGTACGCCGACAGCAACGCCACCTGAGCCAACGAGTTCCGCAGGACTCGAACCACAATGGCCAGGTCGCCACACCTACAACAAATCTTGAAATAGTCCACATTGGCCGTCTACGATCTCTCCTATGTACACAACTTTATGGCTTTCCAGCTTAATGGGAAATAGGGTTTGGATTCCATTCCCACTAAGACCAATAAACTCCATTCAAGAACACACTCTAAACTAAAAAAAAAAGATATTTCCACTTACCCACAATTCCAACTCCTTCCCGTTTCATACTACTATTCTACAGCAAGCCCAGACGTAATAATTTGTACAGCTTTTCCAACAAAAGAAGAAAAAAACCGCCTTCCCACATTAAATCTCCGTCTGTCATTCGGTCTAGACTTCTTTCCCTGGTACTTCCCACATATGGACGATCAAATCACTATTGAGTAGGCCATTAAGTACTTTGAGCGAACGGCTAATATTTACCGATGGTTGGGAAGCATGGCCCTAGGGGGGGCGAGAGGACTGTGCAGTGTAATGCAGGGCCCGTGTCAAACATTCGGCGTCCCCAATTTCAATCTCTGCACTTATGGATGAAGGGGGAGGGTGGCAATCGATCTCCGGTGACACCTTGCGACAATCGTGCCCGCTGGGAATGCTGCGAGGCCGGTGGGCAATTAGCACGGAAGGGAATTGTTGGATGAGGGTATTCAACTGCCATAAAAGGGATATGTGAGGCACGACAAGATTAAATTACTTATTTTTTAATAAATAATAATATTAACTCGTATTTGAATGACGGTGATTGCAATTTCTAAAGGACATTTATTTGAAAATAATTCAGTTCATTTTAAGCTAAAATGTATCAGTATAAGGGAGCATTTGGAAATTTGTTTTCATAGATACTTAAAAGATACAGTTGAATTCGATGAATATGATCGCATTTGTCGTCCAATATCCGGTTGATAATAACAATTGGTTTTATACTGAAAAGTGGCAAACACTGTTGCACCAGAGTTTGCATAAAAATTACGAATATTTAGTCCATATTAAAGTATTTAAAACAATTTTCAAGTAAGTATTTTGCAACTTAAAACATTTTTATAGAAAAATACTAGAGAGGATCAAATAATGATACTAAATTAATGACTCATTCTATATGTTTATTAATTTAAATAGGCCCTTCAAACGGGAAAAAAGGATAGTTTTAGGGTATTTCCACCAAATTTTGATAACATTAAACGATATACTGATCACATAAAACGATATATTTTGCATTAATTTAAATAGGAGTGATCGGGACCAGTAAATTCCGATAATATTATACAATTGATAACACTAACCGTGATCACATTAAGCGGGGTCGACTGTATTTGAGAAAAGCTGTATGTATATTTCGCAGTAAACTTACGCCCAGTTAATTCCAGCCTCGTTTTGTTCATGTTTTCTTGTAAAAATTCCATACATTTTTTTTTATTTATGGCCGGCTCTTACACTCATTAACTTGCATGTTATTTAAAAAAGTAAAAGTTACAGTTATGTGACATAGTCAACAATTTTTGCGCCTATGTGCATGCCTTACCGAGTAGTATCCCAAGTTTAATAAAAGCCCCAGCGGTCCCCTTATTTCTCCTTTTTCAGCCTTATGCAACATTTATTTTTTTATCCTTGTTTGTATTTTTTTGTAAAGGAAGCATACCACTGTAAGTTAAATTTTGGGGTACCTTATGACAGTTCCAATTTTCTGTATGATAATTCATACGACGCATGCTTTATATGCAAATTATATTTACCATAACACTTTTACCATGAGAGTAAAATTTAATTTCATTAGTGGGCGAATTGCGTAACAAAGGAGAGAAACTTTTCGCAAAGATTTTACACTGATACCTTCACACATTAGCAGCTCCTAATTTTGTTTTTTAAGCCAGGCTTTATTAAATTAATTATTTTTTGAAGTAAACAAAAAATTCGTAATTTGTTATTCTTCAATTAATGGTTGTGTTCCATAAAAAAATATTAATTCCGAAAAGTCTTTCTTTTTCACTTATCTCATGAAATGATTCGTTTAATCCAAACCTAGCTCTTTTTACCTATTAAATATTTTTGTTCTCAAGTTTATCCTATATTTTTTTTTCAGTTTTTAACCATGCAAAATAATATACGTATAAAGAGTGCTTAGAAAGTAACTTCACCATTTCAACGGCCTCTAGCTACTATACCGTTCGTAGGAACTGAAGGAAATTTTGATTGAAAAGATATTTTTAGGAATGCGGATGAAAATGATATGGGGTAGAGCAGTTAAACCGTATCAATTACGGTTAAATTGAAAAAAAAAAACTTTTGAAAAATCCCAATCTAAACCCCCTTTTTTTATTCTAGTAATGTGATACCTGAAGTGAAAAAACAAAAAAGGCGGTGGAACGGTACTTGTATGTTGTAACCCGCCCCCTATAGAGACAAATAAAAACTGCTATGGAACATATCAGTAGCTCGTGGTCATTGCTTTTAAAAAGGCTTAGAAAAGTGAAAACAATCGAAGATGAAAGAAAAGCAACAAAGAGTCAAACACTGAAAAGGTTTCAAAAATTTTACGCATATGGGAAAAACTGAGTGAACAGAAAGCCTGTTGGGTTTCTAGAAGGAGTTTCGGTACGCAAAGCGAGATAAAAAGACGCTATATATACATGGGTTCAAGAAACTAATCCTACTTCTAAATTGAAGTTCTTAATGTCACTCAAAGTTCAGACACCTCGCTAGAAACTACTTTCTTTGTTTACACTCGGTTTGTTTCACCAAGGTCAAGTAACGTTGCAGTCTAGTATAACCATCATTTCCCATCTGCTAAAGTGTCATACTGTGCGAAGGAGGACACGTGGAAAATTTTTGAAAACGCAATAAAATATTTGACTTTTGTCGCTTAAATTTTACATCGCTCTGTAGTAAATTAATTATAAAGGTTTTACCTTATTTTAGTTTAAAACACTTAATGCATTGTAAATGAGATATTCAAAATCCTGTTTTAACTACCCAGCATTTGAAGCATAATATCAAAGAAACAACGGTTTTATTTTGCACGTAAAATGTTAAAATTGTACAATGTTTCGGAGATACTTTGATCCCCTTCGTCAGCAAGAATCACTGTTTCTTGCTGACGAAGGGGATCAAAGTATCTCCGAAACATTGTACAATTTTAACATTTTACGTGCAAAATAAAACCGTTGTTTCTTTGATATTCTGCTTCATAGTCCTGCACGGTGGATTTTATTCTCCTACGCAGCATTTATTCATAAAAATTTAATATGCAAATAAAAAAAACGTAAAAAAACTTCAGTTTTCATGAAAACTCTTACTGCATATAGCATTCAACGTTCAAATCTCCATTAGATTAACTAACGACTTGGAAGGAGCCTTTAATATTACTTGCCTTTTCAATGGCAAGGAATCTAGCTTTGTGTCCAGCGTGCCTGACTGTAACGCATTTAGACCCAATATTATCGTAGGGAATATCCCAATTGCAGGGCCCAATGATTAACCACCTGTTACGGAGCCGGACAGTAGTCCAACCCAATTCTGCTGGGCAATCAGAACAATGAGAATCTCCGGCAATTTCCATTTCGATTCTAACTATAATTAATCTAATACCTTTGTGAATATTCGGTGCATAATTGCGTGTTATTAGTCCAATTTTGCCACTAGCGTGTAGGATTCGCTCGTTTGTAAGATCATAGCCGTCCCAGTTTGAAAATAGCTTAACTTTGTTTTTTATTTGTTATTTGATATTTATTATGAAATATGATGCTTTGAAATGACGATTAAGCGGAAATCTACTTAAGTCTTAATTGATTTTGCACTGCTCAATCGCATCCATTATTTAAGGAATCTATTTAATAATTCTCTAGAGCCGAAACTATTGGTCGAATGTATTGGCAGTTTTTTATTAGGACATTAATGAAACTGAATTTTTTTTTAATGGAAAAGCGGTTTATTTTATTTCTCACCAGATGGAATTTTTTTCAGAGATCATCAATAACCCCTTAGGGAGATTTTAATCCTAACGATAAGCAAAAAACACTTTAACCAAAATTACTATCAAAGTTAAAATAATTCCAAAGAAAAAGCGAAACTCGTATTCATTTGCTATTTCAATTTCATATAGAATTTGACATTTATATGCCGTGTGTTCGGATTAACAGCTCCCTATTGGAGTACTTTTTGCTTCTATTAAAAAAGTTAAACATTTTCTTTTTTATGTTTAACTAAACTTTAATCCCTTTGTGATCTCCAAAAAATATTTAGTTTTTCAGTAGAGAATTTTAAATACGTTCGTTAAAATTACAGTCATGTAGTATAATAAAAATCTAGAATGAATATATTTTATTCAGATTGACCCATAAGGGGTAACTCTTCTAAGGGGTAGTAAAATAAAATACAAATAAAATAAATTTAAAAAATCAGTGTATAATGTTAAATAAACTATAGCCCATCTGATATCACATAAATAATGCATTATGAACACAATTCTAACACAAAGATCATGACTTCATTGCATAAAATACGTTTCAATGCAACATTCAACAGCCTGGCAATAAAGCTCCACGCTCTCATTATGCATAGCTTTATGACTTCACAGAACAGCGCTGCGTACTACTCCTGTATGACTACAACGAATCTCTTATGGGTTGCAATCGGACATCATGCGTAAACATGGATACGGAAACGCACCTGTGATCTTAATACGGCTCTAATGGTCACAGGAAATAGTCAATCAATCATCCATCCAATTCAACACATGAGCCTTACATGAGTGTACTTAACTAGGTTTGCACAGTATAATGCATTTCATAGCTAGCGCAACATGAGGCGGGTCGGCTGATCTGATGCACGATATGATATGTGTTACAAGATCTAAGTAACTGTTGAAAGATATTGATTAGTTTCTCTTTGGTTTATCAGCTTTTCCCAAAAAGGCCTTTTTGTTCATTAGATTGAGAAGTAAAAACCTTGAATGGTTTTGCAGATTTAAGATTTGATTTCCTTTAGAAATTAATTTGGGATATATTCTGTCTTACCTAATTATACCTTATTCTTACCTAATTCTGTAATAATCTTTGCCCATAAATCTTTCAAAGTAGTCTTTTTTAACCTACAAAATAGTTTTACCATCTACGTAGCACCCATTTCATATGATGTCGAAAATAAATATGGAAGACCATAGTTTATACTTTTACTTATGTCCATTTCCCACCAAAATGGCGATTGGATCACCATCTCTTGTATTTTTAAGATAAGTAAGCATTGGCAAATCATTAAAGGAAAATTTCGGTTTTCCCCGAGATTATTACACTGTAAGGTAGATGGGTAATCCTGGGGGGAAATGTGAGTACTTAAACTTGTTCCTTAAACCATCTTTCATCGCATTGTTCTGTTTTTCCCCTAGATCTCCATATCCTAAAAATCCCCGTTTTTCAACAAATAGAAGGTTAATTGCATGCATGAGTCATTGGAGTCATCCTACAAATGAGCTAAATTTGAACCTTAAAACCACAACTGAAGGATTATTATTCTATCTACCTTTGGTTTTCATTTTTTTTAAATGTGGGTTCATACATAAAAGCTACTAAACTTCATTTATTTTATGATTGATCTTTTGTAATTTGTTAAATCTGAGTTGTGATTCACACTACCCTTCCCTGTAGTGTGAGTCAGAACTCAGATTTTGCCAAAAACAGAAAATCTATCATAAATTAAATGAAATTTATTAACATAAAAAAAATTATTATTAAAACCAAAAGTAGATCTAATTTAATCGAATAATAATCCTTCAGTTGTGATTTTAAGGTTCAAATTTAAATTTTTTGTAGTGTGAGTCACGTATAGAATTACCCAAAAATATTTTTTCAGAAATACTTTTATCACTATTCTTAAATTGTTTTACACGTCACAAATCTTCAACCGCACAATTTATCCCGAATATCATTCAACTAAAAAATTAAAACATCAATTTTGAAACATCTCACGAATTCTTTGAAGTCATTTCTGAAAGGAAACCAACCTTAAAGCCACTTACCTTAAACAACTCTAGCTAATACTTTAATCAAATGCGTGTCTTCCAGGAACTATTCCACATCCTAAAGAATCTAAAAAAAAAAAAAGATCTACAGCACTCGCATAACATTTTTACAAAACAAATCCCCAACTTTAATCACATCCACCGACCGCGTCAATACAAGTTGATTAAAAACACAGGACACCATCGACATCATCTGAAAAGAACTTGGAGGGAGAGAGAAAAATACCTCTACATCTGTCTCTCTTTGGGAAACTTGAGAATTCGTTGCGATTCCTCAGTTTGATTACCTCTAGTTTAACAAGGGTAGATCCATTTAGTGAATGAGATTTTGCTTTTTAATTCCTAGTTCTAGTGCTACGTCAGCGTCTTGGAATTAAATCCTGCTAATCTTGTTACCCCATCTCATTACTGGCCATGTTCCTGATTAAACTCGTTTGTTATTCATTCACACTTTGCGGTTAATAGTACATTTGGTATACCTCTTGTTCTATTAGAATTTAGTAATGTAAGAGAGGAATACGTGACGGCACTTTTAAAACTGAATTGGATTAAATTTAATGAAGGGTTTTACACCCGCAGACATGTTGGGAAATGGTTTGTTTATTTCTTTTTAATATATGGAAACTGCAGAACGTTGATTACTCATAATTTTGGGTATGACTGGTAATCGACATTTTTGAATTACGTAAATACGTGATTAGCAAACCTGAAGCGAATAGATTATTGAACCAGACGTAATTAAACTTCGACGAAGGTTGTGTGTAGTAATAATTCTTAGATTGTTTTCTATTGTCATGTGGTACTTCAAATTAAGATGTATGTATATAAAATATTTAAATCGGGACATCTAATTGTTGGTGTCTCTATTTTACTTACCCTTCTTATGCCTCCATAAAATGTTTTCATTTAATCTGTTTTGTTTATTATTTTGCAATTTATACTTTCAAAAGTTTATTATTATAGGTGAATTGCCAACAGATAACTCCGTGATTTCGAAATTTTTCATTCGTATTTTCTTTTATTACTTTAATTTACTTTTTCTCTAGAGGCTATCTGATAAAAAAAATTACAGTTATCTTTAAATAATCACACAAAAAAACCTAATATAAATTCAAGCAAAAATAATTTTAAATATTTTTAAGAAATTAATGTTAAAGTGTATTAAACGTAAGAGTTATAGTCCTGTAAGTAAGGTGATAGTTTGTAGCATCAAAAATTTAAATATTCCAATGTAAAATGTAACTGTATGCCTCTTTTATTTACAGAAGGGAACTTAAGACCTAATTAACGAGGGGGAGCCTAGTATTTAAGGCATCAGCTAACCTTGGGCATCAGCTTCGGGATCGGAGCGTCCAGGGTTCGGTTCCCGACACCGCCTGAGACCCACCGAGTGTATGCGGAGTACGTTCTCATTAAATCTGTGGGTCCGAAAGTCCTGTGGTCGGTCATGGCGCAATTTACCACGGACCCAGGTCTTCTGGAGACTATTTCCATCCTCTTCAGAGACATGGCAAAATTCTGGAGGTGGCGATAGATAGTAAATAGTGGCAGGACCTATTATATCTCATGAGGCAATTTGTGCCTAAAATGGAAAGGTGTTTTTTTGTTTATTTATTATTATTATTTTTTTTAGAATTTTTAAACAAAATCTCGGAAAAACTGGTTCTGTAATATAACATTTTTAAGTAAACCTTTTTACAATGTCACATGTTACGGGCGATGTGATAAATCTTGAAATTATTAATGCCCGTGTGTTTCGGGAAAGGTGTGATAAGTACTCATTAATAAATGTCATTGAATTTATCACATTTTCAGCCTCACTTTGAGCCTTATTAACCTTTTACCTGCCGATGTTCCCAAATGGGAACATCACTTTAGGGAATTTTTTCACCACTTAATTTTTCATGTAGGAATCTGATACTTGGTAGTAAGAAACTCAAAGATAGGAAGTTATTTTACATGCAAAAGTTTTTCACGTGCAATTTAATCCTTTTTGTGGAATTTATATCAAAATAACAGATTTTTTGGCTCTTCCAAAAGTTGCACAAGTTTCAATTTATGATAAATTTAAATAAATTTAGTTTTAAATAATTATGCTGTGTTTAGGTAGCTTAAATACACATCTTTTCAATTGGCTTGGCAGAATAGCTCCATATTCTAATTTTGGAGAGTAATTACCAATTCAACGTATATGTTCCCAAATGGGAACATCGGCGTTTGGGGTATAGATTTTTAGGGGATTTTTATAACAAGTAAAAATTCAAGCTATTTCTTATTTTCTTTATTTTTTTGGACCTTTTCTGTCTCAAAGGATCTAAGCAGGTTAATTATGATGTTTTAAATTTCTAAATCGATAATTTTATTTTTTTTTACCAGATTTATGGAGGAATAAATGCGAAATCTTTATAACAGATTCCTACTTTTATATATTTTTCTAACTCCCTGACCGATTAATTTTCAGTAATTATTATTAGGGGTTATGCAAAGGGCATATTTGGAGTACTTCTGGGGGTTTGGGTACTTATTTTGTTCAAGTGCTCTTTTTTACATAAAATTTTAGGTATAAATTTGAAGAATTTTGAAAATAATGAAAAGTGTGTGCATCTAAAAACACTCTTCTAACGTAAGTTGCATGTAAAGAGATATGTTGGTTAGTTTGGAATCTTCCATGAGAAACGCAGCTTTAACAAATCAATGGAGATAGTTATGATTATCACTTTTGAAAGCTAATTAAATTTGAATGCAATTCATGGATTTTATGCTTGATATCCGGATAGAACAGTAATTAAAACTAATTTTTCACGCAGAAAGATAACTGTTTAGCTATGAAACGCATGGGAACATTCTTTCGTATTTTTTATACCGTAAAATAACCCATTGTGCAATAAAAATGTACGGAAAAGTGTCACGCATGTAATAAATATGTAAATTTTTTCTTATGAAAATCTATAAAATTTTACCCAATCGTCCAACCATGGGAATTAAATATGAAGAAACAGTCCAATATCATAAAAATGTTCAAAATTATTGAGTAGAAACCTATTTCAGTAGTTTTACTTGAACTAATTTTGAAATATATGCCTTTTGGAAATCCCCCTAAAAACTTCACTCCAAACGCCGATGTTCCCAAATGGGAACATCCTCAAAATCCTACTTAGGATTTTTTTTCTGCCAAAAAATGTCAAGATTGGTTTTAGTAATGATGAAACAAGCCATTTAAGCCAAAAATCTGAACCTTTAATTTGAAATTTGAATTGCGGCGTTTAAAAGGTTAATAATGTCCGGTTTATAACTCCCTTTTCCCGTAACTATAGTACATATTATTGAAGTATTATATTTGTAATGATTCTTTACTTTAATTAAAATAAATAATTAAATTTAATAAAATAAATCAAGTTTTTTGTATCACAAAGTTATTTTCTGTGGTTTTTTGTGTTTTATTTGTGTGGTGTTGATGCTATTGGTGGATGTTGCTGTGGCTTCTGTTATGTTTTTGGTATGTTGTTATATGCCCAATAAATTATATTATATTCTGTTCAATACTTAGGAACATATCCGTTTAAAACACTTCAAGCAAATTATTTTCCTCAACCCCCAAAAAAGACAAATTTCAAGAAAATTCCAAAAAAAAAAAAAATCATCTCCAAATAGATCAGAAAGATACCCAACCGAAATTAAAGGCGATCTAACTTTCGATCGAAGAAGAGCAACAAAAACTGGAGGGGCATATACATTTCCATCGAATCCCACACGAAAGAGCAGGATAGGAAATGGAATGAGACTCCCCAGCTGCGAAAATAACGTTAATAGATTCATTAGAAAAGAGGCCGTCCTCTTTTAAATCGCTTTTCATTCGGCTGCTCGATTGGCCATTAGGCGACCAGGTCACGCGCCAACCCCCCTCTCTCATTTGGCGAGGAAAGGTCCGATGCGGATTACGACAATTTTCTTGTGCGAAATCGCCTGTGGAGGAAGATTATCCCTGGTGAGCTACAAAGGGGAGCCCTAAGCGGAACGATCATTCGGAGGGGTTTAGCGGGGTCGAGATTACGGGCAGGTCGTTTTCTTCTTTTCGTGACAACTCGTAATAACGCTTTCCTGACAGGAGTTTTATTGGACTTCCACTGGGAGACTGTCTTTTGCTTTTAGCGGGACTACTTGTTAGAGATTCGTTGCCCATTTGGTAATTATGTAAAGTAGTTTCTTATAGATGAATTAATTTTCTTCATAGTATAGATGTTACGGGCAATGTGATAAATCGGGTATTATTAATAATGTCCGGGCAATGTGATAAATTCAATGGAATTTATCAATGAAATTTATCACTTTGCCCTCCTCCACATTGGTGATTATAAATAATGCCCGATTAATAACTTTGCCCGTAACATAGACACAGATATACCTTTGTTGTATAGGGCGCCTGCCCGTTTACAAGGTGTCGGTACATACAAAAAAGAATAAATACAATTTAGAAAGAAACACACGTATAAAAATAATAGAGACCCAAATTAACATAAAAGGAAAGACCAAGAAGAAATATAGAAAGAAAAAAATATGAGATCATCGAACTAACTCGATTCTGCTAGTAGATTTTGCCAGAATTTTAAGGTAGATATTGTAAAATAAAAAATTCTTTCTTACTGACTTTGAGTTAAAATGGGAGGGAAAGGTTTTAAACTGGATAAGTATTAGTTTTTATAGGGAGTATAAAGAGGGCAAGAATTAAATGTATGGTTCCAAATCTCATGTTCTTTAGTATTACAAAAAGTACTAATCTAAAAGTAAGTATTTCAAATACTTCGTTTCTGAAGATAATTTGACTTTGATTTAGGCTTAATTGGAAACTAAATCGTTTAATAGTAATATTTGAGGATGATTCAATATAGATTTTGGGGTAGGAAAAGTTTTTTAAGAATTTAGAGTGGGGAAAATAAGAGCTATTGTTTATTCCAGATAGGTCGTTTTGAAAAGTCTGATAGCTTAGAGTCTGTTACACTGAGGGGAGAAAATAGGAGGCTATATATATAAGGATCTTGTAGAAACAAAATGAAAGTTTATGGAAATAATTTTTAACCCAAAGATATATTAAATTACACTTCGCAATTTATTCCAAAATAGTAAGCCTAAGTTATTGTGATTGAATACCTACAACCACATAAATTCTCTCTGTGACTATAAAATTATCAAATTTCATATTCTAAAAAAATAAAGCGTTTTATCTTTGGTAAAAACCATCATATATTACGCATATCACCATTTTAGAGCACAGCAATTTATTTTCATGAATACGCATTACACTTTTATCTGACACTTTAAAAGCATCAAACATAATATTACTTATTTTTTGTGGTAGTTAAAGTCAGTTACGATGTATTTTAAGTGCATGACTTGCCTTTTATCATTAAGAACATTCTCGTTTTTGTGTTGTTTTCTTTTAAGAAAGAAAAAGTAAAAAGTGTAGCGTGTTTATGCGAGATCAACATGTGTTTTTCTACAGCGATTTCTAACAAGATAATTTTTGGATTTCTAGAATTTCTTGAATCTACTGTGGGGTATACATTTGTCTCCTTATGTGGTTGCCAAAAAAGGATATCTATTGTGTTAGAAATATTTTTTATAAAGAAAAAAAAACATTTTATTTAAGTTATCTAAAAAGTGATGTAATGCTCCTTCGTCAAGACTTTTTTTACTAGGTACTTGGGTTCAAAATTACTGCACATTTAAAAATTAAACTGTCTTCTTCTAAGCTCTGTCCACACTGGTTCAATTTTGGGGCGAATATCACTCTCAACACATTAGCTATGTTCACTTTTGTTCGCTTTTCAAGTGGTGCTCTTACTTCTTTCCACTTTATCCTTTCAATAATTTTTTATTAAACCAGTGGACACAGTTTTACAATCTACATAAAAAAAATTACAGTTTTTAAACCGGTTTCATAATCACAGCTTATAATAGGAAATATCTATAATGAACTCACACATGAGGATCTGGACTTCAGTACAGATAATAGAACGGGTCTCATTTTCAAATTGAATAAGGCACATTTTAACCGGGAAAGCAGATAACATTATTTTTAACAGGGTTGAGGATAGATGGAATGGTTTGCCGGAAATGATAGTTAGTTCCACTGCAGTAAAGGAGTTGACAAATTCTGAGAATCCGGTAGCTTGAGTTAAATGGACCAACCTTGCTGGGCTTCACGCCTGAAGCTGGTCTTCAATATTTGTAGACGTCTACAAAAAATGAATAAATGACTAAACACCGCTTTGCAACCTACATCAAAATTTCACAGTTTTCAAACCGGTTTCATAACCAAGCAGCTTACGTATAATACTATAAAAGATCTATATAGTATATAACGAACTCCTACACACATCTACAACAAAAAAAATAATAATAAATGGCTAAACGTAACAATCCCAACATCCTTAACTACAACAACGCTCCATGAATCGCATTTCCCAAGCCCATGATAAACGATTACAAAATCCACTCTCTCTCCCTCCACATAGGCCACTTTCAACTCCATTTTTCCCTGTGCGTTGCTCGGAATTCGGGACCATTAACTGCAGTGTCAGGGCCGTAAATAAATGTATCGCGATGTTCTTCATTAATCCTGAGACGACCAATATATCCGTCTTTGTATCCTCTCATACTTGTAGCCGAGTCACTTGCTTCAGTAATTGGAAACACAAGAAAGCACTTCCTGCTCTTAAGTCAGTGTATTGAGGGGAAGATGAGCTATGGCGGGTGTATCTATCTGACTGAGTCTTTTACGAGTTTTGCATAGAGGCTATTTGGATTTTAATGTGCTGATCAATGAGTGAAAGGGATTGGGCGGCATTAGTCATTGAAGCGATCTTCACTGATTTAAGGAGCTAAAAGCGGTATTTTCCCGAGGGAATGGGATTGTTGAGTTACAAATGAGTAGTGTTGCAGATTTTGTGTGAACGGTGCAAACCTCTTTATACACGTTTTTATCGTAATTGGAATGCATTTTTTTTAACTTCTCTTTAGATAATTCAAAATCGGGCTCCAAACAGTATATTTCACTAAATTTTAATGATTTATTCAATATTTAAAAATTGAGGACCTTACAACAACAGCGAGCTAACTCTACTGTAAAGTTGTTGGAGTTCGCTTCTTATATTTGCTCCAGGTGTCATTTATTAGACCAGGTCATACCAAATATGCCGAATTTACTTAACTGCAACTAGAAATAAACAAAATTTGACCATACATGACAAAAATTGGACGAATTTTGAACGTTTATGCTGCTTGGGTAGGAGTCTGACCACTTATCCGGGATATTTGTCTAGCATCGCAGAGTCCTCTCTTGCGGAAACGATAAAGATTTGGGCCTACTTCCATGCCTACTTCCTATATCATTCGGTCTAAAATTGTAATTATATTTTTTCCATTTCAAACGTCATCATTAAAATTGTGTAAATTTTTGGTTAAATTATGTTAACTGTCCTAGTAAGTATCGCCAAGCTGTTTTAGGCCCTAAATATTCAAATACCACCATTATATCCATACATTATTACATTCATACTATATTATTACCGCTTATAGTTTGATAATTTTGGCGATATTCCGCATTTATAACAGATTGACAATATTTAATGGGACAGATATCGGAATTGAACCATATTCTTTTCATTGCTTTACTTTTATCACATCTCTTTTTGTTTTGTCCTTTTGTTATTATCTTTTGTCTTTGTAATGAAAATTTCAGTGTTTTTCTCATCTGCCTTTCATCCTTTAATGCAATGCACGATACGATACTTCAATATCCCAGCTCTCACCATATGTCACATTCAATTCTATTCTAAATTCACAATGAAACAACAGTACTACTCGCATTCGCGACATCTGACGTTCATGAAAAATTAAAAACTTCTCTCTATTCTTATTAAATATCACAATGCCATTCGAGGCGGTGAGCTTTTCTCAGAAGAAAAAAATTAAGCAAAAGAAGCATCATTTTGTAACAAGCTTTGTTTGAATTTAAAAGTTAGAAGGATGCTGCCAAAATTGAAAACATCGCTTTCGTATGAAACGCGATTCTCCGGGATATTGGATTCCCTTTCTAGCGCAGCTCTCAAAATTTAGATTAAGTGAAAGGCAATAATACTACACAGCTTCGCATACACGGCTCCTCGAGATCGGATTGGGAATCTTAGTCAAAACATAAGTACACGGCAAAATAGAATTTCGAACATAAAGTAAACAGTGTCGAGTCATAATTTCTTTCTCCTTCTCCGTGCTTTTCAATCCGGAAAAATCGATTTTGAGCACAGGGAAAATGGAATGAGAGTCAAAAACAAGGGCGTGAAAGAAGATGGTTGCATTTCATGTTCCCCAAAATTGAAATGATGTGTAAAATTGAATAAAAGGAAGTCGATTCTACAAGATTTTAATGCCTTTTCAGTCTGATAACGTATTCTCTTTCAACAAAAACGGCTTTGATCTGAAATTTTGTCTGAAAAAATCGATTTGAAAAGGCACGGGAGCTTTCCCCTACATAGATTCAAAAAATGAGATCTACTCTCATGTAAAATGTAAACAGTTATATTTATGACCTGGGGTATTTTCTTTGACTATCTTAACTATTTTTTAACGGTTGAATTTTTGAGAAGATTAAATATGTTTTTCATTTTGTATGCACATAAAGCGCATTTTTAGATATGAAAGGGAATTTTATAAAAACTACTGAGGAATACAAATATTGTAAGGGTTTTTTTACGACTACTAGACAAAACAATTTGGAAAATAAACTTAGTTTAAATATTATTAAAAAAACGTCACATATATATATTCCACTCTTTTCGAAATACTTAAGTATAATTTATGTTCCAGGTAATTTATAAATACTTAAATCTATTCTATTTAACTCATACATGAATTAAGTATAATATGCATATACACATCTTTTCAGAGTTTTTATTATTATTAAGGAAAATCCAAACACTATCTAGATTTGATTTTGAACTTCCTACCCCAGCCGAGGTACTTTTTCCCATTTTCCTCTGACAAAAGGGACATTTTTACATCCCCCACCTTTTGGGCTTTTCATAGTTTCAGGCAGGCAGGTGTCAAAGAATAAAGGTCAAAGGTACTTCAAAATCAACTCTGATATTCTTGTCACATCTCGGTGATTTTGTCGTTTTTTGGAACGTAGACCATTTTTAAATATTTTATAGAACATGCGATTTTTTTTATTTGTAATTTTGGAAAGGGGAAGCTTATAAGTAACTATGATATAAAATTTTATTCAAATGTTCTTTAAATGGTTTTAAAGTAATGATAAAATCAACCAACGTAAATAAATGTTAGAAAAATTTATTTTGCTTTCGAAATATATTATTATTTTCATTGAACTGTTAACCTTTTGTAGGGATTTTATCTGTATCTAAGGCGGTTTTTAGTAATGGGGTCACGTGATTGCAAATGCTCCAATAGAAGAATTCCACGGCCAGTCATTTTCTGTAACTGCTAACCTTCTGTAGGCAAAAAACGGTAACCTTCTGTTGCTAAGGCCGTTGTTAGGTCCGAGTCATGTGATTGAAAACACTCTATTGATACGTTAAAAATTTATGCTAACTATTTCTGATTTGGTTTTACTAGTAAAACTCAAACTTTATATAACTAATGTAAAACTTTCCAGACTAGACCTTTGTCGATTTGTTTACTTGATAGGTTAAGTAAATCTTACTTATCTTTCTTACAGGAACTTGAAACTAACAGGTGAAAATACATTTTTCTTACAAATTTTGAAATGATAACATCTCCTGATGTATTAAAAAATAGTAAATTTCAAATTTATATAGAGGCATGTGCCAATATTCGTGCTCTAAAGAAATAGGATAAGTCAAGTAAATGTATCTTTCAGCCCCTTTTTAACCGACTGAGCTAAACTTTCTGTTACAAAAGTTTTCTGCTTTGCCAGATAAAGAAACATTGATTTTAACGATGAACCCAAGAAATAAAGTGATCCCAAGATAATCGATTTTCCCGTTGTATTGACAATCAGAAAACGATGCTACTACCAACGTCATTTATTTTAGTTTGCCATTTCTTTTTTTTTACAACTTTCATGGGTTGAAAACCATGAGCGATGATATCGAATGAAAAGAAGCCCTGGATGTTTGGAGTTTTCTATCGTTGAAAGTTTCAAAGATGAATGTTGTAACTTTCGAGTAATAGATTGTTCTAATTTTACTCCAGCAAATGCTCTCAAAGATGTATTAGATGTACAGGTACTCGCGCACAGCTGTGTAGTTTGTGAAGACCTCATTTATCTTTATTCGCCAAAGGGAGATTGTTTTTGATTGGCATAAATCTTAGAAAGTGATCTTCAAAGATAATATTTTCAAAGGAATGATTGAAAGAAGATGGATTTCAAATAAATATAAAGTAATATGAGAAAAGGAACACAGTTTTGACTAGGATTTTGTACTTTTTGACTTTAGTAGTAATTAAATAGGCTTTATTTCATTTTAATACTTAATTTCTACTTCAACATTGCTAAAGTTCCTTAGATATGTAGACTGTGAGTTTCATATTTTGAACATTTGAATTAGCCGGCTAAATTTAAAAACATTAACAAAATCAATTCAAACTTATCTTAGCTAACTTAAGTTTATCTTAACAACATTCTACCAAGTCATTTTCTAAGATCTCATCTAATAGGTATATGTACATTTCTCTCAAAAATATTTTAAAACACAAAAAAATAATTTGTATAGTTATTTCAGAGAAATTTCATCACATCTTTTTATATACTGTGAGGTGGGCTAATTTAAATTATTAAATACTATATTAAAAAATAATTACGTAATTCATTGATGATCACATCCCATATAATTTACAAATGTTTCTCAAATTTAAAAAAAAAAAATCGTAACTTTATTTATAAGTTTTTCTTAAATATATTCTTAAAAAGTATAAGTATAGTTCCAATACTTTTTTAAATACCATCCAAAAGTTTCTATAATATTATTTTTTTTAACGCAGAATAAAAATACATTAATAAAATTGAAATATCACCTGGGATCAGTTGTGATCCTTATAGGTGAGTAAATAAATATGTAAAGTAACTTAACAAAATAAAATATATAGATAATAGAATACACAAATGAACAACAAATGAGCTAATACATATAGCAAAATAAGTAAGGAATTAAAAAAATAATTAATATCGTGGCAAACAAGGTGTCATAAATATATTTTTTTTTCTGTCATCAACTAACTTCACGTAAAAACACAAAAATTATTTTCTTTTAAAAATACGTGACCAAATACATATTAAACAAGAAAAATTTGAAAAAAGGAATTTTCTCAATTTCTTTTTGAATATATGTTTTGATGCGCTATTTTGAATATCTACAGGTAATATATTAAAGAATTTAGGTGCTAAATAAATTAATTTCCTTTTTGGTTTATTTTAAAAGCGTTTCTATGATGATTGTTTCTCACAGTTATTTTAATCCTATTTCTCTCTCTTCTAAAAGTTTAAACGATAGCAATAACAGTTAGTATAAACAAATTAATTTTCATAAAACTATCCTGGACTCAAGTAAACAGAGAACGAAGATTAAACAAAAATATCCCAAATCCCTATGCAAATGGAAAGTTCCCAGAAATTTATTAGTTTATACACTTAAGGGAATCCTTAATTCTCCGCAAACAACATTTACACTCTAATTTCCCCTGACGTGATGTTTGCTCTTTTTTTTCTCACTCCAAATTTGACGTTATTTATGGATAAAATTGAATAACTGCGCAAAGGCGGAGAAATTATTAGCGATTCCGCTCGGAAACGTGGAAGAAAAATAACCTGGATCTCGATACTTTCCCGTAGTAAAGGATTTTACGAAGTAACCGTGAACGTTTTCCTTTTGAAGACCACAGTCGAGCCACGTAATACGTGCGTGCTGAGGTAGTACAGAAGGAAGCTTCAACTTCGGAAGTGGTTCAAGATGAAGATTAATATTTCAACGAGGGAACCAAATGGGAGCAAACACGAAAATGTAGTGATATCTGTTTCTGTTCTGTGTGAGTGTAGCGGGGCACGCGAACTCTGTAATACTGCGAGTTGCGGATCCTATAAAAGAAAAGGTTGAGTGAGCATAGGTTGAGAAAAAACTGCACTAGTATGAAAAATTGGAAATATGCTTGGCGGTTTGAATAGACAATTAAGAACATCCAATCAATGATAAGTTATTAAAGTTAAGCTTGTTCTTTTATGAATACCAGAATGTTATAGCTTGTAACATTGTCATATTTTCTTCATTCATTTCTAAGCTGCGTATAACATATTTTATAATTTACTAGCTGATATTCTCGACCTTGCTCGGGTGGAGTGTAGGTACTATTTATTTTTTAAAGTTTTCTCAAGTTACACATCTAATTTTCTGTATTAGAAATTACTAATTATTCCGGTATCCACGGTTCCTTTTTCATATCCCGGTGTGCCCGGTGTCTGGTAAAGCTGTATAACATATTTTGTATCATATTTTATAATTTATGATGAAAAATCCAGTTCCAATTTTTTAGCTGTTTTTTATTTATTTTTTCTGAAATGGTATGTGTTAAAAAAGTCTACAAATGTTGACGTGACAGGGGTGGGTACAGTACACGTTTGATCTTATAAAATGTATCTTCCATTTTTAATCATATTGAAAAGTATTTGACAAAATTAAGTAGATTTTTAATAAAATAATGTATTTATTACTACTAAAAATATACATAAATATTTACTTCGAAAGCCTAGCAGTTTTATAAAATATACTTGTAAGGCTTTTAGGGATTTGTTATGGAAAAAAATTTCAATAAAATCTTTCATTCAAAGATAAAGGATGTCTCTTTAATACTTAAACATTCCTTACGATAACCATAATATGAAGCATATTGCCACACACACAATTACGCATATAAATATTTTCGTTATTTAGAAGTAGGCCTGGATCTCGTAAGTACCTTATTATATACCATTTCGTATAAACCAATTATAAATTTTCTGTTGGGAATTTTTTACGAAAAATTTAAGCATAAGTAAAAATATAAAAGTTATCCAATCCTAAGAACTATAATTTATTTTAAAATTATATGTTTCTATCATTATGAGATTTTACAAATATTTTAAGCATGCAATTAATGTCTACTAATAGTTATAAAGGATTGAAATATACCTAAAACTATTCCGTTATCCTTTTGTATCCCTTATCTCTAACGAAATGAAAGAAGTATTTTTGGAGCAAACGTTCATCATTCAAAACATTTTCAATAACTTACTTTTAAAATTTATATTGAATAAATAAAATGTGAACTATATGCAAGATTTTTCGGAATTAAATTTCGAAGAACGATTTTTCGGAAAGATGAAATTCTTTTATAGAATCTTCAACATCAAAACTATTATTCAAACTATACGAATTTCAGCAACATCTCTTTGCTTTTAGCACAAAAGTACATGAAAATTCATTTTGAAAACGTGTTATTGATTTAGTTTTATCATTTTATTTGATATGTAAATAGTTACCAAAGTATGATTTACATTTTCAAACTTTGCATACTTAAATTTTGAACTTATAACATTCATTCTCATGAATAAATAGTTTCGTTCCAAAATTACTCGGATTACTTATTGTAATTTTATTTTTATAACAATCTGCGTAAATTAAACACGTTTTACTGTTAGAGTTATTCAGAATGTGTCATCCTAAATCATAAAGTATTCTGTTAAACCTACTGAAGAATTTTAATACTGTAGATATTATTTCAAAAATATTTGTATTTAATTATAAATTAATGTAACAGAAATACATACAGATAAAAACGCATACGCGCACGCCAAGCGCATAAAATTTTAGGATTTTGAAGAAAGTCTTTAAATAATTTAAGTTTTTGATGAATAAATTAATTTTTTTCTCATTCTTAAAAAGCATTATCACAGTACCTAGATAAATATTGTGACTGCAAGTGTGCATTCAGTCACAATTTTAAAGAATTTGGAGCACTTATTTAATCTCCAGAAAATATTTAAAGAAAATTTTGTGTGCTGAAAGGGTTTTTTTTATTATTTATCCAAGTCTGTACAGAGGATTACAGATTATGTTAAGCAGATTCTACACCTGAAATAATATTAATATGAAGTTAAGGTTTTTTATGTGCACTTGGCATACTTTGAAAATTTTCATCTAGAAAAGATTTGAAATCTAACAGTTTACTTACTTTTCATTGCACTACTTTCTACATTTTAAGAATAGGCAACAAATATTTGAAAAACTAAGGTGGTTTTGAATGCGATAAAAATGTTCTTTATAACCATTTAGATTATTATTTTTTTAATTTTCAAATTTCTTGACCTGAAAGATTGAATTAATTGAAGTAAGAATTAATTTCACAACAAGGTTTTTCCATCTTTTATGCTTTTCTACCAGATAAATTGCATTTTATATTTTTCTACTATTTTTGTCTAAGTAAATCCCCGCTTTTCTGGCCTTTTACCATATAATTTTAATAGTTAGTGTAATATAACAAACACCTTATTCTTTTTATAACTATCCCTTAATGTATATTAAGAAAATATAGTGTCTTAGAAAAGTTTGATAATAGCTAAGTATCAATTTCTTCTGATTTTAAAGAATGAATGAATTCTACATATTGTAAGGTGAACTTTGTTTTATAAATCACTTGATAATCTATTTTGAAATATTTCAAGACATACAACAAGGTGTTTCAGGCTAGATTCCTAGTATGGAATATATAAAAATGCCTAAAGAATGAAAGCATGGCGTTATATCCGGTGTATGGTAAAAAAGGCTATTTACAAACATGAACAAAATTTATTTTTATGATCTGCAGAATAAGATGTTAAAAATTTCCACGGCACATTTCGAGGCATACATTCTACATGACGGTGTACTTTTCCCTCACATTTTTCCGAAGAAATTTTTCTCAACAACTATGAGTTGTAGAGGAGGTATTTTGTTATGGGGGAGGGGATATCATTCTTTTTCTATTCCATTCAAGGAATCTGGATGTGAAGAGTTTGGGCGTACTTAACAAAACGCGCTGTACGATACACCTCTTGGGTGACAATACCTTAAAATGTCGGTTTCCGTTTTTGCCACACCTAAAAGGTATTAGGTAAAAATAACATTTAAAATAGAAAGTAAATAAAAATTCATCCTAAAAACAAATCCCCTTTGTAAACCAAACATTTCAATCAATTGCCCTACACTCCACGCATTGAGAAACCACTGCAAAACACGACAATACCTATCTTTTTCTATACGACGATATAAAATCCGCCTAAAGAACCACAAGTTTATTCCCCGGGAAAAGAATAATAATAATAATACAAATTTCTTTGCTCCTTCTACCTTCTTGACCACAAAATGCCAATATCGGTCTGTGAGAGAAGGATATTAACGACCCGGAGAATTGAACACTTTGGGCGACCTTCTAGGAAAGTGCGTGGGCTTCCTTCATCGGAAATCTCATTTCTTTCGCAAACACATTGTTCGGATTATGCTCCGTCTCTTTGTACGGTGCTGTGTAATACCGCGGTATTTACCGGAGCGTAAACCGTAATTCTTGTTCTTTTGCGGTGTCGTTGAGTATAACCAAAATGAGTATAATAAAAATCGCACATCACTACTTAGTGTCCGTCGCACTTCTTTGGGTTGTAATCGGTGACAGTGGCGGATCTATGGGGGGGGCTATAGGGGCTATAGCCCCCCCCTTGGGACTTAAGTTTACACTACATAAAATTGAACTTTTTCGAAAAAAAAATTAAGTCTTTAGAAAATTTTGTTTAAATTTTCAAAATTTTTAACTTTTTTTCAGTTTTTTGTAGCCTTTTTCACAATTCAAAGGGTCTACAAAGCATTAAGCCCCTTCCAAGATCTTTAGCCCCCTGCATTTTTATAAACTCCATTTACTATTTAAAGATTTCTAGAGGTTTTAGCCCTTACAAATTATTAGCCCCCTGCATGTTTGAAGGTTTGATTCGTAATTTAAAGGGCCCAATGAGCTTAGCCCCTAAAAGCATTAGCCTCCTAGCGTTTTTTTGTTTGTATACAAATTAATGAGCTTAACAAGCTTTAGCCCTATGAAACATTAGCCCCCTCCATGCTCTTTAATAGCCTTTACAAAGCTTTTAGCCCTCTTGCGTTTTTAAATATATATTTGGTTCACTATTTAATGAGCTTTAACCCTTATGAATCCTTCCATGATCTTTAGCTCCTACAAGGCTTTTAGCCCTGAGTTTGTGTAGATTCAATTCACAATTTAAAGGGGCCAATGAGTTTTAGCCCCCATAAAGAATTAGCCTCCTTGCGATGTTTTATAGTATTTAGTTCGCAATTTAATGAGCTTTAGCCTAAAAGCGTTAGCCCCCTCCAAGATCTTTAGCTTTCAGCACTTTAATATAAATGCGATTCAGAACTTGTAGATTCCAATGAGCTTTCTAAGCCTTACAAAGCATAACCTCCAAAATACTTAGCCCCTTACATTTTTATGGATTTGTTTCACAACTTAAAGGTTATGAGCTTTAGCCCCTCTGTAAGATCTTTAACTCCCTGGTTTTTATAAGATTCACTTTTAAAAGTGTCTACTGCGCTAAGTCTCTTACAAAACATTTACTCTGTGAAAATAGAGACGGGGTTAGGGGGTTCAAACCACCCCCATGAGATTCTTATATCTTACAGTTTTTTTCCTTTGAAAACGAGTACAAGAAATCATCTTTTTCGTGTGACATTCAAAGGGTCCCAAATGACCAAAAATGAGTCAAAACACAACTTTTAGGGTCAAATTTTCAAAAAATTTCTTGGGGGAGGTTCCCCCAAACCCCCTTTATGCATCGGGATGGATGTATTATTCGCTAAACATTGAAATTAAGTGCACGAAAATTCACATTTGATCTATATTCTTAGAAAAAAAATATTTGACTCAATTCATCGTAAAAAACCCCCTCCCGGTTGACACACCCTTATTAATATTTTGATATATTTAATGATTAACTAATTTAATTTTCTAATTAATTAGTTATATTTAACAATACTAGTCATTTACATTCAACACTGCCCTCAATATTTAAGACATTAACGAATATTGTAAAAAGCACGGCTTGTTACTTCATTATCATCCTCAATCAGATTAAGTTAGCCCCCCCCTTGCTCATGTTCTAGATCCGCCACTGATCGGTGATGAGATTAAGTGTAGTTTCGTGTATTATTTCGCACTCGATGTAGTAATGATTAATAATTTTTTTTTTTTATGTTTTGAAAACGGGGTTTCTTGTGAAGGGCGACGAGGGTAATTTTCGTTATTTTATGGGCAGTGATGTGTAAAATGGAATGGATAGTACGTCTGTAAAAGAACTTAGGTTCTTTTTAAAGGAACTCTGAAAACTCAGAATAAATTTATTCCATGTATTTTTGCGAATAAGAAAATTTTCAAACATAATCTCAGTACATCAAATATGGGACTCTTCATTTTGTGGGGGCGGGGTAGAAAAAATAGTTTTGTCTATTTTTTTATATTCTTGAAAACAAATTTAAGATAATTAAAGTGTAATCAAAACTTTTCAAAAATTGAATTTGAAACCATTTTCCCAGTTAGCATGAAACCTTACGAGAACATTTTATTTGAATTGGCATAGGCTTTAAAAATTAACGTTGGCCTCAAAAACCTCAGAACTGATATTGCATCAAAGTTACTTTTGCAAATATAAGTAATATAACCTTGCAACACTGTTTGCATATAGTTCTCAAAACAAGTATCAGCGCCATCTAGCTAGTGTTGCGTAAACTAAATGGAGAGAGCGCTCCTATTGGCTCGAATCACATACTGACGCATGCGCATTGCTGCTCATCTGGCAATGACAGCGCGGAGGGATCCAGTTTAGCCAGCCTTGCAACGTCTTTCCCACCAATTTCGTGTTTCGTTTTTAGTGTTCTGCCTTCTGCGTCTACGTGGAATTGATTCATCTCAACGATCTAGGTAATAATTTTAGATTATTTCGAATTCAAGGTAAGTTATTATTTCCTAAACATTCCTCCCTGTGAAAATATCTATTCATTATCTAACACTGTGTGGTGTTGAACTTCACCACATCTTAATTGAATATTATTTGGGTGCTTATAATATTTATAACTTTTAAAATTCCCGCTTTGATTCTTCAGGCATTAAGCATTTTTCTCTCCTTTCCCATCTCAAACTGTTCGCTTTTTGTATCACGCGCTTCTCATGAATATTTCTGAATCGTAATTATAAGATTGCTTCGGCCGATGGTAACAAATCTATTAGCACTCCCATGCTTTCCTCCTCGCTGTCGCCGGGCAAGACATAACTTTCCCATCTCAACGTAATCTTTACTATCGCCAAAATTCAAAATTTAATTGTGATAATTCCACACTCCGGTAACCTCTCCTACCTTTTCTTTAATTAGCTTTTGGCTAATTGTGGTTTTATGGCGCTCGCCATCTTAGGTTTACAATACATGTATTTAACCCTGTGCACACGTTTTTTTAGCTCTCTCTCTCTCGCATTTTTAAACTCCTCCCTCTCTTTTTTATTCTCCTGAATCTTTGCTGCTCCGGTCCCTAACATGTAGTGATTGCCGGTATTTCTCGGAGACCCAGGTGGGTCTGCCGAGGCGTTTTTTTGCGGAGTGCTCGTGCGGTCCAGTCCGCGGCTCCATGCTTCATCATTCCATCTCCCAAAACAAACATCCCAAAATTTGTGACAATCACCGATATGTGACTTTCACCGTGATTTGACCTGATGAGTCGACAAAACCCGTCATCAATTACAAAATGTGTTCCCAATAGTGTCTCATCGCAAAAACTTGTGTGACATGCAGTCTAAAGTGTCAACCATGCAACTTTGAAATGTGTCCAATTTGTTGTGAATTTCCAGTGCAGTGCTATTTACATACTAGTGTCTTCAGTTAAAAATAAATGAGAGATTATAAGTGAAACTTGCATATTTTATCGACTAGCCAATACACTATTTCTGAAATTTTTAAGCCATCAAGACAGGACTTCCTTTTTAAAAGGTATGGACCTCCTTCTCCTACAACTTTATCATTCTTCACCCAATCAGAAGAAGAACTTCAACGAACCTGGGTTTCTCTACATGAACTACCTATCTCTTATAAACACCCTTCGTTTGATTTTGATAAAAAAAAACACTATACCTTCACCGAGTCTAGTTAGGGCTAACTTTAAGAGAACTCAACTGTCGTTATTTGCTAGGTTTTTCTGTTATACTTAATTTTTATTGAACTTATAGATTACTTCCCTGTGGAAAGAAATTCTCAAGCTCGCACAGTTAGAGGAGAAGGAGAAAGAAAAATAAAACAGATGCGACATGAGGGTCAATCATCCGCTAAGTTTGTCAGCCCTCAAACACTAAATAGCTTTAAAAGTAAGTATATATTTAATTATTTTTAGAGTTTACACTAAACATTACCAAAGTTACCTGTTAATTGTATTAAGAGAACATTTTATTGACTTGCTTAGTCTTTCGGACCATGAGCTTTTTTGTCTCGTACTTCTTAATGTTCATTTCTTATTTATGTATTTCTTTATTTGTATTCTGTATTTTTTTTGTATTTGTAATTTGTGCACTAAGTCATACACGACAACTACAACTATCCCTTTTGCTCAATAAAATTGCGGCGTGATTTTTTTAGGGAAAGTAAACATTTTTTCTTAAGTGGCTGATGGTCCGAAATCCAAAACAAAAATATAATTAATTAATTTACTAATTTTATTTATGTTTCAAAAAAATTCCCCTCCCCTTAAAATTTTAGATTTTTTTTACCTGTAGTTTCGTTTGTAGAGAATTTTTTAAAGTAGGTATGCTATTTTATTACCACCCTGTATCTTTTACGCATAAAATTTTGGATTTTTTGTTTCAGCTTTTTTGGTTTTTACCAAACTCATCCCTGTTTATAGCTGGCAATATAAAAAGTTGTATTATCAACAAGTGCTCTACATTTCTTTGCAGTTTTGTGTTTTTCTGAGTAATTTTTCCTTCCATTAATTTTTGGTTACTTTACAGGGAGAAGAACCTTAATTAACTCCTTCCAAGAACATTTTTTGTGTACATATGTGTACAAGAATTTGTATTTTGTAATTTGTGTGTGTATTTTGTGTACAAGAACTATGAATAATCGTATGGAATAATCTTTTTTTTGTAAATATTTGGATATTTTTGTATTTATATTACAATCAAGAACTTTATGGATAATCGAGATTTGTGATATTTATCAGAAATAAATATTTATATACATAATTTTTCTTTCTTTATTTGTTGTAATAATCATCTGGGTAGAAAATATGCCCTTTTCAGTTCTTATATTTTATTTCAGCTTTACTTATCAGTTCACTAAAAAATATCTTGGATCTTATTTTATATTGAAGATAGCAGGAAGTTCTTGTATTTTTAAAAACTTAATTCAATGTTACAAAAATTTAGTCAATTTATTTATTTGTATGTTAAATAAAAATCTGTTACACTTTAGTTTTTACCCACATTTTAACTCTTGAAATTATGGTATTACAATTTCTGAGATTACTTTTTTTCTTTCAAAAGATGCAATGATGTATAATCTCAAATGTAAAATATTCCTGGAAGTTTTTTGAAATGAATATTTTCTGCAATAGTTTCTTTATCATACCAAAACAATTCTGCAAAATATAAAAAGTTGTTTGAAAGTGTTTTACTACAAGTAACAAATTTCTCTAAGTTAAGAATTTAATTTAGTTAAACTTATCAATCTCTTTATTTATTCTTAATATTTAAAAGCTTTTCTTGTCATTTATTTAAAAGTTTATACCTAGCAGCTGTTTTTTGTGTATGATAAAAAATATTGCTAAAAATATACACTTTATACAACCAACAGGAATATTTTAAAACAGTCTTTGTTTCCTTACATGTTGTGAAAAGTATTCCAAGAAATTATATTAATATAATACACTAATATTAGTGTGAATACTTTTCAAACAAAAACTGTTTTAAAATATTCCTGTTGGTTACATAAAGTGTATATTTTTAGCAATATTTATCATACACAAAAAACTGCTGCTAGGTATAAACCTCAAAAAAAAAAAAAAAAAAAAAACATTTCCAGACAATGATTAGCTAACCTTGCCTAAAGGTTCCTCATACCTTATAACAACCTGAAATAGCTTAAAAACAACCTGAAATTAACCTCATTTAATTGTTGGATGTTAATATTTCTAAAACGTTTTTTCCTTAACCTTGCTAAAACCTATTCCCTAAGCTTCTATCAAGCTTATGTAAAGCTTAAAACAATGTCTGCTTAACCTTGTTTTAAGGTATGAACAACTTTATGTATGTAAACTAGGGAACCTTAGCATTAGGTTGTAACACTGTTTGCAGGTTTTCTAAACAACCTTGGATAAACCTTAAAGAAGGTTGCGCGGCAACATTGCGCCAAGGTTGCTAAATCCTTACAATGCTATTTGGGTTAATGGTGAATATAATTAGTTTTCCAAGTTTTTAGTAACCAGAAATAAATGTCTAAAAACATCTAATTAGTGATTAAAATTTAAAGGTTTTTTATGCAAACTAAATATAACATGATCAAAATAATTGAGAAAAAAGGTGCATTATGTTTACAAATTCAAACCAAAGTAAAACTTTAGAGCATCAGTTTTTGTAGTTAAAAAGTGTACAAAAAAAACAAATTATCTTCACTTTTTATTGAATTTAAAGTATAATAATCTCACAGAAGGAAAGTTTGCTTTAAAGTAAAAATGTTATTATAAGGCATTTTTTCTATTTTTTTAATCTTCTTCATTTTTAACAAGACTAACTGAGGTATTTGAAATTTTTGTTGAAAAATTTTTTTGTATACTTTATTATTTTTTTTACAATTATATTAAGATATTAATAATAAAAAACCTCTTAAATTGTTACTTTTAATCTGCAACCATATTTTTCTTATTATTTTCACCCACTTGGGGTTGAGATAGTACCCTATTTTTACTTCAAGCTTTCAAAATGACAATTACAGTATGAGTATGCTTTTATACCAATACCTTTAAGATTATTTAACATTACTCTTCTGTGAAGGGGTAAATACATATACAATTTTGTTGTTCATGAAAATTGAAATTTGTTCAAATCCTAGTTTGGCATGAGGGTGTTAGTTTCTGTCCTTGTGTGTGATTGAGATGAATGAATGTGGCCCCTATAAAAAAAGGGGGTTGTGTATGCGAATGAGTATTGTGCGAATGGGTTGTGTATGCAATATCACACTTTCGTTGCTCCCGTCCACAAGTGTCCGCTGTGTAGCTCAGAGTAGGTACTTCTTAGGGCGATTCACAGGTCAAAGATAATTAGCCAAAATATCCGCCCATTGGTTAAAAAATTATTAATGAAAGAAGAAGTTTTATCGTTTTATGATTGTCTGTTATGTTTCTCTCTACCTTTTAAAAATATTAATAGATTCGTTTATTATTACTACAATTTTTCCCTTGTCTAAGAATTTCGTTTTTCCCCTAATAGCGTTGCACAGTATTTTACGACAATAAACATCCTTATCAACTCACTCTGAAGCTAACATATCAGAACTCATGCATACATAAAATACCCATTTTAAATCACAGGTAACTCAGAAATATATAAAGAAAATAATTACAACTGTGATTGTTCTTTTATACATTTACCCACATTTATACACTGCTACATGTATTTATACATTGTACAAAATTTAGCCATTGCCTATACATACATTTTATACATTTTCATAGTGCAGAAAACATTAACTTAAATAACATTTTACCTGGTCTGTATCCGTATCTACCTTGTTTTCATTTCTTTTTCTCGTAAATGATAGTTTAAAGCTGTAGACAGCAAAATCCATTCAAGTACAAATTTAAAGTTTGGTAAAACTTTACGTAGAGACGAAACAAAACTGTGATTACCCTTCAAAGGTGGATTTTTAATGTAAAATGGTTTTAAAACGAAGCTCTTATATAGTAATTAATTGAAAACTTCATCATTCCAAGAATTTGTTAAAGTCATGTGCAACGGTTTAATTCAGCAGTTTTGAAGGATATGGTTCTATACCCTTTTAAGTTATTTACTTCTTAAATTTCAATGCAATTACTTTTTTTACTAAAACATGTTTGGATGTATTTTTAAAAATTAATTGTGAGGAATGAATAAAACTGGAGTTGAAAATTCAGAGAACCTTTCCATTTTATTCATTTATTTTCAATTTCGAAATTATTCAGTATTCGAATAGTAAAAATAAAAAATGGATATGTTTTATTTAAGTGTTAGTTTATCATACTGTTTATCATGAAACAATCATAAGTTTAATTGCTTGCAAGTTATTTAGATTTTAGAGAGAAGTTTAAATTGCCATGCATGATTAAAAAGATATTTTTATATGTTGATTTAATGCTTCATAAATTGTTTGTAAAATATTATATGCTAAAATAGCGATACGTGGGATTGGTACTTTCAGTATAAACAATTTATAGAGAATAACTATTAATCCTTTCAAAGCCAAAATGATTGGTGTTTTAACTGCAATAATGAGCGAAATAGTTCATAAACGACTTGACAAAAGGTTATGATCTATGCTTCATAAAATTCAAAGTATTGGTATTGGATTGGTTACCCTATATATTTTCCGGTCTGTGTGCTTGATCTCAAGAATCCGCTTATAAACCTTCTTCAAGAAAGACAGACACAACAAAATTTTTACTGACACAAGAGGGAGAAAGTACACCCAGGGCAAGGCCAGATTCAATTCAAAGTATGATGTACTTTTCAGTGAATAAAATCTGTTTAGTTATACCCAAAGTAAAAATTTAACTATTGCTACCCTATTTATAATTCTGGATATTCTTCAAACCTATACCTAAAAACGAAAGTTACTGAAGAACTTAAGAATAAATTACAGCTTTCTTCACCACTACTTACAACAGACAAATTCCTGAAACATAACATTGCATCATCCATTTAATTGCTCGCTGAAACTGCCGGTGCTAATAACGCATCTGCGTTTAATACAGGCAGCAGCAATTCCTTCCTTTCGTGAAATTCCAACGCATATTATGTAAATATCACCCCGAAGGTGACTTGAACCTTTTTTGCCCCAAACCATCCAAATAATCAGTGTTACAAGATTTCCCTCCATCCGGATCGTTACACGGTTGTTACAGAAATAGCCCCGCAGTTAGATCATCGGGCAGAGAGAAAACGTCTTATTTTCGAGGTGGTAGAGTCATAAGCACTTTACGCATTCACTTTCCTTAAGACAAAAATTGAAAAACTTCACGCTCCCCTTGTTTATTTCTTGCTTTCTCTGCGTAACGCGATAACCCCGGGGTTCCTCCTCCAGAATATGCTCGTATATGCATTATTCATTGTGTGGGAGTGGGCAATTCGACAGCTTTTCTTTTAAGAAAGGCAACAATTTGAACGAACTCTTCGTGCAAATTGATTCACGCTGTGTTGATGAAATGCGGAACCTTGAATCAGCTGCTGTAGTTATGTTGTTTAGACAATTATGTTGAGTCTTTCTTGTGAAGAGGAATTTTTCTCGATGTAATTTTCTTTATTTGTTGATTGAAAAGGGGGATTGCAATCTGAATAGCTATGTAATTACTTTGAAATGATGTAGTTTGTTAGCTTTGTGGAAAATGATTTGACAGTTTGCGTCATAAAACTCATTTTTTTTATTTAGCGCGAGTAACTTCAAAATCTGATGAAAGATAGTAAAAAGATGAGTCTTCCGGGATGTCGTAGTCTTGACGATGCTAAACACTGAACTCTTCGTCATCAACTACGAAGGTCATCATGAGCAGGACTAAAAACTCTTACTGAAGGCATATATTATCTTGAACTTCATAGTTCCCCTTCATCATTCCATTTTCTGTAAGATCTTTTAATCATGTTGCATTAAATCTTTGCGCACATATTTAAAAATATTTCCAAAGATGGATTTAAATATATTTGATAGTGCCAACCTTCATTAAATTTTGACTCGCATATTTACAGATGATTTTCCAAAGACAATTTTACATTTATCTGGGAGTGTTCAAGCATTTAAAGCATCATTAAATTTGGTTCCAATCACCCAAAACGCTGTGCAAATATATTTTTCCAATACCCCGTATCTTCAAAAAGAAGTAATCATATTCATTTCATTGCAAGCTAAGCAATTCAAGCACAAAAACTACATCTCACAGAGATGACTTCACGGTAATTACAGCATTTCAATTCTAAAACGCTCGTCACTAGAATTTTTTTTAAATTTCAAGTTAGTTCGTGTAGTACCTCGCACACACACAAAAAAAACACTAGTAGATATGAATCGATAGCTACATTTCCGGTGGCTCTTCTGTGTTATTTTGAGCTTAGTCGAAGCATGAACCGAGCAGATTGTGAAATGATTGAGGACACAACAAGCGGAACAAACACGATAATGTTCACACGGTCCGTGGACACGATTGATTTCATGGATTTTCTTTGGATGTGCCGGGCCATTGGGTGGGGATAATAGCACGGAATCAATGGGAAGTATCCGTAAAACAAGCTAATAAAACTCGAACGGGTGACATTTTTTGGGATAGTATCCTGTATTCAAACTTTTTTTATACATTTTATTTTTTGTTACATTCTACAGCCATAAAAAGTAGCAGTAGTACGATGAAAATCATAATAAAATGTGGGTAATTGTATATTCTTATGATTTTCAAATGATTAAAAAACCGTAATGGCCATTTTGTATCGAGAAATTGTAAGGATACTGTAATTTTTGGCCTGCAGAACCTGAACGGTAAGGAAGGTCAAAATATCGTCATAACTTGCCACGGACCGTTATTTTATAAATGTAAGTTCTTAATGATTAATAAACACCGCTTTGTACTAAATTTCCTCAGTTAGTTTAATTTTTTTTAATATCATTTAACACTTTTATCTGAGCCCAAAAAATGGGCTGGAGGGCCGAATATTGTACAGACTTGTTGTAGTTCTTTTCTTGAAATAAAGTGTTTAGAAGATTTTAAAATATACAGTGTAACAAAATGTTTCTTCAAAAAACGCAAATTTTACCTCACCACTGACACTGTTGCAAAAAAAAATCTTTACAATCTAAAGAACTTAAATGTGCCGGGCATAATGTTTTTCACCAAGTAAACCAAGAAAATAAAAACATATTCAGTGCAATATATTCAAGAGAAAGTTTCCATTTCAAAGATATTTCAGGTGAAACAAAAATAATGCTTTCATAGATTACCAGAAACATAAAAAAAGGTTTCCTATACCGCCATTAATAGTACAAGAATCCAAGATTGAAAACTGCAATTTCCACCCTAATGGGATCTCATAGCTCATTTTTAAGTATCTTTGTCCGAGTGCGTTAAGGTTTCTATAAATGCTAAGTAATAACCCTGCCCCATTTCTCATAAGAAATATTATTGAGACTCGCAATTCGCTTCCCTAGCAATTACATAAATTCTTCTTCCCGAGGAAAAGAAAGAAAAAAAAAGAAAAGGCCGACAGTAACAAGTCCAATTATTTACTTTAAAAGTTTTTCTCCGGCGTTTACGCGAAACACTCGCTGACTAAAAACGATCGGGAAAGCAATTACTGTAACTGAAATCGCTCCGTCATTACGGGGGAGGAAAGACAGGAAGCATGTCGGTGCATGCAAAGAAAGCTGAGGTTATGAGCATGCGAAAGCTGATAAATAAACGCTATCCGAAGGGAAATAAAAATTCTACCGCTTCAAAAATGAACGAGCAATTTTCGAAGTCCGCTTTTGCATTCAAAGCTTAAATGTCACTGGTTTGTTTTGTTGAAAATTAAAGGGAGGAAGTAAACATTTCTTTCGAGAATGCTGTTCGATATGACTTTGAGTAGTGTATTCGAAACTGCGGGAGAAGAAGATCGTTCTAATTTATTTATTCTTTCGCGTTTTGTTTCAGGAAGTTGGTCGGAAGGAAGAGTTAACATTTCGTGGATGGATGTATTATCTACTTCGGTCGTTGCATTGACATCTTTTATTTTGGGGAAGAAGATTTTAAAGTAGGTTCTCTATTTGTAACTGAGTTTGACGATAGGGAATTGCGTTTTGCTCAAACTTTGTGAAATTGAATATTTTAACGAGTTTGAAATGAAATTCCGACTTTGTCAGTCACTCATTTAAACTTTGAAGGTTTCTATATATTTTCACAAATGGAGTGAACTGGGAGAGTTCAGATAAAAGATTCGAAAATGCCTAGAATACAATTTAATAATTACCTTCGTATTCATAATTTATAGATCTTTTGAAACTTAGGTGATTTTTATTTACCTACTAAGCGTGAACTAAAAAGTTCCTATCACAAAACTCTCTTAGTAAAAGGTTTTAAAATGCCTGAAATACAGATTCTTTGGGATAATTGTGATGTTTTGTCAAACAAAGTTTCTAGAAAATATGAAATATAATTTCAACTAAAATATTTCAGTATCATTTATGTGTAAATTAGTAAAATATAAAATAACAAATTGCAGTTCTAGAGGAAGTTTTATAGGAAGTAAAACCCATCTAACTACATTTCTTGTAAGAGACTTTATTGCTTTAGAAGACCCTAAGTGATCTGTCCTTATCGTAGTGGAATCACGAAGAGCAATTTGGGGGAAATTCTATCAGTTCTGGAGAGCTGGTATAACTTGGAATCGCTCTCGAAGGAATCTGAAGCATGTAAAACCAATTCCACTTCCACTTTCGAATAACGCTCTAGATCTCTTTATGTTGTGAAAAAACCCTTAGTGAAATAATATAATTTAAATCTAAGTCATTTTAATACATGGATGCAACAAAAAATACTAAAAGTTTGTTTCATAGAATTGTGAAAAATCCTTTTCATTCAATAAATTTTACATAAAAAATATTATTTTTTTACCTAAAATTAATCTGCAATTTTGTGAACAAAGGCATTTTATAAATGAAAAAAAAAAAACAAGTGGTGAAAATATAATTATAATTAAGAATTACTTCTATAGGAATGGCATTTAGAGTACGAAAAAACATATAAAAAGTAGATTTCGTTTGAATACTTTTCAAAGCGAATTTCCATACGTATCATACATTTTTTTTTTCATAAATATTAACATCATTGCATTATTATCATCCAAAATGAACAGAAATTGTAATTCACGTTACAGGTTCTTTTTATTCTTTACTAAGAAGCATCATGCATTCCTAGAAAAGCAAACGATATTCTTTTTAATGATTTTTTAAAAAAATTATCCTTCCCCACACCCTATTCTATGCGCATAAATTCAGCAATACATTTTATGATTCAATGATTATCTTAATGCATGAGAGCATGAAAAATACGGAATATAAGCAGATTTTAAATAAATAAAAGTTAGATAACACACCAATTCAATGCAAAACTTCTAGAATCCTGTCTTTCTTTAATGTATATACTCCCACAGTAAATTACAATTTAAATTTTATGCATGTATGAAAATATAGCTCTAGGATGTTTTTAAACCCTAGCATTACCATGCAATAATTTAAGCGTAACAAATATAAATATAAGATCATTTCATACATTCCAGTTTTATTACAAATATCAGCACAAACTATTCGTAGAAATAGACTCCACTGTTGTTTGCATTTAAATTTAACCATAAATAATCCAAGTAGGCAACACTTTTGTAATAGTTTGCAGGTAATGAAGAAAAATTACTTAGCCCATACTTTCCTTAATTCTAAAACTAATAATTTGTTGTGTTTAGTAGGAAAAATATACCAAATAAATATAATTCCTATCCTTTTTAAGATACGTTCTTTTATTTCTAGAATCCATTGTGTTTTTCTGTTTATATTTCGTATTTTCAAACTTTAAGAATATAAAAATGGTAAAAATGTATTATTTAATCTTACGTTATGTTTTGTACATAGACAACATCCCAATATTTCTTAAACTGATATAAAAAAACGTTTTAATAGATATTTTAAATGTCCAGCTTGCTTTAAATTTTCATCATTATTTTATTTAAATGCGTCAGTAACACAACTAATGACAAAAATACTAATGATTAGTCTTTCTATAAATTAATCATCCTGGACAAATTTTGATTAAATTATTCAGTTTTATTTGTAATTTATTTAAAATTTATAAAGCAGTAACTTAAAATACATTGTCAGTTTGTACTGTTCCATATAAATAAACATGATTAAAAGTAGTTTTAGCGTCGCCACTTATTTTGATACATCCATACAGTACTATCTTTATGCAATAAATTTTATGTATTTTAAAGACAGTAGCTTCATAAACATAGCTTGATTAATGAATTGTGGTGCATTTAAAACGTTCATTTATCAACTGTCACCTGTTAACATCCTCTTACTAAACATCACAATTAAAACTAGCTTAGTGTAAAATTCAGTAGAAATAAAGATGAAACCATCATTATCCCCTTCATACATTAATCTCTTAGGCTATATTTTACAATATCAAAATATTGTAAGGGAAAATTTATCACATTTATTATAATCTTAACAGATTATTAAAATTGGCCTCATGAATATTTCTTGGTACAACTCCGGTCATATTCTTAGAAAAGTGTCATAATTTAATTTTCCTAAATAGATCCATTTATCTCAGAAAGAGAAGAAGTTGTTCTTAGGCTCGGGTTCCTTTCGCTGTAACCGTCGCTTCCTTACTTGAAAGATATATCTAAAAGCAAAATTTCGAGCCACAGGGGATAAAGTTGTTTATAAGTATTATAATTTTATGATTCCTTTGAGATTGTGCATTCTTTAATAAGTTGAGACTTCAACGGAGTTTAACAATGTTTTGAATTTTTACTGAATTTTTGCTGATCCTTCGGAATTTAATCTTCCTTAATATGTTATAAACTTTTGATCTTGTTGAAGATTTAGTTAACGGTGAGAAGAGAAAGTATACTCAACGACAATTACTCATGAATTCTTAAATGTTGTCTGTAGAATAATAATATAACTAGAATTCGAGAATATCATTTCAAAATTAAAAATATAGTATAACTATAATAATCTTTGAACTAGAGATAAATTCTTGTTACTCTAAAACTCTAAAGATGTCGCACAGCTCTTTGTCTTTTATAATGACGGATAATATATGGATTAACTAAAATGCATTTTAAATGAGATATTAGTTACACATTCTTTTGTACAACATTTATATTTTGAATTATTATTTTAAACGTATGTAATAATAAACATATTTGAAATATTTTCTCGCAGGGTTATCTTACAAATCAGAATAACAGCCATATTCTCAGTCATCAGCGTTGTGGTTAAATAAAGTAAAATTATGGCTTTTCGCTGACTCTGATTGGTGGAATCCTTCTTTGACCAAGGATTAAACATCTACGATGATGGCTATGAATATGGCTGTAACTGTTGATAAGTTTCAAAATTTCTTCAACATGTTTCAATTTTACTTGCATATTGCAAATAGGATATTTTGTGTCTATTGGTATTTCTTTTCCTGGTGCAAAGCATAATTCATGGTAATGATAATAATGATCAATAATGGTAATGATGATTATGAATAAACAATGGAGTGGACTGAGTTGCTCTTTTATTTTATGTTGCAACTCATCATTAACTCATGAACGATTACGCTATTATTCCCGAATATCCACACCTGCAGATTCAGAAAGAAACAGTGGCGTGTATAGTAATTTATTTCGGAAGAGGCCCAAAATATTTTCTAAAAAATTAGATTTTTGCACCGGGTAGGGGGAGAGGACCCAAAACTATTCCTCGGCCCTCCCATGCGTATTTAATAGGTCCAATGTAGCTTTTTATACACTTTAAGTAAAATTTGCATCTTAATGAGCTTAGTATAAGAAGAGTTGTGAGTTATAGAGTTCCAAGTAACAAAAGGGGGTCCTTCCCCCAGAAAAGTTTTGTAAATTTGACCCTAAAAAAACAGGGTTTTAACTTGTTTTTGTAAAACTAGTCCGAATTTCGAGGGGTATACCCCCTTATATACGTCTTTGGAAAGTAGTTAATAAAAAATAAGACTTTTTTTACTTAAAATTTATAGCACTTACTCTTGATGCTCCACATAGTATAACATGAGGCTTACAAATATCAGTGGTTAAAGTACAAATTTATGTACATTACAATAGAAACAGAACTCTAACTTAAAAGTTTAAACGCTGTAAACGAAATTGCGTAAAATATTTACATTTTCAGTGCAATTAACAAAACAGGTGGCCAAGAAAACCTGAGCATGACTCAAAAAAATATGCAAATATGCATCGAAACAGACACTGTTCACCAGCGTCATTAACACAGTGTCCCCAACAGCTCCCACTTAAAACCCTTTCAGTTTCGCTGCATAAGCCCATTGCATATGAAGGCTATCAGCGCCGCAACAGCTCCGTTCCAATGACCCCCGCATCCCGTCCATCCATCAAACGACGCTTTCCTTAATCCGTCCTAATCCCGCATCTTCCCACCATCCTTCACTCTGTCGTTCATGGACTAACTGACAAAGATATGATGGATGAGATGCAATCGGCAATTTGGAATATATCCTCCGCGCGGAATAAATCATTCGTTCGTTTCAGAGGGGTCGTCTCTCGAGAGGAGTGGTTTGACCCATATTGTGGAGGGGATCTTGTGCAATAGTGTCGTTCGGGTGGAAGATTATTATTAATTTCGGGGAAGATGTCGTTTCTTTGAGTTTGTGTTAATGTTAGAAGTACAGTCACTCCAGGAAGAATTCGTACACCCAACAAATTTCAATAATACTCCTATCACGGCTAAATTACACATGAAAAATCCAAACAAAAATTATCCTAACATAGTATGTTGTTCTTCATTATAATCTACCAAAAAAAAAGAGAGAAAAAAAATATTAGAACAGTTGGAAAAAAAATTATTTAAAAAATGAAGTGATTTTATATAAAGCTATTAATTGGTATTATGAACCTCAAGAAAAAATTGCATGCACGACGCACGTGCTTTTAAGTTAGGATTAAGAACAATCTTTTTATTCTATGATAATTTTTATCATTATCACGTCGTATTTATTAAAGCCCTGGATGAAGACGTTACTTAAGTAGCGACATGAGTTCAATCGTCCGCCATTGTGGTGAAATGCGCTATTCTCTCATTAAGTCCGCTATGAGGAGTTGCAATAGTTGAAAGAAAAATTGTTTCTTTTCCAACCTCTGCGAGAAGTTGGTTATTTTGGAAGAAATAATAATTATTACTCAGGCTGTTTTATAACTTTAACTTTATTATGGAAACGATTTTAAGCATTGTTTATATAGCTTTGATTTTAAGATACTGGATGGATATTATTGTTAAATTTGTATTTTTAAAGATATTTTGAATTAGTTTTTTGAGGCCACGACATGGATATCAAATATGCTATATATGTATGTTAAAAAATTAATCAAAAACGATTAATGAAAACTGTGTTGTTTTTTTATAATGACCTGATCACTTTACAAAATCAATACGGGTTGATTGATTTAACAAGTGAGCATGATAAAAATGCAATACATAACTTGGGCATCATTACTAATATAATTCCGTAAAACTTGATTAGGATAAATATAATTAAATTATTTTAAACTTACCTCACAAGGTGTATTAGTATGAAAATCTATCGCACTGGCTCTGGGCTTAAATCCCATTTCACCACAATGGCGGCTGTTTACATGCGTGACTGTTAAACGTCCAATCAAAATCAAAAGCGGCAAGATCAGCAAGACCAAAGTATGTCGCTACTTAAGTAACGTCTTCATCCAGGCAAGGCTAAACTGGATCGGTTAACTGTGTTATATCAGGCTTGGACAATGAGGGAAAAGCGATGTTACAGATTATGTCTCTAGTGAGCCATACGTGGCCAGAGCCATCTATCTGTCATTCATGGCATTTTTTAATAAAATTGCCGACTCGTCACGCTTGAATTGAGACTCGCGCATGACCAACGATGTGGCAGTGTATTGTGACTAGTGGAAAATGACTAGTAGTGAACCTCCAATTTTATTTACACAGACTATAGATCATTAGAAACCTACAAAAAATTAGCGATCAAACAGAGCTGACAAATCGAATTTGTTTCCCTCTTCAAACCAAAAGATTCCTTCTCTCCCAAGATTTTATCTCCGGGTGGCTGATTCTCAACTCTCATCCATGCGAGGTATATGCCGGCCAAAGAGCCGAGGCAAAAAGCACCAAGAACCCAACCCAATCAATCAACCAAATTTCCCTATACGTGGCCAGCGCTTTCAAGCGGTAAGATCTGAAAACTTCCAGTAACGTCGGCTTCTTTGATCTTTTCACTCATTGTCCAAGCCTGATATAACACAGTTAACCGATCCAGTTTAGCCTTGATCCAGGGCTTTAGTATTTATGACACTGTAAAACAAAGTATAATCTCTTTTTTTTTTCAGTAATAATTTTTATTACATCATAACAGTATTATAGAGAAAAATATTCCTAGTTTCCCTATAGTAGAGATTCCGTACTGGTGACAAATGTGTGTTAAATAATTTGATTTTCGTATTAAATACAAAATTATTTAAGAGTATGCTAATATTTTTAGCACCTTTTTAACTCAAACGCTACCGGTTCTGTCCTCAGCTAGAGAACAATGCTACCTTCAAATCATGTCGCATATAGCCAGTATACAATAGTAGATAGATACCATAGACACCACTAATAAGGCTATAGCCTTTGGCGTTATTAAGTTATGGTAGGGGTCGTTTTGACATAAAGTGGCACCTAGTGTAATATAAGTGAGGACTAATCAGTAATTCACATTCTATCCCTCTTAAGCGTACTCTCAGGGATTATGTGGTACACTTCGAATATAGTAGTATCTATGGAATAGAGTATAATTTTATAATGCCTTCTTATAGTTAAGCAAACTTTCTAAATTATGAAGAAAATTAAACATCATCTCTTAAATAAAAAGTGTTTTCATTTCAGTTATTAGTATTGCACAAAACTTCCAGAACCTCTAACGTTTTGAGATATCATTTAAATAAACCTAATATCTTGGTTTTTTTTTTATAACTACTACTTCAATTTAATGAAAAAGCATATTTTTTTTTGGTATATTTGTAATGCAAAGACATTTTGATTTGAACTAACCACATTCTGTATATTGAATATGAAATACTTTTACCACAAAGTAGGCATTAAAATATTAAATATCAAATAAATATATCGCATTTAATTTTAAAATAGTACGTGTGTAGTTAAAATAATAAATCTTAGTAATAAAATCCTACTTTATTCATTAATGACTAATTTATGTATGATATTTGTGCTTCATTCTGATAAAAATCCACTACTGTTTGTTCAAACATTACTTATAAATTTATATGAGAATTTTAGCAATTTCCCCCGGTTTAATCTTCTAACCCAACTCAAATATTTACCAAAACTATTCCCTAACTCAACAATGAATTATTCAAACATAAAAGGAAATCCCTGAACGACCAACCTTTCAGGGCATCCTCGTAAATTTTAAATACCCCTCATGCTCCAAATCGTCATCATAAAAAAAATTGCGCAACTTTTTCACCTAGAAAGAAAATTGGTATTACTACCTTATAATAAAAAAATACAAGAGTAAAGTGATTTCGTACTTTATGGAGTACCGAACCAGTTTCTTATCGGCAAGAAACATGACGCATATCATAAAACGGTGTCTTCTTTCCACCCTGCCCAATAGCTAAATCTTCATAAAAATTCCCAAACACGTCTAGGGCACAGAGCAGAAAAATTATTTGTTTCCAGAACGCTTTTTTTAAGGGGGCGCTCATTTCAGATTCTGGAGTTTATGCAAAAAAAAGCTCGCCCCTAACTGATTTATAAGAAAGTGAAGATAATAATAATACTCCGAATACGGTCTCCTGGAAATTAGGTCGAAAAATACTCCAGAGACCCCCATTCTCATCCATCATTCTATTGTCACTCCTTTCAAACTGTGAGAACTTTTAAGTAAAAAGAGGGGCACTCTGCGAAAGGTTGATAACAAGTGCATAAAGCCGACTCGGTGTGTGTAATTTAAAAATTTCTTCTTAAAAACTCTGTGGAGTTATTTTTCTCATGGTAATACGCTTTGAGAAACACATGCCCGTTTTATCTTATTACGTTCAGAAAACAATCTTTTTGGAGTTGTCTGCGCTTGCAATCTGCCTTGTGGATTGGGGATTCGCTGATGGAATGAAACTTCGGGATATCTTGGGTCGGTTAATTTTGGTTTCTGGATGAGTTTTTTTTATGTTCTATTTAACTATGTACTATTAAAAAATGAATGCAGTGAATGTTCAATTCCAGACATTCAAGCTTTTGTGAGAAAATCAAAAAGTTTAATTTGCACTTTAGACGCTGTGCTACCACAGTTCTCCTCTGAAGTCATATTTCATATACCGCTCTTATTTGACTAATTCAAATACAAATACTATGTATAAAACAGTATTAATATTTGCTTTAGTTAAATATTTATACTTACTACTTTAAAAATTGTTAGAACATGAAATAAAAATAATGGTAGTTTTAAAGGTTACTGGTTAATGAAAAGATATAAAGTAAAAAACTGTACTTAGCGTTTTATAAATGGATAAAAAATATATGTTTTTTACAAGAGAATGTTGCACAACAAAGAAATTAACACAAATGCGACTAGTTTATAAAATTATCAAAGAACTATTTTACATTGTATCGTAAAAAAAATTCCCTCTTTAAGCTCCTTTTTTTACCTTTCACCTTTCGTTTTCCTTCATTACAAAAGATAAAAATTACGATTAGAAAATATTCTTTTCACCATTAATTTTTTTCTTAAGAACTCCACTTGTTTTCTGTGAGAATGTGAATATAGTTACACTATCCTTTAAAATAAAGTTTATTTACTTAATTATCTATAAGAAGCCGTCCAACTTAACTTTTAAATACCTTACTTATTTAACATTTTTTAAGTTAATTTTAAACAAACTTCATTTCACTGTATACAATCCAAAAGCGAAAACGTTGAAGATAAAAGCATATTTCAAAATGTTTTTAGTTCAACGAAATTAATTAATTAAATAATTGTGTAAAGTTAAATTTAGAGACTGTGTCAATACAAATATGGCTACTATAAACACTTGTGTAACACCGTAATTTATAATGTTTACAACATAATTTAATAAAGTAAAGCTATTTATAAAATACTTTAGTTATGAAGCTTCATTTATTAGAAATAAGTGAAGCTTTTGAAGTTTTAATCATAATAAGTTTTGTTATTTTCATCAGCATTAGACATTTAGATCACTTTTCAATTACCCAGACCCAATTGCCAAGTATTCTGTAAAGGCACCAAAAAATCCAACACCAAAATAAAAAAAAAGATATCTCGACTGAAAGTTTTGCTCTTAATTTTCAATATCGTTACGTATACTTTATAAAACTTCGCCAATAATGTCTTATTAGCGAGATATAGAGCATTTTCAATCACATGGCTCGGACCTAACAACGGCCTTAGCAACAGACGCTTTTCCCTACAGAAGGTTAACTGTTCCAGAAAATAACTGGTTGTGGAATTCTTCTATTGGATCATTTGCAATCACGTGACCCCACACCTAACATTCGCCATAACTACAGATACCTCGTCACCTAGCAACCGCCTTAGTGACAGACGCATTGCCGTACAATAACTGGTCGAGACGTCACCTGAAAACATTCTATAGAGCATTTTCAATCTCATGACTAGGACTTAACAACGGCCATAGCAACATTGTGTTTGTCCTTCAGTGACGTCATGTGCGAATGCTTCTATTGGATGCTTCTATTTCCCGTACCTAACAACAGTCTTAGCAACGTTGTTTTTGTCCTCCACGTCGTCAAATGTGACGTCATGTGCGAATGCTCTATAGTAAACAGCTAAATTGTTTTCCTTATTCACTTCATTGTTAGGAAATAATAACTGAAGTGGGAGTAATGAATTCGAAAACATAATTATGTCATTTACTTCAAAACACATGAAAATAATCATCAATAACTAAGCCACACGTACAAATCAGTAACAGAATACGCCATCAGTTCCCAAGAATGCCCTCAAACAGACACTCCATTCTTCATCTCACTGAAAAGAAAAAACATCTTCACAGGATAAGCATTAAGGCACTGTCTATTTAGAGGGTAAATATACAACTTAACTCTACTCTTATTTACATGGCAACGGTTCTGATTGGAGCACCGGGACTGCTACGTAACCGCGAGACCTACGGCCCATACTCCAAATCCCGTCCAAATAGACACTTCCAAACATTAAACACAACATACAAATCAAACACTGCCTCTCTCTGCAGTCCAGAGTCCCCTCTTCCAAAACGATTGCGTCCGGCACATCATCACCCCAACGGATATCTCAACACTCCATCCCTGTCCAAAAGCTTTGATTCCCGATGAAAAAGAACAACCCCTCCTGACACGATGATTTGCAGCCCCCGGAACCATAAATCTCGACACGACCCTCTTTCTTTTACTACGAGTTTAATTTACACCACAATCATGAACTTGAAGAAGAATTCTTCCCCTGGTTATGGAAGAAACGTCTCTCCTCTCGGAACCCTCTGATGGATGGAATGTTGCTCTGGTGACAAATGGACGGAGAAACCGAGCTGGATGGACCCCAGTGACCCGGGGGGTGGAAAGGGCCTTTTTTTATCGTTTGAGGGTGTCTTTCAGAATTTTCGGACGGGTGATGGATTGTCGCTAAATCTTATTATTTTAAAGATGGAATCTCTCCGAGGAATGTTTAAGGTTGTTGTTGTTGGAAGTTTGGGAAATTAGTTGCGGGTGATTTTTGCGGAGCAGGCATTAGTCAGCTGTTGTTCTTTTTGTGAATGGAGAAAGGATGTTGAGAGGGTGGGTTGAGTTGTTTGTTGGAAGGTGTGAGGTGTTTGGGTGCTCGACTGCAATTTGTTATAATTGATATCGCGGATAATAACCGTTCGTTCGAAGGAATTGTGATGTTTAGAAGGTGTCAGAAATGTAGAATTTATGAGTGTCGTACGGTGCCATTTTCGGAAGAAAATGAACTTAAATGAGAAAATTTTGGGGAAGTGTGATGTGCTAAATGTAGCATCAATGTTTTCTGGGAGTTTTTACAAAAATTTAACTTTTTTAATGCGATAAATTATAGGTTTAAGAGAAGAAGAATTTATCACATGGTAAAAATTTGTTTGATATTATTCTTAATTGAATATGAATAAAAATTGTTTACTAAAAATTAATGTATCTATAAGATTTGTGTTAAGAAATTATCAGAGTTAAGTAATAATACATTATTAACTAAAATCTTCTAATATACAAGCTTTGATTAAAATTACCATCAAATGTGGATTCAAAACTTCAAATTAGAATTTTAAAACCATTGAAGGATTAGAAGTTTACAAATATATTTAGCACTTCGTAAGGGGGTCTACCCAGAATTCCATACCAATGGTCTTTTTGCTCTGTCACAATATGACAGCTGAACTCCAAGGTCATAATGGGTGGATATTGGCTCCCCCCTGACGAAAAGATAAATATCTCAAACCTTTATGAACTTTTTACTCCTTAATATATTTAAATTTCTAATTTGAAGTTTTGAATCTACATTTGGCAGTATAGAGATTGTCAATTTCCATATCTGCTTTTTTGCGCTCTACGTAAAGATTAATCTGTATTAATATTTCTGTAAAGTTCAAATATTTGAGGGAATAGGATTTTTAAATTTTGATTAAAATTATGTATCTAATATGATTCTATCCAAACTAATTTAAAAGGCAAATTGTTATGGTAAACGTGCAACTTCAGTTTTTGGTTTAAAATTTAATGTAAACTACGATAACTTATATCCTCTTCCATGTTAATAAAATATAATACTCATACATAGATTATGAAACTATATTTATTTTATAATTGTTAATTAAAGCTGTTTAATGGCATTAGTTACATCATTTAGCGTAATTGAAAGAATCACTCATAATCTATTCACAATCAATCTCAGATTTTGATTTTTTTTAATGTTTCTTCGCTATATCAAAATATGTTATAAACTATTTATAGTTAGTTTACTTTGAAGAAAATTGAGAAATCGTATTATTATTCCAGATAAAATCAGATTCCAACTACTCATTTAGTTTAATTTGATGACTATATACAACAAAATAAGCTATAATTTCAGACCTCGCGAAAGTCAATTACGTTTATAATCTAACCTCAATCACTCTATTAGCCCAAACCTAATTCAAACCCACATTTAGACTCGGCCATCGCAACACTAAAAGAACCATTCCTTTTAAGCGAAAAGAAATCCCGGCTTTAATTAATAGTAAATAGTTTTATAATCGATTAAGTCCCAAAACTTTTAATTAAAGCACCTTCCTTATTCCTTCTCGGCGAGTTTTTTCCAAATCTTTTTCTCGCTCAGGTAACTCCTCCCCAGAGGCACGCAACTTCCAACAATAATTGGCTTCAGAAAACACATCGGTGGCCTTTTTAAAACCAATGTTTGGCCATAAATTTCCGCCATGTCGAAACGAGGGCCCTTAAGCCTAACGTGGCGGAGGCTGGGAAACGCTCCAGATAACTTTTGGTATTAGGGCCAGTTAATTACAACTGGGCGAGCAGCGAAAAATTTACGGCGTCGTTTGGCGCTTTACATAATGAGGAAATTTTCTTACAGTAATCTGATTGCATTCGTGGGGTTGCTTTATAGGACTTCAGACGTGACCGAATCTTGATGTAATGAAAGTGCGGTGATTTATAATTACCTTTGAACGGCGGAAATGTTTAGTGGGGTTTTTTGCCTATAGGCGTGAGAAAAGTGGGTGCTTATCTATGTATTAACTCGAGTATATTTCGTGTGGTTTTATATTTGCTCTTAATAGATTGTTAAATAGAAAGGTATATAGAATAATGATGGGAATAAAGTATTCCACACATTTTGGAAGTTTTTAACAGCTACCCTTTTACTTGTGAAATCCTTTAGTTGGAGTTTTACAGTTTAAATTTTATAAATAATATTTCTTCAGTGCACAAAAATGATGGTGTGCAAATAAAGGTGTAAATTTATTGAAATAAATATAACATTGTACTATTGTCAAGGATAATAAATCTTGTACCCGTAAAAAAAAGATTTAAATATTTAATAAAAGTCTTTCTTTGGCTGAGAATTCGAGCAATTTAAATCATTCATAATAGGACCCCCTCTTGTTTCTGACACGTTAAGCGAATCAAAACGTATTAAAAATTTAACATGAGTGTAGAGTTTAGTTAAGTTAAAATAAAGTTAACAAAATCCCTTATAAACTCTATAAAAGAAGGAAACTTGCAGGAGTATTTAACGTATATTTAAGACCTATCCTTTTTTAATCTAGATAAGGGAACTATTCACTCATATTATTATGAGAAAGCTGCAACTAGCAACTAGATATCTTTTTCACCAATACCTTTTTCAATTTATAAATTTTCCCCTAAAACGTCAGAAAGCGGATGAAACTTTTTGTGCTGAGGCCTGCATGTGACAAGATTCTACTTTATTTAATTTAACCTCCAGCAATGTTCTTTAGAATATATTGTTCTGGATTTAATCTTTTTTTTCTTTCGGCTTCTTTTTTTTTTTTGAGAAATTATTACCGTTTAAAGATATTTATGACGATAAAAACTGTTTTGTAAGCACTATCTTGTTTTTCTAAAGAATTTCATTATGAAATCTAAAAGGTGCATTTTATAGAAAATGAAAATAGAGAGATCTTAGTAGTCATGAATACCTATATTTCTATAGCTTAGAATATTCTTGTATTCACTTTTAATACCTAGTAGTAGGGGGAAAATAAGGTTTTTAGGGGAACAAATTTGAACAAATGGTTTGACAACGGTTTTCAGCTCTACTCGATGTACTTAATGCGAAAACGAAAGTTTACCAAAATCGGATCGTGGGAAGTGGGTTTTTTTCAAGATGGCCGCCATAAACATGGAAAATCAAGAAATCCTATAAGTTTTGTGTTTTAAACGTTCTTCAATGTATGATTTGAGTAGAATAAGTATGGTACTGGGTAAACTGAATGATATAAAAATAGTTTGCAAAATCTGGCAACCGGGAATGGTTTTTTTCCAAGATGGCGGACGGAACTTTCATATAAAAGGATGTGATGATTCTGAATTTTTATGAAATATATTTTCACAGATTTTTATAAAATATAATATTTCATTTATTCTTATTTTAATAATTTTTCATTCTAAGTAATGTAATAATGCTCAGGATGCAATTAAGAGACAGATTTTATAAGATGCAGGCAGAAGTGCGGGGGTCATTATTGTGACCATTTTTGATTTTGATGAAATTTATATTGTGGGTTCTTCTAATGATTTTAGAATACCCGTATTTTCTTTTTCCCCCAAAAAAAATTTTTAGGCCTAAAAAAATTCCGAAAGTTGGTCGCGACACAGTATTTTTTTCGAATCGATATCTTTTTGTACTCCTTTTTCTCTGTGCATTGAGGGTCAATCAAAGTAATTCTGGTGATAACAACATGTCCTTAGGTAGCAAAAACAAATTATTTTGTGAATTTCATGGTTTACCTTCAGTGCAACCTGGAAGGGTTCGCCAAACTTTGTCGCGGAAAGTGAAAAAACGCCAAATTTGAGCCCTTATGGACCCCATCATTGAGGGTCAACACAGTTTGGGGGGGTTAACTTGTGTAGTACTACTCAGTATTAACTTATTAAGCCCATTTATTGCATCGTTGACCCTCAGAGCTGCCAGGAAATAGCTACTTTTATAAGCTAAAATGCTCTGAAATACAGTCACCAAATCGACCTTTTTTTCGTTTTGTTAGTTACAAAAGTCAGTTTTAAGTACTCGCAGGGCCGAAAACCAAAGATCTGTCAATTGTTTCTTAAAGTACAGGTCTCATGCTACCAAATGCCATTTTCAAGTTCCTCATTGACCCTTAATGCTCTGAAATACAGGGTCACCAAAATGACCTTTTTTTGCTTTATTAGCTACAAAAGTAGCTATTTTCCGGCAGCCCTGAGGGTCAACGATGCAATAAATGGGCTAAATAAGTTAATACTGAGTAGTACTACACAAGTAAAACCCACAAACTGTGGTTGACCCACAATGATGGGGTGCATTAGGGCTCAAATTTGGCGTTTTTTTCACTTTCCGCGACAAAGTTTGGCGAACCCTTCCAGGTTGCACTGGAGGTAAACCATGAAATTCACAACAAAATTTGTTTTAGCTACCTAAGGACATGTTGTTATCACCATAATTACTTTGATTAACCCTCAATGCACAGAGAAAAAGGAGTACAAAAAGATATCGATTCGAAAAAAATACTGTGTCGCGACAAACTTTCGGAATTTTTTTAGGCCTAAAAAATTTTTTTTTGGGGAAAAAGAAAAAATACGGGTATTCTAAAATCATTAAAAGAACCCACAATATAAATTTCATCAAAATCAAAAATGGTCACAATAATGACCCCCGCATTTCTGCCTGCATCTTATAAAATCTGCCTCTTAATATTGTATCCTGAGAATTATTACATTACTTAGAATGAAAAATTATTAAAATAAGAATAAATTAAATAATATATTTTATAAAAATCTGTGAAAATATATTTCATAAAATTTCAGAATCATCACATCCTTTTATATGAAAGTTCCGTCCGCCATCTCGGAAAAAAACCATTCCCGGTTGCCAGATTTTGCAAACTATTTTTATATCATTCAGTTTACCCAGTAACATACTTATTCTACTCAAATCATACATTGAAGAACGTTTATTTAAGTTTTAAACACAGAACTTATAGGATTTCTTGATTTTCCATGTTCATGGCGGCCATCTTGAAAAAAACCCACTTCCCACGATACGATTTTGGTAAACTTTCGTTTTCTCATTAAGTACATCGAGTAGAGCCGAAAACCGTTGACAAATCATTTGTTCAAATTTGTTCCCTAAATGGCCCTTTTTTTAGCTATTTTCCCCCTACTATAGTAGGTATATTTAAAATTGCCATAATCACATCTATTTAATGAAGTTTATCAAATATGTTGATGTTCCTTTTAACAATCTTGTTTGACTGAATCATCAAGCCAGATCCATGAAACATGAGTTATCAACCCTCTCAGAACCACCTCTGGCCTAGTTTAAATGTCTAGTTAAAGGTATATGGGGAAACTGGAACATGGCTATTTGGATATATTTGTACACTAAGATCTTAAAAATATACATTACACATGCCAGAGCTCACTGTTAAATAAAATAATTATGTTTTCATCGGTTATGCCGTCACGTTTTTTCAAAAAATAAAACGCGTCGTAGAGGCAGTATTTGGGGGTGGACTTAAAACACCCTATATACTACAAGTTAATCATTGAATTTTATAATGTTTAGATACTTGAACTCATTAATTTACTATAAACTATTATTTAATATCATTATAAACAATGCATTTAAATCAATTTTAAAATTAATGCATTTACATTAACACATTAGTTTCGTAATTTTTCATATAGTAGAAAATCACGTAAATATTGTAATATATTGTAATTATAACTTACATAAGATTTCATTTGCTGATGCGCAAACTATGAGGAAATAATCATGTGCTGTTGACATAAAAAAACAACCCAATAAAAGGAATTAACAAACGCCAAATTACTATTCAAACAAATCCCCCATTTAATTTCAAATCTGTGTCAGTCTAACTATGAATTTGCATGTTAAATTGATCCCAGTCTGAGAGGGGCGAATTTTCCCCCGCGTCCGAGGCTATAAATTGCCCCACGAATGGAGACGGCTAATTTAGTTTTCAGGAACAGAGTCCGATATACGACCAAAAGAAAAATCTTCATTTCGAAAGCAATTTAAAAGTGTTTATTTGTCATTAAGACAAACATTCCTGCCGCTTTCTGTTTTCAAATGAACTGAAAAAGAGGCGACGCCGTGCAAACTGGGGCTTAGACAAATTTCCGGATAAGTTTCGTGAAGCGGAAACTGCATTATTCGGTTCAAATTAAGGCCTCACTAAACAATTGTGAGTTCTTGTTATCCGTGCGAATCCAGGAAGCTTTTCTGCTGTCTAAATGATGCATAATTAATTTTTGCGAAATCAGATACACGCCCGTAAATATTTTAAGCTTGAACGGGTGTTAAAGTTTAAGTAATACAATGAGTTGCTTTTTTTTAGTTTTTATAAGGTGACCTTAAACTTGTAATTGGTTTTTACTTATTACTTGTAGTTTTTAAAGTTACTTTACTTTTCTAGGATGAGGTTTGTTTTGGGATAAGTATTTTTCTGGGGCTATCTTAGTTACTTGTTTATATTTTTTGGCAATGATCTTTTTAGTCTATTGAGAAAAAAAAATTTTTAATACATTTATGGATTTTTATTTCCACACACATTTTGATTTAGAAAATATTAATTCTTATTTTATTCTAATTAATTATGTACTTGTTTCAATGTTAGTAAGCATAATACCTATATTTGAAAAAGAAATTGATTTTTTATCACCATAATTCAAATTATTGTAGTTAGAGAATGCTATAAAATTCATTAGCCAATTTGCATTGTTTTCCAAGAAGGGGGCCATTTTTATCCAAACTAATTTCAGAAACCATGTGACATAGCTTTTCCATTTTCAATATTTTTAATAAGTGATTCAGTCACCTATTACTATATGCCTTTTAGTTTACCAAAAATATATATTAACTAACAAAAGACGGTTTTGTTACATTTGCTTTACCGTTTAAAGTTCACAGTCAGAAAATTTCCTCCTGTATACTTAACCCTCACACAAGGCATATTTTTTAACTTAACATGATCAGACTTAATCATTTGCAGCAAAAAAATTTATTTTATTCAATTTATGTAGTTATTTTAAATTTTCAAAAAAAATAATTGCTCGAGAATATTTAGGTAAATGTGAAGGGGAATGATATCCTGTTTATCTCAAAATAGACGAAAATAAATGAATAAATTATAAAACGCGTAAAATTTCCTCGGATCTCCCTTAGTAGTCTCCCCCCATCCAATATTTATTTTCCTTACCTAGTATAAAAAAATAACACGATAGTAAAAGAAAACATTAAAAATGATTTCCAAATAAGTTGAAATGGAACTAAATCTTCAAGTAGGTGAGAGAGTAAGAATTATTAGAGAGAGTTATTAATTTAAAAAAAAAATCTGGGAAAAAAATGAGTGCCACTGAGAGAGACAGAGAGAGAGAACTCACGATTTTTACTCCAAAGAAAAATAAAACATTTTTCCACATTTCGAAACAGTTCGTCGAAATTAAAACAGTCCAGTAAATAACTGCCTTCATTTATTTCAAGATTTAATTTGTATCCACTTCTACAGCTACGAATTAATTGTGTGGGTCATTAGCTCATTCTGGGAATTTTATGAATATTCCATATATTTTCTTACTTTCCTGGAGACATTTCACTTCATAATATTAATGTAGTATCAAATTCAAGAAGAATAATTACCGGTAAAATATTACGCTACCATTTGTTACTATTAATTCCCCTTCCCCTGTTATCTCAAAAGTAACTGCGCCTAATATTCGTTCGCTTGGGCTTTTAGTCTAATTACCTTTAAGTTTCCAAGAAACATAACTTATGCTACATTTAATCATATCAGTTAACCCCTCTGAATGTTTAGCTTGAAAGTAAGACTTTTTAAGTTCTTATTCGTGAGTTTTTTACTTGAAATCTTGAAAAAAAAAATATGTTTAAACTAGAAGCTTCGGTTTTGTTTTCTGTTATAGTAATCTGACTATGCTTGTTTTGAAAATAAAATGGGTAGTTGTAGAGCTACCAGTTATAAGGGTAAAAGTTCAGAAAAATATTTATAACTAATTGTGCTGAATTTCAAATTATTTTAATGTGAGCATTCCTGTAATAAATCTAATAATCTCATGGAATTCAGCTTTCTGTTTAACATATATGAACTTAATACAAAATTAATTCGATTTTATTTCTAATTGTTTAAGTTGATTATACTATGTTCAATCTTGTCATACTTCTATTGAAAACATTATCTTGAAAATAAATAATTCAGAATCTAGTGATGAATTTAGTCTTACAAAAAAAAAAACGGGACTTGTAAAAAAAAAATTCACGGACCCTTCCTCGAGGTTCTTATCTTCCTCAAGAGACAGATGAGCATCCAAGTCACGCATCTTAAAAAATAAAATGTTTTCTAAACAAAAAGAAAAGATTCAGAGTCTTCATGTCTTGGAGACACGTGCCGACAAAGTTCGTTGTTTGAAGAAACAATATTTCAGGAATATTTCAAGAGAGAAAACGAACTGAGGGTCCCTAACTGGAGAGTCGCTTTACTGCAGCACTTTTAAGCTGTGTTTGTTTTAAATTATGGCACTTTCGCTGAAGTCTTATGGTAGGTTCAATAACTCCCTGAAAATTTCTCGTTTGGGACTGTCCAAAGGAGAAATTCATTGCTCTAAATAAATTCTTGGTCAACAGAGTACAAAATAATCGAGCTTTGTGTTTATAAAGCTTTCACAGAAAATAAAATGCTGTTATTATCTAAAAGCCATTTATCACATAATTCTTAGTATTTTCTGTAACTTTGCTTCCTTATATCTTTGACATTTTAATACTAAGACAGAGTAAATGGTGAGTGTGGGCTAAAATTATTCAAAGATTATGGCTTATATGTAAGGAATTACCCGTCTAGGATTTAGGAAACTGTTTCTGTATTGAAACCATCTCTTTAGAACGACTCTTTCGTATTATATCACATTAACTATTACTTTAATTAAATTTAACTTCAACTGTAACGTAGTTAATGTAATAGTTTAAAATGGAGTTACATGAACGTATGTTGATAATCCTAATATTGAAGACGGCAATTGCTACACATAAATAAATATTGGTGTATCATACGTATATACTGCGTATTTACTTACAGACTACCCTACAATAATGTTTGAAATCCGGGAACTTAAAACTAGATGAATTTAAGTTGTGCGAATTATGGTGAATGGAAATGCCGGGTAATATTCCGTAATCGAGGTTTTCGCCAAATGTCGCCAAATTTCGGCGATAATCAGGGATTTAGATGTAGTGTTAGTTATAGCTTGGCGAGATCCGATCTCGCCAAATTTGGCGAAAACCTCGATTATGGAATCTGTCCCGAAATGCCAAATATATTGGGAATAATTTCAACAACACCCACTCACCAAAGGAATTGGTTACTGAGGAAGAAAATGTGGCAAACTTTTCAACTTGACTCAAAAAAGGTAAGGAGAATGGGATACTATATATAATTAACCAAAAGGTTGGATTTAGTTTTGTGTAAACTAACGCAAAAATCTCAAGAATCCATACTTTACCTGACATATTAAGAAGTCTCTAGCCCAGTTCAATGCATCTGTTTGCCTTAAGTGTTATCAATAAGCAATTTCAAAGAATTCCATGCAAATCTAATATAATAAAAGTCAAATCTTGTGGGTCTGTGGGTGTGTTTGTCTTTTATACAAATCTACAGTTTTCTTCCGATCTGCACCAAACTTGGTATACATACGTAAAAACATCCCATTTGAAATTTAGGCGATGTTTCGAAGTTCTAGAACGACCTCTTGACCCTCTTTTGACCGTTTTTATGGCCAAAAACGCTTATTTTTCTCCATTTTTAAACTTTTGGCCCGAAGCCAATTAAATACAGTCTCTAAATCAAAAAAATTTATTTCATGATCTAACTCGTGTCGCGGCAGCCAATGAAATAATCGAAACACTTTTTTCCTTATAAAAGAAAAACTAATCATGGTAAAAGTACAATATTTTACACACATATACAATTATTTTTTACAAAAAGATTGTCGTTTCGTTTTTTAAAAAATTCGAATTAGTTTTAGAATTATTAAGATTCAAAGTTTCAATTTTTTCCCTGGTCAAACATGGCTACCTTCAACCTATACTACTTTTATTTGTTTTGTTGGAACCGGGATGAAAAAGGCGTTATGAACACCAAGATAAAAAAAAAAATGCTGGGAACACCGGGAATATGAAAAATTATTACCGGGAGAACCAGAATCTAAAAAAATACCGGGAGAACCAGGATATAAAAAATACCGGGACCACCGGGAAATGAAAAATACCGGGAACATCGGGATATGAAAAACTACTGGGAACATTGGGATGATTGGTAATTTCGGTTACAGAAAATTAGACTTATACATGAGAAAACTTTTAAAAAAAAAATGATACACTCCACCCGTGCAAGGCCGGGCATTTCAGCTAGTACTATAATATAATGAAATTCATTATGCTAGCAAAATGTTTTTCACAACATTATGTTTACAGAAAACCCTGTAGTGGGGTTCCAAAATATGCCTATGCTTCAATAAAGGGGAAATAACTAACAAAAACCTTGGAAATAAACATCTCAAAAGCTCTCCATTCACCGAAACTCAACCTTTGTGCTGAAAACTCGCTCTAAATAAAGACTTGGCGAACTCTGGGATGTTTTGAATGAACCAAATTAAGTAGAAAACTCCGAACCAATCTTGCATCGATAAACGCATTCTTTCTCTTCCGCCATTTTGTTTATGCTTAATTCAATCTGCAGCCGGGCAATCCATTAGCGGACTTTACTACACTAGCACATTGTCCTTGATCCATTCACTTAGGCATGGTTCCGATAAATTGGATTTGCCCTGGAGTGTCACCCTGTCGTCTGAATCGCGTCCGGGAGAAGTCGAATCTCCACCCCACATCGTTAATTGCTACCGTTAATCTTCCGCCGAAGCTCTCTCATCAGTGCGGTACCCGATTAGGTGAGGCAAGAGATTGGCATTGGACACAATGGATTTTTTTGTTGATCTTTATAAAATAGGAAAAATTAGATACGTTAGAACTCGTGTCCAAAAATTAAGGATAGAGCATTTTCAATCATATGATTCGGACCTAACAACGGCCTTAACAACAGAAGGGTTACAGTTTTTTGCCCTACAGAGTTACACAGTTACAGAAAATGACTAGCCGTGGAATTCTTCTATTGGAGAATTTCCAATCACGTGATCCCATACCTAAAAACCGCCTTAGCAACAGATAAACAACGGCCTTAGCAACAGTTAAAAGCCCTACAGAAGATACACAGTTAAAAGAAAATAACCGGTTGTGACGTCACCTGAAAACACTCTATAGTTTTGATTTTTTTGGGAATAATCACACAAACCTAAGTCTTTTGTCAATAAGATTGTGGCCACGGTGGTATAGTAGTCAGTGTGTCTGGTTACGAGCATTACTGACCCAGGTTCGATGCATTGCGGTTTCTGCTTGGGTAGCTGGTCATGGGTCAACTCAGACCTTCATCCTTCCGAGGTCGATAAAATGAGCGGTCCAACGTTGGGCTAGCCACCAGACAAGGACACGAGCTAAGTAATTAGCACCTCAGGCCCAAAGGCTAATGAAACGGACCGCCTGATAGGCCACTAGACCTTGGCATAATTTGATTTTGATTTGATTGTCAATAAGATTCATGTCAGAGGATAATCTAATAATATGTAATTTGGGATCAAATTACCCTAGCAATAGTTTAAAGGAGGTAAAGTCGCCCTCCATTGGTAATGAAGTTTGAGCAGATGCCACTCAATATTGCCTAAAAAATCATACTACTTAAAGGTATTCCACGCACTATGTAGTTGCGAAATATCATATATTTCTTAAAAAAATAACAGTAACTTGTTTGCTAAATGATTCTTACATGGACGTTTTTGTTACTTTTCCGAATGTTTATCGAACTCATTATTAATGGGGGCTTCTGTACCCCCTTTAAACATAGTTAGGGTAATTTAATCCCTGACAACATATTATCACTCTTAGATGATCTAATGGCATCAATTATAATAAGATATTATTATTTCTGTCATTATTTTAAAAAAATCAACTTATCCTTAATTTTTGGACACAAGTGTAGATTGAACCATACCTATACTTTTTTGTCTCTTTATCTATCCATATCGCTATCGCTCAATCATTCTCTTTCTGTATATCTTTCACTCTCTCCTTTTATCTCTCACAATATTTCCTTTCTCTCTATTTCTATCACATTGAATCTCTTATCTCAACCTTTTACCTCTGTCTTTTTAATATTTCTTCCATTAATACCGTTTTCTATTTTTTTTTTCTTCCAGCTGAATTTTCTCCGGAGTCATTATAAGAAGAAATACATTAAATCAGTCTCGTCTTCAAGATAAGAATTACTTAAAGTATAAGTACACTTAACTGCTTGCTTTAAGAGTTGTTTCTTAACTACTCGTGCAATGAACTTTGTTCACCATATGATTCTGTGAATCTCTATACATAGAAAGATTAATGTTTTATAAGACTTTTTTGGTGCCAACAAATACCATTACCGTAATTTAAAATTGATAAAAAATAAAATTGTAATTTATTTGCTTTAATCTTTCACTGAATAACAAAATACTTATGTACTCATTCAATTTACTTTTTCAAGTACTTTTTTTTCATGGTTTAAAGATATAAAGTTTTTATACCCGACAGTTATTCATGAAGAACTAAGTTACATACACAACCCCTTGACATTACACAAAACCGAATTTCCCAAGTGGTGCATGATGTTTGTTCACCAGAGAAACTTAACGATTAAAGTGTCATAAATTATATAATAAATAGCTAATGAATGTATCTTTAGAAGTAAAAATCTTCAAAGGATGAACGCATTTTAAAAAATATAGGTAAACTCAAATATTTAGTTAAAATCAACACCCTCATTAAAGTGTATACATGTTCTTAACGAAAATGAATTATCCACCACACACAACAAATATTTTCTCAAAAACAGCTGTTTTGGATGAATCAATATTCCCAGAACATGAAAATAAACTATTAATGAAATACATTTTTACCAATTTTCATCCCTACATTTGCATATTTATTACAGTCATGGTGTTGGCAACAGAAAAACAAAAACTTAAAAAGCATCCAGTTTTGATCTTCAAAATTTAAAACAAAAACAACCAGCCGCTGACAAAAGCACGCACTCTTGTTCTAAATAACAATAATAATAGCGGTTATTTTTACATCTCATCCATGTACTGCACTCAGAAAATATTATTCCTCATTTATTTCCAACCGCATTTTGTTTAACCAGCGGAAGTCCCGAAACACCAAGAAAAATAATAGGCTGGTATTCATAACCAGCATCTTTGGGGCATTGTTGAACTTCCGTTGGAGGCAGACTTGCTGGAAAACATTGAAACAATGCGTCATTAGGACGAGATTAAAAGCTTTTGTCATCGGAAGAAGAAAAAAACAATGTGACTTCTTTGTTGCCACTGTTTTTCTGAGAATTTTTACCGAATTAATTGGGTTGTGAACAATAATTCTTTAGTGTCTGCTATGTCCTTCTGGTACTTTTTGTTATTGTTCTTGGATCTTCTCGTTTGTCCTGATACATCCACCGTGTAATAACTACTGTGAAGTTCGAGATGCATTTCGTAGTACATGTGGATAAATTGGGATACATGCATGAGTGAAGTTTTTTATTTTTCTCTGTCCTGTAGGGATGATGCGACAGTAGACTTAGAATATTACTTCTCAATAAAAAAAAGTCATGTTAGCTTGATTTTCTTGAACGTTGGTGTGTGAGATTTTTTTTCTTTGTATGATTTTTTCTCATTTACTGTAACAGTTGATAAATTTTCAACCATTGCAAAGTAGGATACTCAATTTCGTATATTACACCTATATTTAGTTGGTATATGATTGAAATTAGTTGGATTGTCTTAGTAGGATAGTATCTCATTCTAGCGAATGGTTATACAGGATGTTTCAGATAAGTGTTTCATAACTTCTAGGGGAGGTAGGGTACATCAAGATGAACAAGAATCGGTATCGAAAGGGGGAAATAGAAATATTTTTTCTTCGTGCTGGTCAAGTTATTAATAAAGTTGTGTTTTTTTTGACATTTTTGATAGGTTTCTTCAAAAGTCCCATCAATTTGATAGAGGAAGTTTTGATATCGTCATAATATAAGTCAATGATTGAAATAAAAATGACAAATTACATTAATTCCTCCAAAAAGATTATTGGTAGCCTGGACATTTCAAAACTTTATAATCTTAAACCCCATTTGTCCATTTACAAAAAGTAAGCTTTATTCTTGAGATTAATCAATCAGAATTTTTATACCCGTTGTAAAACACGAGACTTCAAAACGTAATTCAAACAAACCATGAGTTATGTTTCAATACCTGCAATGACTATTTCTGAACTTTTTTTCTGCTGCTTTCTTGGATGGAAACTATCGATTACTATCCTGTTTATATGGAACTGGAAATGTCAAAACCAGATTCAGTAATGCGCCCATCGAATGGGAATATTATAACTGACATTTTCGTGCACCGTTTCATCTTTCGGCATTTCAATCTATCTGAAATTGACTTGAGTTAAAATTGAATCTTTGGTGGAAACCGGAGATTGATTTGTATAGATTTCCAAATGCTACCTTACCAACCATATTTCAAAACTCTAGTGGCTCGTAAATGGGCATTTTGAATGCTGCTTTCCTTCATATGCTGCCATTCCAAAATTAATTATAGTTTATGTCGTTATTGCTTTTAAATTATCCACTACCTTATTTCCTTTACTTCAGAAATGATATAATCATTACTTTTTATCTATTTTCAAATTTCATATTTTTGCATGCATACTAAGATTGCAAACATATAAAAGAAAGATAACATACGGGGTCTATATGGAAATAATGGAACAAAATTTTGGGAGATGTAGACTACTCCAAAACCATTCCGAGTCTCATATGAAAGTAAGGTTGCAAATACACTCACTTCTGAGACGCTAGAATGCAAACGAAAGTAGCTAGACAAGAGTAGCCAGGATATAGTCGCATTTTTAAAATGACCAGTTAATGAAAATTCCTATGTGATTCTGACCGGTTTATGTTTCCTATGTGATTCTGACTTATCTATAGATAGTCTACGACCATGATATCAGACTGACCAGTGCATAATCTGCAATAATTTTAGCTATCTTACCTTCAGAAAAAGTTTAGAAAAAAACATGTAGAATAATAATAGTAATATTATTCTGTAATATAAATTTTTAAAAATTATTTATATATCCAAGATTTAGCAATAACTTTAATAAAAAAAGTACAATTCTCTTTATCAGTTAGGTTTTAAAATGTAAAATTAAAAGTTCCTTTCGTCATCAATAAAATCTTTAGCAGAAATAAAGAATATATCCTGTTTTAAACGTCATTTTTTCATGTTTCTTTTTTACAATAAATATTTTTACATCGCTTGTTCTAAACCTTTAAATAAAATTTAAGTTTACTCAACTTATAACACAAAAGCTACATAACTATCAATTGGGCCTTAAAAAACAGACATTTAACATACCTAATTACTAATTTAACCTCTTTTATTTTCTGAACATTTTTTTATACTTAATGTTGGTTTTTTATTTGTAGAAAATGAAAATTTCAAAGAACCACGAAAAAAAAAACCACGTCAGTCCAGACAAAACTGACGCAACTCTTATTTTACTCTCAAAAGATTCTCATTAAATTAGTCTTCCATTAAAAAGAAATATTAAGTGCCACTGTTCATGAAAATTTGTTTGTAAATAGGAAGAAGGCTTTACTCTTGTGTTTTAATTAATTTTTTATGGAGTAAATCCATTTATCTCCCTTTGTCGTCAAACTTATTTAACCAATTCTATTAATTCTAAGAGCAATTTTAAATGTTTTATAGATACTATTAATAATTATTTATAGAGAAGTGTTTAAAGGAAAACGTTACTTTAGAATTTATTCATAAATCACTTAACTAGGCTCAAATGAGAAAAAAAACTCATTTTCACTAGAATAAAAAAACACCCCTACACCTTTTAATTTACTTCAACTATAACATTGAAAACTGCTTTAGTCTTCACAAAACATAAAAATTTCCAACCAAGAAAAACCAACATCATTAATTTGAACTCGCAAAAACGTTGGTCCAGCGTTGAATTAAATTCTGGATGAAGCCAGCAACAAATGAGAAAGTAATGAAAAATATCGATTGTGTTATTGGTAAATATTAAGTCAGGGACATTCCAGAAAATGATTGATAATTTTCTAATAGTTCTTACAAAGTTCACATTGATTATGTTGTGTCAGTTTTTATCGGTAATGAGTCATTAAAATTATTGCTAATAAATTTTGTGTTTCTCATACTTACTTGTACTGCATAAAAATTACTAGAATGATTTCGGGACTGAAAATTCTTACGATCAATTATTATTTTCTGTATTAGTAGGAAATCAATGTTACTATTACCTTGTTGAACGAAATATTTTAGTTTAAATGTTTTACGTTAATTATCTGACAAACTAGCCTTATAACTAAGAACTTTTTCATACTGGAAATTTAATATTCAGAAAAAACTACGTTATATTTCCGAAAGTAAAACGAATTTTTTTTTTTGGGGGGGGGGGAATATTTTAAAGGATAGTAGACTTATCGGATCCAAAAATTTCACAATAAAGTAACTTGTATTTTGGGTTACGCAATCAATCAAACCAATCCGGAATCTTGTTCGCTATGCAAAAAAAAAATATGCTTAGGCTAAACAATATCACTAATGCAATATATTTTTCATAAGATCGTTCTAAAATTCATTAAATAACATAATATCAGTTTAAACTGATTTTGATTTAAAGCTATTTTTTAATAAAAACAGTACTATCGACTTAAACACAGTACCTTAAAGGGTCTATTTGGAAACATACGTAGTGGAGAGGAGAGTATTATGGAATACCATTTATATTTTTAAGAATAACCCTTCTCGTTTTAAACAAAAATCCACAAAATCATTTTAAGTACCTACTATAACTAATGGTAATGAAGTGTCAATGGTAAAATAAAACTTTAGTTATTTTGCTGTTATGAAAAAAGTACTTTAAAAAAAGTTAAAAATGGAGGTTAATATGGGATATTCGGTTAGTATGGAATAGTTGTTTACAACTATTGAAAATCTGGTTATACTTCAGGGAACATAGTTAATTTTAACTATGAAAACAGTATTTAAAAATGTACGTTCAAATAGTTTTGTTTTTGAGTCTATTTACAAAAGTCACAAACATAATCTTCTTTATCTGCTCCAGTACAGTCAAGATGAACCCATAGGGAATAGCTAATGCATTGAATCCAAATTTCTCTTCGTTGATCTTCGGAGATTTTCCGTTACAAAAAATGCATTAAGCATCTTGGTTTTTCGGTTCTTTATAGTTGATGGCATGAAGTGGATTATTACGGAATACCTAGTATTCCTTAATACCCGACATGCCATCTTGGATTATGAACTATTTTACTGACGGATAAACATTGATAGCTAAAAAACGATTACAGTATTTTGGCATATGTGACCACACGTAAGTATAAAAAAATACTCTTTATTCAGGTAAACGAAATTACATGCGCTGTTTACATTTCTTGGTCCCCAGCCATGTTCTTTTTAATCTTTTGTATTTCTTAATTTCCTCTCGTGCTGTTGTTTCCTTTTAACGCGTGCTTTAGTTTTTGAGTTACGAGTTACTAGTACAGTTCACTAGTATACCTTACATTAATTCCCCCCTTTGAAAAGACAGTCCATACCGATCTGGCTTTCTGGTGATGCGCCCAGATCGTCTTGGCACAAACTCGTCGTTTCCATCAGATGGCTCGTCTAGTTGTTCTCGAGTTTCTTGAGGGAATCTCTTTCTCAAGTGATCTGCATGAACTCTAATGTTACCTTCGGTTCTGTATGATAAAGGTCCAGTTCTTTCAATAATTTTTGTTGGTTTCCACGATTGATCTGTTTTTCTTTTAATCCAAACTTTGTCCCCTTCGTTAAACTCTCTGGTTCGTGATGTTCTGTCGTGATACATTTTCGACTTCAAGCTTTCAGTATCGTTAATGTGGTCTGGTTTTAGGCGATCAAATAGAGTACAAAGTTCTAGGCTTGTGATCACTCTGTATCGTGAAATGTATACCTATCAAGTATTTATAAAACTTCTGCAAGCCAAACATGATTGCAAGAGCCTCTCGATCTATACTTGAGTAGTTGCGCTCAGCTTTTGTTAATGTTCTTGAAGCAGCAGCTATTAACGGAACCTGTTGCTCGATGTACTGTAGTGCGATAGTTGAATAGAAAAACTTGTAACTGGAGCTGTCTATCGTTGAACCGATTGTATGCTTTCTTGAAACGAGTCTTAAATGTGCGAATGACCCTTTCAGCTAAACCATTACTTCGTGAATGATATGGTGTTGTTTTGATATGCTTCACACCTTGACTTGCACAAAAGTCGCGAAATTCAGATGATGTGAAGGGTGTTCCATTGTCAGATACAATGATCCTACATATCCCATAAGAGCAAAATAACTCTCTTAAGCATCTTATTACTTCATTAGATGTTGTGTTCTTTAGATTGAAAATCTCTAACCAAGCTATCACTAAAAACTTTCGAGACTGTTCACTAACTTTAACTTGCAAGAATGCATCTTTTAAGTCGATTACGCTGAAGATTTTACAGCCGTTTAACTTGGACAAAATGTCATCTAACGTTGGATAAGGATACTGATCCTTAATCATGTACTTGTTTATGGTACTTTTAAAGTCACCGCATAGCCTTATTTGCCCGTTTTTCTTTGCTGCGTACACTACAGGAGAAGCCCATTCTATAATTTGTTCGTTGACGTCAACTGGTTCTAGTGTACCGTTGCTGACCATACGATCAATTTCAGCATCTGCTGCCGATTTCAATGCATAGGGTACAGGTCTTGCTTTGCAAATAACGGGTTTGGCATCCTCTGTCAGCTTGATGTTAACTTCAAAGCTTTGGACCGTTCCCAATTTAGATTGTTCGAATACATCCGGATAGTTCTTTAAGATTTCTGCCTTTAAAGATTCGTGTGTTTCATTAATGTTATTAACCGAAAATTTGGGTTCACTATTAAAAATTTTCATAAGATCTTGTCCTAATATTGGAATGCTGTCACCGGGTACTACGGTTAATGTGCAGGAATCCTTTGTTTGTGTCCCAATCTTTACAGATGCTTTCACCTCTCCTAAAGTCTCGATTGGCTTATCAGGATACGCAATAAGAACTTTAGATTTTGTTAAGCGAGGCTTTCCTATCTTTTTGTAAAAACTTTCAGGAATTATCGATATGCTAGATCCCGTGTCGTATTGGAAAACAATTGATTTTCCATTTATTTCAACCGTCACCTCATATCTGTTCCTGTTTTCTCTACTTTTGAAAATCTGATGAACAAACTCTGCTCTCCCAGATCTTACACACACTTTCTCGAAATGCCCTTTTGTATTGCAAGCTTTACACATAGCTGTTTCAGCTTTACAGCTCTCCCCTTTCTTATGTTTCTTGCTCCCGCATCTTATGCACATTGTTCCCTTATTTATTTGAAATTTGCTCCTCTTAGTATCCTTTGAGGTGTTCGTGTTCGGGGTGTTCTGTTTATACGGTTTCCCACTAATTTTGTTCACTCTGGAGTTAGAAGTGGGCTGTTCTGATTTAAAAACCGATTCTATCACTGCAGCGTTTAATACAGCCGACTCAAAATTTAGAGCTGTTTTCTCGACATCTAGTAAAGTAGAGTTTCCGTCTGGATGCTCCCTGAATATGTGTTCCTGTATACGCGGGTCGTTAATGCCAACTATAAATTGATCTCGTAAACGTTCCTCAAGTGTGTTTCCGAATTTACAATTCACTGCTAGTGTTCTAAGTGCAGATATAAAATCTGTAATGCTTTCGCCGCCTGTTCTGAAACGTTGTGTGAATCTTGTTCTTTCAGCGTGAATGTTGAAATTCGGTCTAAAGTAATGTTCTAGAAATTCTTTTATGTCTTCATACGATTTATCATCAGGAGAAATTGGATCGAAATGGTCATTTACTAGCTTAAATAAATCCTTTCCTATACTTCTCAAAAGTAGATCGCGTTTATGTTCTTGGTTTTGAATTTCAAAAACCTTAAGTTCTAGTTCCAATCTACGAAAGTAATATCTGATGTTGTCCTTCTGAGGTAAAAACTCTTCAAAATTGAACTTACTCAGATTTACTGGCTGTTGTAGAGGATAAGGATCTACCCGAGGCTGTTGATAAACTTCTTCCCGAGGCTGTTGATAAGCTGTAGCCATTTCTGGTGTCTTACTTTTCTTCCTCCTTCTGGCCATTTAATTCAGAATTCCAGTCTTCATCCAGTTTTCCATCGTCGCCACAATTTGGCATATGTGACCACACGTAAGTATAAAAAAATACTCTTTATTCAGGTAAACGAAATTACATGCGCTGTTTACATTTCTTGGTCCCCAGCCATGTTCTTTTTAATCTTTTGTATTTCTTAATTTCCTCTCGTGCTGTTGTTTCCTTTTAACGCGTGCTTTAGTTTTTGAGTTACGAGTTACTAGTACAGTTCACTAGTATACCTTACAAGTATAAAAACTATTATTCATAATTACTGGTAGGTTAAAATGTTTGAAGACTTACCGGCAAAAACTTTCAATAATCCCAAAACACTCTTCATGGGAGTCTTTCACGTTATTCCCACGTGATGGCAGTGCGAGAGAGGGTTGAAACTTCGGTATTCCATATTCCCCGACTATTCCATAATCCCCGCCTCTCCTCTATTATTATCTAAAATCTTCTTATATTATAATTATATGCTAAATCTTAGGTGTGGAATGATATTTCTTCTAAAAAGAATTATGTTGGGTGTTGAATCACCATACAAAAGAAGTTTTGCCGAGAATTTATTCCACCGTTGTAACACCTTCCAGTTGAAATACTTAACTGCCGTCGCTGCTTATTCAACACTTACACCGGAGGGTAAGCAGAAAGCGTTGAAATATTTTTTTTCAACTTTGTTGAACAGTTTGTGGGATCTTGGAATCGGTTTGTAGAAAAGGAAAGCTCTGTTAACTTGCGATGTTAAAAAATTCAACTTCATGACCTTTCTCTACACTTTGTGAATTTATATTATAGTTATGACACTTATTAGAGAACTGTTTTGTACTTTTTTAAAAAAATTTTTTACTCTTTTTTTAAAAAAAAGGAACTTGAGGTAAAACAACATTATTAGTAGATATGTTACGGGCAATGTGATAAATCAGGGCATTATAAATAATGCCCGATTTGAGGCGGGCAATGTGATAAATTCAATGGCATTTATGAATGAAATTTATCACTTTGTCCGCCTCTACTTTGGGCATTATTAGTAGGGAGCAAAAGCGGGTTCTAAAACAGCGGTTGAGCAGGGGGGCGTGGCAGGGGGCGTGGCAGGTGGGCGTGGCCAATTAACTAATTAGACACGCCCCCTAATTAATTAGACACACCCCCTAATTAATTAACCACGCCCCTAATTAATTAATTAAGTAGTTAATTGATCACCCCCTAATTAATTAATTAATTAATTACACCCTTAATTAATTAATTAATTACCCACACCATTGTTATTCAATGAGCCACGCCCTCCAATTAATTAATAACGGTCTATGACGTCATTACTCAACCACCTCACTCAACCGCTACTCTACCACCTCACTCAACCGCTTTATTCAACCGCTACTCTACCACCTCACTCTACCGCTCATCCGCTACTCTACCACCTCACTCAACCGCTACTCTACCACCTCACTCAACCGCTTTACTCAACCGCTACTCTACCACCTCACTTAACCGCTCAACCACTACTCTACCACCTCACTCAACCGCTACTCTACCGCCTCACTCTACCGCTTTACTCAACCGCTACTCTACCACCTCACTCAACCGCTTTACTCAACCGCTACTCTACCACCTCACTTAACCGCTCAACCACTACTCTACCACCTCACTCAACCGCTACTCTACCGCCTCACTCTACCGCTTTACTCAACCGCTACTCTACCACATGGACTTGTATTTTTTCACAATACTCAACCGCTACTCTACCACCTCACTCTACCGCTTTACGCTACCGCTTTACTCAACCGCTACTCTACCACCTCACTCAACCGCTACTCAACCGCTACTCTACCACCTCACTTAACCGCTCAACCACTACTCTACCACCTCACTCAACCGCTACTCTACCGCCTCACTCTACCGCTTTACTCAACCGCTACTCTACCACCTCACTCAACCGCTTTACTCAACCGCTACTCTACCACCTCACTCTACCGCTCAACCGCTACTCTACCACCTCACTTAACCGCTCAACCACTACTCTACCACCTCACTCAACCGCTACTCTACCGCCTCACTCTACCGCTTTACTCAACCGCTACTCTACCACATGGACTTGTATTTTTTCACAATACTCAAACGCTTCTCTACCACCTCACTCTACCGCTTTACTCAACCGCCAATTATCACGTGATCGCTCCACCGCTCTGCTCTCCAATCGTTTCATCATGATCGAACAAGGACAAACACGATTATGGTCGCAGAGCCTGTTCCCACGACTACTGCGCAGGAATACATTGTACTGTTGGATAGCTGCGTCACACCCTTTTTTTGACCAATAAAGAACTCGCTTTTCCTATTTCTCCTCCCAGTATTGTTGTCCGAAGAAAGTCTCAGCTGAGGGACACTCCCCTTTCAACCTTAGTACGGCTCCTCCCAGAAATTTATCGAGTTCTTTTCCTTTATGTTTACATGCAGAGTACGCCCAAGGTATATGGCAACGAAAGTAATTTCAACTATTTGTTGGAAAGAAGGTGGCATCCCTCGTTTCTCTAGATTGTATATAACCGTCAACAACCACGTTTCTTTCTTTCCAACCCGAGTTACATTTGCGACAAACTTGCGTCAAAGCGTATCATATTTGGTTATAGTATAACATATTCCATACGTTAAATTCATGATGAAGTCGTGTGATGTGTGTTCCAAAACTTTCGCTACTCAGTTTAATTTAAATCGTCACATTTCTCACGTCCACAAGGGACATAAACTTAATTGTTCCGATTGTGATAAAACTTTCAGCACCACGTGTGCTCTTCGTCGCCATGTCTCATCTGTTCATAAGAAGTGTGAACTGAAATGTGAAGTGTGTGGAAAAATCTTCAATCGTCCAGACATTCTTCTGAGGCATAAAAGGAATGTCCATTTGAAGAGGAAAGCCAATTCCGATGCTAATGAAGAAGGAAACAAGAAAATTCGAGAAGAACCCATATCCCCTCCTCAACTGATCGGGGAAGATGGTGAGAATGCTCCTTCATCTGCAATGGAGGCTGACGAGACATCTCCGAAAGCTCCTTCTACTTCAACCTCTGTTACAGTGGAATCCTCTCCCCGTCCTGAAAATCGGGCTGGATGCTCTCATCTCATCGGTGTGAATGCTCCTTCATCTGCAATGGAGGCTAACGAGACATCTCCGAAAGCTCCTTCTACTTCAACCTCTGTTACAGTGGAATCCTCTCCCCGTCCTGAAAATCCGGCTGAATGCTCTCATCTCATCGGTGTGAATGCTCCTTCATCTGCAATGGAGGCTAACGAGACATCTCCGAAAGCTCCTTCTACTTCAACCTCTGTTACAGTGGAATTCTCTCCCCGTCCTGAAAATCCGGCTGAATGCTCTCATCTCATCGGTGGGAATGCTCCTTCATCTGCAATGGAGACTAACGAGACATCTCCGAAAGCTCCTTCTACTTCAACCTCTGTTACAGTGGAATCCTCTCCCCGTCCTGAAAATCCGGCTGAATGCTCTCATCTCATCGGTGGGAATGCTTCTTCATCTGCAATGGAGGCTAACGAGACATCTCCGAAAGCTCCTTCTACTTCAACCTCTGTTACAGTGGAATCCTCTCCCCGTCCTACCGATCCTGCTCAACCTCTGCCGAATCCCTTAGCTTCAGTTGCATCTGACGATGAGGACAGACCTTCAACATCACATGCAGCGAAAAGAGGTAGAAAAAGAAAGTGTAAAGAAGCGAGCGCGCTAAAGAATACAGTTTCAACGTGGACTTTTAATAATTCCAATGCAATAATGGATATTAAATCGTTTTTGAAGGATGTAGAACCTTTCGTAAGGGTACATTTAGAAGAAGCTCTAACGGAGAACCAAATGAAAGTAAATTTCACGTTAAATTGTAAGTATCGGAAGGACTCTGAAAAGGGAGTAATTAAAAAAGCCTGTTCTTTTAAGACTAAGAATGAAATTTTACTGCGTAACGATGAAATCGCTAAACTACTAGACTCATCTGCCGAAAAGTTACTAAAAGAAAGTGAAGATTTTGAATCTAAAGACTCTGGGTGGGCCCTGGAAGAGATTGTAGATTTGGTGCTTCATCAAAGTAAGTACTCACCCTTTAGAGGTTCTAGTTATATTGAATTACCCGAGTGCATAAAAATGAAGCGTGCATGTATAAATGTACAAAATTCTGACAATGAGTGTTTTAGATGGGCTATTTTAGCGGGGTTGTTTCCAGCTAGTCAAAACCCCTCTAGAATATCTCATTACACTCCTTTAAGGGACTCTTTGGATTTTTCGGGACTAGTTTTTCCCGTTAGCCCCGAAGATACCCTTAAATTCCAAAAAAATAACCCAGACGTTTCTTTAAATGTGTATTCCTTTGATGATAATTTTAAAATTTCCCCTATGGTTGTGACTGACGATGAAAAAGATCGTCATGTAGATCTTTTGTTTGTTAAAAAAGCAGATCGCTTTCATTATTGTACAATCTCTAGTCTTTCACGACTCGTTTCCTCTCAACTGTCCAGGGGGAAACGAAAACACTTACTCTGTAAAAGATGTCTAATCTCCTTTTCATCTCCTTTACGGCTAGAGGAGCATAAGATTTATTGTAAATTGAACAAACCCTGTAGAATCGAAATGCCGTCCCATGAAAAAAGTTTTCTTTCTTTTGTCAATTTCAAGCATGGGGAGTATATTCCATTCTGTATTTACGCAGATTTTGAGTCAATTACTGAAAAAGTTTCAACCAGTGATCCCTGCCCCCGCGAATCTTATTCAAATGCATATCAGAAGCATAAAGCAATAAGCTTTTGCTACTATGTAGTAAGCGACTCGAAGATATGTAAGCCTCCCGTAGTATATCGAGGGGAAGACGCCACCCAGATGTTTGTTAAATGTTTAACCGATGAAGCTCTTACTATTGAAAGGATCTATAAAACCCCAACCCCCATGATTGAATTAAACGTGGAGGAGGAGGAGCATCATGAAAAAGCGAAAGAGTGTTTCATATGTAAAAAGCCCTTTATTCCCGGGGGTGTCGCTAAAGTACGAGATCATAACCACATCACAGGCTTTTATAGGGGGGCAGCACATTCAAACTGCAATTTAAATTATAAGCATCCTAATTTCATCCCCGTTTTCTTGCATAATCTTTCGGGTTATGATTCTCATCTTTTTATCAGGGATTTGGCCACGGACTCAAAAGCTCTATCAATCATACCAAACACTGAAGAGAAGTATATTTCTATATCCAAAAGGGTTGGGAAATACTTGTCTCTCAGGTTTTTAGACACCATGAAATTTATGCCCAGCAGTCTAGAAACTCTTGCTAATAACTTGGGGAAGGAGGACTTTTTACATATGAAAACGCACTTCCCTTTGAATTGGGAACTGTTAATTCGGAAAGGAATATACCCCTACGATTACATTGACAGTATGGATAAATTCAATGATACTTCCCTCCCCCGCAGGGAACTATTTTATAACTCGTTAAATGAGGAACATTTATCTGAAGGTGATTACGCTCATGCTGATCATGTATGGAGAACGTTCGGAATTCGTACACTAGGAGAATACTCTGACTTGTACGTGAAGACGGACGTTCTCCTCCTCGCCGATATTTTCGAAAATTTCCGTAAATTGTGTCTCGCATCATACCACTTGGACCCCGCTTGGTACTATACGGCACCTGGATTAAGCTGGGATGCAATGCTTAAAAACACAGGTGTGAACATTGAACTCTTAACAGACTATGATATGTTGATGTTCATTGAAAAGGGAATACGAGGTGGAGTATCTCAATGTTCGCACAGGATGGCAACAGCTAACAACAAATATATGCAAACCTATGACTCTACCAAGCCATCATCCTTTTTATTGTATTTGGACGCCAATAACCTTTACGGTTGGGCAATGTCCCAAAAGCTTCCATTAGAGGGGTTCCAGTGGAGTGATGAGAAGGACTTAGCTAAAATTAAAGAAGACAAGGATTTCGGCTACATATTAAATGTAGATTTAGAATACCCAGAGGAGTTACATGATCGGCATAGCGATTTCCCTCTCGCTGCAACAAGTGAAATTCCCCCTGGATATAAGGAGAAGCGATTATTATTGACTCTTGACCACAAGGTGAATTATGTTCTCCATCACAAGGCTCTTTTCCATTATTTAGATTTGGGATTAAAATTGATCAAAATTAATAAATCTATTAAGTTCAAAGAAAGTGCGTGGTTAAAGCCTTACATTGATTTAAATACTAGTATGAGGGCGGATGCTAAAAACTCATTCCAAAAAGATTTCTATAAATTAATGAATAATTCTATTTTTGGAAAAACCATCGAAAATCTTAGGAATAGAGTAGATATTCGCCTGAGTACTAACTCAAAATCCCTTCTAAAACTAATAGCAAAACCTAACTTTAATCACAGAACAATTTTTTCTGAAGAACTAGTAGCTGTTCATTTAACCAAGACTCATATATTTTTTAATAAACCTGTAAGTATTGGCATGGCAATCCTGGACATTTCAAAAACCTTAATGTCAGATTTTCATTACAACGTGATGAAAAATGAATATGATGATAAAGTTAAACTTTTGTACACTGATACTGATTCTTTTATATATCATATTTTTACAGATGATTTTTTTGAGGATATGAAGAAAAAAATTGATTTTTATGATACTTCAGATTTTTCAGAAAATAATGTTTATGGGATAGAAAAAGTAAATAAAAAAAAATTGTAGGAAAAATGAAAGACGAAAATGGGGGGAAAATAATGACTAATTTCGTAGGATTAAGATCGAAAATGTATGCCTATAAAGTAGAGGGGAAAAAAGAAAGTAAAAGATTGAAGGGTATAAAAAAGAAGACTGTTGAGCGGGATATTCATTTTGAAAATTATGTTAAATGTCTTTTATCAAATAAGCCATCCTACGCTTCTATGAATCTGATAGTTTCTAAGAAGCATGAAATATTCACTGTGAAGCAAAATAAGCTCGCACTTTCATCTAGGGACTCTAAACGTTATGTTTTGGAGGATGGAGTCCGTACTTTACCTTGGGGTCATTATTCAATAAAAAAAAAATTTCTTTTTAATTAACTCTAATTTATTTATTTATTTTTTTTTAGAGTTTTTGTTAATCATAAGTGTTATTTTTTCAATTTCAATATATGTACTTTTTATTTATCATTCTAAAAGTTTTTTATGTATTGATGAACTTAATGCGTAAATGTGAAAAAAAAAATATTTTCTTACAGTTCCTTGGCTGTAACGATGATCAATACTTGTTGTATATTGTACTTGCAGAATTGTACAATTAAATTTTTACTGACTGTCAATAAAACTTGAAAAAACTTATTTCAACTTACAAAAAAAAAAAAAAAGCTTGTTTTTCTTTTCTTTATTCACACAAGAGACAAAAAAAAATAATATAAATAAATCAGAAAATCTTTATTAATACAAAAGTTACATTTCTAACCAAGGCTTCTTCTTCTTTCCAAGTCTTTTGGGTTTAGCATACATAGTTTTCACATTAATGTTTTTCATAAATTCTTGTTTCTTTTTTCTTTTTGGATAGGTTTTCACATTATTTAAATATGGGTTTTTCATAAATTCTGAGGGAAAATTGTGTTTGTTTAAAACATCTTTAAACGTTTCAAAAGCTTTCGGTCTTGTTTTTCTTTCCCTTAGTAAAAAATTAATTAACTGAACGATATCAGAACCAGGAATGACTTTTTCATTGATAACAAGTTCCTTATCAGGATTCCAAGTGATGTTACGTTGCTGAAGAAATTCAATAATGTTCTTTGCAATTGATTTATGTTTTACGGGAACGGTTTCCAATAGGTCTAGCTCGAATTCAGGCTTTGAATTTTCAACTTCTTCTAGTCTTTCCAGGTCGGGTGCTACAGGTTTGACAGCATTCACAGATGGAAAGGTAACGTATTTTTGTAGAATATTATTGTAAAGTTTAATTTTTTCCGAATCACTCACTCTCTTCTTCAAAATTTCTTTTATTTTTGTATCGAGTTCGCTCAAGTGATCTTCTTCAAACTCGTGCATGCGGTCTAATGGGACCAGAGCAAACTTTTTGCTATGCTCCATGGATTAAACTGGATAAAACCGTTAAGGCAGATGGAATGAGAAAAGATAAAAATCCGTCACCCTTTTGTATCAATAGCCGTCTTTTCTTGTACAGAGGAACTCGCTTCTGAGCAAGAGTTCTCAAAGTTTTCTTGAAGGGGGATAATTTAGTTTTAGAACGCTTACTGATAGGAAGATTACCCTTAAGTAAATTGAGTACACACTCGCAAATAGATTTTATCATACAATTTGAGCAATTTTTCAATATTTTAGATTTCTTCCTGCTTTTCTTTAACAGCTTTAAATATTCTACATCCTTCTCTGAAGGCATTCTGCATAGAAATGATGTCTTCCTCTCGGGTACATTGATTTATATAGGCTGCGTAAGCACTCGCTTTGAACAGAGCGCAACAATGAAATTCCTTTGGATGATGAAAACACATGGTTGGAAAATTATTTCGTGACAAATCTTTAATTTTGGGGCAGTGTAAAGGATGAATATGACCCATCAAATTTTTTAAAAAATCTTCCTTTTCGTTTCCTTTCACATAAATAGTAGAATACACGGATGATAAATATTGTAAAATATCACGTAACTTACTGTAAGGCAAATCTCCATTTTCCCATTTCAGGCCATGTTTATTTCTTATTACCCAAGAGAAGGTTCTTTGATGGAAACTTGATAATTCTTCCCAGGGCATAGGAGGGAGAAATGTCCAACATGCGTGATAACCTTCGTTGATAGAGTAAAATGCCAATTCCTTAATAATAAAGATATCAGACTTAATTTGAAACCCTTCAAAATCTAACACGATAGCCATGTTACGCTGGTGGTGTCTGGGAACCAAATGATTTAGCGAGGCTCGTACACGTAATGTGTATCCCCTGGAAATATTCCTGTTCTTAACCGTAACTTTTCACTAGTTTCTGGTCTCAAATCGATTAGTAAATAACTGAAGGGGGTAGAAGTAGCATCGTCGAAAATTTCTTGAAACGCTTTCATTTTTCTGGGAAACATTTGCCTTGCTAAATGCAATACCTGACTTTTATCTCTAGGGCTTTTGTATAAAACGATATAATGGGAATTTAAATGAACACTTCTCATTTCTTTACCCTGATGAAAAAGGTTTTGGGTTATAAAGATAATGGAAAGGTTTCGGTGATGACTACCTTTAGTGAATAAATTGCTTAGTCGGGTATCACTGGCTAATTCTACCATTAAATCATCAATGATGATTAATGAATTTCGAATTGAATTTAAGTTAGATGGTAAACCCTCTTCAAAATGAACATTTGTCATAGATTTAAAAAGGGGTTGGTAACTTCCATAACAGTAAATAATGCTTGAGGGCATGGGGTTAAACATTTTAAAATCAATCAATTTTTTCACAAACACTGTTTTGCCTGATCCAGTAGGACCGCTAAGGAGACAAGTGGAAGGGTGAACTAACCTCGGAAGCTCCATGTTTGCAAATGAAATATTTTTTATTAATCATCTTCTTTTATACTTTTTTGGACAAAATAAAAAACACACAGATGTAATTTTTAATTTATTTTTATTTTTTAAAAACCATGGTTACACCATATCTCTTTTTCACAAACAGAAATATTCGAAAATCGTTCTTCTTTTGTTCTTGAAGTTGACAAATAATAGACTGCATACACAATCCTTGACATCGTTTTACAATAAAATAAATACAATAGTGTCCGCATACATTTGAGGTAAGACTTTGAAATGGAATCGTGTTCCACATTACTCGATCATACATCCGGATAAATCTTGAAATATCTTTTCCAAAAGCTTCAGGTGGTAATCCATAGGAATCAAAAAAATTAATAGTGCGTTTATCTTGAACAAATACAGCTAACCAATGGGTTCCTTTTTCATAATGTCGGTCAGTATTCAGTACTATTGCTGTGGGGTAGGTTTCAATGGATGGTATTTTGTCAGAAGGAAAAACTCCTCTGTAATATCTTGCCGTAGTAGGATCTCGAGATAAAATTTTATCGATCTCTGAGGAAATCATTTTAGTTTCCAAAATCGTAGAGAACGTTGCGAGCCTTGTTGATTTCTATCAGGTTTTCGAATTCAGCATACACTAATAAGGACACCGTTTGCGGCAAACTGGTTGCAAATTTAATTTCCAATCTCAAATTGCTGTGTCGAATGAGATTTAAATGCGAACCGTCACACAAATCAGGAGTTAAATCAAAGCAAAACAACGAATATCCTTCAGGAAATTCTGATCGTGAAAGATACAATCCTTTATTTTCTGAATTCGTAAATAAATTTTGATAAGCTCTGATAAATTGTTTTTTCTCGAAATTGGGTTGTAGCGGATTATGAGGAACTGGCTGACCATCCACATACACTCCGACAAAGTTCATATTAAAATGTTTGAATTCAAAAGGAGACTTTTTATACTCTCCGTTGAATGCGTCGTTATCAACACATGCAATTACAATGCGATTCGGCATCTGCCCTGTAAAAATGTTATCTTGCACAAAACTCATATTACCAGTAGGTATGGAATAAGCTTTACACAGCACTCTATTGATAGGGTATTTTGCTGAAGTTTTTTCCAAACACTTGGCATGACCTAATGCAACACCTGGACTAACTCTAACTTTTCGAACAAATAAGGATGCATGTTCCAGGGAAACCTTAAATTCTCCCTCTCCAAGTAAACAAAATTCCGGTTTACTGCGTATGAGCTTAATTTTCACATCCACCATGTTTAAAAGTAATCTTTCTTGGTGAAACAGGTCCAAGTGTAAACGACCAATCATGTCTACGGAAGCGCTAAGTTTAAACAATTTTGCTCTTTGGGTAAACCCCTCATTGGCCGCGGAATCGAAAACATTCATTTGGCCAGCCGTATCTTTGAAAAAGAGTTCTGAGGAAAGTTGCGAAGTTTTTACATCGAAACCGTGATTTAATAATTTTTCTATCATGGCTCGGTAGGGATAAGTGTTGTTACTGGAAGAAACAAGCCGCTCATTTAAACTGATATCCACTTGAGAGAACATGGAGTGCAAAAAGAGATTCACAGGACCTACTTTGCTATCAGGCGTAATGGGTTTGCCATCATTTTTTAGTATTTTCACTTTTACATAAAGTTGCGTTTGAGAGAGATCAAGGTATTCATCTCCACTTCCAGATATATTAAATTCAACAGGACTTCCGTCGGAAACATTGGCAAGGGGGTGAAATTCTATCCATTGTCCTCTTTCTATAACAGTTTGAGTGGGAGGTAGGGTAAATATTTCTAATTCAGACTTAGCACATTCGGGGGAATCTTTAAGTAAAAAAGCCATCACGAGTCGAAAATATCACGTCCTACAACCTTCCTGACTTTTGATGAAATGACACGTTTAGAGTGTTTACGCTTCCTTTTAAGCTTTCCTCGACCAATCATCTGGTCTGCTTTTCGAACTGCTTTTCTAGCTAAATTTTTACCACCTTCTTTAGCTCTTGATTCAATGGATGTTTTGAAATTTTCTCCGGACAATACATCGTTGGCAACCATAGTTCCAGTTCTTAAGGCTTCCTTCCCCACAGATTTGGCACCACTCACTAGGAAAGGTAAAGCTCTGCGAAAGAGTTTAGCGAAAAAACCCCCTATGCCATACCCTTTTTGATAACCGACCCCTTTATAATAAGACATCCCCTTTCCATTTTGATCGGTATAGTAATCTTCAAACTTTTTCGTACAACACGCATAAGGAACCAACATTGTTCTTTCTTTGAACTCAAATCAAGAAATGAAGGGTTATCTCGAATACACTGCTCTTTTATAGGATTTGCTTGAGACGAAAATGCAGCGTTAAAAACACTTTACCTCTTTCAAATGGTACTAAATCTCCAGAATGGAGTCTGATATCGATTTGTATAGTTTGAAAATGGTGTCTAATAACTGGTACATAAAAAGGTCTAGGATAATGTGCATTTATAATTTCCCCGTCTTGCCCTTCCACCTTTACAATTTTTAGCAGAGGAGCTTGCACGTCCCCCACAATTTGAGGTTCAACGAGATCACAATACACATACATAACTGGAAAAGTGGATTTCGGATCGGCTACGAAAGGACTTTGATGTGTACCCGAATATTCTCCAGGTTCAAACCCAAGTAATTCAGCTAGTCCTTCGTGAAGAACTAATTTGCAATTTTCGGCTGTGTTGATTTCAACCTTTTTGGTGATAGCATGATAATACAGCTCTATCTTGGTTCTATGCGATTCGATTAGCATTCCTTTGATAAGGTCAGGTATCGATTCATAACATCCGGGTGGAACTCTTCTTCCTTCTAGTTTTCCGTCTCCCAAATCAAAACCGAACAGGTTTCTTGGACTTTGAACATTGTACCAGGTATGAGGATAAATGAAATCTACAAGTGCCATTTCCCATTCTCCCTTTAAATTTATAGAACTAGGAAGTTGTGTTGTGAATTGAGAAATTTTGTTACTCGGGAAAAATCCCATAGAGCTATCACTGATTAACGTGATGTAGAACGACATTGTTCATCAAATGAAAGGAAAGTATTGTGTGCGTGATATTTATATCATCCTAACATCCTCCACCCAATCATTAAATTTTTCGGGGTAACCCAGGAATTTCACAAAGTACTCAACTTTTCCGTTACGCTTCCTTTTCTTTAAAACTTTTTCAACTGGGTAATATCCTGAATCTGTTACCTTTTGCAGTTCTTCTTTATAAAAACTACCCTTAATCTCTTCCTCCGATAAATCTTTTAATTTATAAACAATAGGAACTCTATTTATTATTTTGTGTATAGTAAATATTTCTCGAGTCCAGTTTTGTTCATATCCTTTTTCGAATATCATCTTATCTCTACTTATGCGAACTGTATCCCCTATCTTCAAATCTGAACTACTCAATTTAACATTAGAAGAGTTATCATAGAGTGTATGCCAAATTTTCTTTTCATTTTCTTTTGTCACTGATACTGGCTCTGTCTTTATACTACGATGCCACGTGTGGTTATAACTATGCATTAGTTTATCTATCACATCTATATATTTCTTAGTATTTTTTTCAGTAAAGTATTTCCACATTTTAGTTTTTAATGTGCGATTGAAACGTTCAACTACCGAAGCCTTTGTTTCATTATGAGTAGTAAAGAAATGTACATTTTTCTTTTTTAAGAAAGTCTGAACCTGTTTGTTTGTAAATTCTTTTCCAGCATCTGTTTGCAAAGACTGAGGAACTCTTTCAGAAAATATTTTTTCAAAGGCTGACACAATGGTCTCTGATTTCTTATCTTTTAAGGGAATGGCCCATGCATATTTTGATAAAATATCAATACAAGTAAGTAAATATTTGTAACCTTCATTTTCAACAGAAAGTGACTGCATATCAGCTAAATCAGCTTGAAACTGTTCATTTAAACCTCCAACTATTACTCGATTTCTCTTAAATTTGTACCTTAGGGGTTTATGCAACGTATAAGATTCCTTAGATTTCAACCATTTCTTAATTTCTCCTGTCCTAACACGTCCTTTCAAAACTCGCTGTAAAGTATTAATACCTCCGAAGCTACCTGGAAGAGCTGGATCTTGGTAAGTTTCTTCCATGATAGACAGTTGTTAGAATGCTAAATATTCAAAGAGAAAACCTATTTATATTAAAGTTATCCCTGAAAAATTAGTTGACGTTGAAAGACACCTAATCAATTTTAAGTTATTCCTGAAAAAAAAAAAAAAAGAAAACCTAATCTAATTTAAGTTATCCCTGAAATAGAAAACAAACACAAATAAGAAAAAAACAAGTTAAAGGTAAAAACAACAAAGTTTATTGAGACATGAAAGTTTTTACATTTCATCCTGGAAATAACCTTCAACAGTAACAGGTGGACAGAAAAATTCCCTTACTTCTCTCAGTAAAGACTTAAAACAAATATTTTTTAAGAAAGATACAGTTACGTATTGAGCGGGCTCTCCTAAACACAAATCTTTGTTGTCAGTCATACTTTGACATTCACTGAAATACAATATGAAGGTTTCAAAATGTATTTCACTTACCGCATCGTTGAAGGCAGTTAGTTTGTTGGACATCAGTTCCCCCTCACAAACAAAGTAAGGTTCTCGTAACCCTTTTTCTTTCAACATTTTTATCAGTTCAAATTTTAAAATTTTTAAAAGACATAACCGTCCTGCCTGAAAGTCAAGACAATTCGGCAATTCTTTGTCAATATTTTGAAAGTTTGAGAAAAAATCAATGTATTCCATAATATTCAACGAACCGAATTTACTTTCCCACAATGATGCAATAATCTTATCACGTTGATTAATTAGACCTTGCCATTGGGTTAACGAAAGTTTAACACTTCTTCTCGATACATCACCTGATTTTAAGACCTTGATACGATTTACTGTGAAAGTTTTGAAATCCTCGCTTTCGATGACAAAGTTATCATCCTCTCTTTCTTGGTATTTAAACAGTTCAGCAGTAGTTTTAGGAGGGGTGTCTTGCAGATATCCAGTGATCCAAATTTCTGGCACTACGACTCCTTCTTTTGTAGGGTATAGGATATCTCCATATTTCTCAAAACGCCTGATGTGAGTCATCGATTCCCCTTGAAATACTTTAGTGTACACATAAGTATATCCACCAATAAAGAATAGACCCTCAGGTGCGGAATCAAGCTCAAAACACCCACCCTGTAACAAATGATACAAGTATAAGTAAAAAGAAAATATTTCAAAGCAAAAAAAAAAAAAAAAACTGATATGAATAGGTAACTACACATAGTGTGGGGAGTACATATACTTACAATTTCATAAATCCTAGATTCTTTTACTGGTGGAGCACACTCGTACAAGATTTCTCGAACTCTTTTTGCGTTATAATCTCGATTAGACTGCGGTAGTTCAGAATATTTTCTCTTTATACTTAATAAAGCCATTCTTTCTGGATGAGGACACTTGAGCAGCAACAGTTGAACGCTTTGACGCAAGTTTGTCGCAAATGTAACTCGGGTTGGAAAGAAAGAAACGTGGTTGTTGACGGTTATATACAATCTAGAGAAACGAGGGATGCCACCTTCTTTCCAACAAATAGTCGAAATTACTTTCGTTGCCATATACCTTGGGCGTACTCTGCATGTAAACATAAAGGAAAAGAACTCGATAAATTTCTGGGAGGAGCCGTACTAAGGTTGAAAGGGGAGTGTCCCTCAGCTGAGACTTTCTTCGGACAACAATACTGGGAGGAGAAATAGGAAAAGCGAGTTCTTTATTGGTCAAAAAAAAAGGGTGTGACGCAGCTATCCAACAGTACAATGTATTCCTGCGCAGTAGTCGTGGGAACAGGCTCTGCGACCATAATCGTGTTTGTCCTTGTTCGATCATGATGAAACGATTGGAGAGCAGAGCGGTGGAGCGATCACGTGATAATTGGCGGTTGAGTAAAGCGGTAGAGTGAGGTGGTAGAGAAGCGTTTGAGTATTGTGAAAAAATACAAGTCCATGTGGTAGAGTAGCGGTTGAGTAAAGCGGTAGAGTGAGGCGGTAGAGTAGCGGTTGAGTGAGGTGGTAGAGTAGTGGTTGAGCGGTTAAGTGAGGTGGTAGAGTAGCGGTTGAGTAAAGCGGTTGAGTGAGGTGGTAGAGTAGCGGTTGAGTAAAGCGGAAGAGTAAAGCGGTTGAGTGAGGTGGTAGAGTAGCGGTTGAGTGAGGTGGTAGAGTAGCGGATGAGTGAGGTGGTAGAGTAGCGGTTGAGTAAAGCGGTAGAGTGAGGCGGTAGAGTAGCGGTTGAGTGAGGTGGTAGAGTAGTGGTTGAGCGGTTAAGTGAGGTGGTAGAGTAGCGGTTGAGTAAAGCGGTTGAGTGAGGTGGTAGAGTAGCGGTTGAGTGAGGTGGTAGAGTAGCGGATGAGCGGTAGAGTGAGGTGGTAGAGTAGCGGTTGAGTAAAGCGGTTGAGTGAGGTGGTAGAGTAGCGGTTGAGTGAGGTGGTTGAGTAATGACGTCATAGACCGTTATTAATTAATTGGAGGGCGTGGCTCATTGAATAACAATGGTGTGGGTAATTAATTAATTAATTAAGGGTGTAATTAATTAATTAATTAATTAGGGGGTGATCAATTAACTACTTAATTAATTAATTAGGGGCGTGGTTAATTAATTAGGGGGTGTGTCTAATTAATTAGGGGGCGTGTCTAATTAGTTAATTGGCCACGCCCACCTGCCACGCCCCCTGCCACGCCCCCTGCTCAACCGCTGTTTTAGAACCCGCTTTTTCTCCCTACTATTATTAATAATGCCCGATTAATCACTTTGCCCGTAACAGATACACTATGGAATTTCTAGATGTCAAGTGGATTACTAATTTTATAAGATTTTCCTACACTCATTTATTAATATCTTAGTTAAACTATTATGTTCAACTTCCTTTCTTCTTTGTTTCTTTTATTCCTGGGATAAAGGAATACCTAAAAGGTAGAGCATTTTAATCATTACTTTCTATTTCTTACTATTTATATTGCACAGTGTCGGTTTAAGACGATATTCGTTTTTATATTTATAGAAACGTCAGGTGGGATATCGCGTGCCTATCCATATCGAATTTCAACCCTTTCAGTTCTGTGGCCACCCTAAATTTTTTTAGAAGTTTTGATGAAAATTGCGATCGATCGAGATTAGATAGGTTTAAACATCTGATAAAATAGTCTTTGCTTTACTGAGGATGCCCTTTTCAAGTAGATCCTGATAAAGTAAATATGACTTTAAAAAAGCGTCTCCGTCTCTCTGATTATTTTCTAAGTATCAAAAAATAAAGAAAAAATTCAATTTTTTTTCCTTTTCTTTACCTTATTGAAAAATTTTCTAATGTGTATGTGTATGTAATGTATCATAGAGCATTTTCAATCACATCACTCGGACCTAACAACGGCCTTAGCAACAGAAAATGTTACAGTTTTTTGCCCTACAGAGGTTAACAGTTACAAAAATGACAAGCCGTGGAATTCTTCTATTGGAGCTTTTGCAATCACGTGACCCCATACCTAAAAACTGCCTTAGCAACAGATAAACAACGGCCTTAGCAACAGTTAAAAGCCCTACAGAAGGTACACAGTTAAAAGAAAATAACCGGTTGTGACGTCACCTGAAAACACTCTATATGTTATTTTGATATGAGAAAGTTTAAATTATTGTACTAGTTCCATGGTATAAATAAATGATATTTTGGGAATTTTTTAGGGTGGAGGAATTCTGAGAGGATTGTTGTTTAAGCTTTCTTAATTTTTGGAGGTTTCTTTTGTTTCTGATTCTAGAAAATTTTATTTTACTAGCCTTCGTATTTTGATTGGAACTTATACTTAATTAGTAATACTACTAACAAGGAATTTGTATTTTTTCCAAGGTTTTGCTATATGATTGTTTTAGGCTAGAATAAACATGTGAGAGGGTTAGAAGAGAAGAGGTACATGTAATAAATCCAGATAACTTCTAAATGTAGATTCAAAAACTTGCCACCAAGCAGCACACTATCAAAATCCAGAAATTTGTTTCAAATAAGGTAGACAATTTTTTATTCATCACTTCACATTGAAAGCGTATCGCACATCGTCATCCCTTGGCCTTTTGACAAATCGTAATATTTCCCCCTTTTGATATTTTCTTATCATATCAAAGATCTCATTTCTTTTATTGTTTCACCTTTCTGAATTCTTAGAAATACACCACGAATAATTTACAACGTTAAGAGTAATCACATTTAGTCCAGTAACCAGGTGTCAAAAAAGGGGTGTTTCAGGAAAAAAATCCGGAAGTTTTTTTCTCAACGGTTTTATATGTTTTCGAGGGTGCTGAATCCGAATCTGAACTTTGCATACAAAATTTCGAATGGCATTTTAGTGAAAATTCTAAAAAACCCTAAAATTTCACCCCATTTTTTGATTTTCTACTTGTAGAACGGAAAGTATGGGTTTCTCATGAAAATGTTAATTATAGAAAATAAAGAAAATAAAACAATCTAAAAAGTTGCCAATTACAACTTATTTGTCAGACGAATAGTTTGGCCGCGAGAGCGCGCTGAAAAACAGCCATTTTTTGGCCTTTCCGCAAAAAAATGGAAAACACTACCCTCTACAAAATGAAAAATATTCACTTTATCAACAAAAATTTTACACCACGTGAAAGAGCATTTATTTTTCTATAAATAACTTTCCTTAAATTATATTTTTGAGAAGGAGGAGGGAGTGAAGGAAAGATCGAAAGTAAAGTAGTTAATACTTAACAAAAGACTTTCAGTGGAAGTTGGTTCCTTGCACAAATAAAACTGAACAAGCAAATGAATTTTTCATTTCCAAAAAAACCGTTTCTGGGGGAAAATACTGAAGAATAATTAATTTAATTAATAATCATTGGGATAGAAATTAAGATTAAATCATACAAGAAATTATTAAAGTAGTGTTTCCTATTTATTTAAATCAAATGTTTTACAGAAGATATGGTGAATTTTCCGCCTCAGGGGTGAATATTGCCAGATTTTTAGTGCGCTTTAAAGGCTAAACTATTGGTCTGACAAAAAAGTTGTATTTAACAATTGTGTAGATTGTTTTACCCTCTTTATTTTCTATATTTAACATTTTCATCAGAAACCCATACTTTCCGTTCTACAAGCAGAAAATTAAAAAATGGGGTAAAATTTTAGGGTTTTTTCGAATTTTCACCAAAATGCCATTCTAAATTTTGTATGCAAAGTTCAGATTCGGATTCAGCACCCTCGAAAACATATAAAACCGTTGAGAAAAAAACTTCCGGATTTTTTTCCTGTAAAAACTACCTGGTTACTGGACTAAATACCTTTTAACTAACATAGGCAATCGGTACTTTTTTTTAAATATTTACATAGAAGGTTTTTTTACGACGGTTTTATATGTTTTCGAAGGCGCTGATTACGAATATCAAAATTGTGCCCGCGTGGGAACGGCTTCATATCGAAAATCGGAAAAAATCTCAAATTCGCTTTTTTGTTCGATTTTCACCGATTTTCTTAGAAACTATTCGTTTCTCGAAAAAAAGAAGTACACTAAATTAAAGTACGTAAAATTTCCTATAAGATGCACTGACTCGTTTTTATTTTGCGAGTAGCGGTGTACACTTTAAAGCGTTTTGAAGCGCAGCGATTTTTTTGACTTTCTACAAAAAAAAGTGAAGAAAGTTCCCTCTCCCCCTCTACAGCTCCAAATATATACACGTTACAGACAAATAGTTTATACCACATGAAAGTACATTTAATTTCCTACAAAATACACTTCTCAACTTTTACTTTATAATGTGAGGTATTGTCGCTAGAGCGCGCTGAATTACATCTGTTTCTTGACTTAACACAGAAACATGAAAATCCCTTTCCTTCAGAACGCTCTAAAGCGTACACTGCTTCTCGCAAAATAAAAACGAAACAGTGCATCTTATAGGAAATTTTACATACTTTAATTTGGTGTACTTCTTTTTTTCGAGAAACGAATAGTTTCTGAGAAAATCGGTGAAAATCGAACAAAAAAGCAAAAATTTGAGATTTTTTGCATTTTTTTATGTGAAGTTGACTTTTTAAATGAAAATAAACTTGAAATTTGGATTTAGCAATGCAAAATCCATATAAATTCGTTCATTAAAATATTCCCATAATTTATTATATGAATTTAAAAATTTGATTGAATTTCCGCCTAAAATTTCTCATATAAAAGCCCACGTCACTCACTGACTCACTGACTGATTCTGGAACGCTCGCACACTATGATGCCATCTCGCAATAATAATCATAATCATCAGAAAAATATAAAAGCCCACGTCACTCACTGACTCGATGCCATCTCGCAATAATCAGAAAAATAAATAAATAAAAGTAATTAAAATTTTAAAATAATATAATAGCTTTTAAATAAATATCTTTCAAGAAAGTTGGTTTACTTAATAAAGGTTAAAAAGTTACTTTTAGGGAAGTTGGTTTCTAATTCAACAATAATAAATTATTAAAGTTAAACTTCTTATTTAATGTATAATTAATAGGAACTTGAAGTAGTAACGAGCGAAGCTCGCATAAAAGGCTAGCCTAGCTGTAAGACCCGGCTTTGCCGGGTCGTAACAGCTAGTACCTAATATTTCACAAATAAATTTTAAAAATTATTTTTTTAGGCATGCTTAGTCATCAATTTATTCAAAACAACCTATTTTATTGGTAATATACCGGAAGTAAAGCGCAGATTGGAGATTAACTACTGCAAAAGTTCGTTTTGGCTGTAAGGCGCAAAAATTTAATTCTTGATCTTTGCCTCGCTCCCTCCCCCTTCTGAAAAAAATAATAATTTAAGGCACGTTATTTGTAGAGAATTAAATGCTCTTTCACGTGGTGTAATTTTTTTTTTGATAAAGGGAATATTTTTCCTGTTGTAGAGGGTGGAAGCGAGCGTTTTCCATTTTTTCGCGGAAAGGCCAAAAAATGTCTGTTTTTCAGCGCGCTCTAGTGGCCTAACTATTGGTCTGACAAAAAAGTTGTAGCTGACAATTTTGTATATTTTTTTTATCTTCTTTATTTTCTATAATTGACATTTTCATGAGAAACCCATACTTTCAGTTCTACAAGTAGAAAATCAAAAAAAGGGGTGAAATTTTAGGGTTTTTTCGAATTTTCACCAAAATGCCAATCGAAATTTTGTATGCAAAGTTCAGATTCGGATTCAGCACCCTCGAAAACATATAAAACCGTTGAGAAAAAAACTTCCGGATTTTTTTCCTGAAAAAACTACCTGGTTACTGGACTAATTACTTTATTTTTTCTGTTATACTTGTGACAAATGATTCAATTAGAAAAACGTACTGGAAATCTTTCAATTTTCTTTAGGGAATTTCGTTTTGTACAATTATGTAATATTTACAACGGTCCGACGTCCCTAAGGCTATAATTCAAAGAGCAACGCTCCAAGAAATTGAATTTTGAAACTCCTTTTCAAAATTAAAAGGAATAACACATACCAACTGAAAAGAAATCAATGTTATTTCACTTTAATTTCTTTCCTTTTTATCGCATCTTTTGTGGTGCATAAGTGAAGTTAATTTTCGGAATTATCGTCTTCTTCACTTTGAATAAGACGAAAAAATATCGATGAAAAGAAATAAAAATCGATTCTTATTCAGTAACCTCTAATGTAACTCCCCATGAACATCGTCCGTTCAATATTAATACAGACTCGGGATGACGAAGGTATAATTTCTTTGTCCTCTTACCATAGAAAACGAATAATAAGTATCGAGCCTCAAAAGAAGAAAACTTAAACGAGATAGCTCCTTCAAAAAAAACTCATCTAGCTCATTGAAAGACACAGGTTACGGAAAAATTGATTCAATATTTAATTAACTAGACAACACTTCACATAGAATTGGGTACTACTAAGGTTTTCTATTAAAGAGTAATTTGTTTTTTTTTTTCTTTTTTATGAGGTGAAAATGTGTTTTACAAAGTTAATCTACATCTTCTTTTATGTTTCTCTCTGGTCGATTACTTTTGGTATTCAAAACTCTATTCTTTGTTCTTTCGTTTATCGAATACAGTATAAATCGAAGCTATTAAACAAAACATATTTGAATTATTTAAGTAATACGGTTTTACAAAATGTTTTGCTACCTCTGAAATTTCAAATTATGGGTTCTTTTCTAAAAATGACTTAATCAGGAAAACAAATAACTTCTGTAGTTTAAAAATCTAAGTTATTTCAAGAATTGTAATTTCACAAAAATGTTGTTTTTGTTATTATATTATTATCGAAATATCCTATTTCGAGAAGATAAATTATTTTTAAGCAGTTTACAAGGATTTTTTTTACCCATATTTGTTTTGTTGTGTATTAAATATTTCGAATTCTTCTTTCAGAAATTTAGTATATAGGTAATTCATAAAAAAAAGCTTCATTATTTTTTTGTATTATGTGAATTTCTAAAATATACAGATCAGTTTATTAGCAAATATGAATAAAAGTCCTAAATTTACTATATTCGATAAATTTACTATGAGTCGGTACCAAAAAGGGAAAAATTATACCTAAAACCATTTTTTATGTATATCAAATAAACAAAACATTAGAGCATATTTTTTTTAAAAAAATATGGGAAAAAAAACATTTGTAATGTAACACTTTATGTTATATTTATTCGTCTCTCATCCTATAATTAACACAACAAAGAACCAAAATTGATAAATGACTTATAAGAAATAATTACATGCAGTGTAGCAGAAAAAAAACACTCACGGTAACAATTGATGTGATTAATTACAGAAAGAAGACAAATTAATTATGTTTCTGAAAAAGAACAAAAGTAATTCTTTGACTAAGATAATGTAAGGCCTACTGAAATTTCCTCATCACTTTTTTGTAATTACGAAGATTTAGTAACTTTGTAATGTTGGTATGAAATTATTTAACTGTCATTACTTGACATTGCATCTACATAAAGATAATTTTATTGAACATAAATTATGGAATTACTGAGATACGAAATAAATATATGGTGTTCTTGAAAATTTCTAAGGTTTTCAGTTTCGATAAGTAAAGTTGTAAAACATTTACTTTTCATTTTACATTCTTTTTTCTTTAACATTTTGTCATTTGAAGTGAAAAATTTAAAGCTATGATGGTATGCTTTAATTTTGTGTAAATACCAAGAAAAAAAATATAGTTTGTCTCTATTCTAAGTATTTTTTAATTTTAACTAATTGCAATACTTAGAAATATTCCATACTCGCTAACAACATTTTAAAATCAACCAATTTTTTTTTAAATAGTGTACATGATTTTTTTAGAAGTGACAGAGACCTGCTTATAGGCTTCTTATAGCTGCTATAGGCTGTTTATAGGCTATCATTAGTGAGGAATAAAGTAAGCCCATTTAATTAAGGGGACTCACATTACCTAAACATGTTTTTCTCAATTAACAGGATTTTATTATATTTTATGTTTTAGAGGGCTAAATTACATGTTTACTTCAAACTTAATAATATTTAGCACAAAGGCGAATTCAAGAACATATTTCAAAAATTTGTTTTGTTTTAAAACCCTTAATTAATTACCCTAATTTTAGAATTCTACTCTCCTTTATTCTTATTTATTTTTTACTTAATATTTTTTCAACATAAATCTAACATATATTGTTCCTTTCAAATATGAAAATGGGAATACCTACAAGAGTTTTAGAGAAAAACAAAGTTTCCAAGGTATTACTTTGTAAAAAATTTTGAAGCAAATATTATTTTAAAACCACACAAATATTTAAAATATTTTTACCCACTAGATTTTTTAAACTTGTCATACTGATAATGACTACAAAGTTTGAAACTATTTAAACCAATAGGAAAAAATCACTTTAATTTTAAATGATAAAAGTTTTGTTTTGAGAAAAGCCTTTTAAAGATTAAAAACTATGCTTCAGTAACCATATCTTAAAAATCTAAATTCTTCAGAAAACCACAAAATTTTACAACTTACATATCATTATAAAATTTTTGTAGGAATAATTCTAAAGAACTTCATTTAAAAGCAAAATCTAATAAAAAGTAACATATCAATTAAAACTGTATGCCATTAACTCATTGCATTAACAGATTTGATCAAAATTTTGAAAATTCGCAACAGAAGAATTCGAAAGTGGTTTACTTAGGTATGACATCAAAATAAAACATCTAAATTTAGGCTAATAGTTCTATGAAAAAAAATATTTTTTATTAAAAATTTTTTTTCGGAAATTTTTTTTTCAAATCTGCGTTACAAGCTAGTGTAACTCAAAACTTTTCTAAAGCTTTTCCGTTTTTCTTCTCTTTATCATTTAAGTAAATAGATTGTCATTATTTTTTCAACAATTCCACCTGATGCTGTTGACATATTACTGAATACCTTAAAACGGATAATGGAATTATTTAGAAACTTCGTCTAGATTCTCTACCTGATAAATGTTACAATTAGAATACATCGTATCTACTACTCCCATAACTACTCCAGGATATAAATTTATTCTCATATTTTATTCGCTTATCAGGCAGAAATTAGCTCCAATGTAGTGAATAATAATTACGCATGGACGCATAAATTAGTTCGAAATCTTTTCTTTAGTTTAAAAGCACGTTTAAAACCATGAGAAGGTAATTTCAAACAACATGTCTTCTTTTAAACTGATGCCTTCAGGCTTCTAAGATTTCTGCTTCGGATATGAGGATCATTAGCTAGTTACAAGTAAAATACCAGCTTTTATGCCTTCTGGAAATAATGGAGGGTTTTGCCTTCTTGGTTTAAAGCATTTCAAATGCGTAATTGGTTAAACCTTTTTAATGAGTTCTCTAAAACGTATAGTTTCTTCACAAAACTCGGCAAAATAAGTTTCGAATGAAACATTTTAATGAGTTCCGAACTGTAGAAAATTGTTTTATGACGGATACAAAATGAAAATACTACTTATTTTATTTCTGTTACTATTCTTAAAAAGAACTATTCTTTCATACCTTTTCTTTATCATTATTTCGTATCAACATTAACCAGCTCTTAAAATGTGTATTTGCCGTTGAGATAACAAGTAATTAAATTCAAAAACTAAAGTCGTGAGTAGGTTTGTGATAAGGTCAAACAATTTTCAAAAAATTAATCACCAAACGTGAACGTAATGTCTGTAAAGATTTAAGAAATATGTCAGTTTTATATTTGAAAGCAAATAATTTTAATGTTTATTTTTCGTTTTTATTACATTCATTTAAAATAGATTCATTGGGGTACGTTTTTTTTAAGAATATTGATCGAAATAGTACCTACAATATACTTGCTGCCTACTTTTATAAGGAAAATATTTCGATTAAATTGTTTTATGTGATAAGTTCCAGCTACAAAATACCTTAGCTTTTAAGAGCGCGTTATTCATGCAGATCAGCTGTGACATATTTTCAGAAAGTTTAACATTTTCTCTTCTAAAGATTTAGAAGATTTAGTGGTTTAGTCCATAGTTTTATTAAAGTTTCTTTAGTTTATTACATTTCTAGGGATGATATTTATAAATGTTGATATTTATTTGTACTGTTGGACAGGTTTTTTTAAGGGGAGAGGGGGATATTTAAATTATATATGTGCAAGAGAAACATACCCCCTAATAATACAACCCTTTGAGTCCGAACTAAATACGTGCAAATTGGATAAATAGTACTATTCCCTCTGTTTTTAGTTCGGTCTACTACAGTGCTCTCGGTCGGTCAATTTTGGCACAATTCCTTACCCCCTAAAATATTCCCCCTGCTTCAGAAATGCACTGGACACGTCTTTCTGACCTGTGGTTATCATTTTATTTCTTTTAAAACGGAAATTTTAATATTCCCCCTATTTTAAAGAACAATAAATTTTCTCAGCCATAAACTAGACATTAAAGCATTTCTCAGCATCAAAAATCTGATTCATTAAAACGAAATTTATCAGACTGTGTTTTACACTGTGCTTTACCTTTCCGGGATCAGCCCCCACATTCGATTCTACACAGGGCTCCAGTTCATTCTCGTTTGAAAAATATCCCTCAAGTCGGGAAAATTTCCCTCTCAAAATCCCCACAATCTGAGCCACCCGCGCTACTTTTAATAAAGACGAAGTCCCCCTTAAACCCAGCTTCTTAACGCTGGATGTAAAATGATAAATCGCCCTTTAATGTCTCCATTCCGATGCGTTTGCAATCCAGTCGCTCTATAAGGAATAATTAATCTCTTTCTATCCCTCCCTCCACCTTCAAAGTTAACAATAATAAAAAAAAAATAATCAATCGGTATTTTCCTCTCCTACACAAAGATAGAGGGACTCTATTAGAAACGTCATTAGCTCCTACGAAGATGATTAATCGCGACAGATTTCGGATTTATCTCTTCGCCCTAACGGCTGTCATCCCTATTTATCTGATGAGACAGAGGAAAGCGATACACACTATAAAGCTTAAGAAAGCGCGTTGAAGAATAACGACGTTATCTTCCGCCATTTAAATTTCGTCCAATTCCTTTCAATCTTCATAAGGTGGGGACCAATAAAGGGCGAGGAATCGAGTTCGGACGTTTCCCAAGTGTTTATTGAATTGCACTCAAAATTTTCGACGCGGGTAAATTGACTTGATTTGACTTTAAAAGCCTTTTCCTTAGACTTTCAGATGAGATTTCTGGAAGTCTAGGTTCTGATAAGATGCTCTATCCGTTTCGTCCTATAAACTAATAGGGGATGGGGAATGTGTGTAGTTGTATATAGTTTTGATTGATAAGAGGTAACGTCTGGATTAGGTCTGGGCTATTCGTAGTAAGTAGTGGGGATGATTTTAATGGATTTGGAGCCCCTATTGAAGCAGTCAGCTAGCTTTAAGAATTAGTTATGCTAATGAACTACAGTATTAACTAATTTATCCTTAGTTTATTTTAAAATAAATGTAATAATTATGAACTTTCCATCAAACTACTAATTTTTGAAATTATTATAAGATTTATCCTTTTTTTATATTGTATTATAAAACACATTTGGTCACTTAAAAATGTGAATAATACAGTACATAATCTTGGTTTTTAGTTTAAAAAATTAGAATTCATTATAATCTGGGGCATTCAATAAACCATGACCAGATATAAGCACGATATCAGACCTATAAAAGTGAATTTTTAGGTATCTGATAAGATTCCAAGATTTTTGAGATGAATAAAAGAGATTATAATTGCCACAAGAAGTACTATACTTTTTTCAATGTATAGTGTATACTGTTTGATTATAACATTTCGAATGAATTTTTTGGGAGAGGTATGGTCAAACACAATATTTTTTAAGTGCGAGAACATGGATTAAAATATTTTTTATAGGAAATTTTAAGTTCTTTAAGAATTTATTTCAATATGAGGCTTTGAACTGTTAACACCAGCAAAGATGGTTAATTGGAATAATGGTATGAGATGTACTTAATAATTGGAGATTTAATGTCTTATTTTACAACTGAACCATTCGTTTTTAGCCCATAGAAGGGCCAGGATTATAGATTACAAATCAATACCAAAGTATACAGTTTGAATTTTCACTTCTAGTTTTACTCAATACCTATCATGAAACAAAAATATTATAAAACAACATTAGTTCAATACGTGTAGAAACTTAGCCATTTTATAGATTTTTGATGAGAATTTCACGTCATGCACTGAATAAGGGCTTAGAACCGGAAAATGGTATCTTCCTTGAAAGGAATTTGACAGTGGGGATACCATAGAAAGAATGAATGGCTTTCTAAAATCTCAAATCTTTAGCTGTCTGTCACACCCAGAAAGATGTACGTAACCCTTGAAAAGATTCCTTAAAATGAAACAAAGAATGGCTAAGAAATAAAAATGAATGTGATACCTTGTGTTATTTTAAAATTGCAACAAATTCTTGGAATTGATGTGGAATAAAGAAATAGTATTTATTACGCTCGTTAAACTGCAGAAATAATAAGATTAAATTGTAGTTAAATTTACGAAATTGCATTTTGGATATTTTTGGTATGTTTCATTTTACATTTAATAAAAGTAAACTTTATACGAATAGAAAATAATGTTTAATTATTAATTTATATTTGAAATAAGAATTACTTTAGTTTTAGTTTCGTGTGGAATTACTCTCTTGCTGTATTTTTAGAAAGCAGAATAACTAAATGTAATGAGTTAAAAATTACACATTGTTCTTTACCAATTTTTAATTTATAATTAAGAATATAGATTGCATAATTTTACTTGGAGTAAATAATTTATCCCAGTTCAATATATTTTTAATTCACAAAAATTTTTTACAGGTGTATAAAATGCTACATGTGTATAACTTAAGTTATTATATGAGTAAACTTGGTGTACGAGAGGACCTTAAAAGAAGACCCTCTTTTGTCCTCGATATTTTTAAGGCAAACAATCTCATGGATCTTGGAATAGAATTTTATTTGGACATGGACAAAAATTAAAAAATAAATAAAAAATATACAAAGATAGAAACAAGAAAGCAGTACAAATCGTACATAAACACAAAAACATAACACACTAAATCAACAATCAAATTATGTATAATTTCTTATAGTGGCAAAGGCTGCGCTTTAATTACTTTTGAATTTTGATTAAGGTTTCAATATCTGGTTATCCTGATAAATTTAAATTCATGAATATTTCCATCCTTATTATTATTTCTTTTATTATACCATATATATGGAAAAATATTTCCATTATTATTCCTTATCTGATCCATATCAGAGAGATAAGTAAGAAGAAGTTATTACACTCTTTAAACACATTATTGTTTTTCTCTGTTAAAATAGCAAATATGTCCGGCCTTTTTTTTACAAACTAAAATCTGAAACAGATAATTTAGGTCTCTAAATACAGAGAGATCAGTAGAATGAATAAAAACACTTTTATAACGAGAATTCCTAAGAGAGCACACAACTTCTCAGCATCTCAAAAAAAACCCGATTCAATTTCCACCTCAAACTGAGTTTTCAGAAAGGTCGCCCTTCCTAGAAAAAGGGTAAACAACTTACCCAAACCCCAGTAGTGCTTGATCAAAAACAAAACAGATCTCATCTATATATAAAAAAAAAGAACCGAAAATGCTACAAGAGCCTACCCTGCAAATACACAAAGCCGCTTTATACACACACAGGCCTTCCCAACGACGATAGGCAAATCCTATCTTGAAGTGTATTCAGCGAAACGCATCATTTTTCCTTCCCAACGCTTTATCCTTTCGGAAGGCCCTGTTGGATCGCTCGCATACAAATCATCCTAAATGATCGAACAGCGCTGTAAATGGGAATGAGGGAAAGGGGATGAACCACCCTCACGCGGAAAAATAAAGACGTTTTTCGCGAAGTCATAAGGGAAGGAGGAGGGATCCTCTCGTTATAACCGCGTTGAAGAAGGTAACGGGAAACGTGAATTCTTCGAAACAGGGATATCGCTTTGTTGAAGGGGAAAGGGAAGAATAATTGGGTTCTTTTCTTCTATAGTGGGTGCGGATATTGAAAGGGAAGAAAATCTATGTATGAAGAAATTGCTTAGTTTTCTTCTTAGAAGCGTACTCGGAAGTAGTAGATATGTATCTAACTTTCTCGAGTTAGGTAGTAAGTAACAATCAATCATAAATGGATTTTAATCATTGCACTCTTGGTCTTTCTTTTTCTAAAATCCTTATATATATACAGAGTGTCCACTTATATCTTTATCCCACCCTCAAATGATGAAAGCTTGCATATTGCTATAACGAGGGTTTCCAAGTTTTATTTCACCTATTAAAACGCTCCCCATTTATGTAATATTATACTACATAAGGATAATTTTAGTCTTTTTGGAATCGGACTCCTCCTTTATGGCGATATAGCTCCAGGCGTTCAGCAGTTAATGGCGTGGTAATGGATATGACTGGGTAACATGCATATAATTTGACGAAAAGTTACCAGAAATTTCTATGCAATTAAATTTAAAATATTTGGATATAAAATATACTGATACAATATAAGGAGTATAAATAGGGAGAAATATTTTAATGACCTCCCCCCCCAAAAAAAAAGATATAAAATCTAGTAAGTTACAAAATTTCAAAAAAAAAACCCTGAGTTATTGATACCCCTAGATCGAGTTTTTAGTCTTTTTCTGATTTATACAAATAGCAGATGGAAAAAAAAAACGAAAATACCTTAAAAATTCGCGTTAAGAATAAATATCCTTACATGCCTTAAATATTTTTTTCTAATTTTCTCAAAACAAGGAAAATGTGCATTTAGATTATTTCGGAACTGGGTGACATATGTAAGCAATACTTTTTTTCTCCCTCCAAACAAAAAACACAACCATGAAAATCAAGCTTAAAAATTCATTAGTGAACCCAAACCACTTCAATAAAATATTCTAAAAATTAATAATATACTCAGACAACAACAATTCATGAAATATTTTTAAAGGAATTCAGAAAGCTGTTACCATATCAAAGAGAGTTTAATAAAATACTTTAATCGCTCTGAAAGCGTAGTTATTTAACTTTTTGCTACTTTTATGTTGTACTTATTCGCGCATGATTAACGTTTTAAAAGTTCAGTTAATTGAAAAAGATATTAAAATGCTTTCAGACGTCCCTCCATTAAATTCTATCATTTTAAGTAGTAGCTGAATTAAATTGTTCGTGAGGTTTTGTGATGCTAATCGGTCATTTTCTTGTTTTGTGGGACAGAACTAGTTTACTTATGAGAAGTTTACTTATTATTATTTTTCCGAGAGAAGTTTTTATTTAATTGATAATTAGTCTATAATAAAGTTCAACATAAAAATTTCTAAGTGTCTTTCTTGGTGTTTTCTTCGGTTTGCATTAATAATGTAATCGCGTTTTGGTCATCAAGTTGTTTGTAAATTTTGAACTAGAAACTATATTTTAATTCTTTTAGTGTAATTAATATTTAAATCATTCTTAAACTTCGAAATCGGGTTATTTTATAAGGTTATTTTATCTATTAATTATATGAAACTCACCGCTTCATTCAATTCATAACTGATGTAATAGTTTAACAACAAAATTGTATTCTATTATTTTATGATGTTTTAATATTTAAACTAATTTTTCAATTTAAAAAAAACGCTCTTTTGTATTCTACTTGTATTCTATTGGCTTTTTTATGCATTTAAAATCCTTCTTATACATTCATACATTTACATATACATTCCTATACATTTACATTATACATTTAAACATCCTTGAGGCACAATTATTAATATTTTATGTGTAACATCATATTGCAGAAGGAACATGGGACAGAGGGGATATCGAATATAAAATATTTTAAATGTATCGAGAAGAGGAATTAAATTTTCTTTTGTTGCAAAAAAGGTTTATTCATTTCGTTTGTGTTACCTTTTTATAAAATTTAAAGAGTGTCATAAAGAATAAAATACCTACGTAGTTATAGTAGTAAGAGGTGTTCAAGAATCTGGTATGGGTATTGTCATCACAAACCTAATAAAAATGTGGAATTGGATATTTAAATTAGTAATAAATACTATTAAATTGTACTGAATGTAACACGCCTTTCTTACTTGGAAAATTTTATTTCCACAAAACCAATTTCTTATTTGACTAGAAGTAGGTAACTGGAAAATCAAAAATGCGAATGCACTTTCTCATAGCATCTAAGTGAATCAATTGAATTTTCAAAAAACAAACTCTGCAATTTTCACAAACGAGTTACCTTATTTGTTTTTCATTTTGAAACATCAATGTATTCCTTTCAGAATCTATTAAAATCTACATCCTATCATAAAATCCTATGTAATGCAGAAACGCGGAACCTTTAATTGCTTCCTCCAATGCAGCATTCGGCATATCTTGATGGATTTATCTAAAGAAGGATTTAAACTACTCTTTGGAGAATACAACTATTTCTAATCTCATTGATGGAATAGTTCTGTGCTCCAAACAATACCGAATAGAAGTCCCTCGGCTTGAAAATTCGATTCATATCAGTCGACATATTTTTGTTGTCTTTAGAGGATTTCAAATAAGAGCAATATCTTGAGTTCTTTTCACTAAGAAAGCCAGTACTTTAAAATTAAATTACAGCTTTAAGACTATCTCGGGAGTTTCTGGAATACTTTTGAAATATTTTCATTCCAAAGCACTTCAATATGAAACTTTCCTTTCATATAATTTGAGAACCCATTTTAGATATCTTTAGATTCATTCAAAAAAATTTTAAATCGATAACGGGTCAGATTCTCTGCATTCAGATGGAAATATTACACGCTTTAAAAACTTATCATTCGGAAATAAAAATTTTGATGGAACGGTAATTGATTGTTTTCTCTGAAAGTCAAATTGAAGAATGCAGCCAAATAAAAGCATAATCACAAAAGTAAAAATATGCCTAATTTTTTTTTTTTACTTTTCCACATTTTTCCTATAAAAATTCTATTATGTTTAGAAAGTGTTTTCATATTCTATCATCAACTAGGCTAATAATAATGGAAGTGTCTATTTGGACGGCAAAAACGGCAGTTGGCCCAGGCGCAGTAGGTCTCGTGGTTACATAGCAGTCCCGGCACTCCAATCAGAACCGTTGCCGTGTAAATTAGAGTAGAGTTTAGTTGTATATTTACCGTCCAAATAGACAGTGCCAATAATAATTTTTGAAACAGTATTTTACTAACATCCCTAGATACAAAAAGAGAATCTAAAACAACTATATTTTTAAACTTAATCATCACAGTAATATTTATATTATGAGGGGGGGGGGTTTTCATAAAAATGAGTTAAGTAAATGCTATAATGACTCTCCATTCTCATAATTATAATTATAAGCCAACCAGAGGACAAAATTTGGAAAATAACATTTCATTACAGAAACGATTTTAAAAGATTTAAACCTTCAATCAAGCTGAAAATTTACAAGCAGCACTTCAAGAACTTTTAAGGGCTTTACAAATAACAAAGAGAAAATACTATTTTAATGGCACCAAATTGTTATCTAAGAGCATCCTAAACCGTGGCTGCAATAAAAATCTTAACAGTTTACTCCACGATCAGAATATAAAACGGCACAGAGAAGATAAAGAAATATCCTTTTCCCTCGACAAGTTAAGAATTTAAATCGGAAAAACTCGCAATTTTTCCAGACCTCTCCTCTTTTCTGTAAGAGTCACTCTTACCTATAACAATCCTGAAGACGTCAGCCTTTTCCAATGAAGTGAGGGGAAACGTTTAAATTCCACAAGAAATAGGTGGACTTCAACTCTTACTTGTTTTTAGTGCTTTGAGGCCCTTAAAGGTTTTGGTTTTTTCAAACACTGTTTTTCTTGTCCGCAAAGTTTATTTTGAGAAGGAAAGACCTTCGGATTTCTTAAGCTGTCTTTATTTGAAACAACTTCCTTTCGTTTTTTTTTTTTACCTTCAAGTGACATATATCTTTATAATGTGTAATTAATTATTGTGTTTTCAATTATACATTAACTTATATTTTTTATAGTAAGTATTAAAAATACATTGTAAGAAAAGTATGTGGTGCGGATTCCTTCATCATAAAATTCCACAGCAAATAATTATTTCCGTTGTAAAATGTTCATAGCTATTCAATTAACGTTGTGCAACCATAAATTTTAAATTATGTTGGAATTGCTTTTTCTGCTGAGTTTTACCAAATAAAGTGTAATTTAATGAATAATGGATATACTAAATATATATTGCATGTATAAATTAATTATGCAAACTCTAACACAAAACTCTAACATTCTACATAAAAGTACTAACTCAAATATTTATATATACGTCGGATGCTTCCAAACACTTTGACCTTAACACACTAACTACATATTAATATAATTAGAATTTATTATACCATTTCTAAAGGTCTAAATCAGGAGTAATTGTAAACCACAGAGGATATACATGATAATTACAATAAAAATACAGATTAATCCTCCTATAATTTGAATCAAACTCACATAAAATTCTTTAAACAAAGTTTTTTTAAGTTAACATTGCATTAATGAAAGTATTACATAATTATAATTATTGCAATTTCAATTCACTCTTGAAAGCCTTTTGGACCTAACTAATAACACCAGCTAGAGTTCTTTAAAATTAGTAAGTAAATTGCATACCTGTTATAGGTGTACACCAAATTAATCTTTTAAATTTAATATTGTACCTAATAACTCGTCAGGACACTATTCATATTTTTTTCAACCCAGACTTGTCAGACTTGTTAAACAGTACATTTTATGCCATTGAAAATAATGACAGACAAAACTTACATGACACTCAATGTTTACAAGCAATTAATTTCGGTTATGAGACTAAAAATTCTAAATTTCAGGCAAAATGTGGAAAATTCTAGAAGTATGAAATTGAAAATAGGTAAGTTTCTAGAATACTTTTATCAGTCTTTGAAAGGTATTTAATTTTGAAAGTACTTTAAGGTATATTGTTAAAACGTGAAAAAAAATTGTTTCATCATAAAATATGGCGTCCATTGGTCGTTGTATTTAGATGGGTTATAAATTATTTGACAGTTGCTTGCTAGTAACTGCAACCTTATCCGTAATATAGAAAAATGGGAATATTTTAAAATTAAAATTTTTTTTTAGAAATTCTAAAAGCTTACTATGGATCCTCAGAAGAGTTCGAACAGTTTGATACCAAAAATGTGAAACAAGGATCAGTAATTAAAAAAATTTTTCTCGAAATTTTTATAATAGTTAGGTATGCATTTTGAATATTAAGTGTAATTCTGTTGTGCAGGCCTACTTTTACCATCCAGATGTTCTCAAAAGCGAGTAAAATATTATTCGGACCGAGAAACCCTCAATTTTGTTTAGTTTGTCTTTCTATCCCCTTGGTTATGGAAAGGGACCCAGGAAATCTATTTGTCACTGAGATATTTACTCCGGGACGGTCTCTCGCTGTTGACGCTGGAAAAAAGTTCCGCAACATTTCCATCCATCGTCTTGGATTTCAGTGCAGGGTGGGATATGTGCGGTGATATCGAAGACAGAATATACTTTGGAAATCTATTTCTTCAACTTTGACGGGAAAGAATTTGCCATCGGATTGTGGGGTAGGAGACGCCTCCCTGAACGATTTACCCAACCTTCTTTTTTATCAAGGGAAAATATTGACAAAAAAAAATTTGAGCGATGGCCAGGAATCTTTTAAAACTTTTTTTTTATTATTCGGTTGGCGTGAAATGGGATGCTAAATTGAAGTTTGTCTTAAATTTTCTTGCTAAAATGGAGGGGGAAGTTGATGGAACAGGTGTAATGATTCTTATGAATTGCGTGGAATAGAGGTGTTAGGATGAAATGAAATATATTTCTTCCTAACACATCTCAATCAATTCAATGAGGGAATTGCATAGGTGAGGGATTTGCTTAATTTTACACTTTTTTGATACGTTATAGTTTAAAACTCTCAAATATCAGATTTTAAAGTTCAAAAATATGTTTTAAATAACTTAAAATTCGATTTTATTTTTGCCAAAACACTAGTAAAGTCATGTGATCAAAAAACGGGATTTGACGTCACAGCGCCGTCGAAACTAGTGAATTGTTGAAAATAAAAGAAATCAGACTTATCATAAAACCAAAACATCCACAAAACTCGTCTGTTTCTCTAGTGAACGGCCAGAAAAAGAAAAAATTAAAACTTTGAATCCTAATAATTCCAAAACCAATTAATATTTCTTAAAAAAAAAATGCCAATCTTTTTATAAAAAATATTTGTATGTGTCTTTAAAATATCATAGTTTTTTAGTTAAAACTTTGTGAAGAAAAGCAGAATGAAGCAAGCTAAGCATACAATAACATAGCGGGTCCAAGTGGGTCGCCATAACGAAATTACTGTTTTTCCCGCCAATACTGGAAACGACATTTTAAAAATTAATATCTTGGGGAATAGTTTTCCGATTTCAATAATTTTTACGTCATTTTTCATGGATTTTCATCCTCTATCATAATAAAATTTAAAAAAAAATGTGCAATTCTCTCATTCAATAACAATATCAATTTTGCTTAAAACAAGAAGGATGAATACCATAGTACATTATAAAGATACATTAAAAATGTTGCATTGCGTATTTAAAATTTGATGACAAGAAAGTAAGATTTCAAATTAGACTCAAATGTAGAGACTTTCTTGCCATGATAGCTCACACACTTGGTTCAATATCATACGTATCTTTTTTAAATTCCCCCACTCTATTTCGTTTTCGTAAATGACTTATAATGTATCGTCATCTTAATATCAAACACTACTATGCATTTCCGTTCGGCAAACTTCGGGAATCCCGATCATCTCTTAACACTCAAAAATATAAAACAAGAAATATTAGACTTAGTAGAATATGTTGTGATCATAATTTTACTAATGTAGAAAATATTACGCCTATTTTTGTTATACGGCCATTCAAAATTCAAATAAAAATTTCATTCCCATTATTTTTACATAGTCTTTCTTAAGATTCTTTGCGAAATGTTTTAAATGATACATAATTAAAATGGGCTGCAGTAGCCTTGAATTCAACTGCAATAACCTTAAATTAAATAACTCTACTTAGGTTTTACCACGGCTTACTAGATACTTATACAGGCTAGTCGAGTACGGAAATCATTGCAAATCCAGATGGCAATACTGGACAAACTGGCAAAGCATATCCACAGTGTTGAAGGCGGTGGGTGATATAGTAGGTAGGTCTTGTAGCGCTCCAAGCGGGAAAAGTTTTTGAATGGTTTTCATTGTTTAAAACTCGGCTAGCCTGTATAAGTATCTAGTAAGCCGTGGTTTTAATATCAACTTTCAAAAATTCAATATACTGTACAATACCAAAATATCAATAAGGAGATGTTTTTTAACAGTTTTTATCAATATGAACTTCTTAAAACTGTAAATCATTCGCAATCCTTTAACATATCTTTGATAAGGTTTTCCTCATCTCCTCGTGCACTGTAAAAACAATCTCGTAACATTTACGGTTTTAAACTGGCAGCTGCGTTGGTTGTGGAAAACCGTAAAAATTACAAAGTAAATTCGTAACAACAACGGTGTTTTACCTGGAAATCCAAAAAACATGGATTATAATGGTAAAACGCCGTCGTTTTGGCGGATTTACTTTGTAATTTTTACGGTTTTCCACAACCAACCAAGCAGCCAGTTTAAAACCGTAAATTTTACTGGAATTTTTTACAGTATGGGGGTTTCCAATTACGAATAACACAGAGTTTCCAAATAAAAAATTTACATCAAAAAGAGTGTCCAAAACACCAAATTTAAGCACAGATTCTCATCACTAAGAACCTACTCTCAAAGAAAACTCGTTACACACATCCAACAGCGATCCAAGGCAACAACCAAATTTAATGACGCCTCCACAGGGAATCCCACACAGTTTGTCCTTACAACAAGGTGCAAATCCTGGGACAGAAAGTGCTCAAATATTTATTCCGTTCGTACACAGGAGAACCCTTATCATTTTCCGATCCAGACCTATCTATTCGGCTCTAATCCGTCCCGAAGATTCGCCCGTAATCACCAGGGCCCTGCGAAGAATGTAACCTGATTAGGGATCGGCCAGGTGACAATTCCCGGAGATTACTGTCCTCAAGTCCGGGTTTTGCCCTCCAATGGAAGGGGTGTTTGCCCGTTCCATGGGCCCGAAACCTCATTTGCCCTAATCGGGTAACATCTCGAGACAATTGCTTTCGAGGTCTGGCCGTTTGCCTAACTGAAAAATCAACACTTGAGATGGTTTTTTATAGGTGGGGATGAGATGGTGGGATTAGAAGGGTGTTGTGGTCGGAATGGAAAGTAAATTTTTGGTGAGTAACTTTTTTTGGGTATTATCCCCAGAAATTGTGGTTTTGTTTTGTGTGAGAGTTATAGTAAATTGCACCTCTCATAATCGTTTATCCAACTAATCTTGCTGCTACGCAGACATCCCTCTGTAAGAGTATATAGACGATCTTAAAGTTTCTGAACTACTTGTTGTTGAACAATTAATTAAGTAGAAAATCATTAGAGGAAGGAAAGCTCGTTAAGGAGCAAAACTTTTAGAGAAGTTTTTTCTTCTTGAAAGATAAAAGAGAAAATAACGTTTTATGTTCCAAAAGTAAGTATCACGTGTGTTTGTTTCGAAAATATGCCAAGGTATAATGTTTTTTTTCACCAAAACACACATGAAAATCGGTCGTTTTTAAAACATTGATTATTTTGTACTTTTTAAATAGGCTTAACCAGTGTTATTCCTAGGATTTTTTTGGAGGAGTAAAAATACTCCTTGACTTTTTTAGGAGGAGTGAAATTGAATTATGAGGAGTGAAATACGGAAATACCATGAACTACATATACAGAGACACAAAAACCGCAATCAAACTCCCTGAGCATCAGAACAATACAAATGAAAAATATTACTATGGATGTATGAAAACACAATTAAAAAGTATGATGATTAGGGTGCTGTGGCTTTTGACAATTTTTGACTTTTTCAGAAGTCTGGCAAAAAAAACTGGTTTCCGCTGAGATCAGTTGGTGTTTTGAGTAGAAATATATATTTGTTGATATCGGTGGGGCAAGGTGCATTTTTAATCTAAACCTTTGTGAGAAAAATTCAAAGAGTGGAAATACTCCTGGCTAGTTTTTTAAAGAGTATTTCCTATTTTCAAGGAGTGAAATACTCTCTCAGAGCAGTTAAAAACATCTCTGGGCTTAACCCTTTCACACACCTAAGGCGCTCGAAGCTGCCATTGAATCCAATGGCAACTTTGGAGCGGCTAGGACTGATAGGGTTAAACTAATATTTTATTATAATATTCCCTATTTTAGTCAAATGGAATTAAAAGCCGTGATCTTTTTTTTCAGCAGTAACATTTTTTTCCTGGTTGTCCTTTTTAAATGTTAACGCACCATGACCATGACGCATCTGAACGTGTAAAGTATTTTCTTCTTATTGAAACGTATACAATTGAATCAGTGAGAATAAAAACAGTTAAATGAGATGCAGTTAGATTTGTACTGTTTTTTTCCACTGAATAGAATGAGTAGAGCCTGTTTATTTGGGGCGCTTTCATACACTAACGAATCAATCCTATCTTAATTCAACTGATGCTTGTAATAACACTCTTGTTTGACAATTCGTAAAAATCATATTTATGCTGAGAGAGAAAGTGTATTTTTGCTTTATTAATTTATTATATCATTTTTGGGCGAATTTGCAAGTACTAGTAGTTCTAACTTTAGTTGATAATTATATTTTCGCTTGTTTCCAACTGATAATTTCTTCCATGATAAAGCTCTGTTTCATTTTACATGGTCTGGAACTGTCAAAATAAATAGTTGAAATAAAAATACCTATAGACCTAAACGCAACTACTTCACAGTGTAAGATAACATTTTCATTTGAAGATTTAGGTTTTTATTATAATGTGCATCATGAATAAGAATGGGTAATCTCTTACACAAAAATAACCCATTATACATTACCCTTATTTTTCAAAGGGTCCATGCTTTTAATGTATTTTCTAGATGAAGCTTGAAATTTATTTTAGTCTATTTTAAAGAATATAAATGCAAGGATAACACAAAAAAAATCTGTAAAATGATTTATTTTTGAAAATTTCAATTTATTCTCCATACATATGAAAAGTATGTAAAATTGGTGAAAGCTATTTTACTTGGGAAAGCAAAAAATATAATTGTGATTTTATTGCTATTCTTTTAAATGGGGGAAACATCATTAGTACATTAACTATATTAAAAAATGAAAGGATAAAACTATATTTTCAATAGAAAATATACGTTTAATAAATTACTAAAAGCTTAAATAATGTCATGGCTTTAATATTTAAGAAAAGTCTTTGGGAAAAATTAGGTATAGAAATGGATGTTTCTTCAACAAATAATAATTTATTTTCTAAAGAAGATACAATTTTAGTAAAAACTTAAAGGATGATAAAAATATGGAAAACTTTGCTTCTAAAAACATCTTTATTTTAACTATAGTTAAGATTAAATTTATGAAATATTTCGAAAATTGCCTTTATTTTCTGAATTTATTTTATAAATGATTGAATCAAGCTTGAAGAAACCTTTGCCTGCGGCTATCATCATTAACGTGATGTCTAAGCCTAGTAAAATGAATATGTTCTGCTCTTTCCAATCAGACCACTATCAACGCTCCTAGCGTCATGTTTTGGAGTTATCATTTTTTATCTAAAAATTATTTGATGCACGAGAAAAAAGTCAATTACTAAGTTGTAGATGTAGAGCAACATCGATTCTGTAAGAAAAGTCACCTTGAAATAACGATTGTTTATTTAAGCAAGATTTCCAAGTTTTTACCACCTATATCCCGTAGGTCAGAAATTCTCCTTTTTTTTATTTCCATCCTAAGGAAATGACAAAAAGTAACCATTTCTGACTTTCTGGATATGGGGAAATTTTCCTGAATAAATGGGCGTTTTAAGAATTTCATTCTTGTCCTTAGGTATGTCTTTCTCACACAAAATCGATATGGTGCTTTACAACTTTGTAATTGAATTTTTCTCTTATCTCAAATAATTTTTGAGATGGTATGATAACTCTTAAATATGACACTAGAGGGCGACGAGAGTGGTTACAACAATGCTTAAATGAAAATATTACAGTTAACTAGAAAAATATTTGTATTTTGTGGTCATGAGAATTAATACTTTCTGGGATTAAAGCATCACTAATAATATAAATTCTTTAAACCAATTCTTTAGTTTACGATATATTTTTATATCATTTACTTTTTTAGAGGATTGATCTACACTGTCTTAAGTTCTCCTATTGCCTTTTTGTAGGAAAGAGAGTAAAGGGGTTTTATAGGTAAAAGTTTTGGCATGAAATTCTTATGTCACCTTGGAGAGTTAAAAGCGCAACTCGTAGATTATGTTTTGTGAAACATGACATTGGTCACGTTTTATCATCATCATCCATCTTGGTATCATAAATTTTAAGTTTTGGCTGAATTTTCATATCAACAACATACTTTTGGATTTGCTATATTCCCTATTTTAAAAATGATGTCAACCATGCCACTAGCATTTTTAACCCTTTGACTATATTTTTTTTTATCTCATTTAACGTTAATAAGTATACAGGGTGTTTCAAAATTCCGTTTCATGGCTTCTATTTGGAACCAACATGTATTAGGGTCATGGAAGTAAGATAAATCCCAAGGACCAAAGGGGGTCTTTCACCTAGGGGTACACCTTACTTCTATGACCCTAGGAGACGTTGGTTCTAAATATTGAAGCACTCTGTATTTTCTTATCTATCTCTCTCTCTCTCATTTAAGTTTAAATAACTCTAAATATTTGACCATCCACAATTGGATGATTTTAGTAACTAGATTTGTAAAAGGGAAATTATTTATTTTCCTTCGTTATTAACTTCATTAAAAACAAGAGTTAAAAATAATTTAAAACATTTAACCAATTACTAAGTCTGAGTAACATGTTTTCCAACTTTCACCTATAAGATTCTTAAATCATAAAAGAAAATTAACTAGCTTCATACACAAGTAATCTTAGAATAGAACACAAGAAAAATTATTAGTTATAAGAAAAAGAAAAGATCAAACATACAAAAAGGTTTTTAGAGTATAACAGCTATTTTTTACAAATACTTTAAACAGAGGTTTCCCCTATTACTTATTTTTAGAATAATATTCAAAAGTATCATCGGCTTATTGGACTTTAAGAGAGAATAGATGACTTTTTACCTTATAACCTTCAAATCTTCATTAATAACAAAAGTTAAAAAGAATAAACCAAAAATAAAACTGCAAAGGATTAACCCAAAGCTTCCCTCACTAATTAAAACGCCAACTATTCTCCTCCTCTTTTTTTTTTTTTTAAAGGACTCTTCAAATCACTTGGTTAATCGCTCCCAGCAAAATAGGATTTGAATTTTAAATTATTTACGGCAAAAGGCAATAAGCTCATGCTCATTTTCTTGCACTTTTTAAACGAGATATAAACCGCGTTTTTTAATTTAGAAATTTGCTAACATGGACTAATTTTCATCGCGGCTTCCAAACGTTAGGGAATTTATTGGAAAGTAAGTTCATGCTCTGAGAATCTGGGTTTTATCTTTATTTGCTCCATTTTGCCTAACTCAAATAAACCTAAAGCCAAGTTTTTACCTTCCGATAGGAAAATTAAATATTGCTTCCAGAAAAATATTCGATTGGCCACAAGATCTTTTTCGGGAGGTATATTTCATCTTCACTCTTGTTATCTCACCGCGTTTGGCTTTTATTGCTTCTAGATAAAGCTGGAGGATTGATGTTTTGGAAACAGTGTTTTTTATTTGATTTAGAAGAAAAATAATCAGTATGTTTTACTTTTCCCACACCCACGTAAAGCGGACAAAAATGTACGATTTGAAGGAGCTATAATCCATTATAACAAGTGGAAAATATTTATATGCTGATATTCATGATTCTTTAAAAGGGTTTTCACACATTCAGGGATATTTTTAACTCCTCTGGGAGAGTATATTTCACTCCTTGAAAATCAGAAATACTCTTTAAAAAACTAGCCAGGAGAATTTTCACAAAGGTTTAGCTTAAAAAATGCATGCTTGCATTCGTTGCCCTTCTGAGTCCTTTCGAGGAGTGTAGGATAGGATATAATGAAATGAACTGGATAAATATGTAAATATTAATAGTTAGCTTAGATAAATAAACGTAATTAAGTGAGACATAAGTGGTAGTCATTGGTCTTCGTCATTGAGTAAATTTTAGTCGTTGGAGTACCCAAAACGGGAGGTAAGTGGCCAAAATACTGTTCTGTCTTTATTTGTGAACCTCTTTTTGGTTTCAGCCACAGCACCCTTCACATACTTTTTAATTGTGTTTTCATACAGACATAGTAATTTTTTTCATTTATTGTTTTGATGCTTAGAAAGTTTGATTGCGGTTTACGTGTCTCTGTATTTGTAATTTATGCTATTTCCGTATTTCACTCCTCATAAATGAATTTCACTCCTCCTAAAAAAGTCAAGGAGTATTTTTACTCCTCCAAAAAAATCCTAGGAATAACACTGCATACATTTATTAAATTTGAATAAGAATAATACGATGCTATTCCAAAGTGGTCCTTAAATCCATCGCTTGAAGCATAAATTTTAAATCATATTCGAAAGTATCAAATGTTTCGTTTCATTCTCAGTATATAGACGAATATCTTAACATAAATAACTTCCTTCCTTTTAAACAAGGTTTTCTCAAAAATTCGATGGTAAATATTCATTTCTCATACAAATAAGGTTTTAAAAAAAGTTTAAATGATTATCCGTTTATTATTTACTCAGATGAAAAGATTAATTTAATAACACAATATTTACAAAACAATTCAGAAAAATGAAATTGAAAGAAATTTTCCAAGAACTCGTGTGAGTAATTTCATTTGAAATTGTAAACATGAAAACTAATATAAAAAAGAGAATGTATTTAAAAATATTACAAAAGAATGTTAGCTTTTTTTTTTTTGGAACTGATTAATTCAAAAACTCCTGGTATGCTTATAAACAGTGTTTCATTTTTATTCATACAAGGTTTTTATTCAATATATTTTTTCTTTCTTTTCGTTTCAATTTGCTCGAAATAGTATTAAGTTATTTGTTTCATTGGCAATTGAATTACATTCCTTATTCATGTTTTCATTTTCATATACTACGAATATATCAGGGGCGTCATTTATAAAGGACATGGAACCCTTACAATCCTAATTTATAACAGTTTATTTTCAAAGGGTGGTTGAAATTGTCCAAACTTTTCCCCTGAATCTCCCTTTAAAGTTTCAAAAATTTTAACCCCAAGAAACTGAGCAATTGGTGAGAAGTTCACACACCCTTAATTTTTTAAGGTGAAGGGGCAACAATATAATTTTCAGTTTAGGGGGGATTAGCTGAAAAAGTAGTAGTAAGAAAGAATCAGTAAAACCCTTTGATTTTTCGTTGATTTTTGAACACTTTTTTGAGAGGGAACACCCAAACCTCCCAATGATTAAGAGAAAAGGCTCTAAAACATATTATATGGCCTGATTCTGAACATTTTCAAGGTTTCGAAACCCTTAATGTATATCTACATAAAAAATCAAGCTGTAAGTTGCATTCATGTATGAGATTTATTAATTATTAATAAATTAAACTCAAAAAATAATTTTTAATGACAACTTAACTGAATGAATAATTAATATTAATAATATGCTGATATTTATCAGCATATTTACAACATAATAAAGCATAAAGTTTATAATTTTACTTTTTACCCCCAAATAGCTTGCTCCTATAGCAAAAACTGAAATGACACTTCTGAAATAAATAGAAATAAAAATTAAATACACAGTTTCCTATAGGAACACTTTTATTGCCATCTCACTTGCACTTAAAAACTCTTCTAAGATCACCAAAACGATCCCCAATCACACAGAAATCAGGCTTGTGATCGAATACTATATCCTTCAAAAGAGCAATAGTTGAATGCGGTTCTGTTATCCTTCCCATCAGACACAATTCTAAGGACCACAGGAAATAAAAAAAAAGAACCCCCACGAAACTTTTGCTCGGAGCCTTTCAAGTGGATACATACATGCATGAAGGCAGTAGGGGATAGAGCCCTTTTTTCCAGGATTTCTTTTCTTAGCAACGGAATAACAAGGAAAGTCAATTAGGCTGCGGTATGTAAGTGTTTTTTCGCCGTGATTCTGGTTGGTAATCCGCGATGTTTGATCTCGCACAAAAGACGTAGCAATAAGAAGGTTTATTGCCATGCCTTTGGTGTGGCTTTTTTTTTACCCGTCGCGTTCCTCCAAATTAATTATTGCTTGGCTTCACTTGGGGAACCGAGAGAATTGAAGCGGTATTATGTTAGGTTTTGGTTAAGAATATGCAATTTTAATTCAGAGGTTTCCGCAGTAAGTGTGTTCACTCACAGTTGATTATTTTATGAGGATTTAATAAAGAATTGACAAACCGTACCTTGACATGAAAGACTTTCTGTTACTACATTAATACGATTTCTTTTGATGTTTTAATTTTTTTAATCAAAATTACCATTGCCATTGACTTACTATTTCCTCTACGCAATACTTTATACTTTATTCAACTCAAAATGCCCTAATTATATGCCTTTCCGAGAAAAAAAAGCTGTATTTTTTTACTCTTAGCAAAACTCTTCAAGATTTTATCATCTACACTATTGCATAATTTGACTCAAATATGTGGATTGTGTGGAAAGTGTCAATTATTGAAATTGTTTATTAAATTTTGTGTATGAAAGTTCTTTTTATCTAAACGAGTCTGATAAAGAGTTGAACTCTTTACTTGTTACTTTGTACAACCACTCCTACAAACCCTTATGGTACTTGAAGGACAACCGAGACTGCGCTGTAGTAATACATTTCTTTATTTTTATGCAAAATTAAGTACTTTTCTTCAATCCCGTCTACAGTGCCGCTAAAAACGAAAATGCATAGCCAAAGCCCATTAACTGTGCCGCTGAAACTGATGCTCAATGGTATAATATATAAGAACCCAAAATTATAATATACTTTCCAAAAACAACAATTTGGCTTAATAATTAAATATTTTCTCCTTTGGATCGTATTACACATGAGGCTTTAATTTCTAATTTTTTCATCCGAAAACCTATAATCCCAGCACAAACCAATCAAATCAAAGCAATCATATAAAACACTAAACACTTAATTTTTAGCGTTATCCAGTCTGTCTCGGAGGAAACCTAGACAACAACCCAACCAAGCCCATCCAAAATATTTGGAATATCGTTCGACAAAAATGATAGCATCCCATTCAAAACACCCCTCATCCCGATCTTACGAACAATACTACGAACCCACTTTCGGCGGAACCCTATCGACAGCTCATAAATCCCGGGCCACTTTCAAAAGGCACTATAGGCACAAACCAAATAAACCAACACCTCCTCCTGAGTGAAATTTATATCTCCCACGATTTCGTACAAACCGTTTCCGCCTTTATCGAAATCGGATAAGAATTTATACTTCTTCTCATCATCTTCCGCAGATTTTTCCACCCCTCCCCTCCTCAACTTTCGGTCATAAAGAACCGATGTTTACACACGTTTGCCTCGGGGACTGGAGTGCGAAAGATGAATTATTTAGCTTAAGCCTTCTCTATCGGGCTGGAAACACGTATAAAAAGTACCGCAATGCGACTCGCGGGCTGAAATGCCCCGACGACCGCTTTTATATGCCCCTTCGCGATTGGGGCAGTTTGTACCGTTGTTGTTTTTGCTCCGGAATTTGCACAAACGAAGTAAGGGGAGGGTTTGAACAACGCTCTCTTGTCTTGCCTTGGATGGGTTTTGGTAGTTTTCGTATAGGACGGAACTAGTAAATGGGAGTTGGTTTAGGGTTGTTAAATTTATACGAAGCGTTGTACAGAAACTAAATTGGTGACTATCTATTGTCTGCCTTGTCTTGTTGGTTTTCTCCTTAAATTTGTACATTTAAACTAAATCTATGTGTACTTGGATGATTTCTACTTACCATAACACAAAACAATAATACCGATATTAACCGGAGCTGTAAAGCATAGAGGATTTTTAGGAACAGAGTGAGACAAAATGATCCTGCCTTATCTTGATGGTTTTCTCCTTAAGTTTGTACATTTAAACTAAATCTATCTGTACTTGGAGGAATACATAATAATGCCGATATTAAATCGAGCTGTATAAAGTATACGAAGTGGATTTAGAAACCAAGTAAGAAAAAAAGGAGAGTTGATAGGGGATTGTTAAGTTTATGCCGAGCGTAGAGCAGAAAACTAAATTGTTGATTTAATTTCTATTTAATTAGTAATTAGTAAACTAATTGAACTTCATTTGTGTATCTTATCTTCGTTTCTTCCTAAATTATTTGTAGATTTAAAATGATTTTATATGCTTTGAAAAGATTTGTACACATTCTCCATGTAAAGTGATATCGTTAAAACTCAACCAGCAAAGCACGGGTGGATTAACCCTTTCAGTCCTGGCCACCCCAAATTCTCCATAGGATTTAGTAGAAATCTCGGTCGGCCTAGGACTGAAAGGGTTAAAAAGATTTATTTGGATGTAATCTGTGGAATTGTTGAGGCTCTTGACATTTTCACCTTGAAAATCTATAGAATTTAAGCATTCCAACATGGTATACACATATTTTGGGATTTTAATAGGGGGCAGAGGTGTTAAATTCCTTTCGGGGATATGTAACTGGAGGCATCATTAGGTTGAAGATGTTCTCATTACTGTATCCATTTTGGTTTAAATAAAATTTCTCGGTATCTCCTCTTTGGATTTTAAAGAGGAAGTTTTGAATGAGGTATTTGTATGAGTGAGGGATTTGCTTAATTTTACACTTTTTTGACACGTTATAGTTTAAAACTCTCAAATATCAGATTTTTTAAGTTCAAAAATATGTTTGAAATAATTTAAAATTCAATTTTATTTTTGCCAAAACACTAGTAAAGTCACGTGATCAAAAAAACGAGATTTGACGTCACAGCGCACTCGAAAGTAGTGTTTTTACTGTTTTTCAATGATCGGAAAATGGGATACTATTGGATGTGTTTTCTGTTTTCGCGCCAAAACACGAAGCGAAATTTCAAAAATTAATATCTCAGAAACTAGGCTACGAAAAAATACATTCTTCATGGTTTTTTATCTGCTATTTTAATAAAATTTATTCTCAAAACTTGAAAATACCTCATTGGGGGTATGGTCTATCCCTATCTTAGAATCGTGATAAAAATTAATTGTACACCCCTCAATAAAAATTAAATCCAAAAATTAGTTTGATAATAAACATGGGAAATATGTAAGAAGTATGCAGTTTTAAAGCATCAAATCAATATAATAATAATAATAATAATAATATTAATAATAATAACAATATTAATTTTTTATTTCAATTTCTGACGGTAAATTTTTAGAAAATTTAAAAAAGAAAAACATCTGAGTCATCTGGGGTGTTATTGATGATAAAAACATACAAAGTGATAACAAAACACCAAAAAAATTAAAGAATTAAACTTTATAAAACCATTAATTTTCATCTCCAAGGCTCAGGCTTGAAGTAGGCAGGTTTTGAGCTCTAATCCTGGAATAAAACGTATTACAATAATGGTAGACATTGTAGACATGAAGTTAATATTTTTCGACATCAATCACGTCACTAAACTTAATACTTTTTTTTCTTTCGCTATTAAATAAAGCGCATAAAAACTATGTCTGGAGCTAATTTTTCTACCTTTATCCACTGTGGCTCCATCGTAAGAACTCATTATTCGACTCTTTTTTTACACTGCCCTTTCGTATCCCAAAACATCCCAAAGGAAAAAAAATTCATGCATGAGAAAACAAATGCAGCGAGATATCACCGGTTTGCATTTAGAATAGCACATCCCAACAACAACAACAAAAAAAAAAGACGCACTCGCAAGAATTTCCACGAGATGGACTCCAGTGTATAGCAGTACAACAGCACAGGTACAACACACTAGTATAAGAAAGGGGAGGGAAAAACTCTTGTCATCGTTTCTGGTCGTCCCCGTTCCATTTCTGCGTCCATTGTACTCTTCTTCGCCTACAGGTTTTATTTCTGTCCGCTTTATATTTTATTAGAAAAAAGTTACTCTTTTCAGTGCGGGTTTTTTTTTATCCGAAAACCGCACGGCTGAGGAATTCCGAGTGCGTGCGAGAATTCTTCTATTGCGGGAACGAACGCTCCATGAAAGTAAACAGCTTAACAAAACTTATGCATTTCAAGGGAGGCGTGTGGAGTGCGCGACAGTTTTATTGAAATTCTCAACGCGGCATGAAATAATGGATTGAAAACTTTTGTATAGCCCTGAGATTATACTTCTAGATTCCATCAAAAAGAATGGCATGTAACTTGCTATATCAGTATTCCTACATCTCCTTGAAAGGGGTTTTTTTTTCGGTAAAAATGGTTTCCACGGGACTGGGTCCTTTTCGAGGTGGCTTTTGTGCTGTAAAAATATTTGCATGTTTACCTAGAAAACCATATATGGGTGATAGTTTAGTTGGATTTTATTTGTACTTATATTTTAGTCTATTGCTCGTAAAGAATTCAGACAGATATGTATATTTAATGAAACAGTGTTCCGTATATTCTAAATAAAAAGTATTCTTGGAAATACACAGTTGTTTATGGGAGGCCCGTACAAATTTGAAGATGATAGGGGCAAAAAATATGTCATTAGAAGTTGCCGCTGGTCAACAATTTTCTGTGTATTGATCACGTTTCACAAAGAAAAGATTGAAATTCCCTAATTGACGTTAATTAAATGTACCGAGTGTTTCAACCGTTTCAACCAGTCCGCTCAAAGTCTGCACAGAATCTTGCGTGCGTAAAAATGCTCAAAGAACTGTACCTCTACGACAAAAAGTTTTCGATAAAAATGCGACTGAAAAATGTTTGACGCCATATCCGGTTTACGCAAAAAATACGGAAAACAATAACATAAGTTAATTGCATGTGTTTGCAGACTAAGATAACATCCACAGAACATGAATGTGTGCGCCATAAATTTTGCAGATGGTTTGCATCAGATTTTATTATTAGGTGTGACGTCAAATTTTTGAGAAAAAAAAACATGATTCGTAGAGGTAGGGAAAAGGGCATGGAAAAGGGAGGGTACGCAGCTGTGTTTTTTGTAACAGTGTAAGCGGATGGGAAAGATATCATGGTGTTTATAAGATCCCATTTTATGTATGCTCAAAACATACTGCAAATAGGGACTGTATAATTTCAAAAGATTTCTATACTTATAAATGATTTCAGGTTTCCATAGGCGAATTCTTTTGTAAATCCTTAATGATTATACTAAGAATATCCCCTCTCACTTTTTAACTAAATTTCCTTCCCCCTGTCACTTACATTTCCTCATTTTAATACCATTCAAGACTTTATCGGACTACAAATCGGACTTGGGGGCTATTTGTTGTTTGAACCTGGTTTATGTTATAAAAAAAATTGAGAGTGCTTTTAAATGTTACTTGTTATTGTAATACTGTACTGTGTAACTGAAAATAATTTAATTATAACTAATGTTAATTATTCATATAGACATGTCTAGATGAATGTCTCTTTTGAATCAATAGAAATAAAAGTGTTCTTTCCCGGCATTTTAATTTTGTAATTTATTAATTTGGAAATTTTCCAATGTACACAGGTTTAATAATACTTTTAAAAACTGATCGCAGATAAGAAGGCATTACAACATTACCTATTATGACGGCAAGAATCCGCATTAAACAATATAAAATGGAATAAATGTCAGATAAAAATTATTAGAAAATTTACCATGATGTCTGAAATAATCGTTTCCATACAATGGAAGAAGTATTTCAAGGCACTAAAAATCTGTAAGTGAATATTAATTTTTTTTTGAAATTTTACATTCTAAAGGCAAAAATACTTTGATGTTATGGCAGGTGTATATTATTTGTAAACAACATAAAACACTTTCTAAATCTGGACACAAAATGCATTCTTATTAAATAATTCAAAGAAAACTTAATCATATTTATGCTTGCCTAAGCATTTATTTCTTATAGCTATAGCAGAGTTCAGACCTTCATAAAAAGGAAAACAAATTCTTAAAAGTGTATAAAATTATAAAAATAGTTATATTTTTTACCTCATGTTAATCATTCTAGAAATATTTAGTACGAGACTTATATACGCACTTAATATAATAAAGAAATAGAGAGGGAAATTCCTTTATTCTTTACATGAAATTATTATTACTATACTTGCGCTGTGCTTACAGTTGATTCTTGGATTCTTTTGTGTTTTTATCCCGACGTAGTGCTAATTTATGACTTGGTTAAGTTGTCTCTACTTTTTATTTGATGCGAACATTATAAAAATTTTTGGAATCTAAAAGTATTCTCAAAAATATGTATATTTTGATGTTTTTGTTAGTCTAACATTAGAAGAATTTATTGCTACTTTTCTCTTAGGTATTTTTTAATAAAAATTTTTAATTTTTATAACTAAACTTTTCGAACTGAATTAACATATAGAAATTCACAAAATTTTAGCTAAACAAAAGTTTCTTTAAATAGATTATTCTTTAAGTTTGTATATCCAGTACGGTTTTTATAATTTAAGCATTGAAAAACTAATGAGCATTTTTATTCTGGCATTAGGTATGAAACAGATTTAAAAACATTAGTAGATAAACTTAAGTTATATACTGTGCTAGAGCTGCATAAAAAATTTCTCTATATTTCAAAAAGGCCTATAGTAACTTAATATCTTTAAAATTCAGAAAAGAGCATATAAATAAATGCCATATAAAAATTTGTACCCCAGCTAAAATTTCTTCAATATAGATATTTCTATAGGTACTCTTTACTACCTCAAAATGGGTCGCGCCCGTATTCCCGAAATCCATATTCCCGAAGCCCACAATCCCGAACGCCACAAGACCGAACGGGACACTTTCCCGACAGGACTTTTTACCGAACGGGACACTTTCCCGACAGGACTTTTTACCGAACGGGACACTTTCCCGACAGGATTTTTTACCGAACGGGACACTTTCCCGACAGGACTTTTTACCGAACGGGACACTTTACCGACAGGACATTTTACCGAACGGGACACTTTACCGAACGGGACACTTTACCGAACGGGACACTTTACCGAACGGGACACTTTACCGAATGGGACACTTTACCGAATGAGACATTTTACCGAACGGGACACTTTACCGAACGGGACACTTTACCGACAGGACATTTCACCGAACCGGACACTTTCCCAAACGGGCCTTTTTACCGACAACTCACTTTGGTCACTAATTTTTAAATATGGACTCTCGATTTAAGTTCCGCGGATTCATCCGCGGATGGCGAGCGCATGCGTGGTGCATTTTGCCCGGGATGCTTTTTAGACGCTCGTCAATTTTCCGGATCTCGTGTCCATGCTTTGAATTAATAGTAGGGAGTTGGGCACAACCAACTATACACGAACCTCTACCCGCTTTGGGGTACATACCCGCTTTGAACTACTCTCCCCTCAATCTGAATAAGTTAAAGTTTTTTAAAGGCTTGATCGAAACTTGATACAGAGATTCTTTCAAATTTAAAAAGTAATTTCTTATTGCTGTGCTAAATTTTCTTTTTATACAAAATTAATGTATATCTGTTTAACGCCTTAATTAAACACGGTTCACTTAGCTACAGAAATATTTCACAAGTTACAGAAATAGAACTTACCATATTTCAGTATCACCTTGAGATAGCAGAAGACTTGATGTACAGTGAGGATATAAGTAAGACAACTGAACTGATGGTCACTCTCTGACCGCTTCTCGACATCCCAGTGGGAGAGGAAAAGAGTTGTCTTTGGATAGTCATCTCTGCCACCATTTCATCTGCGACGATAGTCCGCTAGTAGGCTAGGGGATACGTATTTATTTCCCTTCGGATCACGGGCCAGGGAAGATAGCGATAATTTTATTTGACCAAAGTCGAAATATCGGATAATTTTAATGACATAACTCCGCAATCCACCATTCCAGCAACGAAAATTTTTAAAACTAAATTTAAGCTGTACAAAGACTAAAAAGTGCCAGTTTTTACGAAATCGTGTTTTACTAAATAAAAAATTATTGATATAGAGATCAAAATTAAGTGATAAAACACACGATATCTTCCCTGTGAAATCGAGATGTTTTCGGTCTGAACTTGGGCCTCAACTCTTCTCTCCAGCCATGTTCACAATTGCCTCCTATGACCTCTTAACCTTTTCTAGAAGTGAGATAAAATTCAAGCAATGTTCAGCTAACTTTTCACTAAGTTAAAACAAAAAAGCAAGAAAATATATTAAAATTAATAACATTAAAATTAATAATTAAAATAAATAATTAAGTTTAAAACATAAAAAAGGGGGAAACGCACATTGTCCACTTACCACTTCAACGTTGATGAACGATATCCACCTAACTGAAGCCTCAATGAACTAAATAAAATCTTCTCTTTAAAGTCTTAACTTTGCATCTATTATTCTTATAATGAAAACGAATTTAAATAAAATCTAAACAGAATGATATGAATTAAAGCGGCTTGCTTTTAATTCATAAAGTAAACATACGATTTCTCTTAGAGATATATAAGTTAATAATACTAATTATATTATTTAAGAAGAGATAATTTTTATAAAATTTATGAAGACTAAGTTTTAAATTAAATAAGACGATTATATTTTTTAGTGAATTCAGGCTAAGATACGGGGTAAAACAGAGCTGTTGAGCCACAAATAAAATAAAGTTGGCAGTGGTTAAAAGAAACTGCCTAGAAGTCACTCTCAAATCAACGAGATAGAAAGAGAAGGTCAAAAAGCTGAAATATCGAGAACCTGATTCAACACTGTTTAAGATTATAATGTTGCTTATTTCAGGGCGTTGGGTATGGTATGATGAGCCTCCATATCCCGATTTCCGGGAGGGGGTTCAGGGCTCTTCCCTTGGGCCTCAATTTGAAGAGAGTCCCCATATATGCTTAGAAGCTAAGAAAAAGTGAGTGTAAAATAAATTTATTAACATCTGAATTTAAAATCAAGTAAGCTTATAAAGTTTTCTAAAAACTTGTAAGTCTGGCCCTGCCCTCATGACCTACTCGAACTTCAGTAAAAAAAACGTTTAAGTATAAAAATTAATCGGATTGACCAATGGTCAACCAAAGAGACATGTTATAACTACAGAAAATTTAAAATATCAACTATCAACTTCAACATTTATTGTAAAACGAGTTTCAAGCCACATAAACTTAAAAAGAATGCCAACATAAAAAAATGGAGTCCATAATGAGTTGTCAGGACCAAACCTACCGTTTGATCAAAAGTCGCGTTCGGGCAAACTACCTTTTACATTCAATGGCGTTCGGGAATGAGGAGTTTCGGTCAAACGAGACTCTTCAATCTTGATAGTGGACAATACAAAAACGTCACACTTCCCAAGACGTTTGGTTTGAGCCCCCACATGACCAACTTCAGTGCTAAAGCAAAGAAGTTCCATTAAGTGCATCGGACTGACCAATGGTCAGCTTCAACCTAAGACACAGTCCAAAACTGTAAAGATTACAAAATATCAATTCGCAATTCCAACATTTGTTTTGTATTGAATTTAAGTCATCTTGACCAGTGGTCAAATGGGGATTCCAAAGATCAGGGACCCCCAAAACAACCACGAGACAGAAAGATAAGATAAAAAAAGTAGCATTTAGCGAAAATAAAAGGGATTGACCACTGGTTAAGAGATCTTGACCAGTGGACAACACAAAAATATTTCACGTCCGAAAACGTTTGATTTGAGCCCCCACAAGACATACTTCAGTGCTAAAGCAAAGAAGTTACATTATGTGAACCGGACTGACCGATGGTCACCAGGAACAAAAGACACATGTCAACACTACAAAAGATTACGAAATATCAATTAGCAACTCAAACATTTGTTTTGTAATGAATTTTAGACATAAAGGAATCTTGACCAGTGAAACTGACCAGGTCGGGCAAGATGAAACTTAAATCGAGAGTCCATATTTAAAAAAAAGTGACCAAAGTGAGTTGTCGGTAAAAAGTCCCGTTCGGTAAAGTGTCCCATTCGGTAAAGTGTCCCATTCGGTAAAGTGTCCCGTTCGGTAAAGTGTCCTGTCGGTAAAGTGTCCCGTTCGGTAAAAAGTCCTGTCGGGAAAGTGTCCCGTTCGGTAAAAAGTCCTGTCGGGAAAGTGTCCCGTTCGGTAAAATGTCCTGTCGGGAAAGTGTCCCGTTCGGTAAAAAGTCCTGTCGGGAAAGTGTCCCGTTCGGTCTTGTGGCGTTCGGGAATGTGGGCTTCGGGAATATGGATTTCGAGAAAACGAGACACACCCCCTCAAAATATTCAGGGTCTACTCACGAACGAATGAAGAATACGCAGTCGGATTCTCGTGAAAATATTTATTACTTTTAGTGCATGGTTTTATGTATACTGGGTAAATTTATTTTTTCCTGAATGTTTTCTACATCTGCAAATTTCAACTCCAATGCTCTTAAAAATACTTTAATTCATTTTACTCAATTAAAACTTATGACGTTGAAAAGTTTAGAGAAATTTCTAGTTTTTGAATCAGGTCACTTTTCCATACTACTCTCAGGAAAAATTCCGCCTTGAACAACAGATGAACCTCGATTCATTAGCTGTTTCTAGAATTCCTGTGCACCATTCACTTTTAATTAGAAAATTCCTCGGCAAGATTCGACAAAATGACAAGACACGCACAATAATGGATTGTCTCATCCCCCAGATTTGAAATGTCTCAACTTCTGAATCCGGTATTTAAAGGTCATTCAATTCTCATGCAATCCATGGAAATTCCAAAACCCAGATTTATTACTAAACAGATTCGTTCAGGGCATTCTTTGGTTTACGTCATTCCTTTTTCTTACTATTAGTAGAATCTTTCGCAATAGTAGCCATTAACGTAAATGTCACTAGAGAAAATCCTTCACGCCGGAAGAAAAGCATAATAGTAAAACCGTCTGACCGAGAAAATCTAATAGAATTAGTGGGAAGTAAATAGTTTGATCACAGCGCTAGAACTTCTATGCCTAAAAAGGAAAGACTTAGGCCAGAAGCATTTCAAACTGTTAAGTTATAGAACACGTATTTTAAAGCAAGTTGTGCCAATCACGATGCTAATATACATCGCTAAGTCAGTTTAAGTGATTTATTAGCGTCAAAAGACAGTATAATGAGCATTTCCATTATTTATCAAACCCACATAAAATTATTTCGCCTTATTATTTTCAAATTACAAAGGCCCGTTTGAACGAAATTCATTCTTAAACTTAGATAAGAATGTGGAGATTAAATCTCGCTTGCAGGTCTTTCAGGTGAGTTGAATTTAAACTAATTTTGCAAATGAAAGAATAATTTTCTAATTTATTCGTAGGTAAATTACGTTTCATTTAAAGAAATTAATTTGATTTTAACTCAATAATCAATATTTGAGTGTCTATGACTTAAATGTTTAAAAAGATTATGTAAGGAACCCCTTCTAAAAATACTTGTTGGTTCTAAATTACTTACTTTCGAATAAAAGCGATGAATCATATCTCTCTATATTAAAAAAAAGTAACAGTGACCGCCGCCGCGGCCGCCGCTGCTTTTGAAAATTTTATTTTTGAACACTTTGAACTCTCAATACGCAAAAACTATTCCACGGAAATTTGTGAAATTTTAAACCTTTCTATTCAAGTGTATGAGGATCGTTTTCGTTCTAAAAGCTAATAGATGAGATAATTAGTTCTAGAGTTATTTAATGTCAAAGTCGAAAATTATTTTTTTCTGCTGCGAGTTCGCCCCCAGCAAAATCTATTAGCAGCAGAAATATGATTTTTTGCAGACACATACTCTTAGATGTGCAGTTTTGCACCACGTCGCCCTTTTTTCGAATTTCGAATTAGTTTTGGAGTAATTAAGTTTTAAAGTTTCGAAAATTTTGAAGATTTTTCTGTTTTTTCGTTATAAAAGCAAAACTAATCACAGTAGAACTATGATATTTTAAAGACACATAGAAATAATTTTTATAAAAATATTGGCTTTTTGTTTTTTCAAAAATTCTAATTAGTTTTAGAATTATTAAGATTCAAAGTTTCAATTTTTTCTTCTCTTTCTCGCCGTTCACTAGAGAAACAGACGAGTTTCATGCGTGTTTTATTGATGAGTCTGATTTCTTTTATTTTCAACAATGCTTTTTTCTACAAAGTGGTTGATGGTTATTAGTAGACTTGCTGAATATTTTTTTAACATTTCAATTAAATTATTCGGAGAAAAGGCTTCTGCTGGATTGTTGAGATGAACAAGCGAGCTCTGCTCGCTAAGATCGGGAAGCGATCTGAGAAGAACTGCGAAGCAGTTCAGAGGGTTGGTGAGCGATAGCTCACTATGTGTGATTTCTTTTATTTTCAATTTAAGTTAGGAAAGTAATATTTCAGCAATAGTTTTTTTCGGGATGATTTGGATTAAATTATTTATCAGCAAGAGTGATAAGTAGTTTCGGTTGTAAAGGAGCATTAATTAAGCCGACCAGCGGGGTGATTGGTAAGATGGAACAAGCGAGCTTTGCTCGCTGAGATCGCGAAGCGATCTAAAAAGAACTGCGAAGTAGTTCCGGGGGTTGGTGAGCGATAGCGAGCAGGGGGCAGGCCCCCTAGTAATCCTAAATAAATAAATGTTCAAAGGCATGCTGTGAAAGTGCTCACATTTATTTTTTTAAAGTCAGAATACTTTTTCAGAAAATTTTTAACCCAATATTATATTTAATTTTTATATGGATAGATTAAATTCTTCATAAAAACCTTAAGATTTTTATATAGGAATTGCACATTACCTAAAATCGAGAAAATTTTCTCCTTTCCCCCACAAGACTTTTATTCTGTAGTACTTTATTAAGGTAAAAGTTATTTTCCTAAGGTTTGATTATTAACCTATATAACTATAAAACTCTAGGTATGTTTACATAGTATGTGGGTGGTAGATAAACTTATATATTAGACTTATCTATATCTTCATTTTAATAATTTAATAAGTTGTAATTATACTTACTCTTAACTTTATTAAAAACCCTTTTCTTTTTAACTCTTTATACAATGCGAAGTATTTTATTTTCACCTATTTATATAATATATTACGAAACTTTTTCTACTTATTTTTACGTATGTGGGCGTAAAGATTAATCTAATAATGTTAATATTATAACATTCTTTTGTAATTGAATTTTTAATATTTAAAGAAACCACATCTTCATTATATAATGTATGTTATTTTAGAGTTTCGACATATTTACTTAGTACCTCATTACTTTGCCATAACATATCCATCAGCACATCAATTTTTAATATCCTTAAATTCCGTTTTTTAATCAAAATTCTTAATGGAGCCACCACAGGACTGATGTATAATAAAACAGGAAAAAAAATAAAATTTGTCTTTTCTTAAAAAATATGTTTTGGAATCAACCTTATAAAAACTTATTAGTTAGGACGCCTGCTGATCTAAATAAAACTAAATCCGAATAAATCCAGTTTCAAAAATAATATTCTGCTTAAAACTTACTTAACTTGAAAAGTCTATTTTTTAACACGAGTTTCTTGTTTTGATGGGAAAATTGTCAACGGTAATCACAGGCATGTTTTTGACACGTTAACAATAAAAAAAACTGCATCAGAAACATTCTCTTCAAGGTGTTAACACAAGTTTGCGTTTTACTGAAAATTATAAAAATTTAATAAAATGTTAACATACTAAAAACTTAAAAATATAATAATTTTAGTTGTTGAGTGTGGTTTTTAATACATTTCTACAGGATTTTTTTAATGTTAAGAAACCTAAGTCATATTTAAATTTTTTATTGATAATTATTCTGTTAGATTAGAAAAATTAAATGGTGTAAAATGTTTCTGTTTTCAAGCCTAAGATTGAATTAGTTATTCAAAATTTTCTGGGGAGTTTGCTCGACTAACTGAATTTTACAACAGGAATTCAGAGAAGTAGGATCTCTTCTTGAAAGTAGTACTTTTGGCTTCTCATGGGGAAAACAGGGCCATCTGTTGCTGATGTTTGTAACTACGTACTAAAGTGCTTATCGCTTTTTGATATTAGCTATAAAATATTTTTCTTTCAATAAGTAGAAGTCGCATTATCATGAATTCTGTAGAAGATTATTCCCGGATCCAGGGGCGAATCCAGAGGGGGGATTTGGGGATATATCCCTCCGAAAGTCAGAAATTTACCTTTTTTAACCATAGAAAAGGACTAAATGTACCCCATATCCCCTCCGAAATATTTTTCTGGCTATGACACTGCCCGGATACCACCAGTTAATTTTTTGAAATCAATTTTAATTTACATCAATATTTACTGAAAATTATTTTCTTAGTTTTAAAAGACAGAGACTGAATTATGAAAATTTTTAAACATAGATTTCATGTTTATAATTTCTTAAGCAGCCCAATAAGTTTACTTAGATAAAATTTTTGTTTTGTCACTAAAAACTTTTCAAGTAAAAACTGTTTCGGTAGCCATAGAAATCTTAGTATGGTAATTTTTATATTACTTATTAATATAAATATGATTTTCGACCGGAAAAGGAAGGTAAGAGTGCGCAAAAAAATATTTTTTGGGGAAAAAACTGGGGAATGATTTGGGCCAAAAAACTAGAGAATTAAAGTTTTAATTCTCTAGTCGTCCTTGAATCAACCAATTTACTGCAGGCAGTTGTCCTAACGATGCCAAGTTGTTTAGAAGAAAGTACACCTATACCTCACATTGGTACTTACTTTGAAAGCTATCATTATTATTGCCTTATTTTATAAAAAAAATTAGATTCCTTCACAGAAAAAATAGATGCTAACTCAAAGAAACCATATTTTACCTGATAAATAACATACAGAATGTATGAAAATAATAATTAAAGCCTTTAAAGATAGCTTAATGATACATGTTATGTAGTTAGTTATCTTTGTTATGTATCTAATGTGTTGAATGTTTTTTAATAGTGGATTTTAAAATCATGAAATAGGTTTGAAACTTCAACACATTAATTAGTTGAAAAACTATGAAAACAAATGTTAAAACGTCTTACTTTTCTTGTCCTACAGAGGTCATTACAATTATCCTATGTAGTATGGGGTGATTATTGATAACAAAAATCTATTTATTAATAGAAAAGCTTCTAATTGAGTTAATAAATATTGTTTTGTGGATAATATGACTCCTTTTCCTCCGAAACTTTGTCAAAGAGGGAGAAAGAGTATTAGAGGTAGTGTAGAGGTTACATAAATAATTCAATTTTACACATAAATTGTTTTTGATCTGCCTTATTCAGTAATGTAAGCGTAGTTTTCAATTAGACTTCTATAGACATATTTTTTAGTTCATTTATTACACTAAAGTGCAATGAAAACTGACTGAAATATCATATTCTTTTACATAATATGAGGGTTTTTTTAAACCTGGATAACAAAAAAGCAAATAAATTTTCTTGGCGGACAAAATTTGTGAGGGGGGAAAGTCGCTAAACTAATTATAAACATGTTAAAGATCAAATCTTCCCTCAAATATACATCCAGATATATTTATTCCTAACCACACCAAGTATGATCTCGAATGCCTGAAAATATTTCCGAATTTCTAAAGTGAAGAGTAATCCGAAGCAAAAGCAAAGAATGGAAAACCGAAGGAAAAGATTCAGGTTCTGAAAAGCTTATAGCGTGGCTTTCAATTTCACAACTTAAAAAAGGGGTGAAAATTTACTTTTTTATAAAAAAAACCCGACTCTTTCCTTTCGAAAGAATCCATTTAAATCTTTTGAACACTTGCAGACTTACCTACACGACAAGTTTTAAATATCGAGGAGTAGGTACTTATAGATTTCTGAATTATATTTTATATGTTATGCAGTAAGTTCAATGCAGCTATTAAAAATATGCATGCTATTGAAAAAACGTAACCTTTTCTGCTGATTTTAAAATTTTATTTCTGAACGCTTTGGACTCTAACTTTCAAAAACTGTTCAACGAAAGTTTATCAAATTTGAACATTTGTAGAAAATGTATGAGTGTCATTTTAGTTTCAAAAGCCAATTGATAAGATTATATTAGTTCTAGAAGTATTTTTTCAGCAAAAAAAACATTAGCAGATTAATTATGATTTAATTACTAAAGGGTACTTAATTACTAGGATTACTATGGGGCTTCAACCCCCTAGTTTTACTGTATATAAATTTGAAGTGTGCTGTTTGAAAAGCAGATAAGTTTTATAAACTGAAGTTTCATTTCTTTGGATCAATTAATGGTGAATTACAACTAACTAGTGAAGATAAACTAATTAATTAGGCTCTTTTAATAAATCAATGCAACTCGGCTCTGAAATCCTGAGTGTGAAGCCTTCTGTAATGTAATTTCAAAGGAGAAGGGTCTCTCTTTCTTGCGAAAAACATCTTTAAGATCTGATAATAGTTATAAAATTGTTAATGTCTGTCTTCCCACTCATAATTAAACTATTTAATTTGAATTTCCTTTCATGTTAAAAATAGTATGGATATTTAAAATTCCCTTTTAAGAAATCGCAACGGGCAAAATTAAGTTTCATCAAATATTCAAAGCACGGTAATTTAGAAAAAAAATCCTTGATTAAAATTCATATGAAACAAAATCAATATATTTCGCTAGTTCATTGTCTGTTTCATATATGAGCAAAAGTACTACACAAAAAACTAATACATCAATAAAAATTTTTATAACTATTTTCAATGGAAACCTCAATCTTATATATCTCTTCTATACCCGAATGCCCCGCCGTTAGTTAGTAAAAAAGGTTGTGGTACCTAAGAATAAAAAATTTTCTAACAATTAATAAGTATTAAAAATATACAAATTTTTAAAATTTCAGCTTAAAAAATTGTATCTTGTTAAACAAAGAATTAGAATAAAGTTTGAGCATTTCATTCATAGTTAAAATACGGTTTACATTTCTTAGAAATGTTGAAACAAAAATTATATCCGTAGGTACAGGATTCTCCTCTATAAGTGGAGAAAAAAAATTAAATCGATGACATATTTGAGATTTTTTTTTCTAAAATAAATGCTTAATTAACAATGGAGAAAATAAACTAATAGGTAATATATTGTAGCTAGTAATAATCTTTTATTTGATAACTTTCAATATTTGCAAACGCATCGTTCTTTGTTCCTCACAAATCCACAAGAGTGATTTAAACGTACACACAATGTAACATTCAAAAATACTGTCACAAACGACTTAACCTTCCTTACGATGTAATCCTCCTGTCAGGTAAAATATAAACAAATTCATACTCTTTACCCTCCAGAGTAATTTTCCCCTATTAAATATTTACACAGGGAAAAATAAACCCCAAAAATCATTCCACTCAGCCTAAATAATCCTATCAGAAAGGTACTGCAATAAAACTGCTCTTTTGCGTGTGGCTTTAATTTAACACCGTCAGAGGTCTACTCGAAAACTTTTTTACTTCCAAATCGGAATTAAGTAATCAACCCACACGGTTTATAACTTCCTTCTCAGACCCCCGAGGACATACCTCATTCGAACCATGAACACTACAGGGACAACCTCCCATTGACGCACGAGCTATCAAAGTCCCGAATAAGTAAAGGATTACAACAGTCTTCGAGTTCTTAATTCGAATGACGAGAGGTTAATTCCGGCTATGTTTTTATCAAGCCATCAGGACCAGCATCAGCGAGAACAATAAATCCCGGTCCTTTTAGTTAAGCAAACAAGCAGAAATTTCCCTTTAATTGTGTTAACAGGAGAACTCGCTTGTGGGCCAATTAAAGCGTGAAAGTTCCGACGTTTGAAGTCGTTAATTAAGAGGTCTTTACACGAGGGGGGCGTAATACGAAAAATGCGTCATTCGAAATTGGATTTCGAAGCACATTCCGGACCGAAAAAAGTCCGTTTTGGTGAATTGTCCCATGATTCGCGTCATCCTGAGATTTTTCGAAGGGTGAAAAGTTGATTTTGTTGTTTTTCTCTCACAGAAACCATTTTCTTCTTCTTCAAATAACTGGTTATGATTTTTTTTTTATTCAACTTGTGAAAAAATAACGAAGAAAATAATAACGTGAAATATTTGGTTAATAACTGCTAATAATTAGCGTTAGTGAAACATTAATTTGAAAATATTTGAAATAAAAAAAAAGTGCACTGGTCGGGTGAAACATGATAAAAAAGTTTTGATGCCATGAATAAATTGGGAAGAATAAGATAATTCTATTGATATTTCTCTTCAAATATCTTTGAAAAATTAAATAAGGGATGACACTACGCCCCAGTTTCCATCCCGGTTTATACCCACTCGTTCCAAAGGGAAATTTTCTAGGAGAGAAAATATTCTAAGAAAGAAGTACTACTAGTATATTTGAGTCTGTAAGAAAGGATCTCTCTATATTAAAAAAAAGTAACAGTCGCCGCCGCTGCCGCCGCCGCCGCTGTTTCAGAAAATCTTCACTTTGACAATTTTGAATTGTCACTATGCAAAAACTATGGAACGGAAATTATTGAAATTTTGACCATTTGTAGACAAATGCATGAGGGTCCTTTTCGTTCCAATAGCTAATTAATGAGATAATTAGTTCTGGAATTATTTAATGTCAAAGTCAAAAATTATTTTTTTCTGCTGCGAGTTCGCCCCCAGCAAAATCTATTCACAGCAGAAATATGATTTTTTGCAGCCGCATTCTCTTAGATGTGAAGTTTTGCACCTCGTCGCCCTTTTTTTGAATTTCGAATTAGTTTTGGAGTAATTAAGTTTTAAAGTTTCGAAATTTTTGACGGGTTTTTGGTTTTTTCGTTATAAAAGAAAAACTAATCACAGTAGAACTATGATATTTTAAACACACATACAATTGTTTTTTATAAAAATATTGGCGTTTTGTTTTTCAAAAAATTCTAATTAGTTTTAGAGTTATTAATATTCAAAGTTTTAATTTTTTCTTCTCTTTCTGTTGCCGTTCACTAGAGAAACAGGCGAGTTTTATGATGAGTCTAATTTCTTTTATTTTCAACAATGTTTTTTCTACAAAATGGTTGATGATTATTAGTAGACTTGCTGGATATTTCTTAACATTTCGATTAAATTATTGATAAGCTAAAAAAGGAATGTATTTCAGCAACATTTTTGTTGTTAATTTAGGGGAATGATACGAATTAAATTATTTATAAGCAAGAGAGAGGTATTTTCGGTATTACAAGAGGCTTAATTAAGTCGAGAAGAGTGTTAGGCTGGATTGTTGAGATGAACAAGCGAGCTCTGCTCGCTAAGATCGCGAAGCGATCTGAAAAGAACTGCGAAGCAGTTACGGGGGTTGGTGAGCGATAGCGAGCAGGGGGCAGGCCCCCTAGTTTTTAAAAAATTTAACCACGAACCCAAGATCTCTTCAAAGGAAAAATGTATTTTATCCGATTCAAGGGAGCATTCATTGGTTGAGAACATCTAGAAAGAATTAATGACGAAAAAGTCAACAAAGATCATAGAAATCAATGTCCATGCTGGTGAAGGTCAGGAAGGTCATGTAACAGATGGCTATAACAGATGGTTATATAACAGAGGAAACGAAAAGAACTTCAGGAATATGATATAGTACTATTTAAAAATAAGATGTCTAAAAAGCAGACTTGTAATTTGAAGATGGGAGACTTTTGAGATTTAGCATTGGATGTTGTGACTAGGAATAAGTTTTTAAAGGTGATGGTGGTTTTTTTTTTCTGTAAATAATATTGTATCTACTTATAAAAGACAAATTTTTATCTTCTTATTTAACAGAACAGGGATTATTATTTCTGTAATTCTTATCGGCTTTGAAGAATTTCTAAACATCAAAAATACTTATAAAAAACAGTGTAGCTACTAAAATGTAGTACCAGTCTTACAGAAAAAGTGAGTTGACACAATGGACCCTTGTCGAAGTTCTTGGCTTTTTGCCTCTCCTTGTACCTAATTAATTCTAAGTAAAAAAAAAATTTGCTAAACCTTTAGTTTGGAAGGACATAGAAGGGCAGCGTTTCAATTTTTTTTTATCTCTTACGGACCCTTGATGACATGATTCATGTTCTAGGAAACCCTATCGCCCGTGTAAAATCTTTTAATACTTTTTAGATTATATTACTTAAAACGTAAAAAATGTAATGAAATCCGTTTTTTTTTAAATGCAATTATATGCAATTGGTATAGAGTAAAATAAAATTTTAAAATCTATACTTAGTTAAATATTTTTTTCTTACTTTTATAACTTTATGAAGTTATAAGTTAGTCTACATGTAGATGTCATTTCCCTCTTGCGAAACGTACCTTGGAGAAAAGAATACCAGGAAGTGGTTGAAAAACAACATTATAGTGAAAAAAAATATTGTTATTTATCAGTGTAAAGGCTAAGATTCCGTAATCGGGAACCATCGCCAACTTGGCGATATTTTTTAATAACTCTTTATAATAATTTTTTTAATAATATATTTTTAATAATAAATATATATTTAATAATAATATTTTTTAATAATTTTTAATAATTTTTTAATAACGCCAAGTTTGGCGACTTTCCTTGGCGATGGTTCCCGATTACGGAACATTAACCAGTGTAAAAGTGGTTTTTTTATTATTATGAAGGAATTTCCCAAAAGTTATTTCATTCCTTAAATACAAATCAAGAAAATAACAATGTTAATTAAAATAGCAACAAAAAATTTAACCAAATCCATCCAATCCTCTCACGCAATTTTTATCACTTCCGAATTGCATCTGAGAGTTCCAACGCAAAACTATATAGAAACGTACGTAAATCAAAAGAAGGTAAAAATGCTGTATGTTATGCAGTTTGTTAATAAGATTCTACCGAATGAAAGACCCATTTGACCAGAGAGAAACAAGTTAAAGAAAACGATAAATAATTGTGAAGTGGAATCCTCGATTTTTGCTCGCTTTGCCAGTAATGAAAAATAAATTTTCAGCGAAAAATAAATTGGTTTAAAATACTTCTCAGCACTTTTCTCTGCGGGGAAAAAAAGCTGCATCATTAAAACTTAACGGTAGGCTAAGCTATCCTTGAAAGAAACTTTAGTAAATGACATAAGTTCAAGAAAGTAACGTCTTTTCGGAAAACGCTCGTTTCTTTGTTGTTCTTTGTAATGTTTAGAAGACATAAAACCATTTTCCTTGAGGGGCCAAGAACTTAGTTCCCGAACCATGATCGTTTTGTTCTCAGTAGATAACTCGAACATAAAAAAGGGACCGCCGCGGGCTATAAAAACATGCTACAAAGCGAGAATCTACGAAGTGAAAATGGTAGAAAATGACTTCGAGATTCTAGAGTAAATAATAGAAAGCGGTTGACAAAAAAGACGCAAATATATATAGATTAATGTCCTTTTTATATCTCTTCACGGCTTGAACTTTTTATCCAGACTTTCTTGGAGGCATTAAGATCGCTGAGTAACTGTTGGAAGGGCTAAGATGTTTTCAATAGATTTGAGTAAGTTATGGTGGATGAAAGAAATATTTAAATCATTTTGAATCCCTTTTGTTGTTTGTTTTATTACATTTCACTTTAAAAATTTTGGAATTTTAATTTTTTTTAATGTTATGATATTAAATATAATTGTTGAGTACCTTAGGGGCCGCTCAAATATTACGTAAGCACCTAAGGGGGAGGGGGTTCGGGTTGCTCTTTGCTTAGAAAGAGGTTGGGGTGCTTATTTATGAGTGATGCTTACGTAAGATCTTACAAACACTGCCTTTTTGAAAATCTCTTAATTCCTGCGTAAATAATTTCAAAATTAAACCGAAAATAAATTTCACAAAAAAAAAACTTTAACGAGGAAAATAAATTTAAGCATTTTTCACAAGGAAAGTTTTAACAAGAGGTTAAATGTTCATGGAGAACAATGAATTTCAGAAATCTAAGCATTTCTAAAGATTTCGTACAAAAAAAAAAGAACAAGGGGGGGGGGGTCGGGCAGTTTTATTGCGTAATTATGAGAGGGGGTTTTGTGGTTTGCTTATCTTTGCTGACAAGGGAGGGAGGGAGTCAAAAATGACCAAAAACTTGCTTACATAATATTTGAGCGGCTCCTTAACGTTTTAACGTTAACTGTATTACAGGTAATGTTATGCATAGTTATCTTAAAGTTGAATTTGAAACCCTCGTGTATTTTAAAGAAATATTTAATATTTAAACCCATTATTAGAAACGGTCATTTTAAAGTTGGGAGAATATTTCAGTTGGAAAATTTTTCGGTAATAAAAATTTATATCTGTTTTTTGATTTTTAAACAGCATAATTTGCATCGTGCTAACTTGTAAGTTGTACGATACTGCATAAAAGCTGTAAAAATATTGAGTAAAAAGTTAAAATACCCTTTTACCTTTAAATAAAAGAGAAAGCACTGTAAAAGAATTATCTTCTTATACGAATGTTAGCATCTCATCCACCCCTAAATCTGAATAAGTGAAAATGAAATTAAAAGAATGACAAATGAATGCCTATCGATCTACACGTTACTAAATAAAACCCTTATTAAGATATTGCTTTATTAGTCCTTGGAATCCTATTTTTCCTTATTTAATTGCCTTGTATTTCATTTTAAATTCTTTTTGAACAATTTACTTTCGAGGATGATATTTAAAAATTGATGAGGTATCAATAGTCAATACGCCTACCATAAGCCCGTAAAAACATATTTATCTTTTAACTTTCCCTTTCTATTAATAACGAGAATAGAATTGATAATGATTAAACGGAAAAAGAGTCTAGCATTTGAATAAAGAAATGTAATAAACCATATTAAAAATAACAAGAAGGAAAAATCCTAAAATTGCAGGATGTTTCAGAACTAAAATTAAATGATGTAACGGAGAGTAGAGGGGACCTATAAAAGCATATTTGAATAAAAATGGGTGGGTGCACCATTCAAGAGCTATTCACCTTAAATTTGATTGAAATTGGAATACTTATCATCCATTCTTTGGTTGATTGACATTGCACTTTTTATTACTCATTTCATGGTTTGACAAATATTGCGTTTCAATTTCAATCAAATTTAGGGTTAAAGTAGCTGACATAACTGCTGCCCTATATTCATTGAATCTTTTCACACAGTTATGTTTTGTTACTTTACTAGCTTAATTTTATTTTCACATGTATAGTAATATAGAGTGAAATTAGGCTTTAAAAATACTGGATAAGTAAAAAAGGGGGACGTTCTCCTACAATCTTTAATTAACTTGTTTAATTTTAATTTTACATTGTATAGAGTAAGCAAAAGAAAGTGTGAATTTGTTCTACGATTTTGTAAATGATGTCCCCAAGATGAGATGATGATGCTTGGTAATATTGCTTTTGAAGACGTCTTTTTGTACGATTTCTGTTAACTCTGTTCACATTTTTTAGAGATTTATTTGGCATTTTATCGCTTAAAATCTTGCCTAAAATAGGTTGTCAACTTGGTGCAACAGCTAGCGCCGGGGCAGCACCCGTAATATAATTTTAGTTACGAGCCAAGCCAACACACTGTTCATTTCCATTTCTTATCAGTACAACATGTTTCCACGGGTTAATTCTTCAGCAAATACTTAAAGATTTACAATATAAATGCATGTTTTTAATTAAACTACCTAAATTAGAAAAGACGATTCCCGCATTTTAATTTTTTTTTATTCGATTGAGATATTCTAAAAAGGAATATCAGAGCAAAAATGTTTTAATTGAGATTCTTATTTACTTTTTAATTTAATTTTAAAGTTTGGCTTTTAAAAAGGGCGCGAAAACAGCCTGGGGCGTGCTTAAACCTAAAACATTGGTTTTACACAATGGTTTAGGACTCAAAGCGACTGTCTCTTTTTAATTTAAAATATTGAACTAACTAAATTTTTTTGAAACTTTTTGTGTCAATTTTTGAATTCAGAATAATTTTTTACTAAAAAAATTAATTGTTTTGTTTTTAAAAATGTGGAAATTGCCCATTATTCCAGACTATAAAAAGAGGTGGCGGGCGGCATCATGTCGCCGCTCCGGTGCAACAACGACGCAAATGTAAAAATTGAAATTTCTACTACACGGGAGCTTGGCAGCAAGGCTTCTAGATTGGCCACGATATCGCGCGAAGTCGAAAACGTCGAGTCAATATTTGGTAATCATTTCAAATGTAGCAAACATAAATCGCCAAAAACGGCTTGAAATGCCTGAACGCATGGCCTAACCAGTATCGCACGTCTTCTAATATTCTTCACTAAAGTTAAGCACCTTCAGGCGCAGTCAGTATTTGGGAGGGTGACCACCAACCATCGCACCTCACAGTGGTGTCGGATGAAAAAAAAATTGAAAAAACTCAGTAGTATTTGTATCTAACCACTTTAATTTTTTTTAAATCTTTTGTTTTTGTGCTGGTTATGCAGCTGTGTATTCTATGTTTAAACTATTAAAGCAATGCTTTGATATAAATAGGAAGGATTGCAGATTTCAAACGCCTTGCGAGCAGATGGAATTTTTTGGGTCTTGGCTTTATTGTTTTCATTCTGTTTTCGGAGTAAACGTCGGGGCAAGAATTATTTATTTCTTTTATTTTATTTATTCCTTTTGGAAGCGAAATTAAGTTAGCAGAAATACTTCATATAAGAGATCTACAAATTTTATTAATTTTAAAATAGGATCGTTATTTTATGACCACCATGTATTTGGAGGAACGTACAATGGACTCTAACCGCCTATCTGGTTCGAGACTTCACGGAACCAACACGTGACCTACAACTGAGCTTGCGATTGGTTACCACAGATACTACACTAGTAGATCTACTAGTGTAGTATCTGTGGTAACCAATCGCAAGCTCAGTAGGTCACGTGTTGGTTCCGTGTGACGTCAGACGGTTAGAGTCCATTGTCATTATTTCTAATTTTTTGGTTAAAATCCATATATTTTGGGGGACTGCGTAACCCGTGGAACCCTACAAACTCAGCACTACCACCATCGGTTCAATCCAAAACAATGGACATGTAAATTAAAACGCGCGTAATTTAGTATTAATATATTTAATAAATTAAAATTGTTCTCTGATCGGATCGTCAGAGTTTAATTTCAAAGACACATTATAGTTCCAGTGCACCATTATAAAAAACATTTTTCATTAGCATGTTAGCATAATTCTCAAAAGAATGCACCGATAAACGAAACGATTGGAAAAAGTTTTTATTGAGAATTTGCCTAGGAAATATTGTACCTCTGAAATCGGCGATAAAAAAATCGTAATTTAATAATATATATATATATATATATAAGGCAAAATAAATTTTTATAATTAAAATAACCACTCAAATGAGCCAGAAACAAAACCCACAACAATTAATAAAAATTAATAAAGTCCACCATACCTCTGTCACTTCATCAGGGGTACCAAACAGAAGCATGGTGGACGGGTCGTTTTCTGTTGGTTGTTGGAGAGTACATACATACAAAATTCCAACCAACCATGGTACCCAAACGACCCTTAACATATACATGAAAATCAAATCCCATAATTAATTTGAACATCAAAAACAACATACCATAATCATAAAGTGAACGAACATAATGTATCAATACCGTGGTAGAGAGCTTATACCAAAAAACACTCTGATGCCATTTTAGGGAAGAGAAACTCCAACTGCCAGTTTGTCAAATATTGATCTCAAAAATCCCAATGGATATAAGTTAGATTCCAACAATTTATACAGCTCTTTTAAATGTTTAATTATGCCAAAATTTCCATTGCAAATAGTTTTAATTCTGTTAATTTGTCCAATAACTGTATTTCTATATATGTTTCTAGAGATATTGGAGTTCCAATATATAAGTTTAACGATATTAAAATTAAAATCATTTCGTTTATCATATATTTCAATATTCACTGCATCATCAACAGAAAAAACAATACTCAAATCCAGAAAGCTGACAATACTTCCATCACTGGTAAGAGCCAAACTTAATTCAACTGGATAGATAGTTTTCAATACTTCCAAAGTTATTGTGCCATTAAACACAATCAGATCATCAACATAGCGAAAAATTCCTTGTTTCAAGTTTGCATTATTTATCTAGTTTAAATTCAAAGATTCTAAGATGAGTTATATATATATATTATATATACAATATACTCATTCATTATTTAGGGTAGAATATTTCTGATCTAAAAAATAAAACCTAAAAAATAAATCTTCTTTCTAAAAAATAAAACCAAATGTGAGCATGAAACGAAAGAAAACGCACGTATGATTGATATGGTCAGTTGGTCACCCTCCCAAATACTGACAGCCCCCGAAGGTGCGTAACTTCGGTGAAGGAAGTTAGATAACACATTTTGAATTAATTATAAAAATTTTGTTCAACTGAAGGACAAATATATAAAAGTAGGATTCTTAGGTCGGCAATTGACCCCCCTGCCCCCTTAAATGACCCTCTGCTTTTTTTTTTCCACCTTCAGTAGATAATAGTGCCGTTTACATGAGCCAATTACCCGGGTAAAAGGCGGCTCTTACTCCTCTTTTCTACCCGGCATTCCCTACGAAGGGAAAAAGATAGGAAAAAGCCGGGTAGGATTCAATCCTAGTCAATTGCCGGGTAGTACCCTCCTTTCCCATGATGCATTTCGTGTCCCATCCCACACTACCTTGCGTGTTGTTGTGTAGTCCGCCATTTAATTGTTTGTGTGTGCTCTGTTGATTGTTTTGATATAATTTGTAATGGACATCAATAACGTAGAAAGTAGCAAATGCAGTTGGAAATGTGAAGATAAAACGTTAAGTTTAATAAACATCCATTTATTTTTTAAGACAAGCACAACTTACAAACATGAAAAACGGAAATCAAAACAATAAACATTGATGGAATTGAAACAATGTTGCCAACACAATTTTGTATAATTGTATAAGTGTTACTAGTAAATAAACAAAATATTCAACAAATAATACAAGATTGCTTTCATACATCTTCGCAGGTCTTCGGTAAGCAAATCTGCTATCATCCGTTGATTTTTTTTGCATATATCGCCAACGCTCTTTTAAAATTCCTTTTGATGCTTCTTGCAAGAACAAAAATGAGCTATTTGTAAACAAACTTGGAAACCATGGAAACAGGCAGATCCCTTATTTCTTACCACGTGACCGAGAAAAAGCCGGGTTAGATCATGTCTCATGTAAACGCCTTCAAATTTCGTTACCCGGGTAGAGTTGGAAATTCCCTTCAACCCACTTTTTACCCGGGTAGCTACCCGGGTAATATTTTTCCCATGTAAACGGCACTTTTGTTGTTCATCTGCTCTGCATTGATCTTGTTGATAATATTAGTCGTAAACTTTATTGTTGGTGTCGGTAGTACGTCACTACAATTATACAGAGTTCTTTATGAGAATATAGATGGAAGAATCTGGCAGTATTAAGTTTTGGAAAGTAAATAAACAAAGCAAAGGCAAAGCCACTCTTCGCGCGCGTATGTCGTATGAAATGGATGATATTGATTAGGCAGTGATAAATATAAATTATGTGTTGAAAATGTGATAATATCATTTTAATAGATAAACAGCGTAACAGCTGTCACCTAGCACATCGATGAAAGTATTTAACTATTTGGAAAATTAAAGGTTGTTATGTTGTGAAGTCAAAACATTTGAAAGAGTCAGGTTAGTTTTCATATATAATTTTACGTTTATAAAAGAAACCTTCATTTCAAAAACTTTTCTTATTTCACGTTTATTAAAAGGCTCCTTTGTAAAAACGAGAGCAAAACCATTACCAGTTCTTTCTCGGGTGAATCAGTTTTCTTTGTGTTTCTGTTCGTTTATAAAATTAAAAGGTCGCTGAATTTACTTACAATCTGTGAAATACTTGTTTGCTTCTGAATTTAGTGAACTTATTATCACCAAGTGTTGATTTTAATTTTTATAATCTAATATTTATTTATTCATAAATTATGTTTTTTATAATTATTTGTAACTGTATGGAACGTTTTTATATTCTATAATGAGTTTTTGTTGTTTCAGTGTTTACTCTGATCATTCAATCTCAATATGGGTGTTAAGGATCTATGGGAAGTTTTGGATGAAATCAAGGAAAGCAAAAAGTTGGATCTGTTGTCTTCCAAAAGAATAGCTATCGATTTAAGTGGATGGGTTGTTCAAGCTGAAACTATGAAAGGGTTAAACTTATCAAAGTATCCTTATATGAAGTAAGATACTTTTTTTTAACTTCCTGAAAGTATTTATACATACAGTTCTTGTTTCTAAAGTTTTTACAATTTCACAAATAGGTTGGTGTACTTTAGAGTTCGTCATCTTTTACTTCATGGTATACACCCTGTATTCATCTTGGAAGGTAAAATGCCAGAAATAAAATTAAAAGAATTCCGAAGAAGAAACAACATTAAAAACAATAGTTCTGAAAATATTACTAGATCAAAACTTAATAATAGATTGAAACAGGTATAGTATGTGTTTTACTTTATTTTCTTTTACTAATACAGAAACATTGTTAAAAGTTATGATGAATCCAAATTTTTTTTTTTATTTTATTCATCTTTGAACAATAAACTATTTAATCATTTAATAATATTCCTCTTTGTTCCTTGAGTCAACTAAACTTTCTTTTTTTGCATGTAAAACATTTGTTTTAAAAAGTAATGAAAATTGTGTTGATGTATCTAAAACAAGCATAAAATTATTTTTCTGTCAATAAAAGTAAAAAAAACTCTGTTATCCCTCCTGTAAATTTTCAGAACATCACAAAGCTAAGTGTACAATAAAAGTTAAAACAAAGTAACTGATTTCTCACAAATTACCTACTTTAGACTTACATTCAGGCATGAGTTTCTTCTGCGGAATCTCAAGTTATCGCTTTTCCTTTGCGAAATATGAGCCTCCATCTAAAATAGGGATACTCATCCTTTTTTACATCTCTTTGGTTTGGAGCAAGCACTATGATTATTAAAGCTGTTTGCTTTATTATAGTTTTTATTGAATATTATTTTTAAGTTTAAAAAATTATGGAAATTATTCTTTCATTAAACCCTTTCAAACTTTCTCTTACAGTGCGAAAAATTGCTGACAAGTTTAGGCATACCATGTCTGAAAGCTGCTGGGGAAGCTGAAGCATACTGTGCTTACTTATGCCTAAATAAGGTCTGTGTTTATTTTGTTAAGAGCACAATTAATAGTTATTTATAAGAAGGCTATCTTAACTTCATTGATTCAATTTTTAATATAAGCTACCCTTTAACCAGGGCTTTTTTAAAACAAAAACGAGTGGGGATGTTTAAACCTTTAATTTTCTTTCTATTATTAATTAATTAGCCATCATTTAAACTACAAGAAAAGTTTTTAAGAATGCATGTATTTTTTCCCCATTCATCCCTGTCACAGGGATAAACAAAGTTAAAAATTTGCAAATTAACAATGTAATATTTAATAGTGCACAACGTTTAACTTTTTAAAGCAACAATGCACTTCTATTTTTAAAGGAAAAAATTAAAAGGGCATTTAAAGAGGTAAAAGAGCCTACTTCATTTAACTTCATGTTGAGTGAAATTAACATCAACTGATGCATGTCCTTTTTACTTTCAGTTCAATGGTTGAGGTTTGGTTACTTATAATATGGAAAAACACAATTAGTTGCTCAATTTATGCTAGCATGGTAGCTGATGTTAATTAACACAATTTGTTGAATAAACTTGGTATACTATCTTCTAGGTGAAATATCAAAAATTCAAAGTGGAGCTAAGATGTATAATATTCAGTTGTACCATTCATCCACATTCCCCCTCTCCCCCACAGTTTAAATTCTGTACTTTAGTTTCTTTTTCTTTAACATTTTCATGACCTTTTGAACTACAAATTGTGTTCTCGTTGTTTAATTAATGAATACATTATTTATTTACATTAAAAACCATGGTTATTTTGGTCAATAATCCATATTTCTAGAAAGTTGATGCTGTTATGACTGAAGATAGTGATGCAATTCTGTATGGAGCTGACCCTGTTTACAGAGGATTCAAAATCGAGAACGAAGTTAGTCTTTTCGGCTGTTCATTTAGTATGGAATGAATTATTTCCTTAAGTTCTTACCCTAAATAGATATTTAAGCCGATACTATTTGCATGAATGTATTAACAACTAAAGGAAATAAACTCTAACAGTTACTAATCTAAATTTATTATTAGCTTTACAATCATAACTTGTAAACATCTTGTATTAAATTTAAATGTAAAATGTTTCTTGAAGCTTTGTTATGTATTTTTTAAATAGTTGGAAGTTATTTAAAGCTTAAACTTGTATAAAGCAGATAGTAGTTAGTTTATTTCGTATTTTTACTGCTGCTTTTATGTGAATCTTCACAAAATAACATTTTGAGTCATTATTAATTAGAGAACAATTTCTTATAGGATGTGATTGAATACAGCCTAAAATCTGAGAAAAACAAATTGAAATTAGACCGTGAAAAATGTGTGGCGTTGGCTCTATTATTGGGATGTGATTATGGGGGTAAAGTTTCTACCATAGGAGTGGCAACTGCTTCAAAATTTTTATCAGAAATCAAAGATGTAGATATTTTACACAGGTAAGATCTATGGTTCATAATATTTAAAATAAAAGTTTCTGATCTACTTTTGGATAGCTGTATGTTTTAAATCATAATTATGTCAAGCCTATTAAAAAGCCTATCTAAAACTTTAAAATAAAATTTACTAACTGCCTTCTATTTGTCAAGTCTTTGCTGCAGAACACTTACATTCTGTTTTGACTGTGCACACAACATGTTTTGATTCTGATTTGTGGCAATCTTCATTAGTCTTTCAGAATCTAAGTTTCTTCAACTTAATAAACCTAGTTTAGAGTTCCATGATCAGGAGCCAGGAGAAAAACTTATGATGTCTTTCAATATTGTTGTGATTGTTATGGAAATGGATTTTCCACTCAATTTCAGTGGTGGTGTTAATTCATAAACAATGAACAAATGTTTTTTACTAAATCTGCATAGCTATCCTTTGGGTTTGTACTTCTTTTCAGAGTTTTTGTTTTTCTGTCAAAGTTTTTCTCTTGGTGGTATGACTATACGTGATCCTTACTTAATAAACTGTTTGAAACTAACACTGCATCTTTAAAATTGAAAGGAAAACAGCAATGAACTTCAAAAAATGCACTAAAAACAGCAGATTGGATTATTTATTAACAGTATGAAAGTGCTGTACTCTGTATACTGAATATGTGTTAGTGTGTAAGTTTAGTTAGATAAAAATTAAAACTGTTCTATGAAAAAACAAGAAAGTTTTAAAATGTTTGGTTGTTTCATTGTTAGGAAAGGAGTAATACCTGTTGATATAGCTGGCACATCAATGGTCGTATAACCATGGATGGTGTATTATAAAACCATAAGAATGTATATTAAAATGTTTATTATTTGTATGAAAATTACTAATGCATTGTTTTCATGTTTCTAGATTTCAAGATTGGAAGAAACTAGATGAATCTCAACTTTTCCCTGGATATAATTCAAAACTAGAAAAATTGGCACACTGTAGTTATTGTGGTCACATAGGTAAAATTTTACAAATTTTCATTCAACATCTTTGTTTTGTAACTATAAAATATTACTAATTCTTTAATTTCTAGTACTAATTTCTTATCTAGATATTCTTAGAGAAACATTTATAGCAGATAATTTCTTAAGACAACTTTTAAGGCTTACATTATTTGATTTATTAAATCTTATGAAAAAAATATCTATACTATTTTATATAAATAAATCAGGGTGTCTAGCAACCTGGAAAACCTGGAAAAGTCAGGGAACTTAAAGTTTCTGGAAAAATCAGGGAAAAGTCAGGGAATTTGCTCATTGATCTGGGAATTTTTTTTAGTTACTAAAATCATCAAAGGAGTGAAATTTCCAAGATTTGAATGGAAAGTAGAATTCCGTTGCAATCGATGCTGTCATGACAGGAGATTGAATTGTCAGGACTCATGACAGTGGAGGGGGAACTGGTATGAATTGAATAGGAGGCGGAGTTCGCGGAGGGGTGTTAAGAGTATTCTCACAAGGAAACGTTTTCTATGGTGAACTCACAGAATTGGACGAAAATTTTACAGGGGTTAGTATATGACTCAAACCACCTTCTGTAAAAAAATTAGCTGCTAAATTACAGTAGAAAAGCTGTAAAAAATTATTAAAAATTATCATATTTAACGCCAAATGTAACCCTACTATAGGCGAGGATGCTTAGGTTTTTTTTTTATTATTGAAAACAAAGCACCTAGGCCCGTAGGGCCCTTATCTTTGATCAACAATTAACACAACTTAGGATACAAAAACACGTTGATTGACAAGTTAAAAACTTTAAAATAAGACATGAATAAGTTAAAATAGTAAAATATGGGTTTAAAATTTTAAGAAAAATGCAATAAAAACCAACACTACATATTTGTATCATGATCTAGGCCCCCAGGGCCCACATCCCCGATCAACAATCAACACAAATCAAAAAATACAAATACAATGAAGAGTAATTGATTAACAAGGTAATATCTTGAGAAGCTTACATAAAGAAAAACACCGTACATCCGACTCAATATGTTTGTGCATAAGAGACCTCGTTCAATATAGCCCGAGGTCTCCTCCAGTTAGATGGTAAAATAGCATCGTACCGGGCTATGCCTTGGACACAGGGGTTAAACACAGGGGCTTCGTTTGGCTCTGTGCCAAATGCTAGAATAAACTGGCCGAATAAAAAAAAAGGTTAATTTAATGCAAAAAAGGATTAAAAATGAATTAAAGGAGAAAAATTAAATTAAAGGAAAGGAAATTATATTAAAAAACTGTTGTTTTAATGGATATTCTGAAGTACTTTTAACAAAATATCTCAATTTCACGTTAAATACAAATTTTCACTGTAATATAAAAATATATTATTCCATCTGATAGAAAATTCGCCAAGTCGCCAAGTGGTGTTAACTGAATGTGGTTGGCATCTCAGAACCCAATTTTCAATGTTAATTTACTCCTTTCCTAATGAAATTTAGCAGCTAATTTTTTCGCAGTAAGTTTTTTTAGCCATCTTCTTATGCCTGTAAAATTTTCATCCAATTCTGTGAGTTCACCCTGAGAACGTTTCCTTGTCAGCACAACTTGGTTTCCCCCGACCCTTCTTTTTTTCTTGTTTGTTCATAATCTCCTAGCAAGAGTGCTTAGTTATTTTTTTAGTGCTTAGAGGATTAAATTGTTTTTGTTAATGTAGCATAACAAAGATCAATATGTCGAAGATGACAGTGTTTCAAGAAAACTGGTTAAGTGAATCTTTATTTAATTTATGGCTGGTGAAAGTACCTAATGATAATATGGTGGCAAGATGCAAACTTTGCCAGACAACTTTCAACTTATCAAACATGGGTCGTCAGGCATTAACTAGCCATACGAAAAGTGGAAAGCATCAAAGAAATACCAAAGCAACAACACAGCCTGCATCAATGGCATGTTTTTTTGGCCGTTCATCCAAAGATCAAAGATTTATGTTTTTAACAAACATTTGAAGGTATTTTTGGAGCGTATACTAATGCACGTTATTAGTCAGGGAAATTTAGTTATTGGTCAGGGAAAAGTCAGGGAATTTTGAGATTGATAATCACTAGACACCCTGTAAATTATCCTAAACAATATTTAATTTACGGAATTCTCTAAGAACTTTAGGATTTTTTTTCACAATCACTTATAGAATATCTAGGGCTTACTCAACATTGAGTCAAAATAATGTCACCTATCTTCAAATTTAGATCCTCTTAAAATTTACTGGTATTCTTTCTTTGGTGATATTGTTTTTCTTTCCTTCTAAAAATAGATGGATAATGATACCTAGCAATGCAGTTCCCCTCATGAGAAACTATCAAACAGAACTCAAGTTTCAAAATTATACCAATTCTATAACTTATTATATTTTATCAAAATTACCTTTTCCTGAATGCCCGTGCACTGGCTTAGTGATTAGAATATATAACTTCTAAGTCTTGGTTTTGAATCTCCACTTGTGCATGGATGTTCTTTTGTCTATATATGAATAAGCAAACTCTTTGTAAAAGGTGATTATGTATGAGAATGTGTGTGTGGCATGGGCAATAGCTCTTAACCTCCATGGCTTTAGTCTGTAGGTGCTCATTGGATAACATGAAATAGGTACTGATAACAGCATGTTATGAATCATGGATTAACATCCAAGAATCTGCCTTTGAGTAAAAGAAAACCTTTTTTAAACAAACAAATTTTATTAACAAAAGATTTTAGTACAAGTTTTTTATAGTAGTTTTCTACTACAAGTAGTAGAAAAATAAAACATATGTGATATTGCCAAGGGGAAATACTCTTCCCATAACATTTAAGTTTTTACTCTTTTTATGTGCTACAATTTTTCTGTAAATTTTTGCTATCATTTTAATGCCTTGATTGGAATTCTTCAGGAAAAAGATTGACTCATGACAAAGAAGGATGCAGGTTTTGTGCTTCAAATGTTTGTGTCCGCAACTCGGAGACTCCCTGTTCTTGTGCTTGGCATAAGAATAATGAGATACTTACTGCACACAAATCAGAGATGAAGATTTATCAAGCTGTTAAGAATATTGAATACTTTCCAAATGATAAGGTGTGTATTTATAGCTTATTGATAATATTTTAAGTGTTATCTTTTTATAATAATTTAGTCTTACAGTTTATTTAGTATGTAGCAAAGGGATCTTCTCTAAAATTTTTGGCGTTTTATTTTTGAAATTTGTTTTAACTGAGAGGTGGTCTTGTCTGTGAAGACCTCAGTTTCATTCTGAAACCTTTATTGCTTTTGATTGTGTGTAAGTTTTAGAAAGAGCTATTAACATTTGTCTACATGTATAATGATTTTATAAATATCTATTTGCTATATCTAGAACTTTATCTGTGTTCTTGTTCTGCACTTCTAGGAGTTTATCAATTTGTTTAAATTTGAATAAACTGGTGTGAATATTTAAATAAACTGGGTTATTTATAAATATGCTATAAAATGTGATGACAGATAGTAATTAGATAGATGAGATAAGATTATAACTATAACATTTTATTCGAGCGACAGCGCACGCGACGATGAGAGATGATGCAACACTAACTGGCTCTTTTCGCCAGGAAAGTAAACATTGTTTGATCTCTCACTGAGTTGAGTTGTTGGCTCTCTGCGCGTAGTCGAAATAGTATTCGACTAGACGCAGAGTAGCCACAATGCATTAAAATTAAACTTTATAGGCATCAATTAAATTTACCTTCAACCACCTAAGCCAGGGGTTAGCAAAGTGGAGCTTGCAAACTTTGTAGCTCTTAGACCTCTTGAGCCTTCTCTTTCTCTTTTTCTCTCTTTCTTCTCTTTTCTCAAGATTTTTTTAAAAAAGTAACTTTGATCCGAAACTTACTTTTCAAGGCCAAATTTCAAAGCATTTTCTGAGGGAGAACCTCAAGGACCCATGTTTAGCATGAAACTTAATATTATCCAAAGAATCAATTAAGCACACCAAAACTCAATTAGTACTTGTTAATTTTCTAATAATCTACAAGGATGTATGTTATACTGTTCATAAATATAAATTTGGGTCAAGTCTCCCAGTAAAAAAGCTGAGTTAAGGGATGACAGTGATGTTTTTTTAAGTGATTTGTTGGTTAAAAAAAAGACTCTTTGAGATCCAAGTTCTAACATTATTATTGTTTTGATTTAAACTGTTGGGAAAATATTTTTGAATTTCCTTCTTAACACAAAAGGTCTCCTAAAAACCTAGAGAAAAAATGTTGGGTTTTAGCACTTGGAAAATGCATATGATCAGTTAAAAAACTGGAGTTTGTTGTTCATTCCTTATTTGTGGGTCTGTTTATTCACATTAAATATCATTTTTAAGTATGAATATTATCAAAATATTATTGAGAAGAGAAGCCTACTAATTGATTAAAACATGCATTCAAGCCTAATAAAATTAAAGATAACTACATACAAATGTAAATTGCTGCCAATTTGATCCACATTTTAATTTGTGAATACTGAATACCTTAAATTAAATTTAATTTTAAGAAAATGGTATTATGAGGAAAATGTTGCATTACTCAATGGATGCTGGGGGTCTATTGGGGTAATACAGAATTTTGGTAAGCCTTCTTCTTCTAACAAATTGGAAAATTTTGGTGAAATTTTCATTTGGGATGTAGAAAATATTGGGAGAAAAAGCATTTTATGTCCCCTGTAAAATATTTTCTCCTTATAAAAACCTAAATAGGCTTAAGATTGTTGAATTATTTGAGTTTTATTAATAAAAAGTAACAACTTAAATACACTTTTTAATTTCAATTAAAAGTATTTTATACAATTTTTTTAGTCAAATTTTTAAATGAAACTCATTTTAAGAGGTTTTTTTGCTACATAATGGTATTATTTTTTTCTTACTTTTAGAAAATTGGTTTAGTTAAAAAAAATTTTTTTGGATTTTTTTTATATCTACTCTTTTATTAAGAAATTTTGAACACAAAGTCAGGTGCTGTTCTTTCTTTAATTCTTATAAGTATTGATCTCTATTGCACCTATTTTGCATGGTTTTCCAACTAGTTTATTTCAACTCAGAAATAAATTAAGAATATGGTTTTAAAAATTTATTTCTGCGGGATGGTTAAGATTTCCTGAACAATAATTTGTTTTCAAATAAGTTTTATTTTAACACAATTTTTTGCAGTTAATAGATGAATATCTCAACTACACCGATAAAATACCAGATGATGATTCATTGGAATGGAAATGTCCCATTATTAAGGATTTTAAAGTAAGTTCTTAATGAGGGTCAAAACTATATCACTACTGTAAGTATAAGTAACAGAGTTGAAAACTAAAAACATTTAATAAATATAAGTAAAGAGTTTTTTCATAAAAGCCTAAGTAATGAACATTTAATTAATTTCTTTCTAATTTTTTAGGAGAGAACTTCTGAATTTATGCCCCCTACATTTGATTGTCTAAAAGAGATCCTGCCATTAATTTCAGCTTGGCAGTTTCAGAAACTTGAGAAGGTTACACCCATATATTGTTCTGAATTTTTACTTCATCCTATACAGTAAGCTTTCTATAATTACCTTTTTCCATTTTTGTTTAGGTATACTTTTTTTATCTATTTCTTATCAGTGGCTAAAGTTCAAGTAGTATGTTAGTTAATTTTTGGCTGTATTAGCTGTTTTGGTACTTAAGGATTAGCCGGCCATTAGTGCCAAGTGTTCTGATAAATCTCCAAAAATAAGCAAATGTAGAAATAAATAAGAATTTCAAGTGTCTCAACTTGTTGTGTTCCTTATAATATTTTGAATATTTCTTTATGTAATTTATAAAACTTTGCCAATAAAGTCCGATTGACGAGATTTGCACCCGGTTAATCTTAAAGTACTGCTTTTTCATGTATTTCATTTTAGTTCTTAATTAGAAAAAATATTTGAAATTTAATATTATTGGCTGGTTGATCATTTACATTAAAACTAAATTAGCAATCAGGACATTTTAAAGGTTTTCATACTTTTTTAGATACATGCCAGATTTTATGAAGATTACTTTATTGTAAATTGGAGAATTTATATTAAAACACTGGTAACAGTAGTTATATATTTCTTATTAGGATTATATTTCTGTTGGTCCAAATTGTTATTTGTTTTTAAACTGGGTCCTAGAAAAGCATACACAAATGGGTAGTTTCATAACATTTTACTCTTTCAATCCAATGACAAAGAAACATATTTAATGGATAGTTTTTCAACGTTTGGTTATCTTAAAGATATTTAATATAAAGGGTTTTTAAGATTTTAAATACAGAATGTGATTTGGATTTGTAAAGTCATTCATAGTAATAGTCTTTTTTTTTCGGATTAAAAATTCCTGCTTTTAACCTTATCAATTCACAGTTAAAACCATGTGATCAAAATTTAGCTAAACTTTTACCAGCAGTTAATTTTTCATCCTTCTTAGCTTTCAAAAAAAATTGAAAATGGTATAAAAATTACTTTTTGTTGTTGTTCATTACCTAGTTTTTGATAGAGAAAAATTGTTGCTGGCCTACCATAGTCATATGTTATACACAGTCTTTTAAATAAAAATAGATGAAAACAAGTATAAATGCAAACATAATGTCACTTTTACATGATACGATATTTGTTTTATTTCTATCAAAGCTTCTTTACTTAAGTATAAATCATAATGTGCTTTTTTACAGGATTAAAAAGGGGAAAACTTTTAAAAAAGTGAAATATTTTGTTGTTGAATGGAATTTAAAAGGTATTTTATTTTGTTTTCATAAGTTTAAAGTTAATAAAACTAACAATTGAACTTATTCCATTTGTCACATATTCATAGGAATATATTATGTGTTGTATGAGGTTTTAGGCATTGGCTTTGCTGATTGTAATAACTTTTCAATGCAATGGTTGTATAATAAACTACCAATGCTAGGTTGAAACTTACAAAACTCAATATTTAAGATATTTCAAAATTTCTGTCAATTGATGTTGTGTGTTAAAGTTTTCACAATACTTCAGTAATAGTTAGTAAAGAATGGGTAACTTCATTTCCTTATTCTTATCTCCTCTAAAGCAAGTTATTTTTGAAAACAAAGGTTTTTATAATATTATGGTCTTTGTAGTTTTCTGGCAATGAAAGTATATTTTTCAAATAGTTGACTATGGTAAGGTATCTTGTTCCATCCATACCCTTGAAAATTGCCAAAATGTCTTCAGCATCCAAAATACTTAGTCAATTTTTAATGAATGGAATTGTACCCTTTTATGATTTTACAACCTTTATCACTTTATTTTAATAAAACACCAGGTATAAAAAAATAACAGATATTTTCTGTGACTGCCTTTCTTTTGAATATATGCCCATATGATAATGTGACTTTGAATATTACTGGGACATTATTATCTTTTTGTCCCTTTTGTTAAATGATATAAAGTGGGTTTTTTTACATATACATTGGATTTTATTTTTTAACATTTTTTAGATGAAGAAAATTTAGTAGTTGTTGAGACTGAAGAACAAGAATCCAGTTTTCAAAAAGCATATCCTAAAATTGTTGAAGAGTTTTTTTACACTAAAGGTATAACTAATACTAACTACTCTCTAGTAACTAAAATTTATCTTCAAGTTACTTTTTATGTATATTATTTATGATGCTTATTTAAATTATCAAGTATTTCCCTTTTTTATTGTGATAGGGATTACTATATAATCTTCTACAGAATGTTTTTAAAATTGGCTTTACAACCTGTTCCTGGTTTGAAATCGAGTTTTAATGCTTAACTACTTTTTTTCATCCTAAAGGTTTTTTTTCTTCCTTTTTATACTTTTGAAAAGATATAATAAAATTAAAATGACTTTACATATTTTAAATTTGTATGTTTGTATCTATTTGTACCTATATTTAACAATATGAAATTTTACAGAGAAATCAAAACAGAAAAAGAAGACTAAGGTTGCAGTGAAAAATAGGAAGGTAATAAATAATTCAACAATATCAACACCACCTTTTAGTAACAATGTTATTCAGACAGAAAGACTCAAAGAATATTCTTTTGAAAATTTCGTGAATATCAATCATTTTAGTGCTGCCCATCCCAATATTAGCACGAATGAATCTTCCGGCAGTTTTTCAGATCTACCTTTAGTCGAAAGAATAAGACTATTGTCTCTTAAAAATGAAGAAGTAACGACTGATCAAAAAATAATTTCAAGTGTGAATTCCAATGGCATGCAAAGCAAACAAATACCTGAAACAAAATCATCTTCAGCATCAACTGATATCATTTCTTTAGTCTTTGATAGCTCAGGTTTTTCTGAATTGTCAGATCCTAGGCTAAATAAAAATAAGGAAAACTTAGCCCCATCAACTCCATTTGAGGTGAACAAAAATCTGTGCTTGGTGTTCAGTGATTCTGACGATAGTTTCTTAAGCAATTGTAGACAGGGAGAGAATTTATGTGATAAATCCTCTATGCTTAGTAGAAAGTCTGTTCTCTTATCTGATGATTCAAATGAATCATTTGTTATAAATAAAAACTTGCATTTTAAGGAAACCTATGTAGGTGAAATGTTAAGTGCTGAACACAATGTATTCAAATCACCTGAAAGTTCATCTAGTCCTAGACCTATTTATTCAATTAGTAGAACTTCAAAACGAACACTTTCCATAGGTAATTCTCCCATTAATTTTAGTACACCAAAAAGTAGACATTCCAAACCAAATCCAAAAGAAGCACTCTATCCTCAGGTTTTCAATGTCTTCAAACAAAAAACTATGGGTTTAATTTTCTCTCCAGTTGTTTTTGATAGTAGTGATGATTCCATATTTAATTAGTTTGAACGATATTCCATCTAAAATTGGTCAATAATTGCTAATTAAGTATAGAATTTCTGAACTGCAAGACCTACTCTTTAGTGTATAGTTAGTTTTATTGAGAGTTTTAAAGTTCCTTTAGGTTTGACATACAAGGCATATCAAAGATTAAATATTGTTTTTAAGAGACTTAATGTGTAATTAAATTAATTAGTTTATCAATAAAATTATCAGACTTTGAATTATTGATATCTTTAAAATGTGGCTAGGGGCAAAAAAAAATAGTTTTCTACTTTCTTCGCCAAATACTTGATCACTTAAAAAAGTAGTCACTTCTTCCATACTCTTCAAATATTTTTGCTTATTAAATGGCTGTGTCCCCTTTATTAATTTCCACTGGCCCCATACTTTCCTGCCTTCGAAACTAAAATTTCTCTGTTGAGGTGCTTGGCAGAAACGATGAGTTAACTCCAGTCTAAAGCTGTCGGAATTAGCTCATTGTTGCTGCAAGCGTCTCCAATGCTGCATCAAATTGGCTTTGGGCTGCTTTTAAATGAGATAGAGATGTATGTCATCCAACATTATTTCTTAGATATGCCATGGTGTTTTATGATCTTGAACATTTTTAAATCAGCAAAAATAGTAGCTATATAAATTATTAAATTATATTGTATTAGACTAGGTACTTAACTTTGTACTATTTTGTTAACTTTTATAAGATTTAAACACAATTCTTTTAAAATCTTGGATTAAATTCCCTTAATGTTATGTATACAAAGTTTGATGTTTGATTCATGTTCTATGCAATTTATTGGTCTTAGTGTTTGTTCGTCCACCTTTATTATATTATCTGCAGTGCATTGCATGTTTTCTAAAAACTTTTAAAGATTTTTTAGTGTTATATTTCTGTATGCTAAATTCAAGGTAATGAGGAATTTAGTTATGAAGTAAAACATGTTTATCTGTATAAACAATTTGGATTTGGAAGCATTAAACAGATAACGTAATGGTTTCTTCTAACTTGACCTTTTGATTTAGTTTTGATTTTCAAAATCATTTGATAGCAGTTATGTTGTAGTTTAATAACTTATTTTTATTTTTTATCATTAAAAATTCATAAACTCATCATAAATAGTTTGTATGGACAAAAATGCAATTATTAATCAATAAGATATTGATATACTCTTTACCTGATGATACTCTTTAACTTGAATTTTGTCTAAAGTACTTATTTGTTTTATAAAGTTCTGATTCTTATAATTTTTTAAATACTTTTTTCTTGAATTAAAATATTTTTATGTATTTAATTCTTAATAACTTCTATGTTTTGTGAGAAAAATATACTTGAATAGACTACTGAAATAGGAATACATTGTTTTAATTTTATGTTTAGAATTATATCTTCAAGTATTTGCCATTGGCAGAAATATATGTACTGTAATTTTAGGTTCTTATAATCTCTTTTGCATTAGGGATACTATTTACTAATGTAAACTGCATTGCAATTTACACATTTTCAATTAACTTTCTAAGTTTGCTGTAAATGTTACAAAAGGCTATTAATTAAGATTATATTAATATAAAAAAACATCACAACTGAATTAGTTGTTTAAGTTTTCATACTCTTAAATTTTTGCTGTGGTTTATCTACCCAAAATTGTTTATGTTCTAAGTATTAGAAATGAAAAGTTATTTGATCTCATAAAAAATTTTTTTACTTCCTTCAAATTCTAAAAATTCTTCATTCAAATTCTCTTTTATAACAAGACATTTATTTTTTCAATCTATTGATTTTTAACACTTTTACGTAAAATACAGTAAACTGTCTCTAAACTATATTACATCTTTGTAGCTAGTTTTCAATTTTCAACGTTGTTAACATTTTTTCTTTAAAAATCTTAAAATATTCCTTTTTTATCAGTTTCTCTTTCTCTAACTCTCTTTTTACTGTGATCTTTCATGCTAGATATCCGAATATTTCTCTTCTAAGAAAACTGCATCACCAGTTGGTAGCTTAAAGAAGCATATTGTTGGTACGGATGAAGATAGTGAGCCTCATCTGAAAAAGCCATGCTTATCACTTAATGAAGTGCTATAACTTGTTTACACTAAATGCAGTATGCAATCTATGCAGTATGCCCTATCAAATGCAGTATGCAATCAATATCCCACTCATTTGAAGTCCCAAACCAGTATTTTAAGCAGCCTTCCCTTTAATGCACTATACTTTAATTATATAATTCTTAAAACAGCCACCACACTAAGAATCTGCTAATCAAATGTGAAGATGATTTAAAAATTAAGACATTATTTGTGCATGCTACTTTAGATTTATACCTATGCATAATATTTTTGGAATCATCAAATTGATCATTAATCTTATTGATCATCAATCATGTTTTAATGAAATTTTAATTATATATATTTTGAATGAGGCTGTTATGATCTATAACATCAAATTTATAATTTATTGAATGTTGAAATTATGTAATTTTGCAAAATGTCAGGATTGATTATAATTTTTTGAGTCCTTTTGATTTTACAAAGGCTTTTACATTTTTATACAGTATTTTTTGTGAATGTAAATAAAATTATTTTAACACTTACGTGCTTATATTACTTTGTTGGTGAAAATCATTTATTTATTGATTCATTTTTCTTTTCATTAAACTGTTTTAGTAACTGTGTTTTGACTTTGAAGGAGGAACAACAGAGACGAGGGGGGGACGTATCGATGAGGTACCTAGCCCGGAGGGCTTCAAACATCTGTCGACTCGGGGCGCCTTAGGCGGCTTCATATTCTTGGCTGTTCTTGACGCAGGTGGCTGTAGCCACTATAAACTGTCCGGAGACTTAAGAGAAGCATTAGGTCAGCAGAGCATCTCAACACACTTTGGAGATATAAAGACCCGAAGGCCACCGAGTGCTCTTGGAACAACAGAGAGTTATTTAAAATATGACCTCAGTTGCTTTAACATACAGACATAGCTGATTAATTTACTGATTATCGTGGTCATTGGAGGGGTCACAAAGAAGAGATTTTCACCCACCTAAAATTTCAAAAATGTATAAAATCTGTGAAAGGTTTTCAAGGTACTATAGCCTTCATATAAAAGGAAGAAGAATTTTTGTCAAAAATCCTTAAGCCTGCCTGGGGGTACAGGGAACCTAATTTAAACAAAAGAGTGAGATAATAATATTGCACTGTCATCCAGATTTGAATTATGCGTAAAGTTTCATGTTTCTAGCTTATCTGAAAGTTAAAAATTATTTCAAAATACCACCTGAACAGACAAAGAAAGCTAGCAAAAAACACCATGGCAAAATTGAATTTTAAATTATACGTAGCTTAGTGTCAGTATGCAGTTGCTCACAATGATACAATGAACCAATTTTAGATCCAAATTCACCCTTATTAAATCGTAAGAGAAAAAATAAAGGACTTGAGGGGGGAATTTGCCTATTCTATTCAGAAAATTTTAAACTTCTGTTTTATTCAGTTTAAAGGAAGGACTCTTAAAATTACTATTTTTTTGTTCGAAAGATATTTAAAACTTGGAGAATAAAAATAATTTTATCATCAACTAGCTGATATGCCCGCCGTAGTTCGGGGAAAAAAAGGCTAACCAAACTGTGTGTTAAAATAAATAAGTATTTTCTTCACTGTATTCCTTTCCGAGGCGTCATTTAGGTGCAACTGCCTTCCTGCTAGAATTCCTTTTTGATGCCATACTACCCTTCCTTAAGATGTAAAAAAACCTTTATAAATACAACCTGTTTAGATTTAATGTGTGAAATTCCCATCCCCGTTTTTAAAGAGTAATTTTTCAAAATAGAAAAAGTCAGGGGACCCTTCTGAACCCCCCTTATTTTTTCTTTTTAATGCCCTTAGCTCCCTCCATCCATTTCTGCAATTCGTATAAATGTATAATTGAAACAAATATCTCCGCCTTCGCTTCACAATAAAAGTTATTATTGAACACCAATTTCTATAGATAAAACTGATTTCCGTCTCATCTAGCTAAATTTTAAATAAAAAATAATTCAATACACAGACTTTTTTAAGATGTTAAACAAAACCTTAAAAAACTGTTTAGAGTTAAAGTGTTTATAACCATTTTTTAATAGAGAGAATTTTTTTCAAATCAGGGGGAGACCCCCTGAACCCCCCTGTATTGATCTATCACCAACTCATTCATTGAATAAAATTTCAAACATGAAATAAAAGTAAACATCATTTGAATCGACACCAACTATTGATAAAATGCCTCTGATAAAATGTTGTTTAATTTGGACTTTGCTGGAAATACTTAAATTTGATTAAATAGAAAAAAGAATAAAATATTTCAGTGGAACGGTTTTTGGTTATCATAAAAAAATTATTTATTAATTAAAAATTGCTTCTTTATCATATTTTTTAAAAATTCACCTGTTATAAAACATTTCAAAATAAATATTTCCAACAATAGAGGTTTTGCATTACCTGGAAGGAGCAATAACCGTTACCAATTTAACATTGAAGGCTAAGCATAAGAATATAGAAAAAGGACAAAAAAGGCTCCTTAGAATGCTTTGATTCAGAAAATTCTTTTTCGCTAACCTTCCTGGTTGTGTCAAGAACAATATGCTAAAATTTCATAACAATCACATTAATAATGTGGATGCTAGGATCCAAAAACTAAAAACGGGAATAAATATTCAAACCTCCGTGCACCCCCTCCAGAATGGAATATCGAAAAATCCAGAAATTACTTTCTTTGAAATACTCTCAAGAAGGTATTCCCAACAGTTCACTTCGTAATATCGATTTCTCGGTACTGTTTTCTTCGAAAATGTAAAACTTGGTTTATGCTCAGCAAAAACGGGTTTTTGGAATATTCAGACCCCTTAAAATTCGAATATCCAAAATCTGAAAAATGCCTTTCTAGAAATTGTTGCTAGGTACCTTCCTGCGAAATAACGAAGATCTGGGGTCATTTGGGACGCTGCTGGGCTCAAAAACGTCGAAAACGCTCCAAACCCCCCTGTGGGTCAGAAAAAAAATATTTCGAAAAATCCCTTCTTAGTGCGCGTATACACCGTAAGGTCTTCGACCCTACCAAGTTTCGAGTCTTTAGCCCCGGTAGATTTTGCTGTGCGTTGCTGAGTGAGTGAGTGAGTGAGTGAGTGAGTGGTAAAGCTCTTTTATTATTATAGATTAAAGTAACTTGCACAAAATAACTTTATAATGTTTAATACTGTCTAATACCATGCCAGAGTACCCCCTACAAACGAGGAGCTAAATTTGAATCTTGAAATCCCAACTGAAGGATTATTATTCGATTAAATTAGATCTACCTTTTACTGATTATTCTTTTATACGTGTATACAAGCTACTAAATTTCCTTTACGATAGATTCTCTGTTTTGGGCAAAAATGGGTTGTAACACATACTACCTTTCCCTGTAGTGTGAGTCACAATTGAGGTTTTGCCCAAAACAGAAAATCTGTCGTAGAATAAATTAAATTTAGTAGCTTGTTTATATAAACCACCCATAAGAAAAAGGAAAACCAAAAGTAGATATAATTTAATGGAATAATAGCAATCCTTCAATTGTGATTTTACGATTTAAATTTAGCTCATTTGTAGTGTGATTCACGCATGGAATTAGCCTACTTTGAAAATAAAAAGCTGCTATAAGAAGAAATTCACTTGATTAAGGAAAATTTTTAAAATTATTGTAAATATAATAAACAAATTAAAATAAATGCAAAATTAAAATTATTATACATACAAAATTGAAAATAATATATTATACAAAAAAAAAAGGTTTAGGTAAATATTATTGCAATGATAAAATTTAAAAACGGAGTAAAATCATGAAATTGTTAATTTACAACTATAAATTAACTTCTTTATATGTTTTTGCTTTGGAAATATAAAACCTCCAACTAACAGTAGCACAATATTCGGATTTCATACGGGGTTTGCCAGGAGAAAAAGATTGCGAACCACTATGATTATGCTTTGTAGAATAGAGTGTTTTCAGGTGACGTCACAACCGGTTATTTTCTTTTAACTGTGTACCTTCTGTAGGGCTTTTAACTGTTGCTAAGGCCGTTGTTTATCTGTTGCTAAGGCGGTTTTTACGTATGGGGTCACGTGATTGCAAATGCTCCAATAGAAGAATTCCACGGCCAGTCGTTTTCTGTAACTGTTAACCTCTGTAGGGCAAAAAAACTGTAACATTTCTGTTGCTAAGGCCGTTGTTAGGTTCGAGTCATGTGATTGAAAATGCTCTATAATAGGTTTATTTAACAGAGACCCGATAATTTACTGGTGTTTCATCAAGACCCTCTATATAATGGCCTCACAACTCGGACGGGTGACGTCACACTTTCCGCCACCTTTGACGTCACATGCAAAACGACGCCATGTTTTATATTTTTTGACTTCTTAACACTGAACAAGGAATATTCGTGTTTTTGTTATTAACATTAATGTATCGATGTAAAAACATACGCCGTGATATTAATTTTTAATGGCTATCGCTATTCAAACCAGAGTTTAATAAGTAGAAATCTGAAATAAGCATAAAGTATCAAAAATTAATTAATTTACCAAAATTGATGGAACAACAAACAAAAACGTGATGCCATCTGAGAAAAATGTAAAAATACAAATCAGAAGAATTAACTAGAACTTAGTGCTACTAGTGCATTTTCCGCAACAATAAATATAATGCTTGATTCTCATCAGTTTAATCTTATAATAAATTAAAGAACTAGTGTAATTAACTAAATTGTTTACTGTTGGAAGAATTCGAAAATTCAATGATTTGCTTTAATTTTTAATAGATTTTACTTTTTATTTTACTAGTGATTTTTTTTTAATTTCCTAGATAAACTTAATATTGTGAGAAAAACCTACATAACATGCATTCATTATTTGCAAACTGAACTAAAAGCCATGTTAGTCCTAAGGCTAAAAAACTGAATGAAAATACAAAAAAACTGTACAAAAGGGACAAAATTTTCATTCTAAACGAAAGATTTTGTGTTTCCAGAACAGTATTATCAGCCTTGAAGGCATACATAACGCGAGGAGTTAAGAAAGTAAGTTTTTATGCTCCATAGACTTAACATGGGAAATTTAGTGATTTTCCGCCACCTTTGACGTCACAGTGATGTAGTTGTCAGGCTTTGTATATAGAGGGTTTTGGTTTCATATTCATTGGTTTTATTTATTTGATGCTGCTTTTAACATGCTAGTGTTACGAAAAAAAAAAAGCTGTAGAGATGTGACGTGTAAGTAAATAATCATTCAGTAAGTCATATCCAATTACATATTTTGGGAGAAACAATTTCGAATATACGACCATTTTATGTGCTAAAAACAAAATTTTATTTAGGTACTTTTATTAAAAGTCCCATGGGGGAGAAAATGGATTCTCATGTAAAAAGTACCTAGCCCTTTATTAAAAAACCTAATTTAACCGATATTAGCAATGCAAATAAATTTTTTTTTAAATAGGTATGTATCTAAAAATTTCCTAAGAAAGGCGTATAAATGTTGTACAGTTCATTTAAATTCTGAGGGATGAAACCTTTGTGGTATATCATCAGTATTTTTAAAAGAATGCATATGGAAACTTGTCAGAAATCTGTCATGCTGAATTAGAAAACCCTTTTACAAAACTTGATGAAATACTTTTTTTATGGTTTTAGAATGACAACCAAAACTCTTTAGACCATATAAAGAAAAATAAACGCTCGTGTAAAAATCCTTGGGGAAATTTCATGTCTCATCGATGAATCAAAATCTTGTGTTAGCTTAAGTGGTATTTCAGAAGCTATATTTTTTCTTTAAAAAAATATACTGAGAAAAATTGCTTAGAGTAATCTCTCATATAAAAGCCCACGTCACTCACTGATTCTGGAACGCTCGCACACTATGATGCCATCTCGCAATAATAATCATAATCATCAGAAAAATATAAAAGCCCACGTCACTCACTGACTCGATGCCATCTCGCAATAATCAGAAAAATAAATAAATAAAAGTAATTAAAATTTTAAAATAATATAATAGCTTTTAAATAAATATCTTTCAAGAAAGTTGGTTTACTTAATAAAGGTTAAAAAGTTACTTTTAGGGAAGTTGGTTTCTAATTCAACAATAATAAATTATTAAAGTTAAACTTCTTATTTAATGTATAATTAATAGGAACTTGAAGTAGTAACGAGCGAAGCTCGCATAAAAGGCTAGCCTAGCTGTAAGACCCGGCTTTGCCGGGTCGTAACAGCTAGTTTAGCAATAAAAACCTTCCCAAATTACCAGTCTGTACCGGACATGAATATAATTGAGTCTGAAAATTGAATTACTGCAAAGGGTTGCAAAGGAAATGTATAATTATGAAGATAACAACAAAAAAAAAGGTACAGGGTTTTTCAGTCACCAAAATCTCACCGCAAGTCTGTTTGAACGACTTGGATGTCAGTACGATGACACCTTGGAAATACACTTGTCTTGCTATTGTAACAATGTGCAAGAACTAGTTTAGAATAGTTAGAATTCGAATATCCAAAATCTGAAAAATGCCTTTCTAGAAATTGTTGCTAGGTACCTTCCTGCGAAATAACGAAGATCTGGGGTCATTTGGGACGCTGCTGGGCTCAAAAACGTCGAAAACGCTCCAAACCCCCCTGTGGGTCAGAAAAAAAATATTTCGAAAAATCCCTTCTTAGTGCGCGTATACACCGTAAGGTCTTCGACCCTACCAAGTTTCGAGTCTTTAGCCCCGGTAGATTTTGCTGTGCGTTGCTGAGTGAGTGAGTGAGTGAGTGAGTGAGTGGTAAAGCTCTTTTATTATTATAGATAAAGACCTTTTAAAATGAAATGCTCGTTAATAAAATATTTAGCAACACTTTTTGGTCATTTATCTGGTCGGATATTGGTATTTGCATTAGTAGACTAAAGGTGCATTGACATAATAACGTTTACCGGCTCTGTCATATGACATGGCCGAAACGCGCCATGGAATCGCGACCAACATACGAAAACGCAGCATGTGAAAATCATCTTGTAATAGTGCAAGGTGGTCTTGTGTTGACGGAGTTATAACGCGTAACGGAAATAATTTCATAAATTAAAAAAAATATTCCATTAAGAATGTATTTAAAATTTATTTTATTTTTAAAAATATTACACTAGTGTTTACGTTATTTTAGGAACATAAGGGTGGCACTAATCAATCATTATATCTTTTCCTTGAAAAATTGTTCGGAATTAAAATTAAATTAATATTTATTTTCTTTAATTTGTCGTGAATTCTTTTGCACTTTGGTTATTGTTTATCAACAAAAGAAAACATAATTCATTTTTGAATAAATTTAATCTACGTCTAAATCGCGTTTTTATTTAATTTTATTGCGTTTTTTTTTAATTACATAAACCATATCATTCATCTGTGGTTCAAGTAATAATTTTCAAAACTAGTTATGTCATCAGAAAGTGATTCAGGTAAATAAAGTATTTTATTTGCATTTCATTACGTTCATTTACATTATAATCATCATGAATTTATCTGGTTTTTCGGGCTAAATCCCATAAAATCAAGGAAATTATTTAGTCTTAACGTAGTAACATAAAATGTAATTTAATATCATATATCTTGATTTCTATTACTACTTTCAATTTCATGAATTTCTTGTATTCTGCTCAGTAAATGTGCGTGATACCGAAGGAAATTAATGTAAAAAGAAACAAAAAAAAAGAATACTTTTCAATCAATGTTTATTAATAAAATAATCAATTCAAACGATTACACATTCCCACTTTCATTGCTAAGCAGATGTAGTATCTATTCAAACCACCTGCTATACTACCATTTGTTTTCTTGGTCTTTTTTAATATTTCCTATTATTGTGATAAAGCATTATCGTCACCAATTTAAAGAGCTGGGAGATTTGGCTTAGCTTTAAATTTAAGCTAAAACAATATTCGAAATTGTAATCAATAAAAATTAATAATTTTTTAAAATAATTGCAAAATGATGTTTTGGCTAAAGTGGTGCCGATTTGGTAAATTCTGTCAAATTGGCCTGAACGAAATGCAAAATTCAGACAGTAAATTTATAGTTCATTTGTAATCCCTGATTTGTTATTGTTAAGCTTCACCCAAACAATAAATTATATTTGTAATTTTTTTTATTGGAATTTTCATCGATAGGAATTCCTCAATAATCATCTGTGGAGCAAGGCTTTATTTATTTAAATGGGATTCTTTTGTGTGTTTAAATTAAATACAAACATGGCATATACATGTAATCTATGTTTTGTTAAAAGCAGTGATTTCCAATCGGTGGTCCTTGGATCATGGATGGTCCGTGAGAGTATTGGAATCGGTCTGTGGAGTGGCCCGGAAGTAATAAAAAAGAATTGAGCACACGCAACAAGAAAGCATTTTATTACATCCGTTCCGATGACTTTTGGCTGAATTAATTTATACATTTGTAGGAATACCAGTCATCGCAATATTTTCACCTTCCATAAATATTTAAAGATCTTTAAAAACACCGGAGCTATTTTGTTTGTTGTGCTTCGAAGATTTAATTATACTGCAGCGGCCCGGTATATGGAGTCGCCGAAATACTATCATAACAAAAGTAACTCTCGTGAGATAGTACATTTAATTTATTCTTATAATAGAGGGTACAATTCCATTAACTGTCCCATTAAGTAACACGAAGTTGTTGTAAACGCTAAATATTTAAGTATCGCTAAATTTTTCTGGTTGCCATTGATATAACTATATTTTTATCCGTTAGTTTGAAATTTTTCGCTATGTTTCAGATATTTGCCGTCCAAAACAAAACAAAAAAACACACAGTTAACGGAATTGAACCAAATACTAGATACATTTCAAAGCGTCATATGAATTTCCATGTAAATAAAATAAAATAAATAAATCTTGCAATTTTGTAAGGAATTTTAAGTTAAAAGGATGCTCGCAAAGGTTCCAATTTTAAGCTTAGTTGTCCGCAGACTTCTATATGAGTTAGGAACCACTGTGTTGAAGGAATCTAAACAAATCACTTCAGTCCTCATTATTGAATTATCTTTGAGATATTTTTGTGAAAAATGTTGCCTTAAAACTCCATAAATTTATTATTTTTTATGTCTAAAAGCCTGTGTTATTTCAGATGGACAATTGGGAAGAGTTAGGAGATCAAGTAAGTAACCTTAGAGTTAAATATAGTGTTCTAATTTCCTTCTTGAAAGCTAATAAAGAATAAATCATAAAAAAATTGTCATTTTGATAATACAAATTTAATATTTAAGATTCGCTTCTATCAAACTGTTAGACTAAAGTTTAAATTGTAAAATCTGGTAATTTTAAAAATTAACTAATTTAATTTTTAACTATTTTATTGCAATACTTAATCCTACTGATATACAGGGTGTCCCGTAAATGATGTGTCACACTTCTAGGGGGGATAGTAGACACCTAGACGAGTCAGAATCACATAGGACTTAGGGGTCCCAGACCCAATCCCAGGGAGTTAAAAATGGAGCGACACCCCAAAACAATTATTGAAAAATTCAATTTGTAGAAGAACTGCTATTGGTAAAAATGTAATTATGGTCTCAAATTTTGCGGTTTATTATGATCTTCAAAATTATCTTGACAGTTTTCAATTTAAAATTTTTTTTATTACGAAAAAAAGTTAAAAAACAGCAAAAAAATGTGAAAAATATGCCAAAACTTTATTTTGTTTTCCGAAATCCTTTCTTTCGATTTGATAATCTGAAAGAGCATAATTAATTAACCTTAAGTCCAAAGTTTCACGTAAATAGCATCAGTATTAAACGCTTGAGAGCCTTTTAAAGTTAGTTTTATGGGAGCAAAAACGGCTTCGGAAAACGAACGTTTAGGGACAATCTACAAGTTACGGATAGATGTCTGCCAACTTTCATTCCTCGCCCGATTTGGCGAGACAGGAGATGAGTATGAAAATATCTGAAATGCGCCAATTGAACAATTTGGCGGGATGAAAATTTCAAAAGCGTAAATGTTGATTCTTAATTCTTATTATTTTTAGAAAACAAGAGATTAATTAATTTAATTAAAAAAATTTTTGAACATAAAGAACAAACATGATTTTACTACTGATTTTTAGGAACTATCGATAAAATCAATAGTATGAATTGTTAGAAATTATCTGATAGTATCGATAGTTTTTTATTCAATCGATAGTTGTGTTAGTTTTACAAATGTATCAATCATGCAAACAGCATAGACGACATTAGTGTGACGTCACTTGCTTGTTTGGAAACGTTGATTCTATCCGTGATTGGTTCCGTGATTGGAAGTAAATCCGTACGGAACCAATCACGGATGGAATCAACGTTTCCAAACAAGCAAGTGACGTAATGACTAATGTCGTCTATTACTACTTATTGCGTTTAATGAGAAAAACTGTACATTTGATAACTTAGGTAAAAAAAACAAAAGAATCTATTATTTACAAACATGGTTCGTAAAATATCTTTTGTACATAGTGGGGATACGTCAGTCGGTGGATCCTCAATCGCTAGCTTCCTGATTTCGGGTTGCGATACAAGGGTGGTTCCTATTAATTAAAGAATGATATAATAAGCAAGTGGGTATGCAGGGTCTCCCCTCAACTTCCGATATAAGAAATTTGCAAAATAAAAGAATGCAGGTTATTGAAAGTTATGACAAACCTAAGATATTGCTTATCGGACGGTGAGTGGATAGCTCCCATACACTTTGCTTATTCCCATTGACATTTCTCGATTAATAGAAACAATCTTGTATCGCAATTCGAAATCACGAACCCAGCGATCGAGGATCCGCCTACTGACCTATCCTAAAGCAGGGGTATAACGAAAAATAACGACAAAAACTGTTTACAAAAAGTGTTCAAAGTTGGCATGGTGGTTCACTTTTTTATGGGATGGGAATTATTTTGAAAAAAATTAGTAAATTAATTAATTTACTTAAATTTTTGCCTTCGATTTCAGACCGTCACAGAAGTCTAGAAGATAAATGTTTATTGAACTTAACAAAACAGAGACTTAAGAAAAAATAAGTTGTAACTATCCCTTTTGCTAAACAAACATTGCTTATTTTCTTAGGTATAGTAACAATTTTTTCTTGAGTGTCTGATTTGATAGCTTGAATACATTTACCTTTTAGACTTCTAGTGACGATCCGAAAACTAAGGCCACACATCGCCAAGGAAGTTTGAATTATCTGTAGAAGCGTAGGTTGGCGAGGAATCTCGTATCGCAAATAATGTTGGGAAATTTGGCGAGCATCTATCCGTAACTTGTAGATTGTCCCTGAACGTTCGTTTTCCGAAGCCGTTTTTGCTCCCATAAAACTAACTTTAACAGGCTCTCAAGCGTTTAATACTGATGCTATTTACGTGAAACTTTGAACTTAAGGTTAATTAATTATGCTCTTTCAGATTATCAAATCGAAAGAAAGGATTTCGGAAAACAAAATAAAGTTTTGGCATATTTTTCACATTTTTTTGCTGTTTTTTACTTTTTTTCGTAATAAAAAAATTTTAAATTGAAAACTGTCAAGCTAATTTTGAGGATCATATTAAACCACAAAATTTGAGACCATAATTACATTTTTACCAATAGTAGTTCTTCTACAAATTGAATTTTTCAATACTTGTTTTGGGGTGTCGCTCCATTTTTAACTCCCAGGGATTGGGTCTGGGACCCCAAATCCTATGTGATTCTGACTCGTCTAGGTGTCTACTATCCCCCCTAGAAGTGTGACACATCATTTACGGGACACCCTGTATGTATTTAAGAAAATATCCAATGAAGATAAATATGTTCGGGTATCAAAAGTTTTAATCAAAATTATTGAAATTATAAAAATTATTGTATTGTGTATCAAAATTCAAAATATTTTCGGTATAGGACCCCCTAAACCCCATTCTCTATTTCCCTCTTAGGTAATAGAATCGTTTTCTATATGATAAAAATGTAATTCCCCCTTGGTAAAACAAGGGGTTTATGGGGCTTAGGTCAACCTTATCTCAAGGTAAGCTAGTATCCAAAATTGAGGCAAATCACTATATTTTTATGGAAATTTACGAAAATTTTTGGAAGGAAGACCCTTTTTACGTAAAATTCACTATTAAAAAAGGGAGGGCCAAAAATGTAATCCTCTGAAATTTTTAAAAGTATAGTATTATCTTCACAACCATGTTAATAACTTTCGTCCCTCCCCCGCTATAAAAGTTCTTATTATTGAAGACTCTCCCCCAAAATATGTATCATGGGTTGCAAAAGGAGCCTGATTATTTTGCGGCCCGCCAATAGACTTGTGCTTTCGATTACGGCCCTCAAGTAGGTACCACATAACCAGCTCACCGGCGCCGGCGGTTACTTTAAATAAGAATTATTATCGTTATTTAATAATTTACATACTTTAAAGAGATATTATTACATAAATATTTTATGGATGGGGAAAAACCTATAATTTTAACCTTAAATAAAATAAATTACACAAAATTACTTTCTCTTCTTATTACAAACCTCATTTCTAGGGGCTTTTGTATGGGGTTCAAGTTCAAGTAACACCGATTTGGTAAGTAATAATTAATTAAACATTATTATTGTTGCTTGTGTATTTCCTTTGGGGGGGGGCTTTCTATTCTGCACTAAAAATTCAATTTAAACATGATACCATTCGTGGAATGTCAACAAAAGCTTACAGTAACAAAATATAATATTCTTTAGTCTATAAAAATAAACGTTTTTCGAATGTCCTTAACATTTTTAAACTGTTTTCAAGTGTACATAAACTTTTAAACTTTACCATGTTACTCTACTAACTCCCATGAAGGTTTCTGAAGAAAATAAAACAAAGCATTCTAACAATTTTTTTGTCTATTTTATGCTTAAAATTCAACATTCCATGTCGGCTATTATGAAAGACGCTATAATACAAAAGGCAGTGGTAATTGTGCTGTAGATATAGCATCAATCGTTAGATATATCGAGTTTTGTTGTGTAGATACAGGGTGTCCCAAAACTAACTGAACGATTTCAAAAATTAATAAAAAATAAACTAAGAGCGATAAAAATATGCGGTCTGCTGCTACCTACTTGGCTGGTCTAAGAATTTTTTCTCACAAAATTTCGAAAATTCGTAGTTCACAAATATTTTAACAGATGGCAGCTGTGAAAATTCGAACATTAGGGAATTTCCATACTCTAGATCCCTATTTTAAGTAGTCTTAGGGATATTAAATTTTGTGATGAATCGATTTAAGAATCGAATAAAGAATCTTTTAATACGTACTTCATGGAATCAAACCTTTATTCCAGTCAAAAGGCCCGGTTCTAAGAAAGTTTGACACATCAAACTTAAAATGGATTTTTGAATAACTTTTAGAATAATTTTAATTTAATACTGTTTCATTCTTTTTAGCTATTAAAACAATAGTTTATTTTAATATTTAAAATTGAACTTCGCATCTATTGAAGGATCGCTATGATAACTTAAACTTTTTGATAATCCTGAAACCAACTTATTTTAAAAAAAAATTTCCAGATTACCTCATACTGTTTATTTTAGATTTTAACGTCTATTTCAAAATTTGATTACAAAACACAGATTTAGCCACATAATAATGCTGGTTTTCTGCTAGATTATAATACCTTGATATTTCTATAATATGGGATCGTTGCACCGAAATCTCCTAAACTTTGAGGATCTAATCACAATGCATGAAAAACGATTTTCAGTTTCGGTACTTTTACGGTACGCGGTAAGAGGAAGCTATACTCGACTGCAACGTTTTCTGACCCTATGACATCACTAACAAACAAAGTAGTTCCCAGTGCGGTGTCTGAATTTTGAGAACTATGAAGAACGTCAATTTAAAAATGTTATTATTTTGTTAAACCCTTGAATATATAGTGTCTTTTTATAACGACTTGCGTACCGAACCCCCTCCTAGCAACCCAGCAGGCTTTCTGTTGACGCAGTTTCTGTTTCCACGTATTGATCAAACGGTCAGAAAACGTTGCTGTCGAGTTTCTTTATCATTTCGGGCACAATGCTTTGTTTAAGGATATGGGAGGTTGTGACATTCTTACCGAATACCAAAATAATAAAGTTATCCTAAAAAACATTTCATCAATAAAGAACAAAGAGAACTCTTGTGATTTAAAATGGAAATCGGAGTCTTTTTATTAATCGGTCATATTAATCGTACTCTGGGGGTTAACTTCCGATCAAGTCAAAGGAGAATACAACTGTCCGTAACAATGCGATTAGAAGTTTATAAGTCTACAAAACAGCTGAAAATGAGGTGTACTTTAGAAGAAATAATATTTTTTGTGTTGAAATACCACAGACTCAAGAAATCTTGATAACATTAAACGATAGATTGATCACATAAAACGATACATTTTAGGTTGATTTAAATAGAGTGATCGGGATAAGATCAGTCAATTTCGATAACATTATCCGATTGATAACATTATCTGGGTGGATTGTCGATCATGTTATGTTTTAAGTAAGCGACACGCGACACGATATGTGACAAACATATTCTGACCCTACCATCGGTTTTTATTCTTTAAATAATCTATATCAGGAATCAACTCATATTAGGGAAATATGGTTGTGTTAACGTGCAGACAACCACGCTAGCAGTGTGTGCACTGTATTGGCCGTCGCGGTTCGATTCCGGCCTTTGCCCTGGGTGTATTTTCTCTCTCTTGTGTCAGTAAAAATATTCTGTTGTGTCTGTCTTACTTGACGAAGGTTTATAAGCGGATCCTGGAGATCAAGCACACAGACCGGAAAATATATGTACCAAAAAACCAAACCAAACCAACCAACTATTAGGGAAATAATTTTGAATTTTATCAAGTAGCATTCTGTCCTCAAATCCCCAATTATCGACAGAAATGCAGAGGAAAACATATTTTATGTTCTACACTTAAATTTAATTGCATCTATTGATAAAACCAAGCCCTGCAAATTAAAATCAAGGTACAATCTCAAGTATTTTTTATTCCCATTCGATTCTAGAATCGATTTGCCACAAATTTAACATCCCTAAAATAGGGAATTGGAGTATTGAGATTCCCTAATGTTGGAATTTTCAGAGCTGCCATCTGTTAATATATTTGTGAACTACGAATTTTTGAAATTTTGTGAGAAAAAATTCTTAGACCAGCCAAGAAGGTAGCAGCAGACCGGGTATTTTTATCTCTTTTAGTTTAATATTTATTAATTTTTGAAATCGTTCAGTTGGTTTTGGGACACCCTGTATGTATATATTTACATGCTGTTTTGTGCGATCGAAGGCTTCCCACTCGAAGCCCGTGGGAAAGCCACCATTAGTATTTTAGATCCGAATGCAGGTTTGTACTGGCAAAGCCCGTCTGGTAGCAAAGCGTATTATTTTTTTTAACTTTATATTTTCGACAAAATAAAAAAAGCATTTCGTGCTGGTGAAGCCCGTCTCTAGCAGTCATAAAAAACAAGGGGGATACTTGAGGGAATACCTAGGTTGTATGACTTTCAAACTTCAATATAACCAGCCTCACTGGGTGAGGCCATCAGCAGAGCTGTTACAGAGCGTGTGACTTAAAGTCCCGATCAGCTGAGGCAAAGCCCCTTGTTTCCCCAAGTAAACTTGGTCCTCATTTATCAACGGCGGAGTCTCCCTTGCCTAACGCGGGAAGCGTATTCCCAAAAGTGCCCCCGAGTTAGGGCCGCTTGGCGATGTGCGGGAGGAGAGTGGGCGGAGTGTGTTTGTAAACAAATCTAGTAAGTGTGGACTCATGTGGCTCCACCTATCTATAATAATGGCTAATTTTTCTTATGTAGTGCTTGAATTCTGTCAAAGGAAAGGATTAAAATCACAAAGTTTCTATTTAAAGAGTATTAATTAATTAAAGGATGCCAATTTACTAGTTTTTTCACAAATAAATAAGAGATAATATAAAATGAAAACATAAAGATTCTTTATTGTATAAGCTTATAATACAATTTCATAGTATTTTTCAGTATAACAATGACTTGCTTATAACAATATTCTTTCAGGGTTCAGGGTCCTCACACTCACAGTATTTAATTACAAACAACTTTCACTACATTTTTAGGGCTGTGCTTTAGAATTTAAAATAAATTTTATTGAACAAATATTTAACTTTATTATTTGGTATTTATGTACTAAGCTCATTGACCATACTGCAAATTAGTAAAATCAGACACCAAGTATTTGGGAAAAGGTTTTAATGTAGTAACTACCAAATTTAAATTTATAAATTAAGCTTATGAACTTTACGCCATTCATTCATTCCTTGAACTATAAATATGACTTAAAAATAAAGAAAGGAAAGAAAACAAAAATTAACAAAACCAACTCAAAATTTAAACTAATGTTTTTTAAAATATTTAACAAGTATTAGAACTAAATAATTATAATATGTAATGTTTGTTTAGTAAAAACATTATAATGATTTAGTACTAAATTAATTAAAAACTAAAATTAAATTAATTGAATGATTGTTTATAAAGTTCTGCAAAGTCCATTTGAACAATTACTTGCTAAAGAGCAAAACGTAGCACTATGTACACACAAGTCTGTTTGAACAAATTATTGACTGTATCATAAATTTCTTTTTACGCAATATGAGCAAAATTACCAGAAAATTTTTAACCGCTCTTCAACGTGGACATTATAAAAATGAATAAATTATAAAGTAATATAAGTATTATAACTATATTTAGAAGTTATATATCAAGAGGAACACTTTTAAACTAACTCAAACCTGCGTAATGAAAATCGGTGGACAGATTATTTGTTTACGCTTCCCGCTTTCTGAGCTCTACGGATTTGCGCCTAAGTTTCCCAGAATGGCGAGTTATTCCCATAGGTTATTCCCCTCTCCTCCGGCGCATTGCCAAGCGGTCCTAACTCGGGGGCACTTTTGGGAATACGCACCCGGGAACAGAACTCGGGCCAGTGGGTGGCAGCAAGATTACCATTACACTACTGGGCTTCTAACAGTCATATATAAACCATGTATTACGGGGTGAAGCCCGTCTGCAACTGCATGTTAAAAGTTTTCTGTCTAATAGATTTATGCGCAGCGCTATACTGAACACGCCATATTGCAGTTTTTCTTAAAACCCGGGCAACGCAAATCTAGAGCGCTAGTAAGTAATAAAATAAAAATAAACTTAGCATTTAATTGCAAAAAAAGAATGATATAACATTCTTAGATGTTATTACACAATTCCTCCAAGCGTTCAAGTAAAGTTTTTCGGTATCCGAACACCAAACGAATCAATAGTGATTTCCTTATTTACCCGCCTTTAGCCTTTCCGACGAAGGATAATTCAATTCCAACCCAGAGGCATCGGCACATCCCGAATAGGAACTGGAAGGAGTTTTAGAAGAGACAGGTTTCTCCTACGACCAGTTGAAAAAGAAATATACAAGTTGCAGAAAAGTACGGTAAGTGTGTCGCACGTCCAAGTTCTATCGAAAATAAAAAAATATATGAAAAGATCTAAATTTGCACAAAATTGCATTGAAATATTTTTTCTGAAAGTAATTATTTATCCACTCTATCTTAATAAGCCTTCAAATTCTTTTAAACCTTATTTCCTACACAATTAAGGTAGAAAATATTGAAAACCTCAATATGCAAATGCTCAAAGCTGGAGGACATAGACCAGAAATAAAATTCTGAAGGTACATTTCCTCAGATCACCTGGGTTCTCTGAAAATGTACTGAAAGTCCCTATTGATTGCTTCTTAATGACAAAAGATTTTACCGGCAAACTCTCAACAATCATTGAACTCAGAGAAATTAAGATAAGAATTTTGCATCATTTTTATGCTGACTTAGGGCGAGCGCGCACGGGCGACTTTTGTCACGGTGACAAAGAAAAAAACAACGTTGCTAAGGCTGTTGTTAGGGGCGGGACATAGAAGTATCCAATAGCAGCATTTGCACATGACATCACTGGAGGATAAAAACAACTTTGCTAAGGCCGTTGTTAGGTAAAGTGGCTGGGCGCGCACGAGTGACTAAAGTCACGGCGACCAGGATTACTAGTATCAAAAATATCATTAGAAAACAATAGAGCATTTTCAATCACATGACTTTACCTAACAACGGCCTTAGCAACGTTTTTTTTATCCTCTAGTGATGTCATGTGCGAATGCTTCTATTGGATGCTTCTATTTCCCGCCCCTAACAACAGCCTTAGCAACGTTGTGTTTGTCTTTGTCACCGTGACAAAAGTCGCCCGTGCACGCTCGCCCTTACGGGCAAAGTGATTAATCGGGCATTATTAATAATGCCCGACGTGGAGGCGGGCAAAGTGATAAATTTCATTCATAAATTCCATTGAATTTATCACATTGCCCGCCTCCACTTCGGGCATTATTAATAATGTCCGATTTATCACAGTGCCCGTAACATATGCATGGGTTTAACAAAATAATCATACTATTTTTAAATTGACTATCTTCATTTCACTCAAAATTCAGACACCGCGAGCGATGGGAACTACTTTGTTTTTTAGTAACGTCATAGGGTCAACTTGCTGTCAAGTATAGATTTAGTTTCGATGTTCAAGTAGTCATATAGTAATAGTACTTATATAGATAAATGAGTTTTAATGACTAAATAAAATCTCTTGTGCCGCCTTTCAGCAACTCCTTATTCCTCGTGCAGCTTTCAGCCGCCTTGCTAAGGAAGTAATGGACAGAATTTTCGAACGCGAATACAGTTTCGAAAACACCGCCTTGGAAGCTCTTCATGAAGCTGCGGAATACTTTTTAGTACAGCTACTGGAGGCTACTTACCTCATAGCTTTGAACTCAAAGCGGATTACAATAATGAAACATGATTTACAGCTAGCCCGACGCCTTTGTTGTAATTTTTAGAAGTATCATCACATTTCTTGTCTCCGTTTTTATCTCTGTTTCTTGAATACGTTAAAATATTATTTTAGTTGTTTTAGTTAAACCATCATGTTAAAATCGTTACATATTATGTATGTAAGTGAATTGTAGTTTGTGGGAAATAAAATGACACAAATTTAACTGGTTTTAAGTATTTTATCAAGCAAAACAGTTAAAGTTAGGTGATTATTTGATAGAGAGATGGTTTATACTGATGGTAAAGATGTTTTTTTTTAATATTTCTGTTTCAAGTAGGGAAAAAAAGAGATTTAAAACTTCCTTCCTGAGGTTAAAAATATTAAGATCCCTCACATTTTCTTAAGAAATCCTGAATCTCAAATAATATAATTTCTTTTATCTATCAAATTGTATTTGTAATAAATTAAGTTATTATGCCAAAAATTCTTTACATATAATTCCAAGAAAATTAATCTCGCAAAATCAAAATTTAGGTATTTAAAATAAAATAGCATTAATAATTTTTATTTTTAAGTTTGAAAATTATGGATTTTATAATATGCACCTACTTAAGTATATTAGCAAGGCAATCATATCAAATTATTGCTGTCATTTAGTAAAAATAATTGCATTTTAAAATCTTATTTAGTTTTACTAAAAGATAAATAAACTTTCGAAAATGGACTCATTTTAAAAATGTATTCTTCGTATAAGAAATTTTTTTCTAACTCTCATCCTTATGTTTGGAGTCGGGTCAAAATTATCGTCGAATGAAAACTTAAACAGATTGATTTACTTGTAAAACGTACTATGAATATTTTCTTAACAAACTATCACTGCTAGGAAAGCAACAATACCTGTTAATGTTGCTTTTCCTTTAAAATACTTTTCTTTCAGAACACCATTTCTGGTTGATCCTCTTCTTTACAACCATTATTTATTTAAATTTGTTTTCTTCCTGCATCATCCCTAAGAATTTATGTTTTTTTTTATATTTTAGATGTAGAAGTATCAAATGCATAGGCATAAGTCGTAATGTAGTTTAACATTTCCTTTTTACTAAAAAAAAAAAATGAAAATTTTATACCCAAATTAAATTTGTACCTTAAAATATAAATTTTTAAAACTCTATTGAATACGTTCATGTTTTTAGAATAAGTAGGTTTCTATCCACATTAAATTATCATAATCGATCTACTTACGTGATAAAATAATTTTCTTGTTAGGTTTAAAAAAAAGTTGATTTATTTTGAGCCAAACAGCTTCAACTATAATTTTTCCCCCGTAACTATAATTTAATCTGATATCTGAATCTCCCAGAACACCTCAAACATTTCCAGAACCGATAACCATTAGAGAGATTGAACTCCCTTTCGGAATTAAATGCATCTACTCCTAAGTAAAAGTATATTTAGACTGATATAAATTAAGAGTGGGACGCTTCGCTAGTTTCATAGATAAACGCTTTATTTTTAGGCTTAGATGAGCCTGTAACCTTTTGGCTACAGAGATTCAAATCGATTTGCAGGAAAAAAAGGAAATGTCAGAGCAGGAAGCAAAAATAAATTCCGCGCCCCACTCCGCGTAATGAATTATAAAGGCAGTGGACAACTATAAACTCCGAAGTAATCAAGGGAGGTATTATAATTAGATTGTAATCGTTTAGAAAACCTAAAGGTCACAGGAGTGGTGAAGTTGAGGTAATCAAGCTAAAATTGACTTCACAGTGTGAAGACTCATTATTTATAGGCGAAAATTAGAAGAACTACGTGTGAAGCATATATGCATGTGGTTTTGGAATCCAGTCAAAAAGATAGATATGTTGATGGGGGAATGTTTGGGGATTTGCTGACGTCATGTGGTTATTAGTTGAGTGATAGTGTGTGGCAGAAATAACTTTTCCAAAATTTTCACAGCTGACTTAAAACTGCTGTAGCTGTTTTAGAATGCATATTAAATAGTCATTTTATACCTAAATAACACAAAGTGTGTATAATTTTTTTTATCAAACTCTGATTAATATATACTCAGATTGTAATAAAAACTTAATATTGTTATTATTATGCAGTTGATATTTTAAATTTATGCCGACGTACTGGCCTAGTGGTTAGAGCATCTGACTGCGAAGCCGTGCGTCTGGGGTTCGAATCCTCATTTGGCATGGATGTCTGTCCTTATGTGTGTGATGAATGAATGTGGCCCCCCTGTAAAAAGGGGATGTGCCTGTGTGAATGCGGGCTTCGGTCCACAGGTGCCCACTGGGTAAGACGAGCAACCAGGTTGACAACCAGGTTGATGCTTTTCCCACAGACGGCCAACCTGGTCGTCAACCAGAATGTAAACAATGAAGAAAAAATTAATCAGATTGTAACAAATTAATATATTTTGGTACTTTAAATGCAAAATTATATTTCATTTAATTATTCTCTCGTGCTAGAATTATATTATTTTAAATTTTAATGCTTAGTTTCTTTTATTTTCCTAATAACATGTTCCGATTAAGCTCCGCCCACCAAGTCGACGGTCAGATCATCAACCTGAAATTCAATCATCAACTTCCCCACAGACGGCCAACTTGGTTGCAAACTTCGCAAATTGACAACCCGGTTGACGACCAAGTTGCTCGTCTGTGGGCCCCTTAACGCAAAGTAAGTACTGTTTCGGCATGACATGGGTTAATGGACTTAAGTTACAGCTGTAACGGTTCAAAATTACCTGCCATTAAAAAAAAAATATTTTTAATTTATTTTAAGATAACATCAAGTTTATTTTAATCCATTACTTCTTAATTCTACCCAGCCAACAAAATCTAAAAAAAAAAAAACTTCAAAAAATGCCTTAAGTACAATTTTCTGAATGAAGTCTGAAGTTATTTTGTAGAAAAAGGACTTTGCCGTTTTTCAGCACGTCATTCTGCAACCATCCTTCAGTAATTTTACAGCCAATCTAAAAAATTTCAGCAATTATAAAAAACTGCAGAATTTTTAAAGCAAAGAAAAATACTTTTAATTCCCTTCTCTTGGGAACATTATAACTGCAGATTTTCTAAAGCTAAAGATACCTTTTTAACTAGTTTTACATGGTTATAAAGGTTTTGGCAATTATTCAATTATGTTAGTTTTAATTACCTCAATTATTTATGGATATTTTTCAACAAGAGCAGTCTATTTTACATCTCGTTGTTTTAGTTATGCTTGTTTTCCATGAGCCACGTTTCATGTTGAAATTATTATTAATAGCTATACGTTCACGTTTGTGGGCCGAAAAATAATTGAAGTTCTTTGACGTTTCCCATGAAGGATCTTTGCTAATGTATATCTTCAAAAACAAATCACAGGGTTTTGATGTTCGAATTTTAAGGGGGTGAAAATTCTCATTTAAATTTAAATTCCCCAGACCATCATGCTCACCAGTAAAATGATATAACTGAAAACATTATCGTTAGAATCTCTCTCTCAGTTGTTCAGTTATCAAAGTTTTAATTCTCGCTATCGGAAATTACAGATGGTCATTGTCAGGAAAAGGTAAGATTTTTACTTTAATAATACCCAGGATTTTTTTTTAAATTTTTTAATAATTATGGAAACTGAGGAAAAAGTTCGAAATTAGATTAAAATTTTCATTTACCATTTTTAAAATTCAGTCAGCGCGTTTATCATCCAAAACGAATCGGATCTTTTCTGATAATAGATTAGTGATCAGTAAAGAAAAATCAAATTTTAATCATAACTGGTGATCATAAATTTTAATGAGTAGGATGTGTGATGATTATTTTCTGAATAATCCTATATTTTGTACTAAAAAATCATTTATTCACGTGAAACCTGAAGTTTCATGTTGAAATGTTTTGCTGGGTAAGTTTTTCCTTACAGTTTATAATTTCATATTTATTATGTTAGTTTCAATTAGTTTACCCAAATGCACGGTTTTTTTTTTTCAATAATAAATGTAAAACAAGAAAAGACATTATGATGTCCCATCAATAAAACTTGTTACATAATTGTTGTTGTTGATACATCGTTATGGGATCGTTTATGTGTCTTTTAGACCTTCAGACAGAAAAGTTATTTCATCGTAATAATCACTTGGAGGAGAAATAACTACTCCCGGTAATGGGGAGCACTAAACTGATTTTTTTGCCTTATTGAAAGGGTTAAAACCGACCTTAATCAACACCTTCTAATACATACGTATATAGAGGGTCTTGCCAGAACTGAATCATATGAGTTGGTTAAATGAAATTCCGGTTACAATGGAGAATGAAATGAAACAATAAATTATTAAGAAATGAGTACTTTTTATCTTAATTTATCAAAGACTCACTTATAAGTTTGACAGTCCATTAGATTGTTAAAGCTAACAAACGTTATTAACTAAATACACATATTTATTCCATAAAGACAACATTCGTGATAAATTAATAACTTTGACAAATAGTTTTTCGACGTGCTCCATTAATTCTGAGAATCCTTAAGAGAACTAAATCGTTTCTCTTTAGACAGAGAAAAGATATCGCGTGACTTGCAAGTTATAAGATACTCGTGATCTTTCTTAGAAGTAGTATCAGTAGACTTTTCTAATTTTTTGACAGTAATTTCAAATGAAAGCATTTAAATTCAAATTTCATTACCAAGTATTTCTATTTGAACATTTTAAACTTTATTATTCGTATATTTTTTATTTAATTTAAAATATTACTTTTTTCAAATTTAAAGAATGTATTTTTGTATATTTTTCTCTAAGGATATATTTTTTTTATTTATTTAAAATTTATTTCACAACTCCTTATGCTCCACATCACATGAGGCTTATAGATGTGAGTGGGCAAAAAAGTTAAAGGATATAGTATTAAAATTCTCTTTTACATATGTTTTTACCTGAATGGCAAAATTTAGTCTCATAAAAGTAACATTACCTTTACAAATATTTTTGTAGCAAACTTTATATAAACTTCTAAAGAGTTGTTATCTAGAACTTTTTTTCTTTAAATCATTCGAAAACAATAATTTAGTTTTAAAATACCTAACATTCACATTTTATAGATCATGAATGATTATTTTTTTCTCTTAAACCAATGCACCTTAATAAAATATTTGAATTTTTATTTCAGTAGATGTTTTTTTATTTCTATTGTATGATTCATTAATATTTAAAATACTTGTTACTAATATACAAATTTCAATGCTACCTGAATTCTTTTTTGAATGACCAATGAGGTTATTTGATATTTTCCTTGTTTCTTAGTTTAATTATTTTCAACAAGCAGCCATTCAGATGAATATTAGTACTATATTATCATGAGTGTCAAAATTTAAGAACACAAAACCAACATGAAACTTTTAATTAGCGAATTCCGATATTTAAAACAATGATTGGGATAAATGTCCTTTCGTTTGAAAAAAAAAGTATAATCTAGACTTTTCCACCTATAAAAATACCCCTGATATCTTGGGATAATACCACAAGTGAAGGTAAATGAAAAGGCCGTGCTAGTTTTAATATCTTAACCTTTTTCAAATCCAGAAATGTCAAAATACAAAAATAGATATCAAATAGACTCAAAATTCCTAACCAAGAGGATCTAAATTGGAAGAAAAAATAACCCCATGGAGCCACAAAGGGTGGAGCTGAGAACAATCAGAACACCATTACGTTCTATTTCCGTTCTCTTCCCAGTCTTCCTGGCTAGTTTTCAAGTCCAGGGTCAGATCCCCCCCCCAGTCCAGTCCAACCAATCAATACCATGGCGTGGAACGAAATAATTCACCCCTCGTTTCTCAGACCCCTCATCACGCACCTGCCCCCTCATCACAGTCGAACGCAAAAAAAAAAAAAAAAAAATGAATTTTTCGAACACGTATTGATTCCGCGGGATACATGACAGCCGTGCAATTTGTGTTGACCTTAACGACTTGGCAACGGCTCGTCCACCCGACGTTACCAGGGAACACACACGCCTTTGGAGGGAAGGAAAACAATAAAAACCCCGTTCATAATCGTTCTTTTATTCCCGGCACGACCGCCAGGGGAGTTCTTGAACCCCCGATGCTAATTTTTCGGGAAAAGCTCTCCCGGTTCAAGGTTAAAGACATTATCCGCTCTCGCTCGCTCTGAACAGGTTGTTCGGTGGTGGTGGTGGCATTTGATGTGGCGGCTCGCTCTCTCGCTGTTCCTTCGTTCGTTATATAAACATCGGACTCAGGAGCCGTCGGTCAGTGGAGGAACGGATCGACTTTACTCGGGCATGCGGAAGTGTAATGCTCCAGTGCAGGGACGTTAGCACTAACTTTTTGAAGGAATTTGATTAAATATTGATACGCAGTTTTTGGATGAATGTGCATGAGGCCGAACCAATGTGACGCATTGACTCTTTAGTGTTATTACTCATACTGCTCATTCTTATCAGTACTTTTCTCCAAACATGCCCTGCAGACGTATGTGGTTGGCTGTGGACATGACAGCTCTTCTATCGTATTGAACAACGAAACTACAACATCCAACCACTGTTCTTGGGCGATGACTGCTACTTTCATCACTGCATCCAACAACTTTCTCACTGTCAGGTATTTGGTGCTAATGACATTCGAATATAAGACATCTCAATTAATGGACTTGTGTTAATCCTGTATTTGAACATCAAATTTTCCTTACCACTACTTTAAGACAGATATGGTCCACTAGTAGACAGTTGGTGTTTTGCTGGAAAATGCGTGACAGCCATTTTACGAATGTGTATGTCAGTGTGTCATTGTTAAAATCCTTTTCTCCGCCCATAATTTTTTTATCACAAGTGTTCTCAAAATATTAGTGGTACCCTGTCGTGATTTTAAAAACAGGGGGCATAGACTTTCTTCTCATCAGAACTTACACACCAACCCAGCTGTTGACTGTCGACTTGACATCATCAATTCTTGTCAGTTTGTGTACTCTAGAAACACGATATATCTGCTCGTGCTTTTCAAAGAGTGGTGCCATTGACTTTCCCGGTATCAGAACTGACACATCATTACTATTTTAGAGAGTCTACTTGACATCATCAGTTCTTGTCAGCTTGTGTACTCTAGAAACTACAGATATATATTCGTGCTTTTCAGAAAGCGGTGCTATAGACTGACTTTCCACTACTCAGAACTGACACATCACCACTAGTCCAGACTGTCTACTTGACATCATCAGTTCTTGTCAACTCGTGTTCTCTAGAAACACGATATATCTTCGTACTTTTCAGAGAGCAGTGCTATAGACTATCCACTCATCAGAACTGACACTTATCCCTACTAGTCTCACTCGACATCATCGATTCCTGTCACGATGATGAGCATCGAAGTGACCAGTCCGGACACAACGGCCGACAGCGAGACCGAGAGCCTGGTGGTGCACGCGAACGGCGACTCCAACCTCGACGACCTCCTCAGCGAGTGCGAGACCGACGACGTCGAGATCGAATCGAACGAAGGCGAGGTCAAGCCCGAGTTCCTCAACAGCCACCTCGGGTCCGACCCTTCCTTCTTCAAGCGGGTCCCAAGGACCAAGACCCGACTCCTGTCCCGCTCCCACTCGGCCAGCGACCTCACGACCGGACAGCCTGACAGGTTGTCGGTCAAGAGCCTCAACCTGGACCCCCCTAGGCGGAACTCCAGCGGGGAGTACCCTGCATCCCTGGACGGCGGCGGTGACACCAACCCCCCATCGCCGAAAGACAATGTGCTTCTACAGGACATCGAGTTGCCCAAGTACAAGAACAATCACATCCAGAGGAACAGTCTGACGCCGTCGTCCAATCCGATCACGATGCAGTACTCGACGAGTTGGAGGGCGGTCCTCCCTCAGCAGGTGGACAGGGAGGACGAGTTCTCGCTGCTCTTGCAGACGACCGCGGAGAGGGTGCTCAATAGGCTCAAGTCCAGGGAGCAGGACTTGGGGTGCGCGTTGCCGACGGGGCAGAAGTACCAGAGGAAGATGTCGCACACGTTGCAGCCTCCAGTGCCCAGGAAACTGCCCCCGATTTTGAGGGATGGGAACAAGACCCCGAGGTCGGAGAGTGACTTGAGGAGCATTCACGGGGAGAGTGACTTGGGACCTCTTTCGGCCGCTTGAGTGAGTAAGGGTCGTATGCAACTTCATAAAAGCGTATCGACTAACCTCCAAAAACGTACATCAACCAAATACACTCGTGATATGAGACGAGTTCTCTAGAGTTTACGTTCTTTACAAAGTCAATCTGGGGTGTGGGGGTTATACTAGACTGCAACTTAAGTTGACCCTACTACGTCACTCACAAACAAAGTATTTCCCATCGTGGTGTCTGAATTTTGAGTGAAATGAAGGACATCAATTTAGAATTATGATTATTTTGTTAAATCCATGTATGTATTAGTGCTTTTCAATCACGATTTGCGTACCGAAACTCTTCCTAGCTACCCAACAGGCTATGTGTTTACCGATTTCTCCTTCCGCATTTGTGACGTACTGGGTTCAAGAAACGTTGCAATCTAGTATAGAGTTTATAATTATTTACCAATCAGTATTTGGTTTATAGAGGTATTTAATTATAAAATATCAACAAAATACCTTAAAAATGTAAAAGTTCGTATAAACTCAAGGTAATAACGTTGTAATGGGAAAACATAGACAATCGTTAGTAACTAAATTATGCATATGAAACTATTCATTGAATAAAGTTTGGAAACTTGACGAGAAGTAAACGGTTCAAAACTGACGTAAACCAACGAAACGTGCAATTTTTCCTTTTCCTCATGCTTTCAAGAAGTTGCATCCACCCTTTAGTTAGCTCCAGTGACTATTTACGTGACTGAAGGTGAGCAAGGCCCAGTCTCCGGACTTCCATAACGAACTAAAATTCTTTGATAAGTGAGTGAATATCCTCGCTAAGTGATTTTATAAGAGTTCAAAATATCCGTTCTGACTGGCAACAAGTGAATGTACTACTTTTTTATACGACACTGCGCTAGTTATTGTGTGAAGTCTGCTTTTTTTAAAAAGTCGAAAATTCAAACCTGTATTATGTCTTGCCGTGATGTTGATTCATGTGATGTGGTGTGACTCAGTGCGAAGCTATGGAGTATTAGAAACTGATCTACTCTTTCAAGTTTAGTGGTTTTCATAACTTTTTGAACAAGGAAATATGTAATGTAAATACATTTAATTGAGAGCTTATAGCTTTTGGAAGAGCCTTTTATTAAACTAGAGCATGTACTAGATCGCATCCATTATATTTTTTTTATGATAAATTTATCATTTTCCATCTTTAGATAATGTTTTTTTATTGGAATTATGGAATCAAAATATTCTTATCAGTACAAGGAACTTTGAAAATATTAAAGGACGGATAAACGAGAGTTTCATCTTCCAATTTATGATCCATTGTTTGTGTAAATCGTTTAGGTTCATTATTAATATCTGTACAAATGTATTTTATATGACTTCAACATTTTTATTTGATATCTAGAAGACATGAATAAATACAACGATAATAATTTTGCTTCATTCTGAATTTTTTATGTCGTTCAAAATTACTCAAATTTGTAGGTGTGTAATTTATTTCAGAGATGGGGGAAACTTCTTTAAATCAGTTATTTTGTATAAAAAATTCATAGTTATTTTCAAAACTCAAATGAAGATCAAGGAGGAAGAACAGTTTATATCCATTTTCCACTTAAATGGCGATTGGATCGCCATTTGTTTCATTTTTAGGATTATTAATCATTGAAAAATCCTGAACTGGGAAATCGGTTGTGTGCAGGGGGGGGGGGAAGTTCTCAAATTTTTAAATTCGCTTTTCTCAGAATCATATGTCATGAACATGTACCGTTCTTCCCCTTGCGTCCTCAAATGTCTATTTACAAAGCTCACTTTAATAATTTCACTAAACAGAAATTGACAATATAATGTGATTCAAGTTCCTTATTGTTTTATATTATCAATTGGTATAATTTTCAAATGTTTATTAATAATAATAAAAAAATAAGTGTCACGTATTGAAGTCACAAAAGGTTCAGAAAAAACTTGAGGATAAATTTTCTAATTATTTTTCTACTTGAAAACAAAAATTACTATTTTGTTGAAAAATTTGAGGAACCTTTAAATCTGAAGCTCAGTAATTTAAAAAATAATCTAGAACGCATAGCTTGAGAATTCCTCAAACTGAACATTACACCCCATAAAAGTTATTTTTCCTCTACTTCTAAAAAAAAATCAGAAAGTTAACAGCAAACACTAAACACCCTAGCTTTTAGCATTATGTTCTATTATTTAAAAAGTCAAAATAATGACTGAGACACCATTCAGTCTAATGTAGTTTTGAAAGTTCAAAGCACTGCTCGATCCCAACTTTCTATGTTGTTTTCATTTACAAGCTTGGCACCATTATGCTAATTTATGTACGTTCAAATGGACACTTGTTTGAAAATATTTGACTGAAAACTGGCGTGATCTGTATCATCAAGCTCGGTTTGAAAATTAAGAACTCTCCAATACGGTGTGTGACGTTGTCATAACAAAAGAAACAGAAATCATCAGAGTTTTAAGTACAAAATAAATATGCACAACACAAAGTTAATAAATAGAATTTAAATATAGGTACAATATACGATACAATCAGTGTTTTCTATCAGTCAGACAAGTAAAATAATGCTTTCCCTGATTAACACAAGTCTGACCTTTACGTTAGAACATTTATTACTTTTGAAATTACTATTAATGAATGCATTGCTTGCATAAAATGAGCTCTTCAAAGCTAAATTTTTAAAACTAATCTATTGATTCCGATGACTGGAACACTGAAAATCTTATGGGAAAGTAGATTTTGGTTCTTAATTCCCCAACAATTAAATATAGGTAGATTTTAGCAACAAAAAAATATACTGTATATATTTTTATGATTCCCCTTTTTTGTTCTTTAATTTATATTTTATCTTATAGTTTCCACAAGTGCATAGTTTTTTCCCCATAAGATTTTCAGTGTTCCAGTTATCGGAATCAACAGATTATTTTTAAAAATTTAGCTTTGAACAGTTCATTTTATGCAAGCAGTGCATCTATTAATAGTAATTTCAAAAGCAATAATATTCTAACGTAAAAGTAATACTTGTGTTAATCAGGGAAAGCACTTAAAACTGGTGATATTTTACATAATTTCTCTTATTACACTCCCTACATCTTATTCCCCAAAATTACCTTTATTTGAAACAACCTAACAAAAGGTTTTTAATGATAATTTATATCTACTTAAAACTATCTCTCATAAAAAAGCATATTTGAAAATTATTTTAATAAAGTAATTTCAGGTAGAGTAATAAAGGAAATCAAAACCAAACTGAACATATATTGTAATAGTCTAGAGTCAAAATGTCTAACTTAGATTCATAAATGAAAAAATGCAAATGTTATATTATTCACACGACATTTCCTTCATAAATGTTTTAAGACTTGACTATGGAATTTATACCCTAAAACATTGAAATAGACATTTTAAATAATTATATTTTTATTTAAATTGTCCTTTATTTAGTGATCCATAATTCTTCTCCAAACTCGTAATAGATACCCAACAATTTAAACAATAATATGAAACTACGGTTGAGTTTAAAGCAAAAACGTGGAATACATCAATTAACAATTACATTGGCTTGGTTAGAATAAAAGTGGCGTTAAGTCATGAAAAAAAAAATTTGAGAATTTGAACTCCTTTTTATTAGTCTATCTTTTAACACATTTACTTATTTAAAACATTTAGATCGGTTATAATTACAGTTCCACTTAATAGGAATCATAAAAATAAAAAAGTCTAAAGTATATCAGAGAAGCCCATAGGGGGATTAGAAAATTATTTGAACATAATTCTAGATAATTTTAAAAAAAATTCTTTAAATAATATCTTAAATTTTTTTATACGAATCTAATAATGCTTAATACAGTCACATGTCTAAATAGCTGAATGTCCAGTCTCTCAGAGTCAATTACAAGTCTAAATGACAGACCTCTTTTTAATTCCAAAAACGTCACCCATCCCAGATACAATATTTTCGAAAAAAAACTTTTTAGCATTGTTCATGTAAAAATGAGTTCACAAAAAATATTTTTTAAAAATTAAAATTTTTAAATAGAAATTGAAACTATTATTAGGTGTGTGAGGCCAAGAACGGAACCAGAATGCAGTATGTAAGAACGTGTGTCTTCGTGGGAAAAAAAAGAGTGACCTTAAAAAGTGTCGACTGTACTTTGTCCTCCGTACATATTTCCCAATTAATTTATTCGTGACATTTTTTAAGAAAAATGCTAAATTTTAACTTTTTTTTTCAAACCCTTATTATATTCTCGATTGTAGAAGACTCACGCAACAAAACCCAATCGTGGAAAACTATTAACTTGTTTTCCTAAATCATAGTGGAGTGTAAAAAAAAAGATTCAGTAGCTGAAAATTATAATTGTGTTTATCAGCATCAGAAAAATTCCATAAAATAAACACAAGTACAAACACCAAGTGAATGAGTAACTGGATGGAAATTTGCGTGACTTTTCTCAATCATCTCTTAGTAATTGGAAAACCCTAAAAAAGGATATGAAATTGTAAAATTGGTAGCGTATTATAGAGGTTTGTATAGCGCGGTGGCAAGCAAAAAAAAGGTGCTTTTCTTTATTCAATCAATCAGATTTAACTCAAATTTTTCCACTTTCATAGTAATAAAGGGTTCCACACTCGGTTTCTTAGGAACCACACAACAGAAAAATGGAAATGGTTTTTGGATATGGATGGTTCAGAATAGAAGTGAACCAAGTCCACTTTAGCTACTTTTGAACTACAGAGGTTTAAAGTTAAAGCTTCATAGCAAAATTAATGTTAACATTTTTTAAAATTAAAATTTTTAGCGGATATTATCGGAACTACACTGCAAAAAATAATCGTAAAAAAAAAACAGAAAAGCTCTGGCAGCAAAAGTTGCCAGAGCTTTCCTTTCCACGGAGTTTCTCTGTTGACTGAACTTTTTCTGTATGCTAACGATTGTTTCGCAACTTGAGGGAACTTATCCATTGGAAATATTCTATTTTTTTTTCACTACATATTGTCCCTCTACAGACTGGTGTCTCATTTTTTTTCCTAACTTAGGAAATTTTTGAGGGTTATATTCCTAAATATTTTCTCAGAAAAAGTCGTTCATACAGAACAAGCTCAGTCAACAGAGAAATTCCGTCGAAAGGAAAGCTCTGGCAACTTTTGCTGCCAGAGCTTTTCTGTTTTTTTACGATTATTTTTTGCAGTGTAGGACTTGGCTCATTATTGCACATAAATTTTACATAGTTGGTTAATGTTATAGCGTTACTAACTCAAAAATGACAAAAAGGGGACTTGGTCCACTTTAATTCTGAGCCCTCCATATGTCGATTCGATTTCCGATTTATTATTATGTTCCCTCTTATGAAATGGCACAAAAGAGTTGATATGAAGGTTGAGGTTATGTCATTCCCGAATAATAACTTTCAGAAAATAATAGAGGTGGTTTTTTCTCTCTTTACGGTTGTTCTATACGGGGTTGTAAAAAATAAATAACTCTCAAAAAATCTAGGTAAGTAGCAGTATTTGCAAAGAGGAAAAGGTATTTATAGGTCAGTAATTTTAAGGGATATGAAAAGGGCATAAAAAGTGTACCAATTTCGATGACTTAAAAACACTCTTTCAAATTAAATTATTGTAATAAAATTTGAGAACAAATTATTTTAAAATATCTCTACGGAGCAAATGATATTAAGCAAATAAGAATATATATATATATATATATATATATTAGGGTGGTCCTTATTTGTATGGTAAATTTTTTTTTTAGGAATTCCGTTGGTGACGCCCCCTAGTTTTGTTTATAGAAAATAATAATGTATGCAAAATTTAAGCTCATTGGGATAATAATAACACGTGCCGCAAAAGCCTTGAAGTTTTAAAAAAATACTGATTTTTTTACAAAACATTAAAAAAAACAAAGATTAAAACCTCCCATCTTCTTCTTGATTTTTTTATGAAAATCTAATATAGTTTTTGTTATAATGTCTCAGATTCCATTCTTCTATCACCTCTCTCGGTAGTAAAAATGTTTTAATAAGTAAAAAAAAATACTCTTGTAATAAAAATAAGTAAAGTAAAAATAACTCTTGTAAAGTTGTTTTTCCTGCATTTTAAAACAGCCTAATAACTCTAGAACTATACAACTTAAAAACCTGAAATTAGCACCATTTTGTTTGTAATTTTTTTATCTTTGATTTGATGTGCAACATAACTGCCCTTCTTAAATATATTTTTTTCAAAATTAAAAAAATGGGAAAAAAATTAAGTAAAAAAATTTTTGAAAAAAAAATTTTATTAAGTAAATTTAAAGTTTTCCAACTCCCAAAATAAACATTTCTGCCAAATTTCAAGTTGAAAATAAAATTTGATCATGTAGAAAAAAATAAAAATTTTCGAAATTTTGGCAAGTTCCTTAACATTCCATATAATTCAACAAAAAAAGCGATTCACTCATTGGGAATTCAAAAACTGCCTTGAGGGTGTTCATACTATTTGTACCATGCAAAAAAATTCACTTAAATTTCAGAAAATACAACTCTTAGCCTATTCGGTACAAAATCTTACTAGAGAATTCATTTGTTACGTAAGTATAAGTTTGAATATTATGTCAACCTATTATTATTTAGAATTATGATTTGATTTTATTCTTTTATCCTCAAACACTTTTATTTCCTTTGATTTGGCATGTTGGAAGTGAAAATTACGTAAAAACTTAATTCTAAGGAAAATTCAAGTGAAATATAGGCACATTGAATTAAGTTGGAAACTAACTCTGTAAAATTTTGTACCGAATCGGCTAATAGTTGTACTTTCTAAAATTTAAGTGAATTTTTTCGCATGTTACAAATTGTATGAACATCCTCAAGGGATTTGTTGCATTCCCCATCAGTGAATCGCTTTTTTTGTTAAATTATATGGAATGTTAAGGAACTTGCCAAAATTTCGAAAACTTTTATTTTTTTCTACATGATCAAATTTTAATTTCAACTTGAAATTTGGCAGAAAGGTTTATTTTGGGAGTTGGAAAACTTTAAATTTACTTAATAAAATTTTTTTGAAAAAAATCTTTTTATTTAATTTTCCCCCCATTTTTTTAATTTTGAAAAAAATATTTTTAATAAAGGCAGTTATGTTGCACATCAAATCAAAGATAATAAAATTACAAACAAAATGGCCCTAATTTCAGGTTTTTAAGTTATATAGTTCTAGAGTTATTAGGCTGTTTTAAAATGCAGGAAAAACAACTTTATAAGAGTTATTTTTACTTTAAAAAAATTTTACTACCGAAAGAAGGGTGATAGAAGAATGGAATTTAGAACATTATAACAAAAACTATATTAGATTCCCATAAAAAAATCAAGAAGAAGATGGGAGGTTTTAATCTTTGGTTATTTTGATATTTTGTAAAAAAATCAGTACTTTTTTAAAACTTTAAGGCTTTTGCGGAACGGGTTAAAATTTTTTGAATGCGCTAAAATTTTGCAAAAATCATTTATTTGTATGATGGAACAATTTGGGGGGGGGGCGTCGCATAAAGATTTCCAAACTTTAAAAATAAGGACCACCCTAATATATATATATATATATATATATATATATATATATATATTACGAATAACTTTAAATAGTAGGTATAATTCTTGTTAACACTTGTAAATCTGCTCAACTAGAAGGCACTGAATCATCCCTACTAGTGGATGACTAAAAGACAAAAACTATCAGCGTCTCAACAGCAATTATGAGGATGTAAAGATTAGTGAAACATAGAGGAAATCCTTTAATTCCCTCTGAAACAATGTCCTTTCAGGTAAGTCACACGCAGTGTAACAGCAGTCATATAGCAATTGGATGCGTCTATTGTGTACGCTTTGATCGAATGACGTTGAAGCGAGAAAGTTGACAGATTTTGAAAAATAAAGGATTCATCGTTTTTAGCGGGAGATCCCGGTTATATTTTTAAAAATACAAGGGGTAGAAAAGTCTGTCAATCGCTATCAGATTTAACATATGATATTAATTTTATGGTCATCTCCAGAATATAAATCGGCCAAACATCTCTCCTTATATCTCAAGTGTTTTTGCCATTTTGTCCCCCCACCAGTAGGTATGTATTATCATGTGTCTATTGTATGGGAGAAAAATACAACTCTCTCTTTACCAGATTTTCCGTAGAAGTCTCCAAGTTTGTTTTTTTTTACATTAATGCCACACTCTTCTAAACGATAAAGATCCTACCTCTGTGTTGATGTTGACCCCGATCATTTTCGGTCCAACAGACGGACTGCAAATAATGTTTTAATTCATTCTTTTGACCTTCGTTGCCCTTTTTTATCGGAATTTTCAAACGAGAAAGATAGAGAGGGAAAAAGTAGAAAATTTGACAAAAGTTATTTGAAAAGAATGAGAGCAAGGTTGTTGTAAGGTATGTTGTAAGGTATTGGATAAAAATTGACAATAGAGAAAAGGGGGAGTATAAGAAAATAAAAACGAGGAAAAGAGAAAATTATATATTCAGACTCTACTTGTCAGATAAATTTCTGCATGTAAAAGAACTTATGCTTGATAAAATTAAAGAGGACTGCATGAAAATTTGGTTTTGTAATCCTCGCTGATTTCAGACGATGAAACTATACACAATATATTTCCCATCCCCTTTTTTTATATCGCCATTAAAAACATGAACAGTGATACATCTTTAAAATTTTTCAACCAAGTTCACCGAAAAAAACTAGACTGCCAAACAAATAACGATAGCGGCTGGAGAGGAGAAGAAGACCGGATGTCCGACTGGTGGAGTTTTATCTCTCAAAAAAAGGATGTCTAGAGAACGCTCAATTTTGAGGAAATGGAAATCACCTCTACGACCCGCGATACTCCGCATAACGGGATTTTCAGCATTCAGCTATCGCGGACTTCGCATGCTTCCGGCCAGGGCACAGAGAAAAGAGATACCTTCCCGAATTTCTAGAAAATTAGCGCCTTCTTGAATTTTGATAAATCTTTAGGCCCAAAGGTGTTTGTTTTTTGTGATATGAAAAGAGCTGTTGCCTTGAGCTGTTCATTGCTCTCATCAGAAGGTAGGTGCTAGCGAATGCAGCTAGTATGTCGCGGAGCAGGATTGGTGCGATGCGTCTGTGGACGGTGGCGATATGGACTCTGATGTGTTTTCAGTAAGTTTATTTTATTTTTTCTTATTAACTCCTCAATTATATTTTTGATGTCAACTTTAAATAAACGTTAATTTCATTTTTTATTTTTTCTTCAAACATTTTATTTTTACTAAAGAAATAAGATTACAAAATGGAAAAAAAAGAAATTATTATCTGCCAAGGGGAAAGACCCGTTTAGGTGAAATAAAGATTAACAATCAAATTGTGAAAAATTATTAAATCATTGGAATATTTTTTAATTAACATGAAACACATAACGCATAAAAATAAAAATATATATGAAAAAATAGTACAATAAATGTAGTATGAATTAAACTTAAGAAAAAATGGCACAGCTAGGTAGCTTGAAAAAAATCTGCTTCTAATAAATATAGAGAAAAAAGTATCTACTATATTTTTTATGTTAATGATGAATTGAAATGAAGAACGTATATGTAAAATTAAAATAGTCTGAATTTCTCAAAATAATGAATAATGAACCTGATCTCTACTCAATATTCTAATAATAAGGAGTTAACCTTTATTACATACTTTCAAGGTTAAAAAATTAAGAAAATATCTTCAGTAGGATTATTTTTAGAAATATAATTTGCATTGAATAAAACATCATGCATAATTAACTTAGAAAAAAAACTACATCTACGTCACAAATAAAGTTACATAAAAGGTAAACATAAGATAACCTTGCATTAGGGTAGCAGCTTTACATGTGACCAAAGATAATGTCAATATATTTTTTCATCATTAAATTTTTTTTCAAACCTATTTTTAAACTATTTTCCTATTTTCTTTAGGAATTCATATGGAGATGACCATGACGGTAAGTGGTGTATTTATTTTCTTTAATTTTTTAAGCACAAGAAATGTAACAAAATAATTATAAAAATGTAAGTATGTTATTTCCAGAGATATGTTTATTACAACAAACTTAGTTTAAGATATTTTTTACTCTATTTTTAAATGTAATTCGCAAATGTAATTTTTTACAGATCTCGCGTTGATGTCTCGATCTGATTTTGACGATCGTAAGTATAAAGTGACCACCGTATTTCTTTAATATTTAAAGTAATATAAAAAATCACTTAATGGACAACCGATTATTCTCGGTTCAAATCTTTGATTCAAACCGGCTTAAAATGAAAAGTTGTAGTGTGGTTTTAAGTATATTTATTTTTTCCTCTAAGAATTCATACTACATAAATAAATTCAAAGAAAAATCCCTCCGAGATTTGTAACAATGACCTTTTTTTTAATATACCTACCTATTTCAGACAAAATAGGGTGAACCGCCCAGTGAATGAACACTTAGCATTTGGGTTTGCGATTTTCCCACTTTAAAAATTTTTTTCAGGGCTTTTTCTCGGTCAATTTCTAAAAATAAGGTATGTTTCAATACTGGCTTTTTCTTGGCAATATGATCGAAGTATTTCCAGATCTCAGAAATCAATAGTTTTGAAGGAATCCTGATTTGAGTGAAAAAAGTGCGATAGACCCAGTGAATGAACAAAGTTTGCCCTAAGTATGAACAGTGTCTTCCAGTGAATGAACACTGAAAAATACCATGATTTTTTTCAACTGATCAGCCTGCGTTACATAAAATAGAAAATGTTTTACTAAGAACTCTGAAATTTCTTCAATACACACACACACGCACGCACACATACAAAAAAGGTACTTAGGATTAGGTGGGTGCAAATCTTGCCAGACATCGATTGCGACGTTATACTAATTGCATATGCCATCTTAACACAATTAATAATCAATACCTTCTAGCACGGACGTAGCTATAGCTTCTACAAGGGGGGGGGTTCAAGAAACTTCTTTCAGGGGTCGCAATGGGCAATGAAAGTGTATCTAAAACAGGGTTTTCCAACTGGCGGGACTCATGCGGCCCGCGAAGCTCCCTGAAAACCCTAAAAAGTAGCTATATAGAAGACTTTTTATCATACTAAAATTTAAACATTTTTGGAGGAGGACCCCCGAACCCTATTTACCCACTTTTTCATTAAGGAGTAACTTTGGTTGGTCGTTTTCTATGGGGAAAAATTTAAAGTTTGAGGTTTCGAAACAGGGGTTGTATACCTTGAAATTCCCTACGAGCATAGCAAGGGGTTATAAAAGCTTAGGTTAACCTTTATCACGAGGGGGGACAAAATGGAGTATCATAGGCGTGAGTTCAACTTTTTTGATTGGGGGGGGGGGGAAATATAAGACCTCAGGACCAAAGGAGCCGTTACTAAACTGTTTTGAAGGGATTCTGGAACCCAAAATGTTTCTAATAGTTTTCCCTTTCCGAGTAAAATGTAGGGCAAATGTGAATTTTTGTGAACTTAATCACAAATTTTTGTGGTTAATACAAGCCCTCAAGCAAAAGAGGGGTGTCTGGGTCCTGTCCCAGAAAATTTTATCCAAAAAGTTGTATTTTCACTCATTTTTTGGTTATTTGGGACAGGGACCTTTTTGTTTGGCTGACATAAGGTTTAAGCTATTGGGGGGGGGGGTCTGGACCCTCTAACTCCCCCTTATATACGTCCATGCCTGTCGTTTGGGACCATGGGTTCCTATGCAATTCTGAACCCTTATGATGTCTACCTCCCCTAGAAGTTTTCCCATTCATAATGATACACCCTGTATAAACCTAGACTTTTAAATCAAAACCTTATTCTATGGAAAGACAATACTGATCTTTATTATAACCTAGTCCTAGTTTAAGCTGTCAAATAAGCCTATAGGTCTTTTGGTTCACGAGATAAGCAGTTTCCCAGAGTATGAAGGTTGTTCATTTACTGGTATATCTTAGTTTAATTACTCTTTCCAGTATGTGAACACTTGTACTTTCTAATCAACATACCCCGTTCATTTACTGGAAGGACACAATTTTGATCATCGCGCATTTTTACATAGTTTAGCTTACATCATTATGAATCAAATAAAACTATAATCATGAGGTTTTACGAAATATGCATTTTCCCCAGTAAATGAACACCTGTTCATTCACTGGGAAATCTCAGTTTGCACTTCCAGTAAGTGAACACCCCCTTATCTATCGCAATTTCAAAAGTACAGCTTTCTGAATTATGCCATATCAAAGATTAAGTCTTTAACATTTGATAAATAAGAACAAAAATCATAATAAGCGCAATTATAAGTTAGAAAAATATGAATGAATCAAGTCAAATCTTAACTTACCGGAGACTTTTTCATGGGCCTGAAGCTCGAGTATCAGTAAAAAAATTTACACAGACTGAAATCGGAATATACGGTTAAATCAACGATTGCCTGGCCTCTAGGAGGTCTCATTGCAACTACTGAATTTTAGTAATAGTCTTTACTGAGTTCAAATAGCTTAATAATTGAGATTATACGACCATGTGTTCATTCACTGGGAGTGTTCATTCACTGGGCAACCCACCCTATATGTATTTAGTAATTTTACTAGCAAAGGTTTAAGTGAAAAATAGTTAAAGGAATAAAAAATAAGTCATTTTAATTGGTTTGATTTTACTAAATAAATAATTGTTTTGTATTATGCCCCGTTAATAAAAATCATAGGGATTTATTCATCTGTTGGAACGAAAGTATTAGACACGTCTTTCTAAACTATCTCTTAGTTGTATATTTAAGACCTTCGATCTATGTATTTTAAATAGAAATATTAGTTTCAATTTAGGGGAGTTTTTTTAATCATAAAAGTTTCATACGAACAAATTTTAGCTAGTTTTGCAAAAGAGGTCTAAAAACGTCCTAAACCTTAACGTGACCCACCTTTTCTTTCTGAAATTGGTTACTTTTAAATTTCATACGTTTTCTATAGCATACAATTATTTTGTTTTTAAAAAACCCAATGCATTCAAATGAATAAATAAATATACTTTTTTATATGATGGTAACTAATTGTTTGATCGACATCTCTTTCTCTCCAGTCCACTTGTGTGAAGAGCCCCCTCCACCCATGAATGGAGAAATGGTGTGTTCCAAACATAAGAAGAAAGCAGATAAGTATGTTTCAGTTCTTATTTACTGAAACACTTTAATTTCCTCTGTATTTAATTTGAGCCCACTTTTTTAATTTCTTCAAGTTTTTCTTATTTTTTAAACTAGTATGATAAATTAACCTGAAAGACTAGAGTCTTTGTATTTAACTGGATCATAACGATGGAATTAGCAATTTAATTTTTTTTTTTTGGGGGGGGGGGTTAGTTGATTATTCTAGTTTAAAGTATTTTTTTGTTCTTTCTATTTGCACGAGTTTTCTTTCAAAAATTTTTTATTTTTATTTGCAATATTCTTTAATTCTTGACATTTTTCACTCAGCACATACACTTTTGATATGTCCCTTTGTTTTTTATTTCATAAAGAATTCTCTTACTTAAAACCTATTTTATCCTTACATAGAAATAAGCTAGATGAAGAATGATTTTAAGGATATATAAAATTATATTCCTTTTCAGATACGTTTGCAAAGTGCAATGTGAACCTGGATTTCAGTTCCCAAACGGAAGAAAGAAAGCTCGACATCTATGTGACATCAATACTGGGAAATGGAATCCAGATTTCTCCTTCCCCGATTGTTTTCGTAAGCAAATAAGTTGTTTCAAAACAAATATAAACTTTTCTGATAACGTTACAGTTTCTCCCCCTTACTTTTGACAACTAAACCAAAATTTAGAAATTTAAAGCAAATTTTTGATGCTAGGTTTAAGATATTTCTAAATTCAATTTACTAATACAAATATTGACGACCAACTGCAGGCCTAAAGCCTAACCCAAGGTTGGTCCATTTAACTCAAACTACCGCATTCCCAGTATTCGTCAACTTTTTCCTTAGACTCCTTTACTCCAGTGGAACTAACTATGGATTCTGGCAACTCATTCCATCTATTTACAATCCTGATAAAAAAACACAATGTTTTCTGCTTTCCCGGTTAAAATGTGCCTTATTCGATTTGAATCTGTGACCCCTCGTTCTATCATCTATACTGAAGTCCAAATCCTCTGTGTCCCCTTGCTTTAACATTTTAAAAAGTTGAATCAAATCTCCCCTAGCCCTTCTTTTCTCTAAAGTTTACATATTTAACTTGTTTAAGCGCTCATCATAATTTAAACTGGAAATATCCCTGATGAATTTAGTAGCCCTATGCCCTTATCTTTAAAATTTATCTTGCAATAGTTTCTTACTTCTATTACGGATATAATTTCTTCAAAGCCCTTAAATATTGCCCTCTTTTAATTTTTTGTCTAACATCCGTTTTGTCTGGAGCATTATGTTTGTAATATAGGGACTTTGCGCCATAAAATCTACAACAACCAACCAATCAACCAAACTACTTAACATTCTATTTTCAGCCGTCTGCGAACCACCTTGTCTAAATAACGGTGAGTGCTCCGAAGAAAATCGCTGCATTTGCCCACCAGACTTCAGGGGAGACAGATGCCAATACAGTAATATAAATTTCATTAATAAAATGTAACAAGTAAATTTTATATGTTACATAAAAATCAACAGATGTGTATAACCTTTTTTCTCCAAGGTCTTTCGTTGTGTGATCCGGTTAAGGGACTCCATGTAACTGCGGACTGGATTTGTAACCACACCCGGTTAGATTCAGTGTGCTTACTGAATTGCCCACAAGGAACCAAATACGAGTCGCAACCTGCTGAGTTGTATCATTGCAGCCTTGATGGTAGATGGGAACCTGATGTTGCACCCAAATGCGTTCCAAGTATGTTATTTTACATACTCTGATATAACTTATACTATTATACTATCATCATACTTATAATTTTTAAATAGCATTTGAAATATTTTTTCTAAGCAATTTTTGAACTGATTTTATCTGTTTGTTACAGTTAATATCATAGAGCCTCCTGCTGCACAAAACATTTATGCTGTGTCTGAAGGTTAGTATATTTGGTAATTTACTCGGTTCACTAAAGTACAGAACTATAAGCTATGCCTTTCTAAACAAAATTTACGTTAACATTGTAAGTTTTGACTATCATAAGTAAAAAAAGGAATTCTTTTAAGGAGGAAAAGAAGGAAAGAGGAAACGGTTAACAGTTAATAAGCTATTAACTTCCTAGCATCTTCTTCTTTAGTAGCGTGACAACCTGTTGAAGGTCTTAGCTGCCTCGACAGCACGCTTCTTCCAACTCAATCGATCCAAAGCAACTATTTTCCTTTCTAGTTTCTAGCATGCAATATTATCCATTTAATTAAACGTATTGTATTATACATGTAATTCTTTATTTGCATTCCTGAAAATGCTTTGAGAAAAGGAATTTTCTATTCAGTGGTGCCGGTGTACTGTCCTTGTGGTTGCACCAACAGTCTACAAAAGACAAGGTCGGGAGATTCATTACCCTTTTAGCGACTGTTTAGACTCCATTAAAATACTATTAGCAATTAATTAAATGATTAATAAATAATAAAATATATTTTTTTTTATTACAAGCTTATTAAATTTGTAGCTATTGAGATTAAAGCGACTGTTGCGAGATTGAGAAATTGAACAAGTGGTTATTTTAAAAGGAAGATGTGATATGACATAGAAAATAGTTGATATTTTCCTTTTAAAGGTTTAAAAGGAACTTTCTAAAATCAGAGAGTGAAGTTGAAACATTATTTTTTTAATTATAATCCCAAAATATTTTCTAGAAGAGTATCCCCAAGCAAAAAAAAACTGGGCATTTCCTCACAAAATTGAAAAAGCCTAAGCAAAAATCCTTTACCACTGTCCAATAGTTTTACAATATTAGTTGCATTTTGTAGGTAGTAATTAATAATAATTTAAATTTTTTTATCAAGCTGGTATAGTTTACTTTATACACCGATTGCATTTGTTTTGAAACGAACGACTTATAATAGCTATTTCCTGTTGTTATAAAATTTTTAAAATATTATAATACAATATTATTAGGGGTTCCCTAAAACTTGAACAGCGTAAAAAGGGTTCCGTGAGGTTGGAAAGGTTGGGAAACTCTGCTCTAAAACATTCATCATCCTTTAATTTTTTTATCAAGCTGGTATATTGTATTTCATACGCCGATTGCATTTGTTTTGAAACGAACGACTTACTTGTATAATAGCTATTTCCTGTTGCTACAAAAATTTTAAAATATGATAATACAATATTGTTAGGGGTTCCCTAAAACTTGAACAGTGTAAAAAGGTTGAAAAGGTTGCTCTAAAACATTCCTCATCTTATAGGAGACGGCGTGAACCTCCACCGCCCCAGCAGCGGCGTCTGCGCCTCTTGGAGCGGCACCCACTTCCGCACCTTCGACGGCGGAGTGTTCAGCTTTCGAGGGGGGTGCTCCTACCTGCTGGCCAAGGACTGCGAGCGGAACACTTTTGCTATCCACGTGCAGCAGAACGGAATCCCTTGCTCCTCGGTGGCCGCTTGCGAGACCGCCATCAAGATCTACGTGGGAGAAGAGGAGTTATTGCTGACCAACGGGGAGGATGGACCTGTTGTGAGGAGTGAGGGGAAGACGTTCAATGTTCCCGTGTCCGTCAACGGATTGCTGTTTCAGATGCTGTCTGATTATGTGACGGTCGGCAGCTCTTTGGGATTTAAGTAAGATTTGTTGGAATACTTTTTTAACCCTTTCAGTCCTAGGCCGTCCTTAGATTGCAATTGAAACCTATAGTCCAGTAACTTGGTAGTTTTTTCAAGAAAAAAGTACAGTAGGTTTTTTTTTTCTCAACGGTTTTATATGTTTACGAGAGTGCTGAATCCGAATCTGAACTTTGCATACAAAATTTCGAAGTGCATTTTGGTAAAATTCGGAAAACCCCATTTTCTGATTTTCTGCTTGTAGAACAAAAAGTATCGGTTTCTGATGAAAATGTTTAGTACAAAAAATAAAGAACATAAAACAAGCTACAAAATTGTCAACTACAACTTTTTTGTCAGACTAATAGTTTGGCAGCTAGAGCGTGCTGAAAATAGGGCATAATTCGCCCTACTGGGGGGGGGGGGGTATTGCGAGGGAAGCAGACGTAGAAGCGGTTATTAGATTTTATTCTAAGGTGCAATAAGTCGAGGATTTTATATTCTTGTGATGGATTCATTGTTTTTTACTAAAGTAATAAATGAATATGTTATCAGTAATTTCTTTTATTGGAAGTTCTCTATGAGCAGGAGCGGGGTTTTTCATATAAGGTAAGAATAAGTAATTTTAATCGAAAATTGAGGTGTAGTTTTGGGTGGATTTGCTTGTTTTTTAAGAAGAAACTTGAATTTTGTATTTTGTTCGATACAATTTTTGGGAAGAAGATACGTACGCTTTTAAAGTGTTCTGCTACAGAAGCGTAAGCGATACATTTCTTTGAAAGATTTTCTCCACAGAAAGTTTAACAGACTTTAAGCTAATCTAATTTATAACGTGAATTCTGTTTAAGGGGGGGGGGAATTTCTTAATTGATAAAATACTAGAAGTAAAATAATTGACATTACGTTCTAATCTCTCATTAGGCCTTTCCGTTACTTACGAGGTGTTTTCTCATCCTGTTTAAGAGTTAGAATTCTAGTATGATTAGTTTTTCAAAGAGTTCAAGTTTAGGCGGTATTTTAAGATTAATTTTCAATTAAATGTCCCAGAATAAAAAAAAAGAAAAACTTTTTTTTTCTCAGTGATACTAATATATTTTAATCAGATATCAGGATATCACATAAAAGTTTAAACTGCATAGTTATTAGTTAATAAATTATATTAATGTTACGGGCAAAGTGATAAATTTCATTCATAAATGCCATTGAATTTATCACATTGCCCACCTCACATCGGGCATCTTTGCTGCGTTAATTAGTGAAAATATAGCACTAATAGATTTTTATAACGATAACATTTATTTTAATAATTTTCATCTTTTAGTTTTTAATGTAAAACTATTTTTTTTTATTAAGCAGCCATAATAAATCATTTCTTTATTTATAGATTGAAGTGGAATAGGAAAAATACCATATTAATCAGAGCTTCAGATCAAATGAAGAATAAGACCTGTGGACTGTGCGGCAAATTTGACGGATCTACTCTCAACGACTTCGAAACATCCGAGGGAAGTCTCACCGATAATGTTGAGGTTTTTGTCAACAGTTGGGCCATGGATAATTTAGGAGGTAAATTAATAAAAAAAATCCCAGAGAATTAAATCACTGAGAATAAAAGTGGTCTAACATGAAACTTTCAATTCCAATATTTTCTGAAGGTTCCCGAGAGAGGTTGTTCTTACAAGGAAACGTTCCCAGGTTATCTCACAGAATTGGACGAAAATTTTACAGGCATCAGAAAATGACTCAAAACGCTTACTTTGAAAAAATTAACTGTGGAATTTAAGGTAGGAGTGAAGGAGTAAATTAATTTTGAAAATTCAGTTTTGAGTCATCTAAAATCTCTCGTGAAAATTTTCTCCTATTTCTGTGAGTTTAGCCTGGAAAGTTTTCTTTGTTAGTTCAAAGGAAGAAAATTTATTTAGTTATGTTTCTGAGAGATACAGAAAGAGGGATAAACCTTTAGTTTTAATAATCAGCTCAAACGCAAAAAAAAAAAAATTCACTAATTTTTTCTCTAAAATGTGTGAGGCTTAAATCTTATTTATTATAGAAACTATTTAATTTTTTTAAATTATACTTAAAAGTGAATACAAACAAGAATTTATGTTATAAATTTAAATACATATAGTAATTTGATTACATCTTTAATTAAAATCCCCTGCTGTTATCTATTAACGGCGGTCCGATGCTCTTTTAAAGTCTTTTAAAGCTTAGAAATGAAGGAACTTTGAACGGAAAAGTGGAAGTTGCTGTTATTATGACCTAGCAAATTTCGTAATGTGAACGTGAACTTTGAATGTGTACTTTGAAAAGTGAGGAAACATTAAATAGGGAAGGAAATACACCTGCTTCCTTTTCTATCTCTTAGGGAATTGTTATGGATGTATAGAGGAAATGTATAGTACAAGATATCTGACAAATATATTTTAAATTATAATGAAAAATTATAAATTATTTATCAAAGTCCGTTTTTGTCTATCCAGGACGCTAATAACAAAACAAATATCTGAATAAAAACTATTTTGAAGCTATGATTAACAGATATATTTGAAAGTAGTACTTAATGTGTTTCTTATTCATTTTTACTTTTAATTTTCAAAGTACTAGTATTGTGTATTGATTTAAATGAATTCTTATTAACATTAAATGCATACTCTTCCCTAACTTTCAGAACGTTGTGACAGCAATGCTGTTATAGAAGATTCGTGTTCAAAAAACACAGACAAATCTCTCCAAGCTGATCAACTGTGCAAAGTTATATACAGCGATAAATTTCAAAATTGTCATCAGGTAGGCCTTTTTGAGCCCTTTCTTTAAGAATGAAAACTTCAGATAGAAGATTTAATTGCATTAATTCAATGATATTCTCGAATATTTATTAGTTTTTCATTTGTACGAGCTATTATAGATATATCGTACAAAATAATTACGGTTAACGTACGGTTACGTAATAATTACGGTTTTCTTTTTCAGATCATCAATCCAAAATCCTATTACGACGCCTGCAGAATGGATCACTGCAGTTGTGAATCGAATAGTAGTCCTTGCTACTGCAGCTCTTTGGCCGAATACTTTCGAGAATGCAACAGGTTGGGTGGAAAAGTCGAAGGTGGCTGGAGGAGCAAAGATCTATGTCGTAAGAAAACATTTCCATTCATTATTTCTTAACTTTAAATACCTTACTGTCTGTCTATCACAAGATGAGCTCTGTACTTGGTGCCTGTTTGTGGCGGTTGCTATAGAAACAATAGGTACTAAACGAATGGATATAAGAAATTTAAAGGAGAGCTCATCTTGTGATAGACAGACAATACATCATATTTATTTTGTACCTCTTATCCAAGCGTTGTCCTGTCCGAACGGAATGATTTACAAGGACTGTGGAACCTCCTGTCCTCAGACTTGCAAGGGGACTGTGTACGACTGCGAGGATGACCATTGCGTTGACGGCTGTCACTGCCCTGATGGAACTCTTCTGCATAACGGAGAATGCGTCGCGAAGAGGGATTGTCCTTGCCTTCACAACGAAATAGAATATCAGAAAGGAGCAAGAGTGCTTCAGGAGTGCAATGCATGGTATTGGTTTTAGTTCTACTTCTGCTCAAAATCTTTGATTCACTAGTTGTCGGATAGTTTCTTTCGAATCCTATTAAATATCCCAAATTTTGAGTTGAAAGTATCCCTTCAAAATTGTAAAACACTTAAAACTTTCGCTAGTGTCGGTAAATGTACCTCCTAGGATTGATTCATTGAGAACTTAAGAAAGAAGAATTTTTAGAAGGAGCAATCATACTTAAAACTCTGGATTTTTTTTCATCAAGATGTTTTATTTTTTCATATACCTTTTAAATTAATAATCTATACTATTAAAATCCGAGAGTAAACAAACGTATGTCCGTTTGCTTGTCCGTATGTCCCTCTATCTCCTCCGAAACCACTGAACGCAGAAGGGCGTCCGAGGTACCAAAAGACGGCAAATGACCCAGGGACGCCGAGTCGCCCATTTTCATTCCGAAATTCGAAATACTTTTCGAGATATTTGAGTTTTTCTGCTCTTTTACGCTTATTTCTCCATTTCTCTACTAGAGTAGATCTGCTTGACTCACTATAGTAAATAAGATGACAACCACAAAATTAAATATTTTTAACAGGAAAAACTCGATAATTGTCGATTTAAAAACTCCATCAGCTATGAAAATACCAAAATAAATTCAAATAATCTATTTTCAAACGTTATTTTCCGTTATTTTATGATTTATTCCTTTAAAATAAAATTATTTATGGAATAGACACGGTTCACTAGACTTACAAATTTACTAGGATTTTTATTATGTTTTTAAAATTTCTCTCTACTAGAGTAGATCTGCTTGACTCACTATTGTAAATGAGATGAAAACCTCAAAATTAAATATTTTAATGGGTATAAAATCCTATAAATGTATATTAAAAACTATTTTCAGTTACGAAAACATCAAAATAAATTAAAATAATTACTGTTTTAACATTATTTTCCTTGATTATAATATTATATATATTATTATATTATTTATGGTTTCAAATTAATTGCTTTATTAAGATGAAAAAAAAAACCCCACCGGGATAGGAAAGATTATTGAGAACACAGGAAAAGGTAAAATATCGTAAACTGTGATAGGAAAAATTACCAGGAATACTGGAATACGAAAAAGGAGCCTGGAATACCGAAATGATTGTGGTAATTGCTGATATACAAAATTAGAAATGTATTTTGAGAAACCTTTTTTAAAAAACATATATATATATATATACTCCAACCGTGCAAGGCTGGAAATGTGGGACAAGTGGCTACATCAGATAAAACTGAGTTAAAACATATATTTAATTACATTAGAAAGATAGAATGTTATGTAAGAAAATTATTGAATTTTTCTTTTTCACATAGTTTTCTTCTCTAAAAATATAGTATTAAAGTATACATCGTGAAACTACAGAATTAAAACTACACTCGGCGCAACGCATCGGGTTGCTGTTCAGCTAGTAGGACACTAAAATTTGAAGTCTGTTACTTAATTAAAATTTATGAAGTGATATAATATGATTAGTTTTTCGTATTGATGACATAAAACTAAAAAAAAAAACCTGATGAGTAGAAGACCATAAATAGGACCTTCGGGGTGTAATTAGTATTCCAATTTTAACAACTACTACACAAAAACTTGTATAAAGAAAAACAAAGTTTTGTGTAATTTTCTTAAGTTTTCAATCTTAGCACTTTTTTTCTGAATAGTGTTTTATCATTACGTATTTATTCAGCTAAAAAGTCTTAATCCAAGTAGCGCAAACGTTTAAGATTCGTCCACGTTTTGTCATGTATAGCCAAATTTCGTTTACTTCTGGTTGCAGATACGTAAACTTGATCTATTTTGTATGAGCTGTGCTACTAGGAAAGTCTCTTGTTTAATATGTGCATTTAATCTTTTAAATTGTCTCTTTTCAGTGAATGCACTTCAGGAAAATGGGAATGCACTAAAGAAAAATGCGAAGCCAGATGTTCATCCACTGGCGACCCTCACTACATCACATTCGATGGCCTGAGCTACGAGTTTTTGGGAAGCTGTCCTTACTATTTGGTGTTCAATGAAAACTTTACGATTGTGCAAGAAACTGGACCGTGTACCGAAACGTCTACCGGGTCAGAAGACTCTGCATACTGTACTGTTGCTATCAAAATAGAATATGGAACTGATACTTTGCTTCTGGAGCAAAACGCTAAAGTGAGTTGTTTATATGGTTAAAGAAATTTCGTTGCCATTGTATTTGTAGTTTAATAAAATAAACGTATTTTATTGCCTTGTTTTGTAGATAACGTTGAATGAAAAGGCTGTTGAAGTACCATTCTCCAAAAAAGGCTTTACAGGAGATATGGCAACTAGCACATTTTTAAAGGTGTGTTGGGTTTTGAATTCCCTCATTAAATAAAACTTGATTGAAATTATGAAAAATATGTCTATTAAACCTTCTTAGAAAGGCACTTTTTGAGCTATTTTCTGATATTTATACCTTTATGGAATTATTTCTTATACGTACCATTAATATAATTTCACTGTAAAAAAAAATAAAATAAGTTTAAGTTCATTTTATTAAATTTATTACTATCTTCTAAAACATTAATGAATAATATTTTTGTAGAACTTATTTGATATTTTAAAGATTTTTCTTCCTTTATTTAATAAATTTAAGTTGTATTGTAAAACTTGTATTGTAGGTACTAGCAATTTATTTTTGTATCATAAAAGGAAAATTCTTTCGATTTAATTTTGAAATTAAGTTTAATGAATAAAGAATTTAATTCCCTTGCTAACGTGATTAAAATCCAATGTAAAACTTTCTTGATTTGGTTTTATTCGACAGATAACCCTGAATAATGGAGTTTCCGTTCTATGGGACGGCTTCAATCGAATTTACATAGACATTCCACCAACTTTGTATGATCAAACTATGGGACTTTGTGGTACTTACAACCACAATCAAAACGATGACTTTCTCACACCTGAGAGGGACATAGAGGCTGATGTGTCTGCCTTTGCTGCTCGTTGGCAGGCTTCCGATTCTTGCCACAAGAGAGCCCGAAGATCGGGAGGTCGGACTGCTTGCCAGAATCAGCCTCAAAAACTGGCTGATGCTGAATTACTGTGTTCCATCGTTAAATCTGAATTGTTTTCTGGTAAGTAAAATTATATTCGTACTTTGCTAAGTTTTTTGTTTGAAAAATGATTTGAAATCTCGTTATAGGGTACGATCTTTTATAGTAAGACTATCCTTTTCCTTAGGAATAAAAATAACACTTTGAAATGGTTTTGAATTAAAAAGTTTTATTTTTCCTTTTCGAAAAACTTCAAAGCATTAAATATAACCCCTCAATGGTTAAAACTGATCTGCTATGTATCCTTTTTCTAGTAGAATTGTAAAGCGGAGTGAAAAATACTTATTCAAAGAAACTATAGTTGTCTATATCGTGTTTAATATGTTCATATGGTTCAATTCCGTTAACTATCCCGTTAAATATCTCCAAGCTGCTTTAGACGCCAAATACTCTACTATCGCCCAACTTTTATGGTTGTCATAACTGTATATTTTTATCGGTTAGTTTGCTGCATATTTTCATCTTTTAGTTTGCAATTTTTGGCAATGTTTCTAATATTTAGCGTCCAAAACAGCTTGACGATATTAAACGGAACAGTTAGTGGAATTGAACCATATTTAACCTATTTGAAATTGTTTTTAATACTTCATTACACTGTGGTCACTGACATAATTTTTATTAGCCCATCATAAAAATATTTTCACATGTTTCTTGGGTAGCTTGCCATGGAGAAATCGAGCCTTATTCCTACTACAAAGCCTGTGTCCACGATCTTTGTTCGTGTGGTACAGACCTGGAGCGATGTTTGTGTCCAGTACTAGCTGATTACAGCATGTCTTGTTCAAGGAGGAACATTGTAATCAACTGGGTGGATGAGGTCCAAGTCTGTAGTGAGTAGATCCATTTAAATGATACAAAAATATTTTTTTTACAAAACATCGTGGATAAGAAACCTTGTCTCTATCGAATGGATTGTCCACCAGTCGATAGAGCATGAAAGCCAAGGCCTTTGATACCCGTATTTGTTTTCATGACCAAGGGCCCTGGGGTTCAAGGGATATAATATCTTTTGGCTACCCACTAAACTCAAGGGCTGTTTGCATGTAGTTAAATTTTTTGAAGGTGGACCTATTTCAGTTACTGTATTTTCGATTAGGAAACTTGCTTTTGTATCTTTTGGAAATTTATAATCGAAAGTATTAAGTAAACCCCATTGCATAAATATATTTAAAGTACCTCTAAATACAATATCGATATTTAAAAAACTGTTATTTTTCGACGTCAAGAAAATAAACAAGTCTTAAACAGTACTTTAAGTATAGTGTTCGGCAACTAGTGGGCAAAAAATAGTTAACTACCAACTACTAACTAGTCTGGGAAATTGTAGTTGTAACTAGTAGTTAACTATTTTTTCCTGGGACTAGTTGCAACTAGTAGTTAACTATTTCCCAAAGTAGTTAACTACTAGTTAACTAGTCTATTTAATTTCATAACCTACTTTTTGGCAAAATTCTAATACATCTTTCTAATCTATGTCACAAAAAAAGTTTATACTTCGTGCACAAATGGTCTTTATTTCTGGTTATGGTATTTGAGTACTCTACCTTTGATAAAAATTTTAAATATCTCTTTAAATTTTAAATAAAATTTTTTTTGAAGTAGTTGAAAATTTGAAAGTAGTTTTAACTAGTAGTTAGTTAAAAAAGTAGTTAAACTAATAGTTGAACTACTTTAAACTAAAAGTTTTTAAGCAACACTATTTAAGTATTGTATTGAATCTTTTTTTTTTTTTTTTTGTAGAACCCAATTGTCCTGGTGGTCAAATTTACATGGAGTGTGGTAACCCCTGTACTTGTTCCTGCTCTGCAATTGCCTCTGATGAGTTTTGCAGACCACAATGTGTGCAAGGGTGCACGTGTCCTGATGGCATGACTATGGGTGAAAACGACTTCTGCATTCCCATCGACCAGTGCCCTTGCTTCTTCGAATCGAGAGAATATCCCTCGGGTGACATCACTGTTCAAGGATCGGAAATATGGTATGTCGAATTTATTGAAAATTCTCAAATTATATTGAAAATTGACCCTTTCGTAATAACACCGATTAAGGTTTTACTTTACTGATAAAATGTTGTTTGTTTCCAGTACATGTTCGAATGCTAAATGGCAATGCAAGCCTGGCAGCAACGAAGAACTTTTCACCTTAAAGCCAGAGCCTCGAATGGACAAAATTTTCGATACAAATTGCGATGTTGAGAATAATGAAGTTTTTACCGAATGCCTGGAGGAATGTCCCATAACGTGCCAAAATGCCCGCTTGCCTCCCAAGTGCAAAACTGACCAGTGTAAGCCAGGTTGCAGGTAAGAACCAATGAATCTACAATTTTACAATATTTTTAACATTGAATACATAGTTAGGTTTTTTATTTCAATGTGATAATTATTATTTTAGAGTTATTACTACGTATTGAAATAAAAGGAAAGGTCTATATGAATATTTAAACAAATGTTTATTTTCTAGTTGTAAAGAAGGATTTATACTAGACGCTGAACTTAAGAAATGTGTTGAACTCAAAGATTGCGGATGCGTACATGCCACTCAAAGGTACACCGAAGGAGATACAATAAAACAAGACTGCAACTTATGGTGAGAATTAATCAATTATTTCTTGCATAATGATTAGAAATAAGATGTCCAAGATTTTTCCCTTACTAATAAATATTCAGAGAACACTTTTGTTCAAAAAGGTGTTTAAGTTTCAATTTTAGGAGTTATAAATAGCAGGATCTCTCTAAGAAGTTTCTAAGTGTAGTAATACTAAATCAAGGGATAGTTGACATATGAAATGGCATACGACTACAACATTTATTGAGGTTTATAATATCAAATTCTAATAAAATAAAGTTGATATCACATCTCCAAATTATTACGGTATAATTGTTATTTTAGAAAATTTACTTGGCATTTTTTATTGATCAATTCCTTCTCTTACCCTATATTTTTAAGTCCCCATACTTTTTCACAATCTTAATTTAGATAAATTTGAAATTTAAACAGTGCTCGATTTGGAAGGGTAAAGGGCGGAACGACGCATCACAGTGCCTCTTTTTAAAAATTGAAATAACCTTTTCAATTAAATTACTTTGGACTACCCAGAACTTATCCATAAAAATTTACCATCCGGGCACTTGTTTTTCTATTAGAAATCGAGCCCTGAATTTAAATATTAATAAATTTATATTTATTTTATTTTTTAGTATTTTTTGCTAACTTCCCTGAGTCTTAAAAATTTCATCAATTGTGTTTTATTTCGCTTTTTCGCAGCACTTGCCGGGAAGGAGAATGGACCTGCACCGAAAGAGTCTGTCCTGGCATTTGCACCGCTTGGGGAGAATCCCACTTCAAGAGCTTCGACGGCAAAATATTCGACTTCCAGGGAGACTGCGAATACATACTGAGCAAAGGGAAGATGAAGGGGGCTTCGTTCTCGCTGAGCATTCAGAACGTGCCGTGTGGCACCAGTGGCATCACTTGCAGCAAGGCCTTCACCCTGGATTTGGGTCCTCTGCGTGCCGACAGAGGAGATGTTAGCGTTGTTGGTGAGTTTACTGTCTTTTCGAAATCATTAGCTTCGTGATAGAATTTAATAGTATAATTTTTGAGTTTACGATATATGGGAACAGTTTAGAGATTCAATCTCGCCTGTAAGTAACGGTAATGGTTTAGAAACCGTTGAACAAGAATAATCTTCGTAAATGAAAATGCTGGTTTTTTGTATGGTATGTTAAGATACCTATGTTTTTCTATGTGTATTTTAAACATATTTTTATAATTAATAAAGATCACTAGGCTTAAAAATATCGGTGTGACTTATCCAAGTTCCACAATATTTACCAATTTATGTAGTTTTAAATCTACGTTAAAAGTAATTAAATATTATTTAAATTTCTATCTCCTAATTAGCACTATTCGAGTGGGGGGGGGTCCAGAATGTAAAAATATATTATAAAAGGTGGGTCTCCTCTAATAAAGGGAAGGTATAAAATGTGTAAACGTGGGAGAGCATATTTCCATTTTTTTGTAACTTGGATATTGTAAAATAGTATTCCATAGTATAGCTAGCTAAAATATTATTATTGTAATTTATTAAACACTTTGTAAAAATTGTCGGCCTCCTTCTTTGCATTTCACGGATATTTTTTTAAAACATATTTTATGGATGATACTAACATTGACATTGTTCTGAAACTTAATTAGTTTAGCAATAATTAATGGTATATGAATTTTAAACATTTAAAATTATTATTTTTTTTAGAGGAAGAAGAGAGAATCACGCTTACTAAAGACGAAGCTCTTCCAAAGACCTCTTCAAGCTCAAGGTTCATTGTACTTGAGTCTGGACTATTTGTCTTAGTTTACACTGACGTTGGTGTAACTCTACGATGGGACAGAGGAACCAGAATTTACGTTACTTTGGATCCGCAATGGAGAAACAGAGTAAGTAGCTTTAGTTAATTTAACGTTGAATTCGTGACAGATTTGCCAAATTTTTCAAAGCTTTTAAATATTTCAATGATTTACAACAAATTAGAAAGAATTTTTCCGAGCTAGAAATTTTCTTAAACTATTTATGGTTGTAATACTTAATTTATCACATTGGACGTACTTTTTAAATTAGTTGTTTGTTATTTTAGGTGACAGGGCTTTGCGGTAATTTCAATGACGACCAAGCTGACGATTTCTTAACACCATTCGGTGGCATTCCTGAAGCCAGACCATCGATATTTGCCAACAGCTGGAAAGTGCAGGAGTACTGTCCCCAACCACAAGAACCCGAAGACATGTGTGCTGTCCATCCGCACAGAAAGAGTTGGGCCCAGCAGAAGTGTGGCATACTGAAATCTGACTTGTTCAAGGCTTGTCGATCTGCACTCAATGTGGAACCGTTTTATGAAAGGTATGGGGTTTTTTTTTGGGATCTATGGGAAAAAAGTAAACTCGTGAATTGAATCTTTTTAAATCTTTCCCATCCTATGACATTTGGCAGTTTCTATTGACCTCTATCCTGACAACACTATACATTACTAAACTGCAACGTTACTTAAACCTGGAGAAACAAAACAAAGTAGTTGCCCGTGTGGTGTCTGAATTTTGAGTGAAATGAAGAACGCCAATTTAAAAATATGATTATTTTGTTAAACCCATGTATAGCGTCTTTTTTTCACGATTTGTGTACCGAAATTCATCCTAGCAACCCAAAAGATTCTGTTTACGCAGTTTCTGCTTCGGAGTAGAGATGTCATAGAGTCAGGATACTATGCTGTCGAGTATAGCAACTCTTTTGTTTATAATTCGGTGCAATTTCGTTAGAGTTCCCGCTAAATATCGCCCGGTTCTTTAGACAACAAAAAATAGAAATATTCATAAATAATTTCAAACTTCTGAATTAAAATGTTTAATTAAATCAATAACTATTCAGTTTATTAATGAAAGTCAGAAAAATTTGTTGATATTTGGATATAACGGAATTGAACCGATAATTCTGTAATCTACACATCATCCTATTCCATCTGAATTCCTTCCAGTTACTAGATTTGTGTTGGACTTTTTCCTCATTGCTGCTTACTGTCTTTTCTAAGGAGACTGATATTTTTAAGGACTATAAAATAGCAATTTAATTATCAAATCCGTTTCAGGTGCGTGTTCGACTCGTGCGCTTGTGACATGGGAGGTGACTGTGACTGCCTGTGCACAGCTATAGCCGCTTACGCACAAGAATGTAGCATCCATGGTGCTCCAGTAAGGTGGAGATCTCAAGAGCTATGCCGTAAGTTTTTAGTTAAAAAAATTCACATCACCAGCATTGACTTTCTTTTATAAAACCATTTTAACCATTGTTATTTATTTATCTTACAGCTATTCAGTGTGAAGAATGCGCTACATACGACAGTTGCATATCCTCCTGTCCGAAGAAAACTTGCGAAAACGAATACAATTACAACAAAATACTCGCTTCGTGTTCCGATGACGTTTGCGTCGAAGGCTGCGACCCTAAACCTTGCGCAGAAGGTCAAATATACAACAACGAGAGGGAATACAAGTGCATACCGAAAGAAGATTGCGTTGTACCATGTCTTGAAATCAATGGTGTCATGTACAATGAAGGTGACAGAGTCACTGATCCGGAAGTGGCAGATGCTTGTCAATCCTGGTATGAATATTTTACTAGTATTCTTATACCTTTACTAGCTGATTTACCCGGCCTTGCACGGGTTGGGTTGTTAAATATTTTTAAAAGGTTTATCATTTCTTTTTCTGGATTAGCAGTCACTTATCATCCCGTCATCCCCGTCGTCTTTTTCATTGCGGTTTGGTACTGTGAAAATATAACCCTAACACATCCCGTCCCGCATTTAACTTTGGCTGTAAAAGAACAATCCAATTGAAATCATCAGGATTACCAAGTTATATGTCTTTACTTTTTCTGGATTACCAGTCACTTATATCCCCGTCGTTTTTTTTTTCATCCCGGTTCGATACTATGTGAAAACGTACCCTAACCCGCATCCCGTCCCGCATTTAACTTTGGCTGTTACCTTGGCTGTAAAAGAACAATCTATTTGAGATCATCAGGTCAGGTTTATCAAGTTATCAAAGATTTATCGAGTTATATGTCTTTCCTTTTTCTGAATTAAAACTTATTGTCGTCCCCGTCGTCTTTTTCATCCGTTCCTTACTGTGAAAATATACCCTAACTCATCCCGTCCCGCACTTAACTTTGGCTGTAAATCAACAATCCTATTAAAATCAGCAGTCTTTTGAAATCCAGTGTTTAAAACAAAATTTATATTAAGTATCTCCGGTGTCCTTTTAAAATTCCGCATATGTTTTTAAAAATCACTCGATAATAACTTAGCAAGTAAAAATTACAACCCTCTTAAAGCCTTGGGAATAATTTCATACCAGATGTTAGAAACCGTATTCTTTCTTATGAAATTTTTCATCGTTTACCAAAAAGGATATTAACTTAATCAAAAAATATAATCCCGTTACTAATTTAGTCAACAACTCCCGCTATTAAACATAATTTAATTTCATTTTAATTAAAAATGATGAAGAATACGTTTTTTATTTGTATGATACATCTCCTTAAAAAAAAAACATTTTTATCAAAATAATAAATAGTTAAATCTCATTTTCATTTTGTTATGATAGCCAACTTCTTTTAAAGCTAGTATTACTTTGAAAAAGTAAAAACGGATTGCTAGTAATAAAAATTTAATAAAACCTAGTGAATATAAGTCTAGTAAACCACAATGAAATAATTTCAGCTCTGTTTCTATAGAAACCAGTTATTTTAGCTTTTCCATAAATGTGTTTATTTTAGAAAAAATTAAAATTACAAATAAAGGAAAATGTTGTTTCAAAATTAATTATTTCAATTTATATGTTTCTTGAAACTTGTTATAATTTTTAAACAGAAATTTACACTGTTTTTCATCTTAATTTGTTATAAATTATGAAATTTTTGAAATTATATTTTAACAAATGTGTCCAGACGAAACCTCAAGAGAGAAATAAACCTACTGCAAATTATGCATTTCAACAATGCACAATGCTATTTCAATGGGAAAAACGGAGTAGAAAAAGCGCCGAAAAACAGGGAAGGAGTTGTTCGATTTTAAAATCCTTTCTTAGTGCGCGTCGCATAGCAGAGAGGAAGGTATCTATCAAATTTCAAGCCTCTGGGTCCAGTAGTTTCGGAGATTCCGTGTTGAGTGTTTGTCACTTACCAGTGAGTGAATGAGTCAGTGAGTCAGTCAGTGGTATTTGGCTTTTATAGATATAGAAGATACTACTTGAACAAATAAATTTAGTTATGAAAATAATTGAAGCATAATTACAATCTTGATAACTGAATTCATATTGTAAATATGAGTATTTATCATGACAAATGAGGGTTTTTTTTTCAATTACCATGCATAGCAATCTAATTTCAGTGAGCAAATGCCGGGCCTTTTTTATATCACTCACCATAATTTAAGAATTTCTTTGGGATGTTATAACGTATAGCAACTGAAGTAAAAATACATGACGCTGCTGGTACCCCGAACCGACTAATCTCTCTCTAAAGTAAAAATACACAGCGTATGAGAATGTTAAAAAAAAAACATCGTTCGTGTGTGTGTGTGTGTGTGTGTGTGTGTGTGTGTGTGTGTGTGTGTGTGTGTGTGTGTGTGTGTGTGTGTGTGTGTGTGTGTGTGTGTGTGTGTGTGTGTGTGTGTGTGTGTGTGTGTGTGTGTGTGTGTGTGTGTGTGTGTGTGTGTGTGTGTGTGTGTGTGTGTGTGTGTGTGTGTGTGTGTGTGTGTGTGTGTGTGTGTGTGTGTGTGTGTGTGTGTGTGTGTGTGTGTGTGTGTGTGTGTGTGTGTGTGTGTGTGTGTGTGTGTGTGTGTGTGTGTGTGTGTGTGTGTGTGTGTGTGTGTGTGTGTAATTCTTAGTTTCCCGTGACTTCTCCACAGAAAACTTTCTGATATAATCGTCTCTTAACTGTAACCAGCTTTTAAACATATTTTCCTTCACTCTCCATTAGCAAATGATCTGAACGGAGTCTGAGCTTTTCAGTCTAATTTGTTCAGATCATTCGCTAATGGAGAGAAAAGGAAATACTAGTCTGAAAAGCTCAAATAAGTGAATTCAGAGTTTTTGCTGCCATTTTTATATTTTGCTTACTTACATTCTTTCAAACACGTTCTATCATATGCAACCCTCTTACTTGGGAAACCATGCTTAAAACAGACGATTCTCCAGAACCCAATTTACTTTAGTATAATTCCAACATAATTTCGTGTTCCAGCCACTGCCACAGAGGAGCAATCACATGCTCGGGAAGCCCTTGCGTCAAAATAGAACCCCTGAAGGCCTGCTTGCAGGGAGGCTGGACCCCCTGGATGAACACTCCTGCATCGGTGGGCGGAGACAGCGAAAAGCTCTCCGATCCCCTTCTCAAAGGCACCTACGAGAACTTTTGCGGCATCGCCAACATGAGCAAGATCGAGTGTCGCGTGGCCGATTCCAAAATACCGGTGCAGGAGAACGGACAGAATGTGGTTTGCGAGCTTCCTACTGGGTTTGAATGCCGTGACAACGAACAGAAGGGTCGAGTCTGCGATGATTATGAAATACGAGTACTTTGTGACTGTGGTAAGATTTTTCTACTCATCAATGATATTAATTTCAACCTTTTGTATTTCCATAGTCACGTTTGATGTAAATATCAGTTTATTACTCGTATTGAATGAAATTAAGCCTTTTGGACCACGCGCAGTTCTCCATTGAATAATTTTTATTCAGAACCCTGATTTCGAGTAAAATGGAACATCTTTTCGGTTTAAAGAATAGTTCCTTCATTTATGCTAAGAGGTTTCTTTAATTTAACGTCATTTAATTTTCATCAATTGAGAATTGAACAAAATAGAACATTGTTGCCATTGTATTTTTTATAAAAGGTTATTTTACACTGTCAAACTAAAGATGAAAGTGCGAATGTTTTTTAGTTAGCTGATGAACAATAGAATGAACATTCTTATTCTTAACAGTTCCTTCTGATTTAAAACTTTTGTTTAAGTAAGAAAGATAAAGTAAGTTAAGATATTTAAAAACCCAAATAATAATGAGTTATAAAAAATACTATTTATTAGAACATACAGTCGAACTCCAATTATCCGAATTGATCTGAATGTTGCCTTTTCATTTAATCATTTAAAAGCTCTCTTTCTTTAAAAATAGGTTTTTTTTGCTCCCCTTTTAAAATGCTGTAATTAATAAAAATGAAAATGAACCTTTTTGTAAAAAATTCAATCATGGGATGGGGTAATGGTAATGGCAATTGGTTTTGTGTATTCCACGGTATTGGCAACCGCCTCTAATTATTAGAATATAATTCATAAGTTTTGATTGTACTTAGTTTTACGGACAATTTAAAATAGTTTCATACACCTTACAGTGAAGTACCTCAGTTTTTGATCAGATATTCTTATATACAATTTCAAATCTTTCCATTGAATACATTACATTCAACAAACATTTAGACTCCAATATTGCACTATCCATGGAAAAAAAGGATACCATAGTCGTCGAAGTTGTTACTGTCCTCACTATACTGATATCCAACTTTCTCATGACCATCTTTTCAACTGTCCTGCATACATTGGCCAAACTCTTCAGAATCGATCTGGTTCCCTCGGATCAACACCCCTATTCTAAAAGGGTTGGTGTTGCTGCGGCTGTCCTGGATACTTCCGGTCCTATTTCACTCCTCTGCTCCAACTTCTTGGACAATACATTCAACAAACACTTAAAAAATTACTTCATTGGACCCAATTTCAAAATTATTAAACTAACACAAACACACGCAACATAACAGAATCTCATTCCCCCCCCCACAGGTGAGATTCCCGTCGAAACAACCACTGTCCTGATAACCACTCCGCCTCCCAAACTGCCCGCCGTGTGTGACGAAACGGGCTGGACGCCGTGGATGAGCGCCCACCTTCCCGACGAAGAAGGAGAAGCAGAGCTGCTGGACGCCCTGAGGGTCAACCACTACTTCTGCGACAGCCACCAGATCGAGAACATCGAGTGCAGGAGCGTCATCGGATGGAGCTACGTCACCAAGTCCGACGAGAAGAAGGTGTGCAACCAGAAGCTCGGCTATATGTGCAACGGAGGGGACTGCGAGGATCATGAAGTTAGGGTGTACTGCAAGTGTGGACCTGAAGGTAGGATGTTTAAGTTTAGCCATGTTAAAGTTTCATTCCAGCAAAGATAATCCTTTCCTATCAGTGTATTGGGAGATTCGTAAAGTTCGTTTGAAGACTTTAAATTTTAAAAACGTCACATATGGCCTTATTCACTGCTACCTGACCAGCGGTTAACCATCGGTTAAAGAAGGATTCCACCAATCAGAGTCGTCAGCGAAAAGTTCATTTTCTTTCTTAAACAACTGCTGGTTAACAACTGGTCAAGTGGCAGTGAATAAGGCTGATAGAGTCTCCTTTGAAAAAGCTCACATCATTTCTAGAGGTACAAAAAAGAAGAAAAATAGTTCAAAAGGAACGGATATAGAATAAAAAATGTAATTCAGTATATGTGTGCGATATCAAAAAAAGCACAGAAAAAAATATGAAATTATCTCTAATATTTGCGGAGATATTTTCATATGAAATTTGAACGATTCTATGCATCGAAAATGGGTTGTCCCACAAATTTAAAAACTTCTCGGGTGTAACCATACAGTTTCAGTTTCTTTGATATTTTAATACAAATTTGTATCGTCATTTAACTAAAAAACAAAAACTGCATCATAACATCTCCCTGCATGTAATCGACAGGAGTTTTTGCGGCATGAATATCTTTCACGCATATAAATACTTCATTGAAAAGTTTGTCTGTTAGTTTAAAAAATGTCTGAATTCCCTTATTGTTGATGTCAAAGGGTACACATGTAGATTCCCTCCTTGCAGCACAGCCGTTAATAATAGAAAAAAATTAGTTTAAACAAAATCCCTTTACACATAATATTTTCTTACACTACTGACCCAAAGAAACCAATTTCCACACAGAGAACCCTCCACTCCCACCGGCATGCGTGACAGGCTGGACCGAATACTTCAACACCGACCATCCAGACCGTAGCGACATGGGAGACGACGAAAGCCTGGACAGGATTCGGGAAAGCCACCAGTTCTGCGCAGGGGGCACTTTGGAAGACATCGAGTGCAAGGCGGTCATCAATGACAACCTCGTCGATTACTCGTCCATGGACCCTTTCGGACTCAAGTGCTCGAAAAATGTGGGATTCGTATGTATCAATGACGTCAGGACAGAGAGATGCCCGGATTTCATGGTGCGCTTCTATTGCGCTTGTGGTGAGTTTCAGATTTCGTATTGACCGCTAATCTGACTGGAGGTTAACCAGCAGTAACATTTCTGATTGGCAGTTAAAGAAGGAAAGTTAGTTTTCCGCCAATTAGAAGTTTTACTCGCCGGTTATAGTATAACCACCGGTCAGATTAGCGGGAATACCGGCCGTAATTCTCTCATTCTAAAAACTAAACCCTTACTCATTTGATGGAATGAGAAATGATAGATTAAGGAATGTTAGGTTATGTTAGGAAGTTAAATGTTTTTTTTTCTGAATAATAAAAAAAAGTGTAAGAACTCATAATTTGCTCATGAAATCAGTAAATTCAATAAATATAATCGTATAATGCTTATTTTTTCTAATATTACGGTTACTTTAAAATTTTATAAATCGTTATTTAGAGATCTTTGTGGTAGTAGTTGATATAGTATACCTCAATACCAGGACCGACTAGAGTAATATAAGTTTTATGAAAAGAAGAAAAATGGAAGACAGTTTTTTAGTATGTCTGCTCTCAGATTTTGGCTTCTCATAAAAAAGTTTTGATGAAATATTTTTCAAGCTTCAAACGCTGGTTTAATGAATAAGGATATCATATTTATCGTCCATTGCACAAAATGAAATGCTAAAAGCAATGCTTTTTAGAAAGCCAATTTAGATCATAATATAGTACTATGAAAACAGCTTCGAAAAAGAGCCTTTAATCTTTTACATTGAATTAATATCTTTCTTACAAGAATGTTGTACTTTTACTAAAAGACTAGAATTACCAAACCATCCCCATGAAAGGTTATCAGTAATTTATCATTGAGATGTTACTCTGATAAATAATACTGATTAATATTAAATAAAAATTAAAATAATGTGAGTACTTTTTTTTTTCTTTTTAGAACCCGAGACAACTACAATGATTATCACTACTCCAACTCCTGCTCATCTGGAACCCGTCCCTGTTGAATGTGGCTGGACACCATGGTTAAATATCGACACACCAGACTCAGATGGAGTTGATATCGGGGACATCGAAGATTTAGCAAAAATACATGTAAGCAGAACGATACTCCAGATTTCACTTGAATGTTTTTGTACTCTGATTTTCTTTTCGGATAACTAATTGCCTTTATAAATTTGTTTATAATTTCATATTATCTCATAACAAGTTTTAGTGTAAGAATATACTGTGTTAATCTAGGATTTTCTTTAATAGTACCTGTACAAAACATGCGGTGGTAAAGATTTGATAGATATTGAATGCCGAATGTCAAGAACTCATCACTCTTATAAAGACTCTCTTCAGACGAATCTGCAGTGTGACACACAAGTGGGATTCCGTTGCAGTAACGATGATCAAATTGGGAAGTGTCACGACTACGAAATTCGTCTTCTGTGCATGTACGACTGGTGTTACCCTCGTAAGTTGATTTCGATTATATCTTTACAGTAGAAGGCGAATTAAATTAATAAGGGAAATTTATTAAAGTTATTAGAGAGCTGTAATACACATAAAAAAACAATATTAACCACGCAGAATATTTTTTTTATTCTTCAACAATGAAAATCTACAGCTGAAATTCAAAAACATCTCTGTATGCTCAAAAAAAATATTTATTTTATATTCTAAATATTTTTGGTTCTGTTTACAAGATTTTGAACATAAATTAATTCAAATATAATAATTTTTACATACCGAAAACTGAAAAACATTGTAATAAAAATAAAAACATTTTATGAAGTACCTAATAAATAAAAACATAATTTCTTAAAAATTAATTAATTTTCTTAGTATATGAATGGCAACAAGTAAACCTTAAATTATTAGAATAAAAACAAACAATAACATAAAGCAGAGAATCGCATAGAATAAAGTTTTAATAAAAAAAAAAGAAGAAAAATGGAAGGTATTAAAAGTCAACTCTCAGATGTTGGCTTTCCATGCGAAAATTTTGATGAAAGATATTTTATTCAAGCTTTTAGCACAGGAGTAATGAATAAGGATTTAATATTTATAATCCATTGGATTGGAAATGAAATGTCAAAGGTGTGCTTTTTGGAAAACCAATTCAGTCCAATATCCAATGATGAAAATGATTCTGAATCAGAACTTTTGATTTTATATATTGATTTAGGTTCTTTCTTACAAGAACTCGGTTGTCCTATCAAAGTTCTCATGACAGGTTCTTTTACGGATCGATATTTCGATACCAAACGTAAAGAACTTTTGGTTTCCTATCTGTGCACGGAACTTAAAGCTGCCAAAATGAACTTTTGGAAAAGGCCGAATCAAACGCTTGAGCCTTCTGAACCAAAATTGAAGGACCCAAATTCTTCTTCTATTGATAATTTAACTAAACTTTTTTCCAAACTGAATATTTCTTATGGGGAAAATGTTGTAGAATCGAGCAACTTATTTCAGAACATCAAAAACAAATTAAAATTCTTATTAACAGCTAACATTCTTCAAAAACCAAACGTGGATTTGCTCTTTACTGACCACATGACGGAAGCGCAATGGAGTACCTTGAAAAATTTATATGAAGAAATGCTTCAGGAATTCGAAATTCGGCGTAATATGATGTTAGTTCGTTTGGAATTAACAATAAAATCTTTCCTCTGGAAAGATAATACCGAAATTGATAGAGAAAAGACAAAATATTTTGAAGAACTCATGTCCATAGATGCTAAACCGTCCGTAAAGATCACCGACATACTTGCTGCTGATGAAGATTTACTTCTCGAAGATTCTTCCCTCAAAAAGAATACGAACAGAACAATTTACAAGAAACTTATCGGAACTGTTCCAGATAGAGGGGGACGTCCGGAATGCCACCAACCCCCTCCCCCTGAACTCCCCCCATGGCAAACGAATCGACCCATTGACCACAGAAAAAGAGGCCACGCTACTGTGACTAAGAACAAAGGTCCGAACTTCAACAAGAACCATCAACAAGGCAGAAACAGAAATGAGCCAACAACGGAACGTAATCAGCCAACTTCCAATCCGTCATTCCATCAGGATATGATGAATGAGCAATATTTTGGGTTCTCTCTACGAATGCCAGCTGGAGACAACTACCATCAATATGGTTTGAGTGGCGATCAACCGATTACTCAATTCAGAGGAAGAGGGAGGCCTTACAAACGCTATCAAGCAAGAAAATAGACATTGAAATAGATTACTCATCATACCAATATTTAAGTTTATTAAACAAAATTAGTTCTGGACGAACTCAAATGTTTTCATCTTACCTTAGTTATAAAAGAATAGTTTGCTTCAGACTTTTTGTAAGAGTTTTTACACTTTGCGTTATCATTCGCAATTTATTATTTCAGTCCAATTCTCGTTATTGGTTTGTGTGTTGAGATTTCTTAAAATGTATTTCATGAAAAGGTACAAAGTCTAAAAATATGCCCACCAAAATACGCAGCTATCAGTAGATATTTTTGTCTGTTGCACAATTGAACGGGGTTTGCCTGTTTCATTGCACTTTCGGCTCAAAATATTCCTTCAAGACGCTGCTGTAGGCGTGTATTTCATGGGCCTAAAGCTACATTTTTATCAGTGGTTCCTTATACTGTTTTCTTTTAACATTTTTACCCAACATTCAAAAATATTGAATAATTACTGTGTATAATCTATTAAAAATCTCATTAAATAGTCTAAAATAAATTTTGAAATGTTAAAGAGAATAGAGTGCAGGTCTTGGTTATTTCTCACAAAAAAATTATAAAGAAATCACTCAATACTATTCTTATTTTCAATTACCTTTAAGGTCATTCACATTGATGATAACAGCTATTAGGGGACATCCATAAATTACGTGAGGTCAAAAGGGGTGAGGGGGGTCCAGGAAAATCTCACCAGGGGGGAGGGGGGAGTCAATTAAAATCTCACGTCAACTTTTAGTTTAGAAAATATACGTTTTTTCATTAATATTTTTTCAGCACAAGTTCAGAAAAAATGCTCAGATTAGTCAAAACAGCAAATCATTAGCCAGTCAGTCGTGATAATTACAAGTTAGAACCATGTTTTTGATTTCAACGTGTTTTGGGATCAAAATTTTGCAATCTGGATGGTAATTTTTATGCCGATAAAACAAAACTAATGGTTGAGAAAATCTCACGTGGGGGGGAGGGGGGATCCAGCAAAATCTCACCAAGGCGGGAGGGGGGGGGTCCAGATTTTGGAAAAAACACCTCACGTAATTTATGGATAGGCTGGATTTTTTATGGATTTATGGTAGGCTGTTTTCAATCCTTTTCATGAAAAATTACTTGGGGATGATTGTAAACAGTATTCCAAACAACACATAATGATTATTTGTTTTTTCATAGTTGGTGATTCTGTTGTTATCTGATGTCTCTTTTAATTTGTTAAAGTATATTAGTTGTATGATGTTATTAAGTTTATTTAAAAATTCTTTAAATACCTGAAAGTTATTAGAGAGCTTTTAAGACTCTTTTATGTAGACTTTTCTGATAAAAATGTAAACTTATCTATTAAAACATAAACCTACTATGAAAATTATTCATGTAAAGTGTATAAAAATGTTAAATAAATGTTTTTACAGTTAATTCTTACATTATTATGTCAAAGAAAATCTATTTAGTAGATTTTTTTTATCTATATCGCACTATATTTAATATTGGTACTGTTTTATACTTTTAATTCTAAAACTATCATAAATTCAAAATTTGTGAGAGTAAAGTTTTCTTTTCCTTTAGACTTAATTTATAACAATTTTTTTTACTTTAAAAATTAAATGAAGAAGTTGACTTGTTGACTTTTACACAAATATATTGTAAAAATATAAATAGAAGGGGTTGCATTTTTATAAATTTCTTTCTTGTTTCTCAATTTTAGCGACTACTCCAGTTCCAACCACTCAACCTCCAACTACAACTCAAAGTAAGTTTACAGAAAAAAGAACTTATTTCATAAACATAAATTAGTGGGAAAAAAGATAAAAATTCAAGGAAGTTATTTCTTACAGCTTTTAGTAAGTTGAGTTAAGGTAACGGTAACCGTTTTTGTTCCAAAGGAGTTAAATAAAATATTAGAATTTAAAGAGTTTAAGAGTATACTTAAAAGTAAACAATTATTTTTAAAAGAATAAGAACATATTTTTTTATTAATATGTACGAAAATATACAAAATAAAATAAAGGGTAAAACAAACTTTTAAAGTGTAAAACCTCAAAACTTTGGGTTAAACCACTGCTTAGGTGCACCTCTACCAGCTTTTGTATGCATACAAGAGTATTTACACCTAAAATTAAAAGTAAGAAAGTTTTGTTTTCAAAATAATTGTTTTCATATTTATTGATTTTTAAACTTTATTCTTAGATGTAGAGCACAAATATCTTCTAGATAGAAGTTTAATGATAAAGATTAGGGTAGTCTATTTTTTTTTAAATTTAGTTTCCACGTACTTTTATTTTTAGTTAAATGGTCATTAAGCATAAGGCTGGTAGCACTTAAACTGTTTTTTCACCAGAAATTTTGTTTACTACAGTCGACTCCGCTTAATGTGATCACTTTTGTCCAAGAGTAGAATGATAACAATACCCGATTGATGATAATAATAAGCGATTTGATACTAGAAAGTTTCAAACAGTGTATCTCGAGTGTTTGCTTTAAAACCACAACTATGTAGTCCTAATTGATGTATTTAAAACGATTACCTAGTATTATTTTGCAACGTTTGCATTCTTAAAGAAAAATGAGAGTGGAACATGTAAAAATAATAAATTAATTACTCATTTTGTAAGATTATGTATTAAAATTGTCCTTCAAATGTAAATAAAGGATGTTTTTAGGGAATTTTACCAGATTTTGATAACATTAAGCGATGTATTGTACACATAAAACGATAAATTTTTTGCGTTAAATTAAATAGGAGTGATCGGAACCGGTCAATTTTGATAACATTATCCGATTAATAACATTAACCGTGATCACAATAAGCGGAATCGGCTGTATTATCGAAATAATTTACTTTTTTAAATGGAAAGTTAGGAAACAACGTCTCTCAAATTGAACTTCCAATTTTTAATGTTTTTTAAAGATCCGTGTCCTGAGGGAGAGGTTTACGACCAGTGTGCCTACCATTGCGACCACTTGTGTTCGTCTTTCGTATACGAGATGTCCACGAAGTGTGGAGAAGCGGAAAACGGCTGCATTGCCGGTTGCCGTCCTGCAATAGATTGCAAACCCCCAATGGTGTGGAGGGACTATTACAGCTGCGTTCCTAAAGAAGAATGCACTTGCATATCCTTCAATCAAACTGATTTTACTATTGTTGCTGTAAGTTGGTTGGGGTTTTTTTTTGCTATGTTTCATGATTTCGTTGTCTAGGGGTTATTTCCCAAATATATCTAGTACAGTTTAATATGTCTCATAATTTTAAATTCCATTTTATTTGTTTTTCTACTTATACCTGACATAGCTGTCTAGTACTCCAGTTGTACCAGAGTTAAATTATTATGCTAAATTATTAGTGCTCAGTTGTTCACTGTCAATAAGGAAAAACAGCTAAAATTTATAATTTTAACCTAAAAGGTAGGTGTACTTTCATGTCCAGTCACCTACATGGAAAGTACTCCAATTTTTTCACATCAAGTTGGCAGCTATTTATTTCGTAAAAACTTGGGAGAAAAGGACAATTCCCGTATTTTTTAAAAATAAAAAGTCATTTATCTGAAAAACAAATAATTTTAATTTCAAAAATCAGCATTAAAAGTTTCAAAAAAAAATTTAATTTGATACTTAAAAAATAAAAATATCTAAATTTCAGTTGCCCTCGAAACGCTTGTGACGTAGTTTGATACAAACAAACATCGAGAACAGCCGAAAGGCTATTCTTATTCTTATTCTGTCCGTACCACCTGACGTCACACAACTATCTGTGACGTAGCAGCTGTTTTCGCACCCTTTTTAAAACAACTTTGAAATTAAACAAAAAAATAATTAAGATTAAAAAAAAATTTCAGCCATCTCTATCAAATTAAAAAAATAATAAAAGAATGCGGTACTTGTCCATACTTGAATTTAAGTAAAGTTAAGTCTACATGTATTTTTAAGATGTTTTCTGTTTAATTTAAACATTAATGAAAATCGGGGCACGGTATATTTCGCGGTATTTTTTTGTTCACGCTGTCAAATATGGCGAAAAAAAATTTTTTTTAAGCAAATTTCTCTTTAAAGATATATTTTTATATTAATGACCATAAAAATGGAATGAGTAAGTAGACCTTTCTAACTAGTTCTAACTCTATCACGATTTACAAAAACTGCTTGGACTTAAAAAACTAAAAGTTTACTAGTTTAAAGAAATAAAATTATACTTATTTTAATGTCATATTCCATAATAGACTCCTAATTTTATTTCTAGCCTAACGATGTGATAATTAAAGATTGTGAGAAATGTCAGTGCGTTCACGATGATTTGAGCTGTTTCGATATCCCTAACTGTGGCGTGCCACAAGAACCTCTACCAAGATTAGGTGAGAAAATTAGAAATTCCATTTTCCTTTGTTTCAACTTAAAACTAGCCTAATCTAATTAGACATACCAAGTTTTAGAGTAGATTTGCAGATGAAACTTTTATTCCGGATTATCATATATTATTTTTTATTAGTTCCTATCAACATAACACAAGAGGACTGTTGGACTTCTTGGATTAACATCGATGAACCTACTTCCGGGGGAGGAGACCTAGAAGTCATTGGTCGGATCCGAAAGCTTTACGAGTTCTGCTACGATCCCATTAAAATAGAATGCAGGACAGCCGAAAGTAATTCCTATTTATTTCATAATTCTTATAATTTACTCATATTCGTTCGTTACCATTTTACGAAATTTTAACATTTTGTGAACTTATTGATAGGTTTACAGACCCCTCATGAGGTTGGTCAAATCGTTGCCTGTGATCTGGATACTGGTCTTGCTTGCTGGAATACTGACAATAAACCTGAAGAATGCCTCGATTATGAAATTCGATTTTTCTGCCCATGCCGTAAGTACTACAAACGTTTTACGATGTAAGTCAATAGATAACAAACATGTATGGTCTTTTGGTGGAAGAGTAAGTACTTATAGGTAGGAACAGATGTACGGTAATCTCTTTTAGAGTATTACTTTAATTGATGCTTTAACAAATTGCCAAAAAATAGTATCCTTACCTAAATGACAGATTAAGGTTTCATTTCCATTCCTAACACGACGCTGATACGACGTTGACATCAACTAATTAGATAAGCAATTAAGGGAATGGTTGACTTAATTCACCAATAGATTTAGCTCTTGATCGCTTATCTAATTTATCGAACGTTAACTTCGACCAATTGATGGAAAACCCATCTTAGAACTTTGAAAAAAAACTCTTAGTTTTAAGGAAAAAAAATTGCCCAACTTTTTAAATAGATCACATTTAAAAATGAAAGAAGCTTTAAAATTTTAAGAAAACTGCCTAACTTTAAAAGTACTTACGTATTATCCCGTCGACCGTTCAGCGGCCGTCTAATTCAGCGGCACAACAATAGTAAAGTCAATGTGATTTAATAACGTTTTCGGATTAAGCGTCACGGTCGACGGGATAATACGTAAGTACCACTTTAAAAAACCCACATTTTATTTTGAAAAAATACTTTTAATATGGAAGAATTTGCTAAAATTTGAAAAAACCCACCCACTTTTAGTATAAAATCACTTAATTTTGAAAAAAACCCACTATTTCTAAAAAAAAAGTTTTCCGTGGTTTTTTTCAGGGTTTTATTGAAAAAACACAACTCGTGTTTTTTAAAAAACTAACCCGGGTTTTTTCCAACCTTGACACCGACTCCTCTCTTTTCCAGCCACCACCCTGGCCCCAACGACCCCAACAACCACCCCCATACCGACCCTCCCTCCAGGCTCCTGCATCCACGGCTGGACGGAGTGGTTCAACAGCCACTTGCCCAGCGCTCGAGGGGAGTACGAGACGGTACAGAACGCGAGGATCCACCACGTCTTCTGCGCCAACGACATGATCTCGGCCATCCAGTGCAACCGGGCAGGTTCCGTCATGAACAAGGGAACCCTCCAGAGGGGTGTCGTCTGCAACCTGCCTTTGGGGCTGGTGTGCAACGACACCTACCAGGAGGACGATGAAGTCTGCTGGGATTACGAAGTGAGGTTCTTCTGTGATTGTCCCACCGAGGCACCTGAAACGAGTGAGTTGGATGACAAATGTTGAGTTACTCATGTTTGTTTTGACCTCCCTCCTTTTTTTACCTGGTCTAGATTACAAAGTTTTCTGTCAGTGATGTCGCGGGTTGACGTAAGAAGACGCCGCACTTTCTAGCTATATAATTGGTGAAAAAGCGGTCAGAGCGAGCGAGAGTCATCTCTGACTCACCAGTTGGGTACTTAGAAAGTGCGGCCTCTTCTACGTCACTGACAGGAAACTTTGTAATCTAGTATAGTAGAGTTAAATTTAAGGTATAGACAAATAATCAACTAATGGTGTAGGAAAATAGGCGATGTTTATTGTATATTCTCCTATTTTGGGTAGGAAACGAGAATTGTTATCCCCGTTATCAGTGTATTGTATAGTAGTGCTTAGATGTAGTTATGTATCTGTTACATGGCTAAAGATTTTCTTTAACAACATATTAGAGAGAGAAAGCTCCTTTTTATTATTATTTCTGTAGGGAGCTAAAGATCAAATACAAAGTTTAAAGGTTTTTGAATTCGAAAACACTCAAAGAAAAAGGATGAAGCGTCAATTCATTTTTCTCTAAGGAAATTGTTATTCGTTCTAAAAATATTGCTTAAAAATACCCTCCGTTTAAGTCATTGTAATTTCTTAATCATTATCTTAATTCAAAACGATCAAATCGGTGCTACGAATACGTATGGTATACCTGGAAAAAAGGAATATAAGGTACAGAAAAGTTTTCTCTGTTTCCTTAAAATGAAAATGTGATGGAATAATATTTTCAGACACAGTGGAGTTCGCCTATAGATCTTTAATATGATAAACCTCGGGGCACAACTTAAGACTTTTAGGTATGACAAGAAGGAAATAGAATCGTAGCAAGTACACCCTTCACATTAAAAGTATTTAAACGAGGAAGGGACTGTTTTAACTTTAGTTTTTATCAACTTAACAATTTTATTGAACATGCCCCCTAACAAAACTTAACCATGCATAACATTATTTCCCAACTCAATAAACAAACCTAATTTACCATATTATTACACTTTCTTCTTCAGCCACCACACCCTTACCCACCACAACGACCCCTGCTCCGACCCTCCAACCGGGGGTCTGCGTCCACGGATGGACCGACTGGTTCAACAGCAACTCTCCCAACGCTCGTGGCGAATTCGAGAGCGTTCGCAACGCCAGAATCAACAACGTGTTCTGCGACAAGGAGATGATCACGGACATCCAGTGCAACAGAGCAAACTCCTATATGAACAAGGGAAATCTTCAGAGAGGCGTGGTGTGCGATTTGGAGTCTGGGCTGGCGTGTAATGACACCTTTTTGGAAGACGAGGAGCCATGTTGGGATTACGAAGTGAGGTTCTTCTGTGATTGTCCCACTGAAGCGCCAGTGACGGGTGAGTTGATGTTGATGCATTTATGTCGAAAACGAACCAAATCCCTCCATGTGAACCAGTTCCATTTCTAAAATCTCTTTTTTTTTAATATTTAGGAGAATCTTTAAAAGTAGAGTTTTATGTGATTAAATTTTAACAATATGGTAAAGGGACTTTTGAGTCGTTGAATTTTGTACCCCTTAGTTGAATGAATGGGAATAAAAAGTTATATGCATATTAAAATGCTTAATATTCATTCATAGACGTAAGAGCTGTTAATTACAATGTAGTATGTTTCATGACCCTGAATTCTTCTCCAACGAATTGTTTACCATTTTGTATTAAATTTTAATGTAATATAATATAATAATCTTTATTAACCAAAAAAATGTGTTAAATTCATACAAAAAGCATATGATACGCCAAGGGGAATAATCCCAAATTCCGTCTAGGCTTAAGAGAAAGTAATGTAAGGAACGACAAAAAAGATATTACGAAACGCACACTTAAAATTAATAAGCAAAAAGCTGGTTAACAGTAAAATAACATGCTTCGTAGTAAGAAATAGAAATCCAAGTCGTCGATGCTAATTATAAGAATTCAAATTAATTTTCTTTTGAAGACGATATAATTATAAGTATGAATTAAAATAATAGGTTAGATATTGCACTACTTATGAGCTAGGTAGAAGAAGTGTTTATAAAATATTAAGTATGTCCTTATTTTGGGGGGGGGTCATATTTTAAGGTTAAAGTTTATTTAAAAATTTTTGAATGCGATTCGTACTTTGGCTAGAAGGGAGAAGAAAGTGCTTAAATCGTGATGATAAAAGTGTAAATCTGATCAGACATTTTCAAATTGTTTTATATGTGCTCATGAAAATTCATCTTATGTGAGAAGAACCGATTTTTTTTACTTTCATTATAATTGGCATCATATTGAGTTTTATCAAGCTGGCAAGTTGATATTTGAGTTGATACCATAAGTTTTATAATTTCTCTTATACAAACTTATTGTACACCGTATATAAAACTTTGATTTTAGTGTAAGCTCTTTCCCTAAAACCTCTGCTCTCGTTTTTCAGAAGTTATAACTGTTCCCCCATCCACCCCTCCTGCCAAATTGGCTTGCGCCTATTGGTCAGATTGGATCAACGAGCATCATCCCACAGTAGGAAAAGGATCTGGCATCAAAGGTGGCGCCAAAGGAGTCAAAGGGGGAGCCCGCATCATCAAAGGCGACACGGAAAAAGTGATGCCCCTGAAACTGAGGAGGGAAAGTAAATTCTGCCTTGAGGTAAGAAGGAATCTTACTCCTGACAAACCCCGTACCAGTAAAAAAATCACTATTTTAACCATTTTAAAGAATAAGGATGGGGGTGTATAAATTACTAAAGTACCCCCTTCCCCTTTCTCACTATTTTAATACTGTATTTTCATTTTGTGTCTGTTGTGCACCTTTTAGGCTGATGCAAACATCTATATAAAGATATTTCTTTTAAAAAATTTTTTAAAAAAGATTGCCTAGAGCCTAGACCAACTTCGATTAAACTGAATAGTGGTAGATGGAGACGGTTTTATTTTTGACTTACTTGCCATAGTTAATTCTTGCATTAACCTTCTACGCATTTTCTTAAATAAATGTACTACATTAAAAATTAGACAACGTAAGTCAACGTAAAATATAAAAATATAAATGCAATAACCAATAGCGAAAATGCAATAGCAATAATAGCAATAACCAATATATATAACCAATATATCCAAATAGCAATAACCAATGTTTATTAAATATAAACTATATTAGAATTTGACTTTAAAACCTGCTGTATAACTTTAAGTTAGAATTCTAAATTTCATAACACCAAAAGGAAACAACGTAGAAATCCATTTACATTTAAATTGCTGACTTTTCTAAACTCATAATTTTTTATCTCTAATACATATTTATTGAAGTTTTCAAAAAATATTAAAAGAAATTATAACTGGTGATAAGTTTTTAATGATAGCTATTGATTACAATGTCGTCTCAAAGTAATTAGTAAGCTTATAATTTTTTTATGATCGTTATAAGCTTTGAATCTTCCTATGTAGGGAGAAATAACCCAAATCGAATGCAGAGAAGCCCAAACTGACATAGACTATTCCAAATCTGCTGATAAGCTTGTTTGTACCCTTGTTGGAGGTTTCCGATGCAGAGGAAAAGATCAGCCAGGCGGAGTTTGCAAAGACTACAAGATTCGTTATTTCTGTGGATGCGGTAAGTTTAAGTATTTGTTGATGGAAAAAAAACGTTTTCTTAACGTACCATTAATATATTTTAGGAATATTTTTTTCCGTCTGAAATTGAAATATCTTTTAAGAGATTTTATACGTATTTTATGATATTCTTATTTTTTAATTTTTATATTATTGTGGTGATTTTTATGGAAACGGGTTACTCCCTTCAATTTCAAGTGTGATGGTAATTCATACACCCTGGAAAAAAGTTTTGTGGCAAATCTGTGTGACTGTCTTGAATTGATTTGAATTCTTTTCAAAGTTTTGTTTTTCTGTCAAAGGTTTTCTTGTGGCGGTCGGACTATAGACTTTGAATACTTCTAGTCTATTACGGTTAAAAGAAACATTGCAGTTTTATTATGTTTTTACTGTTATTTAAAATATATAATTTTTACATGTTATTATTTTTTTTGTAGAACAAACTCCTACAGAACCCGTATTAATAACAACAACTATGCCTCCTATTTATGTTGGTAAGCTAATGTGTTCAATTACTTTTATTAGAATAATTTTTTCAATTACTTTAATGCAAGTTTAACCCTCCATGTTATTAATATCTAAATTAATAAGTTTCATTTCAGAACCATGTACCGTTTACTACAATGTAATCGATGGACCTCAACCCATGCCAGACAGTAATTTGAAGGCATCAAGCAGTAAAACCCCTGAAAGTGGCCCTCAAAGTGCTAGGCTGAGTTCTGTTGATCAGTACAAATCAGGTAATTTTATTTGAATCAACAGTATACTGTTTATTATGATCACTTTTATTTTCCGTAAATTAATATTAAAAATGTGAATAAATTTTACTTATTTATTCATTTTTTTCTAGCGGGAGCCTGGGTTTCTGGAGAAGTAGACGAAAAGCAATTTATCGAAGTTGATCTGGGTCGCCTGCAACCCATCTACGGAATTGTCACCAAGGGTAGAAATGGCCATGAGGAGTGGGTGAAAACGTACAAGGTGCTTTACAGTATGAATGGAATGACGTATGCTTATGTTACTGAAGGAAGGAGTAACACGGACAAGGTAAGAAAATAATTAAGAGTGCTATAATGCAGCATGTTTAATAAATTTAAAAAGAAAATCGTCATTTAAATTATCAAAGAGATGATAAGAGGTAAACTAAGAAATGCTTAATGTTTATTCTTTGCGTTTGTATTCTTGAAAATGATCGTTAATATAATATTACTTAGAAACAATAATTCGGAAAGAAAAAATTGAAAAGATAAATAGGAAAAATTCCTCCAGAAAATATTAATGTAAGGAAAGTTTCACTATAACCCAAGAGGCATTTAAATATTTTCACTTTATGGATTAAAATTCAATTACCAAAATGCAACATTACTCCAATCCTGGCAGTGTTTTTCATGATTAAAAATCTTACGGGTTCACAGACTCGATCTGATCTTGATGTCAATGCAGGGGATGAACAACAGCACACACACAGATTCAATTACCTTTATATTCCCTCTAAATAAAATAAATTTTTCTATGCTTAACTTTAAAATTATTTTTGAAAAAATATGAGTTAAATTTTTTAGTGTTTGGTTTTCTTTCATTAGGTCTTCAGTGGAAATTTCGACAGTGACACACCTGTTGAACACATCTTCCGAAACCCTTTTGAAGCGCGATTCGTGCGAGTGCAGCCAGTTTCTTACCACAGGGAAATCGCACTGCGCTTCGATGTGTTAGGATGTGCAGAAGGTAAGTGTACAACTGAATCAGTACCTAACAAGAATAACAATTTAATATCTCATAGTGTACTTAAATTTCCTTTTTATATTAAGATTTTTTTCATCAATATTAATTCACTCTCGAAAGTGTTTAATTGGTTTGAGTAAGCTTTTTTTCACAAGCTCTTCCAATAATAAATATTACTTATTTTTAGGAATGATAACCATGCCTACAATCACAACAACTGGTAAGATATTTTTTTGTTTTAATGTTTATGGGAAACTACCATAAAACTTTTTACACCGTCTTTAATTTTCAAAGCAGCAAAAAATTATTCAGTTTTTTTTTTATATTCATTCCTAAATAGCAAACTTCAATCTTTACTTCATAAAGTTTTGTTTTAATCTTATATAAGCTCAAAAAATTAAACAAGAGAAATAAGTAATCATCATAAAGCGTATCTACTCATTATAAGAGTTTAAATAACTATATTGAAATTTTTGTTTAAAAATTAATGATATTTAAATCATTAAATCAATATTTTTCTCTGATTTCTTGTCCAGTAGTATACAAATTTAGTGGTTTGTTTTAAATCTTTTTATGTATGTTAGAGTCTTCACAACAGAAAAAAAAAACAAATTATATGCTTTGACAACATACTTTTTCAGATGAAAATATCCCTTTTACTTTATATTTTAGGTCCCCCTTGCATGGATGATATGGGCCTGACCAACGGTATAATCAAAGACTATCAGATCAAAACGAGTAGTGATCGCAACCCGGAATCAGATAGCCGTTATGTGCGTCTCAATACCGATCAGACAGAGCATAACGCCGGTGGCTGGGTAGCTGATCATTTGGACCAAAACCAATTTGTCGAGGTAATGGCTTATCCATCAACTTTGATAGACATCTTTTTCAATAATACGATGTATGAGCGACTGTATTGTAGTTATAAAGGGGGTCAATGTGCCTCGGAAGGTAGTGTTTGCTCTGAAATAGAAGATTTTCTATCTGGTAGCCTTAGAATCTATCTTTGTTCATAAATACCCAGGATGAAATGATAAAAATTTTGTGGGTGTAAGGTTCTTAAAGATGAATGACAATTTTCTTGGATACATCTCTCTAAAAGGAATTTTTTTTTATGTTCACTTGGATGTACAGAAATCCTACTCCTGGGTGGAACTGACCAAAACATAAGCCCCTGTAGCAAGTAACATTACGGTTAACCTTCTTTTTTCATTGGGTTTCCCAAAACAAGGTTTACCGAAAAACCTTTCCGTATTTTTAGGGTTTGCGTGACATGATTGCAGAAAAAAATTATAGAAAACCCTAGAAAAACCTTTGCAAAACCCGACACTTCAGTTTCTACAGGTTAAAGGTTGCTAATGACAAACTTACAAAAACCTTGCATGGATTAGGCTGCATTTTATTGCAGTGAGCTTCTTCCGAATGTTAGAAACTGTGAACTCATTACTAAATGAATTTAAATGCTTTGTTTAGAATATGTAAAACAGTTAATTTTTTTTTTCTAGATTGACTTTGTTGAATCTCGTGTCCTGACCGGTGTGAAGATTCAAGGACGTGACATGGTACCCCAGTGGGTGGTGGCCTTCGAAGTCAGCTACAGTCCTAGTGGAGAGTCATGGTCGTACATCTCAGACAAAGACGGTGGAAATAAAGTAATATATTTTACTATCATTCACAAACTAGCTAATAAATTCAATAAATAGAGTGTTTTCAGGTGACGTCACGACCAGCTATTTTCTTTTAACTGTTAACCTTTTGTAGGACTTTAACTGTTGCTAAGGCGGTTGCTAGGTAAAGAGGTATCTGTTGCTAAGGTGGTTTTTAGGTATGGGGTCACGTGATTGCAAATGCTCCAATAGAAGAATTCCACGGCCAGTGTCATTTTCTGTAACTGTTAACCTTCTGTAGGGCAAAAAAAACTGCAACCTTCTGTTGCTAAGGCCGCTGTTAGGTCCGAGTCATGTAAATGAAAATGCTTTATACATTTTTAAGTAAAAAAAGGATTAATATTAAAATTACACAACTTTTTTTATTTAATATATTTTTAAATTTGGGTAATTTTTGCATAAAAGTTTTTTAGAATAACTTAAGTACATGTGTTACTAAATAAGCTGCTAAGTCCACCGAGTGTAATTTTTCTGTAACGTCGCCTGTGTTCCTATAGCGTTCCGGCAGTTTGTGGAGCTGCTCTTACAGGCCAATTATTGAAAAAAAATTTAAAATTAAGTTCATGTCATTATTCAATTAAATTCATAAAATTTAATTCTGTCATCATAAGGATCTCAAATATCAAATTCGTTTCATCGTGTATTTCTACTCTGACAGATATTTTCTTGCCTTTATCACCTTTTCTTTCAAAAATCGTATTCAATGTAACATCCTTAAACTGTATAATATAAAAATCAGTTAAATTTGAGTTTATCTAATTATTTTGTTACTACAGGTTTTCCCTGGAAATCACGACAGTCATTCTGTGTCCTCGGTATTCTTCCCTCAACCGATTCGAACCCGTTTCATTCGAATTCACCCTGTCGCTTGGGAAAATTGGATCGCCATGCGTTTGGAAATTTTGGGATGTTACGGTAAGTTAAACAAAATACACATCGAAGTTCATTCTTGAAACACTCTACTATAAAACAGGTGATTTTTGCTCATTAAGTTGTAAATAAATTAATCATTTGAAATATTCTTACTTTCGTAGGATTGTATTCACAAATTTTAAATTCACTGTCGTTGTGAGCATTTCAATTGTGAAATTGTCTCCAATTTTGACAAAATTGGAGATTACTTCAAATTTAATAATCGTTTTCTTCATTTAACATTAATGCTTCTCTCTTCTATATTAAACAACTACTAAATAAATAGCAAGTCGATATTTTAGCATAACCTATACTTTCCGAATCACATTAAAAGAAAGAATTTACCTAAAAATATTTATTTATTTTTAACTGATTTTTATGAAACATACGACTGAGTAACCTCGTATCTTTCAGAGGAACTCAAAGAAGAAGTGAAGGACCAAATATTAACAACTCTGAAACCTATTATGCTTGGTAAGATTCATATGATACTTTACCGTATGTTATTTTTTATTAATTTAAACTGGGGCTGCTATAAATTACACACTATTGATTGCGATTAAATCATGGTTTATTTAATCGATTCCACGTGCTTATTCCAGAGGTTTGCCACGAGCCTATGGGTTTTGAAAATCATCAACTTCCCACAAGTCTGATTTCTGTATCATCTTCATTGGGACCAGGAAGCGATGCATCAAGAATACGGTGAGACATGACATTTTCATTCAGATAATAGTTTAAAAAATTAGTAAATATTGACCCCTTATCACTTTAAATACACTCGTAAAAGATTTGCTTTAAAATATACTATTATTATTTTTAATATCCTTTACCATTTGTATTTTTACACAAGTATGGAAAATGGGGGGAATTAGAGATAGGTTTACCTTCATATTTATTTTTTTTTATATATAGGCTACATACTCCTTCAGAAGATAAAGGCACGGGAGGATGGATTGCGGCTCCGTTTGACTACAAGCCTGTTATAACTATTGATTTCACTGGGGAGAGAAACATTACAGGAGTACTAACACAAGGTTAGTTATCATACCTATAGTAAATTATTTAGAAAAAACATTCAAGGTATTTTTTTCTTACCCTCCTTTTTTAAAATTATATGCTATTGAAAACACAAATTTAATATTGGTGTATTGTTTAAAGAGTTAATTCTTTCCAGAAATTTATTATTGCATTTTTTCTTTTATTATTACTTACAATTTGAAAGTATGAATAGCTTTCTTCCCAAAATTATATTATTCATACGTCAACTAGAAAGGAAGAAAAAGTAACTCATATACCTTATTTTTATAAAACCATATTTCCCTTCAGGTTTGGAAGACTTCGACAAGTGGATTATGAGCTATTACGTTCAGTACAGCCTTGATAATGTCACTTGGCACAATGTTTATGATTTAGAAACAGGAAACAAGGTACTTCCATTATTTCTTATTCCCCTCCCTTTTGTAGCTGGTTTTTAATAAAAATACTTTATTGAATAAGAAGTTATCTCATGTTAACTCTCTTTATTAAAACAAATAAATGATAAGTTAAACATAGAGCTAATTTTTTTTTACAGGTATTTCCTGGTAACTTTGACAGTCACACTCCTAATTTGAGGTTATTCAGCACAATGATAGAAACCAGATTTTTCAGACTGATTCTTATCGACTATCATACTGGACCTGCTCTACGAATGGAAATATTGGGATGCTTTATTCCATACGGTTAGAACTAATTATGATTTTTCCTCTTTCAATTTTATCAAAATTAAGTATGATTCATAAACTCTTACCAGCCTTATTTATGTAAGCCTTACCAGCCTTATTATTATGTTATACACTTACAAAAAATACCTTAAAAATTTAAGTAACGAGGTTTAATTAGATGTATTTTAAATTACGTTATATTTTATGATACAGTAATTGTGAATATGAATGATATCGTTGGCAAACCAGGTAGGTTTATTCATGGGTGGATTTAAGGGGGTGCATGGGGGTGCGTTGCACCCTCAACTTTTTGAAAAAATTCAGTTTTTATAGGGAAAATCATGTTTCAAAGCCATCAGGGACAGTTTGCACCCCCAAGTTTTCCACTACGCACCCCCAGGATTCACCACCTAAATCCGCCCATGGGTTTATAGGAGTATAAAAAATTATAACAATAGAACACATTTTTCTTTTTTTTAAATAGGGGTTTCATACAGGTTTTATATTTCCCTGTACATTGGATCTGATCTGAATATTCTAATGCAATAATACAATCAATATAGCTTTATTTTCTCATTCACTTATACAATATACATTTTTTAAAAATTATTTTCCTTTGTTTTTACAGCTGAAATCACAACGCATCCACCACCAATTATGACCACCACAGGTATGTATTCTGACTATTATTTATTTTAAATATTGTTCAATTAATCCATAACTATTCTCCACTATTAACACGTTTATTAAACTTCTTTTTCGCAGAATTCTGCGCCGAATACGGTCCGTGGTTGAGTTTTTCGGATCCCCTGATGAACCAATACGGAGACTTGGAACCCATCGACCAAATCATTGCCGCGTCAGGAGTGTGCAATAACCCGTACGATATCCAATGCAGGGCGATGGTGACTGGAAAAGACTACGCACAAACCGGTCAATCTCTGATCTGCAATCTGGACAAAGGTCTTCAATGCCTGAACCACGAGCAGTCGTCTTTCACCTGTTACAACTACGAAGTCCGAATCAAGTGCTGGACATGCGGTGAGTTCTATCTTATTCCTTTAAAATGATAGATAGTTCAATAAGATATGTATGATAATCTTCAGTTGCTAAACCATCTTTCTTGTCTTGTAGGTATTGAAACTACGACGGCGCCTCAGCCTGTAGTGTTGTGCCCTGACGTCCCCGATTTCAAGAGGGAGGAGTGTCCCACTTATTGTCCCCCTGATCACTCTTGTGATGGTCAAACATGTGTGCCGGATGTAGATTGTCCTTGCTATAAAGATGGAAAGCGATTTCAAGTAAGTTGTGCTTGATTTGATTTGAAGTAAAAATATTTTTTTTAAATCAACTTACCATGAGGAAATGTTTCGCCCATGATGATAATACATTAAATCTCCCTTTAAAGAAGCATGAAATATGATAAAGCATATTACTTATGAATTCTTGGGGTTTTTTTACGTTCCTTATGACGTTGTGAATAATAAAACTAACTTCATTCAATTTTTCAGCCTCCCAACATGATTGTGACTAGGGAATGTCATAAATGCGAATGTATCCTGGGAGGATATTCAGTTTGCAAACCTATAGAATGTGATCCTTGTTTACCTGTAAGTTACTTTTACATATTTTAATTTTACAATTGAAGACTGGACTTCAAAAACGAGCTAAGTGCCAAAACTAAAAAAAAATGAGTTAGACCCGAAAACCAATCTAAATGCCATCACCAACACCCTATACATTCAGCTAAGTGCCACGACCATGATTAGTAGGTCAAAAACGGCCTGAAAGATGACTTATTATGTGTATTTCTATGGAGAATTAAATTTAAAATGATGAATTAAGGGAAATTTACTTTTTGGCCCTTAGCTCGTTTTTGAAGTCCAGTCTTCAATTGTATTATGCTTTACTAAGGGCAATAGATAAGTAGTTACCCTTCTCGGAACAAAGAAAACTAGATCATTCATTAAAATTTTTCCACTCAATTTTCCTTCCTAAAAAAGAGTTCTTATTAGGGACAAAAATCTGAAATGGACGAACACTGTTCTTGTAATTGTGTGGGGTGTGCAGAAGGAACCATTCTCTGTCCCACCAGTGGAGACTGCATCCGAGAGGACCAATGGTGTGACGGGATTAAGGATTGTGCTGATGACGAGACAGGATGTCCAAGTAAGTTTTTTCAAGTCCATCATTGCTTCAATGTTAATAAAATTTGTTCGGATTTTGTTTGATAGAAAAACAAAAAAGAAATATCTTCATATCAACCCTAAATTAGCCTAATACGCCAAATATTTGTTGAGATATTTGTCAAACAATTGTGAATTAATAGATTGCTTGAAATCGTATTTCAAGGCTTATGATTTTAAGTAAGAACACAATTATCATTAGAATATTGAATAATAGTATACAATGTAGATTAAGTAGCACATTGGTTCACGATCCCTTTCCTTTATACAGAGATTATACTGAATTTTAGCATCAATTAATCTTAAACAGTTGAAAGTTTTATTGAATTTGAAGCCATTTCAATCAGTATATAATTTGGAGTTTAAATGTCTTGAAGACTCATCTTTGATTTTTATTTAGTTTTTATGATAGGTTTCATTTTCTGTTATTTAAATTTAGTAATTCATTACTTACTTGTTACTAGGTGAAAGTTATATTCATTTTTTGGAACCCAAATTTTTTTTGTGGAAATTTATTTCATTACACATGTTTTAGTATTTACAGTACCCAATACAGAAATAATTTCATTTTAATTACTACTTCGTATTTTCAGCTACACCTCCGCCCACTACTATTGCACCCACAACTACTGAAGTACCCATCATATGCTCTACTGACTACCTCCAAGGTGTTTATTTCTTCACCGTAGTTATGTTTTTAACTTAAACTAGGCTTGAAATTCACCACAATTTTTTTTTTGTCTATTTAGATACTGACACGTGTGAAATGACTGCCAACATGTTTGACACATTCGATGGTCTGTCATATCAATATGATATTTGTGATCACGTCCTAATGAAGGAAAGAAGTTCCAATCTGTATTCAGTAACAGGTCAGTTAAATATTATTTTTTCTTGAGTAGATATTTCTTTTTTCCCACAGTTGTGGAAGACATTATACAGTTTTTAATGTAATCAATACGTATTTAAAATTACCTAAATTTTTCTAAGCAAAACAATAGATGTAAGTAGTTTCAAAAATGCCGTTTTTGTACTAAAAAAATAATCGAGTGGGTGTTTATTTTCTAACGAGCTTATGAGGAGGTTAATAAAAATGGAGCTCATTCATGGAATTTTAATTCCATTTATTCTAATTATAAAAATTTTAATTTTCTAAGCTTTAAATATTCACGCATTTCTTTCAAATTTAGTTCACAAATCGTGCTCTTCGGACAATAAGAATTCGTGCCAGAGGTATGTGATAATCGAAGTAGACGGAATCACTCTTAAATTGGGACCAAGTATAGGAGACGTAACTGTCCAAGACAATAAAGTGTCCCCCGAAAACTTCTGGTTTGTGTCTCAAAGATTCAAGGACTTTGAACTTAGGAAGAAAGGCAATATGCTGATATTCAGATCCACCAAATATCATTTTGATGTCACGTGGGACGCTGTTCAAGATGTAAAAATATACGTAAGGAAAAATTCTTATTATTTTTACCTTATTAACACGAGCCTTTATTTAATAAAATAGTTCAAATAAGGTCTTGTTCATTGCTGCGAAATTCTACTTTCAGATTTCCAAATGTCTCGTTGACCAAGTTGTCGGGCTGTGCGGTTTGTACAATCACCAACTGACCGATGACCGTACGACTCCTGAAGGTCTTTTGGCTACTAGCAATCAGGACTTTGGCGACAGTTGGAGCATCGGATCTTTGGAGCGATGCGCTCCTTCTACCTGTCCGGAGTACATAATGAAGACAGCTATGAGTGTCTGCAGCAAACTTCAGTAAGTGTTTTGATCAGTTCAATTTGGACTAATTACCAGATTTACACTCTTTAATTGAACATTTTTTCTTTAAGGAACGAGCCCTTCAACTCCTCCTGTAACGGTTACCTCAAAATGGAGAGTCGCATCGAATCTTGCATTGTGTTCATGTGCGAATGCATGCAACGGTCGGATACCGAAACAGCCATCAAAGGTGGTGACAAAAGACCCAGATTAGTAGACGTGTTTTACGACATATTTGGAGCAGACAAGTGCAAGTGCCAAGCCTACGAAAGCTTTGTAGAAGCTTGCGAGGAAATCAAGCAAACACCTGTAGTTGATTGGAGAATTCCGAATGACTGCAGTAAGTATTCATAGCTTTTGTATGAATTTAAACATTTTACCTTAAAAAATCTGTAGCAAAATATGGGAAATGGACTCTAACCGCCTATCTGGTTCGAGACTTCACGGAACCAACACGTGACCTACAACTGAGCTTGCAATTGGTTACCACAGATACTACACTAGTAGATCTACTAGTGTAGTATCTGTGGTAACCAATGGACTCTAACCGCCTATCTGGTTCGAGACTTCACGGAACCAACACTTGACCTACAACTGAGCTTGCAATTGGTTACCACAGATACTACACTAGTAGATCTACTAGTGTAGTATCTGTGGTAACCAATTGCAAGCTCAGTAGGTCACGTGTTGGTTCCGTGTGACGTCAGACGGTTAGAGTCCATTGCTAGTAACTTGTAACCAGAACTAGTAACCATCTGATGCTATTTATTGCATCTATTTTTCAAATGTAGTTAAAAGAAACTTGAATGAAGTTAAAAAAATTTTTGAAAAATAGTTATTAGCACAAGTTTTCTCATACAGTTACATGATTCATGGGTAAACTCAATAATTAGCTATGGTATAATAATTTGGGGAGGAGACTACTACTTAAGCAATATTAATCCTGTAATAAAAATCCAAAATAAAATAGTTAAATTTCTAAGTATAAATTATTCTTCTAATTTAAATTAATATCAAAATCTACCTATAAGGCACTTATTTTTCTATAAAACAATAATTTACTTTTATTCTCATAATAATTCAATTGAAATCAGAAATTAAAATTATAAGAAATTTTTTTGAAAAAGTTATGCTTATTTACCCCCAAAATTCTTTAATGCCTTACCAAATCATCTAAAGATAGAAAAATCACCATTTAAATTTAAAAAAAACTATTAAAAATATTTACATTCACAATATAGTTAGCATAGAACAATATTTACAATAATTAATATGCTCATATGTAATTATTTGAAGCTCACCCTACGGAGTCCCACCTTCAATATGTTTATTCTTTTAATATTTACAAATCATCTGTGTATGTTTCTCTTTTCTTATTTTTTCTTTTTCTTTTTTAATGTAAATTTTTTATCCCTTTCAACTGGTCACCTGAATGGGTAATTGACCCCTTTGAGACTAATATGTCAAATTGTTTTTTTATTTGTTGTATTTGCTTAGATTTTTTTTCAGCTGTACAAATGTTAGAAATGCTTTGTTGTTGTTGTTAATGTAACTATTTGCATCCTTTTAGCACCTGAGTGTGCTGAAGGCATGGAATGGCAAGTCTGTGGACCCGGGTGTGAGCTCACTTGTGACAACTACCACCAAAGAGAAAACATTTGTAATGGCGGTTGCACTCCGGGATGTTACTGCCCCTCCGGTATGATACGACACAACAATCGTTGCGTCAAGCCAAAAATGTGCCAAGACTGTAAGTATTATAACAAGTTTAATGGGGGAGGCCTATGACATTTCCAGTGTATGTCCAAACTAAACCAGGGGAGTTTTTTATGCTCAGACGTTTCTAACAGTAGTTGAAGAGTATTTTTTTGATTTTAGCGATTTTATATGGATATTAGAAATACTATAAACTTTAAATATGAGTAGGATTAATATTAGACAAAAATATGAAGCTTGAAAGTTTTATTTGAAAATTAATATTTTTCTTGTCCAGCTCTCATAGCTCTACTTGTATCCTGCTTCTAATAACATTCGATTTTTCATTCATTTTTCTGAATTTTTAACTTTTCTTGGTGAATTCTCGTAAAGTACTGCAATTAAATGTCGAACACTTGAAAATTAATGTAATTTCATTTTGAATTTCAAAATCATCTTTATAAAGGTGAGTTACATAAAAGGACGTAGTATGCAATTTAAAATATACAGAAAGTATTTTTTAAGAGTATTTCATGCTACATCATTAAGAGTTTTAAATAGTCTAGGAAATAGTTATAAAAAAATAAAAGTAACTATAAAACTATTTTCTGAAATCATCCAAACCTTCTGAGTAAAATAAAATTTTAAAATTGTAAAATTAAATTTTAAATTATTTATAAATTCCGGTATAAATTCTTAATTAATAAAAAATAACAATTAATGTGTAACTGTTTTAGTAGCGTTTTAAAACTCAATGAAAATTAGACCTACTAGCATGAAGGAAAAAAAATATACGCATTATTTATTATTTTGTTTGGAAAAAGTCGTTGATACAAAATATGAATATCCTGCATATAATAACGTTGGCATGCACCCAATTTTTGCTTCTTAGGTGTTTGCAGAGGTCACGGAGATCCAAACTACATTACGTTTGACGGTAAATACTACGCCTTCCAAGGAAACTGCACCTACGTTCTAGCTCAACACATAACATCTGATGATCCGAATAAAAATTTCCGAGTTCTCGGAACGAACGTCGAGTGTCCAGAAGAGCCCCACACTTCTTGTAATGACGGAATACAAGTCATTTGGAACGGTCACGTGATAGAGAAATTTAAAAATAAACCCGTGAGTATATATTTAAAAGTATAACACAAATTTTTCAACTTTAACTAGCCAAGTAAAAATCACTTCCATTGCATTAACTCTGTTCTAAATAAGTTTTATTATTTGAATAGCTTTCATTAGTTTTTTAAGATAATCTGCAGAAAATTTTTTAAAGTGCCAATATTTTGTTACTTCATATTTCATTTTTTATTGCCTTACATTCAGAATCTATTTTTTTATGGATACCATTTTATAAGTACTCGTAAAAATTCAGTGTTTAATTCGGAAATATTCCGTCTATTTTTAAAGAATGTTTACAAATTATTCCTTAAATTTATAGGAAAAGAAGACATTTAAATGGAAAGATTTATCTTACTTATTTTTACCGTGATTTCAGCCTTTTAAAAGTTTTTCTTTCACATACTCGTATAATCAATAGCAAAACTTCCAATGCTTATTGATATAAACTATTTTTAAAATAACAAAATTTGTGTTTAATAGGTTTATATAGATGGACAGCAATTGAACAAAGATGATTCTCCCTTCAATAAAGATGGAATAAGTATCACTTTTGTTCCAAAGAAGAGCACTATCATTCATATTAAGAGCATAAACTTGGCCGTCCGTTACTTTGATCAAATGTACGGTTTCAATATTGAGCTACCAGCATTTTTATACTTCAACAAAACTGAAGGATTATGTGGTAAATATTTTTTAACCCCTTTTTCAACAATTTTATTTAAAATAATTATTATTGACTTATAAATATTTAAAAACCTGTAGTTTATATTAAAACATAAAATGCTTTATGTTTTCCCGCGTCCTGCGAGTTTCTAATGTTAACTTTACTGTGTATGAACGCTTATAGAAGAAAAAACAGCTTTACAGGCAAATACAAGCTTTGCGCAAAAAGTAAGATAACGGATGATGTTTGTTTCTGTGCATACTGTCTCTTATAAAGGAAAAACTAGTTTTACAGGGAAAGCATATCATCCAAAACTGTGCAGTGAAAACAAAATAAGTAAATTTAGCTTTTTGCACTGCACATCGAAAGCAAGCTGCTAATACTTAAACTATACGGATGAATATAATAAACTTTCAAAATTAAAATTATTACAGTATAAATTCGTATTTATTTTCATATTTATTATTAGCTATCCTTTTTTTTTACTTCATAAAACATTATTTTTTATGAACACTATTTTTTAATGTGCAGTATAACCTTTATATCTTATTTGCTGAAGCATTTTTTTAATTAAAAAAGTGCTCAATCAATAGTTGATTAATCAGTTTATTTGATTCACTGTGATTTTTTAGCCATCCTTAAATTCTGATAACTTTTCTGATTTAGCTAATTAGTCTAAACTCTGGTACAAATATCATCTATCATGTCATGAGTATATTACTAATCTTATATCATGATATTACTGAAGTTATATTAAATCACATTAATTTAACTTTATATTTTTTTTGGGACAAACAAATGCAATAAAACTTTGCCCTTGTATCTTGCATAAGTCTATTTCTGTGTAAAAACATACATTCCCACTACAGGAGTGTGCAACTTTATCCAATCGGACGATCTCTACCACAAAGACGGTTTCGTCACCGAAGACATCGATGACTTCGCGTACAGCTGGCTTGAAGAGCCCGACAGGAGAGAGCACTGCGAAATACCTCGCGTCCCAGTGCCCGAGCCTCCTCGAGAAATCTGCAATTTCACCATCAGCCCTTGCGAAGTGTTCCTGGACCCCTCCCTCTATTCCAAATCCTGCCAGAACGACATCACCTTCAGCCACAAGCCGGTGGCTTCCATGTGCAGATCAAAGTTCCAGTATGCCCAGCAGTGCTGCGAAAGGGGCTTATCGCTGGTGGACTGGTTGAAGATGAGTGGTTGTGGTAAGTTTGTTTTTGTATGTTCTTGGAGAATTGAAATAACCTTCATCGAGAGGTAAACCACAGATTGAGGTGTTTGCTGCAACTAGGAGTTAACTCCAGAATCAACATCAAAATGCGGTTTCTTGCATCCTACTCTGAAGACCAAAGAATTTTATGACACAAATTTTCGTAAATCATTGTTCCCAAATCCCCCGACAGGGAATGAAAGGATCAATCTTCCCTATGAGATAATGGAAAATAGTTCGGCCACCTATTGGGGGATTTGGGAACTACGATTTACGAAAATTTATGTTATAAAATTCTTTTGTCTTTAGAGTAAGATGCAAGAAACCGCGTATTTTTATCTTTTTTAGTTTTTGAGTTATTGATTTTTAAAATGTAATATGTCAGTATTTTTTGGGACACCATTACAACTGGGTTGGTGACTATGTTCACCATTTTTTTACGCAAAACAAAGTATATAAGAATAGAACAGTATAACGACTTTACAAACATTCATTCTAGTGGAGTTAACTCATTGTTGTAGCAAACACCTCAATTATAATTTCTTTTTTACTGCATGTAAAATTATCATCTTTGGGTTTTACCTTTGGATCAGTTTATCTTTATCTAATATCTGTTCGTCTTTTCAGAATTCCAGGAGATTTTCAAAATCAGTAAGTTTTTAACGTTGGGCTCTTTTAGTTAGCAAGCTTTAGAGCAATGATTTAGAGCTTAGCTTTTTTAAGCAATGATTTGAATTACAGCGCATAAACTTGAGTGAATTTTAAACGGATAATTTGGCTTACGCTCGTTTGATATTTAAGGTGAAAAATAATCTTTAGAGCCAATGACGGTTGATATATTATATTTAAATACGCTTTGCTTATGCTTAACATTCCACAAATTTGTACGAAAATTTAAAACACTCATATTTTATTCAAAATTTACTGTAAAGTTTTTTAGATTCTCTTAGTCAGTTCAGAACTTCATAGGGTACAAATTTGTATCGTTATTTCTATTAAAAATATTGGACACCTTTGATGAGACAAAATATCATTTGTGCAACTTTATGAAAAAACCGTTTATATGAAGAGATGTGACATAAACTGTGCAAAATTAGTATACAAATCACTTTATTCCAAAGTTTAATTTTCCATTGAAAATTTTCAATTATTTATTGAAACTCTGTGTTGAATTTTCAAACTAGAAAAAGCAATGAACAATAAGTGAACAAAGGATGTGTTAAAAAATGACAGTTTTGTTTCACAGTAGTTTGGAATAATTACTGTATCGATCAAGGTACAACACTGTACCTTGGATATTGTACCTTGGTTTCAAGGATAGTGTACCTTGGACCTATGCCAAAAGAAAACGTTAGTTGCACCTCTAAACTTAACAAAATGTTTGTGTAAAAACTCAAAGAGCAAGTACTCATTGAACCACCCAGATCTATATAAGCTTATAGATTTAGTTGGAGCACTTTTCAGCATGAAAGTTTTAAAGCACTGTTTTTTGTCACAAAACTCTTTACTGAAAAGTTTTAATCTCTTATTTTTCTCATCCAGAAAGCTCTTTTCAGCATAAACGTTTTAAAGCACTGTTTTTCATCACAAAATTCTTAAACTTAAAAATGTTAATCTCTCATTTTTCTCATCCAGAAAGCTCCTGCCCAGACGACATGTACTACGACTGCACGTCGGCGTGTCCGAAGACCTGCGACAACTACAAGAACTATAAACCGGACGACTGCGACCTGATGCCCATGTTCACCTGCAGATGTCCGGACGGCCAGGTGCTCAGTAACGGGACCTGCGTCGACGAAATCGTCTGCGAGACCTGCGACTCTCTTGGTCACATCGTGGGAGACGTGTGGAACGTGGGACCGTGCGAGCAGTGCGAGTGCATGACGGACCTCTCGACTCGGTGCACCGTCACTTCGTGCCCGGATCCCCCCGTTTGCAGGGAGAAGGAGACGATGGAGAAGTTGCCGCGTTCTGAGAATGCTTGCTGCGATCACTTTTTGTGCAGTAAGTAGCTGATAGTTACCTGTTACGTGTTCACAGAAGGCTTTTGAATACTATGCTTGCAGGAAAATCCCTGTTCTACAATTTTCTAATAACCCATTTTCTAACTTTTTTTCTTTGGGGGCAGTTCAAATATTACGTTAAGTCCCTAAGAGGGAGAGGGGATTTGCTCTTTGCTGTTTTTTCCTGACAAGAGGGGAGGTGCTTACTTAAGATGTTACAAACACGGCATTTTCGAAAATCTCTTGGGGTTTTTTTTAATAATTTCAAACTTCGACCAAAATAAATTTTACACAAAGAAATTTAACTCAGTAAAAATTCAAACATTTTGACTTCACAAGGAAAATTTTAACGATAGGTTAAGTGTTCTTGGAGCACAATAATTTCTGGAATCTAGGCACTGCTTAACATTTTGTACAAAAAGAAAAAACAAAGGGAGGGTCGGGCAGTTTTCTTACGTAAATATGAAGGAGGGTTGCGGTCTGTTTATCTTTGCTGACAAGGGGGGAGGGGTGTCAAAAATGGCCAAACACATGCTTACGCAATATTGGAACGGCCCCTTATAGAAAGAGCAACTTTTTTTACTCAATTCTTCTCAGAAGTCAATGTTTTTGATCGGGCTGAATTAGACTATAATAGTCACGTTTTCTGCAAAATAAGCTTCAATTAAGTCTACATTTTTGTAAATTCTAAATCCGTTTTAAAAACTGTCCTTTCATAGTGTAAATTGAAAGACAACCTGAACATGGACTAAGAAAAAAACATTTATTTCTCTTTCTTTCCCTTTCTCTCTTCTTCTTTTTCTCTCATTCCCTCTCTCTTTCTTTCTAATACCCAGAATGTTTTTATTGCAATCACCATCCTAATTTCTATTTACGTTATTCCACAGAACTGTCTCAGATCAAATGTCCAGATCCCATCCTCAGGAACTGCTCTGAAGGAGAAGCCAACGTAGTAATAGATGTAGATGGATGCCCTGAATACCGATGCGGTTAGTATCTTAAAACCTCCACTTTCAAAAATCTAACTATATAAACCGTTTCTATTCAAATAAATTACTCTTTTTCCCATTTAGAATGCATGCCTGAGCTCTGTCCCCCTCTCATCGAACCGTACCTGGATGACGGAGAGGTCTATTCTGTCGAGAAAGAAGGCTGCTGTCCCCAATATCGAACCGACTGTTACGAGGACAGATGTTCTCCGCCCCCGCACTGTGGGCCTGGATTCAAGTTGAGCACTTACGAAGGAAAGTGCTGCTTGAAGTACTCGTGCATTCCGAAAAAGAATGTCTGCGTGTACCAGTTCCAACAGAGTGTGATAAACGGTACCCAAGTTCCGCTTTCCCCAGAAGAGATGTATGAAGAGGAATTCCCGGTATGTATGAAGAATTTATTAATTAACAGGATTAAAAGTGACTATAGTCTGTGTAGTAATTAAAATTGGCTGTTCGTCACCATGGCAACGCAATAGAAATGCAATAAAGCATTTTCAATCACATGACTTGGACCTAACAACGGCCTTGGCAACAGTTAAAAGCCCTGCAGAAGGTTAACAATTATAAAAAAATAACTGGTCGTGGAATTCTTCTATTGGAGTATTTGCAATCACGTGACCCCATACCTAACAATCACCCTAGCAACAGATACCGCCAGACTTAACAACGTCCTTAGCAACAGTTAAAAGCCCTGCAAAAGGTTAACAGTTAAAAAAAATAACTGGTCGTGACGTCACCTGAAAACACTCTATAGGAAATGACTAGTAGCGAGCCGCCTATTTTATTTACGCAGACTATAGTTAACTTATTAACTATGTCACTGGTTTCATCCAATAACGTCACAACACGGAAACATCTTCAGTATGGTGGTACCTCAAGTAATTTAGAGCTATAGTTTCCATCGAGAGGACTTTATTTGTTGAGTTCCTTAAAAATATAAGAGAAAGACGAAATTTGAGAGTGTGAGAGAATAAAGAGAAAAATAATTGAACTGCCTTTTTGCACTAAATAAATTTGGGTATTAATTTGCTTTCTTTTGACAACTAATTTGTTTCTTTTCCTAGGTTGGTTCTAATTGGCAAGATGGTTTGTGCAGAAAATGCAAGTGTGTCGAGATGGAAGGCGCTATAACAGTCAGCTGTATGGAAGAAATATGCAAGAATTCAGACTTCCCCGATTCAGACGTAATATATTTTTATATTTGTTTTATTTTTCAATAAACTTACGTTTTTTAATTATAAAATATCATTTTTAGTTAGTTCTAACGATCTTGATATGCTAAATTTACTGTTAAGATGTTAAAATTTATATTTTGCTTTAAATATCATCAGGGCCATATTTAGGCTCATGCAACATGTAAAGAGGTGAAAATTCTCAATGATGGCAAAATACACACATTCCTAAATTTCAATTCATAAAAAGGGACTTTAGAAAAATACATAAATGAAAATTAGAAACTGGATGTGGTAAACTGATTTAAAGTAGCTGCAGACAAATACTACAGTTAGTACGGCCCTGTAATATTTTTATTTCATTTTAGTTTCAAAAAGAACTAAGTATTTTTGGGAGAATGGTAATTTCTTTCTAGCTTTACATATCCCTGCATAATTAGTTTATTGATTATGATTGCTTGAGAACAAGGGCACCATACTTCTAGCTTTTTTCCTTTTATCCTTCATCTAGAATTTCTACCATAAATCTTTTAAATGTTGAACTCGAAAGAGGCTAATCCTTTACAACGTTTTCCATGGAATTCTCCAAAAAGATCTGGCTCAAAATAAGGGAATCCTAATTTTATTAGATTTTACCTAAAAATGTTTTTAAAACCCAACGGTTTATAAAATATAGTTAATAACTCAACACCAAGAATTAAAGCCACCTTGTATACAATACGTTGTTTCAACAAACATAAATCTTACACACATCCCGTTTTTTTTTTCCTTCTAGAAATATCTTTACGAGACTTTCAACATCCCTGGAGCCTGCTGTGCTCAGTCCCGCCGAGTGTCGTGCCACCTCAACGGAGTACCATACCCGGTTTGTGAGAATGTTCTTATTTAGCACGCGAACTCTCGACAAAAATTCGATAATAGCATGCCTTTGGTTTGATTCTTGGGGTTTTCACTAAAGAAAATTGAGTCATTCTCTGAACATTACTATAATAGATTTAAATAATTAATTAATATTCAAGCGTTTCCTACTAGCAAGAGTGGAGAGATAAAAGTTTTGAGAACTGACGGGTAAATTGATATTTGATGTGTTATTTTAGCCAAATAGTAACAACCCTGAAATTCAAGAAGCACGTTTTATACAGTGAGTGAGAATTATCATATCAATTCTAAATCTCAAGCCTTGTTATAGTTCTTTAACGTATCAACGGCACTAGGTAGTTTAAAAGTGAGATAAACACATTTTTAAAATTAAAAAATTACTTAAACTTATACATCTTTAAATTTATATAAATGCATTATATGCTGCATGTCTTCTTGTAGGATTTACCTACTGTTTTTCATGTTTTCATTTTTTCCGATTTCCTTTACGTTTTCAAAATGCAATTAAGTCAACAACAACGAGCTTACCCCAGCAGCTTTACATTGTAGTTAGCCCGTTTTTGCAATATAAAGCTGTTGTAGTTAGCTCGTTGTTACAATGTAAAGCTACTGTAGAAATTGGCTCATTGGGTGAGTTGAGCTGTTGAATACCTACTGCATATTTTTAATTCTGAATTTGTTCCCCTCCTTTCAGATCGACAGTGAATGGCTTTCTCCTGAGGGTGATCCTTGTAAATCTTACCGATGCGTTCTGAGGAAAGGAGAAGCCAGTGTTTTGGAGAAGACTACCATATGCGACACCACATGCCCTAATGTAATTAATTACCTTTTATTAACTAGTTACTTTGTCTCTTGTTCGTCATAGCATATGATAGGATAAAAGGAAGCATCGACAAAATTTGATAGTATAGGAGTCGATATTACGAAGTATTGAGTGATTCTTTTTCTTACAATGTAATGATCGGTTCTGTAAATTAATCTACAGACCTAAAAAAAAACAAACATATTTTTCTAAGGTATTTAAATTACCACAGGATCCTGTCACGAAAACAATATGTACATCATAGGCATTGGGGCTCTTAAGGGCTGCTTGAGCCAATAAATTTAGTTTTAGTTTATTAGAAACAGTATAACTAATTTTTGTGAGAAAAGCATTTCAGTAAAAAACCGGTTGAAATACCTCTATACGGGTGAACGAGAGATAATTTAAAACAACTTTAAGGAAGTCATTTAGGGTAACTCAAGTAAAAAAAGGAAAATCAAATTAAGTATTATGAGCTACGAATATGTTAAAATGAAGATCCTAACTCCTCAGTCTTTAACTTTTATACCAGTACCTTATTTCCTTTTTTTTTCTTTTGATTTAGTATGCAGTATATTCAGCACCTACGATAGAATCCAAAAAATGTTGCGGTGAATGCATAGCAGTTGCTTGTGAAGAAAATGGAGAACTCTATCAGGTAATTTTTAAAAGAACATTTCAGCTTTAATAACATTAAAAAAATTTTTTTTTTCAAAATTATGAGAAATAAACCTTGGTCATTATTTCAGGATGGGAACACATGGATATCCACTGCAAAGCCTTGTTATAAAGCGGAATGTTCAGTAACGGCAAATGGAACACGAATAACTTACAGAGGAGAAAGTTGTCCCTCTATGCCTGAAAACTGCCCAGTGGTAAGGAAATAATTTATTGGTCAAATATTTCTTAAATGTGAGGAAACAGTAAATGGTGGAATTAAAGAGGTTAAACTAATATAATCTTTCAAAAATTTAAAATGATATTTGTAAATTTTGACATTATTTTAAGAAAATTGGAAATTTTATACAAAAATTTGCTTTTAATATTTATTTTTAAATGGGAATTATTTTTGTTAATTTATAATTTTCATTAATTAGATTAAAATTATAAATTATAGCGTCTCAGTACAAAACATGCTAAACAAGAATATCCTTATATCCTGTGATGTTAAACCACTACAAAATTCCCAATTTCTTTTTTTACTGAAAATGGAAGAATAAACATATTTTTTTTTCCTCAGGAAAATGTCAGAACTGACCCTAAAGGATGCTGTACATATTGCAAGAGAATAACTGGTAAGACATAAGAGATAAAAACAATATTATTTTCCCATTACGGTAGTTTTCTCTTTTTTATTATTTATTTATTGTTCTTTATTTACAGAATCTTGTGCTACCGTGCAAGTACCATTGTACGAGACTAGAGGATACTTTAACTTCGTTGATAGAAATAAAGGAATGTGTGAAAATGTAGATACTATAGAAGACTTGACAAAGTGCGCTGGCCAATGCACTGCAGATTCTCATTACTCCAATGGTAAGGAATGGACTTGGAGTATACTTCAAAATCATATTTGTGCATCAAAAATAACTTTTTTTAAAAGAATAATTCATAAATTTAGCAGTTTTTGTAATCTAAGATGACAAAAAAATAATATCTGGGATGATATTTGCGGGCCAAATCATAAATTGTCTAACTTCTTGTTCATGACATTGAGATAATAATTTTAAAATAATTGAATAATAGGGGAAAAGGACTGCTCCTAATCAGTGTTCAAAATATACTTAAAGTTTTACATTGAAATTTTAATGAAATCTCAATATTTTTTAGGATTAAGTTTTTTATTTAACTTTTGAAAGTTGCTTCTTAAAGTTTTGTTATAGTTCAACATGTTACATTGTAAAAACCTTACAAATATTGACCTTCTTAATTCAATTTTCCTAAATCTTTTAAAATTTTAGAATCATTCAAGACTTGTCGGGCTGCAAAATAAGAGGGTCCGCGGGACACAAGCGGGCCCTATGTTGTGCAGGCCTTATTTAAATGACGATTCTTTCCCAGTTTTAAAAATAGTTTAAAAACTAGTAGGTAAATTTAACTACTGTTACAGTTGCCTCAAAAATGATTCACTGCTTTTATTTCTCTCTTTGCAGCATTTGGGGACTTCCAGAGTATATGCAACTGTTGTCTACCACGTGATACTACAGACAGAGTGATTGTTTTGGATTGTGAAGATGGATCCAAGGTGGAGAAATTGTACAAACAACCATCATCATGTGTATGTAATTCCTGCTCCGGTAGGGATTTTGCACTAGAATCACTGAACAATATTCAACCAGTCTAATAAGGAATAACAGGATTCTTTCATGCATTTATGAAATCATTTGAACATTTTGTATCTGTTTCATCCAACCACTTTTATGTTGTTAAAATAAAGAAATTTTTATAAAATTATTACGTGCTTTATTAATCAGTGGGAAAATCACAACTCTTATCACGGAATAGGTCATCAGCCTGATGGTATACTGATTTATACGGATAGGTGTTCCAATGGCAGAGATGTCTACTTTGAGAAGGATATAAAAACTGCAATATTTGTAAAAATTTCTGAAAGCTGGAAAAAAAGGTCCTCGACATCAATAATAATTGGTTAAGTTTCTTTATTACAATTTTAAAAATAGAAGTATTGAGTAGTCTTAAAGTTTTCGGTTGAGTGTGACTGAATGGCCTAGCGTGCTGGAGCATCTTGCTAGTATTCAGAAGGCTCTTGGTTCAAACGCTACCGACTGCTGTGTAGAATTTTTCAATGTAATTTCTGAACTTATTTATCAACTTTAAATTTATTAGAGAACCTGGGGAAGTGTCGGGCCGGATGGCTTGGTTGGTTAATGCACTAGTGTGCCGTTCTACAGGTTCACGGTTCGGTCCCAGGATTTTGTAACATTTTCTTTTTTTAAAAAAATGGTGGTGTATTAACTTCAAATTAATTAGAAGAACGGACCGGTTGTAGGAACCGATGGCTTGGTGGGTTCGCCCGCCAGTATCCCATCCCAAAGGCCCTCAGATCTAATCTGAGCCTCTCCCCGGGTATAGCACTCGGACATAAATGCAGTTGGGCATTTATAAATTTAGTTCCTGCGCATCCATGGGGGGGGTCTTCATTTTTTTTCGTCGATGCTTAACTGTAACCGTATCAGTCAATTTTTTTTAAATATTTCTATTTTTTCTAAGACTTTTACCTCTTTTGCCTACGACTGGAAACTGAAAGAATGTAAGAGTCTTAGAAATAAAGAGGACAGTTATGGGTTCTTCCGTCCACAAACCCCTACCACCAACCCAGGTAGTTCCTTTAACTTAAGAATTTTAACCTAGTTTTTAAAGTGGTGATTGAGAAGCACAAGTACCGTTAGATGAAATGGACAGATGCTAGACTTAAGATATTTTACCTAATTCTTTAAGCGGTGACCATGGAATTCTTTTTTAAAAATATGGGTGAGTCCTCATTTCTGTAACAACCTTGTCTTGAAACGATAATATTGATCTAGAAACTCATCTTTAGGAATGTTATCTAAACAGGAAAAAAAAATCCTAAATGTTTCTATTGTTCCCTGATCCTACATTAAACGTTATCCCAGAAGGAAAGAGAGAAATCCTAACCTCACAATCACAACGTTATTTCAATGATGTAATAATGTAAGGGAATTAATGGGTTTACGATAACTTCTCTGCGATTTCATTTAGCTTCATATATTTCTTCTTATTCAATAAGTGGTGACTGAGAAACACAGGTACCTTTAGATTAGATGGAAAGATGCTCTGCTTAGGATATTTTACCCAATTGTTTAAGAGGTGACCGTGAAATTCTTTAAGAAAATGTGAGGGAGTTCTTATTTCTGTAACAACATTCCTGAACCTCTTGAAAGTTTAGGTAGATGAAATATTGATCTAGAAACTCACCTTTTGAAATGTTATATTAGCAGGAAAAAATCCTACAAGTTCCTCTTCGTCCCTGATCCTACACTAGACGTTATCCCAAGAAGGAAGGAGAGAAATCCTAACCACACAATTGCATAGTGTTATTTAGATGATGTCAAGAAGAGGGGTCTGGCAAAAAAATAAAATCTACCTCGCTTTTATGGAGGTGCAAAGGACTTGTAAGTCCACCGAGCAGTATATATCCAATGAAGGGGGTAGAGGGCGGGGGGTAAAAATCAGCTTCGCTTTTACCGAGGTGTGCGGAGCAGCAGATATATCAGGGGTTTCCAACTTACAAGTACTCGGGGGCCGCAATCGAAAACACAAGTCTAAAGGCGAGCGGTAAAGTAATCAGGCTCCTTTCTTATCCGTGATATTTTTTTTGGGAGGAGGGTCTTTAATATGGAACTTTTCTGGCGAGGGAGGGACGAAGGTCATTTACTTGGTGTGAAGGTACTAGTATATTTTTAAACATTTCAGAGGCTGTATAGAATTTTCGGTCCTACCTCTTAAAAATAACGAGTTTTAAGTAAAAGTGGGGTCTTCGCACAGAAATATTGTATTCCATTCAGATAGTGTAGCTAGTCAAAACCTGAAAAGGAAGAGTTTCCAGATTATTAATCTTAATCACTCCCTGAAAGAGAACGTGTCAGGTTAGTTATCCAGCGGAAGTCAATAGAGGGTCTTTAATAGAATAGTTCCTTGCCCAGGTATGGTTAAGAAAGAGAGAAGGATGCTTCAGTTAAAAACTTTTTCCTAATATTTTTAGTGGTGACTTTGAATTTCCTTAGTAAAAATCTTTTGAAAATTCTCAAAGTAGGAAATAATCTCACTATTGTCATGTATAGGAAATTAACTTATCATTGACTGCAGCAGGATTGAACCAAAAGTTTTTTATGTTTCTACATGCCCCCACCCCTTGAGAACTACAGTCTTACAACTTATCAAGTTATAGGGATAAGGTAGTGTACCTCGGACCTATTTTTACTTTTTACCCTATAACTTTTTATTTATTGAAAATAAATTGATGAAACAATTTTCCCTCGATAATTTAGCCTTTCATACACAACATATATTTTTTGTTGGGAATTTTAATTGAAGTAGGGGAGAATGGGGAGATAAGAAACAGGGGTAATAAGAAATATTTTTATTTGCTGCTTTGTGTGTGGGCCTAAAAATCTGAAAAAAAAATCACGGAATATTTTTAAGACATATACTTTATATCCCCTAAAAATTTTATCGTTTTAAAATAATTATTTCAATGAAAAATTCCTGTTTAAAGTGGATGCAACCAACAAATACAAAAATGTAAAGTCGTGCTTTTCAACTATTTCAATGTATCGTGCTTTTGCTTTTGATTTACCTACAACTTTTTATAAAATTTTTTCCTTTTTCATACTAAAAAAAAACAGAAAATCGTATAATTTCTAGCTTAAAAAATTGACGTGAGATTTTAATCGACCCCCCTCCCCCCTTGGGGAGTTTTGGTGAGATTTTTCCAAACCCCTCCCCCCCCCTTTTTGACCTCACGTAATTTATGGATGTCCCCTTACCCCATTCAAACAAAACTTAAGAGTAATAAGAAACACTAGCATTTTATCCCTGAAAATGTATTATTCGTATTTTTCTCTTTTTATTATTTCCATACTTTATTGTTTTTATTTTATTGTTTTATCAAGTTAAAAAGTTAAATTCAATCAAGTTTATAATTACTTCATTTTCCTGAAAACGGTGAGATATTAAGACACTTTTACTCACCACTTTAATGTTTATTATCATAATGTATATTATTATAAATATCCCAAATATAGGCATGTCATTTCTACTTTAATCGGAGTAAATGACAAGTTTGTCAGAGAACTCCAAATGTATTCATATAGTAAATATAGGCATGAAAGGTTTTACTTCTTATCTCCTAGGAGGAAGGATAAAAGCCTTTTACGTCCTCTTCATAAATTCGCTTATGGCAAAAAGTGCTCGAGTGATAATCAATTAGTTGAACTAAAAATTAAAAAACCGATTTCATTGACATAATTGAAATACAATCTTATCACTTTTACTCTAAGGCGGATAGGTCAAACCACCCAAAAATGCTAAAACATGTGACGAAAAGACTTATACCACTTTCACTCTAACCAGCTCATTTTAATATACTGTATGTTTGTATATAGTATAGATTTTCTAGACTCAAGTTAACACAGAATTTAAAAATACAAAACTATAAAGTAACATTTTTGTGCTGGACTCTCGAAAACATCCAGTTCATAAACGTAATGTCGTTCACACAAGGCCAGACGGCTTGCGCGCGAATGATAAGGCTGTTACAAGATCTGATAGTAAACACCTTAATCTGAGATGAAACCAGATAGATTCGGTGAACTTCACATACTATGAATGCTGAAACCACTCTTTTGGATTTACAAGAAGAAGGGATAAAAATATGTTGAACTGTTCAGTTGATATACTATTAGATTAGAGTTTCATAAAACGTTTTTTTTTTAAATTAGGATGTACTCTCTTTGCCCAAAGAGTAAAGTTAGTTAAGTAGTGAAAAAAATGTTAAGTACTGTTTCTATGATTAAAATTTTTTCCCCAAAATTAGTTTTTAAAAACTTTAGTTAAAGATTATAGAGTGTTTTCAGGTGACGTCACAACCGGTTATTTTCTTTTAACTGTGTACCTTCTGTAGGGCTTTTAACTGTTGCTAAGGCCGTTGTTTTTCTGTTGCTAAGGCGGTTTTTAGGTATGGGATCACGTGATTGCAAATGCTCCAATAGAAGAATTCCAAGGCTAGTCATTTTCTGTAACTGTTAACCTCTGTAGGGCAAAAAACTGTAACATCTTATGTTCCTAAGGCCGTTGTTAGGTCCGAGTCATGTGATTGAAAATGCTCTATAAAGAGCTGAACTTTTTATTTCTAGGAGAGATGTATTTTGTTATATTTTTAAGTGTTGATCTGCAATCAAATTATTAATGTCAACCTGGAATACCCCAGAATCAAGGGGTTTTATCCCAGAGAGATCAAGGCTTATTATGTGTCGGAAATTTTAGCTTATATTAGAAATTTCAAAAGCATTAAATATTCCTATAGACAAGAGGAAATAGGATGTGCATGTGCAATGGTAGAAGTATTATAACGCTTTTAAAATTTGAGTTTTAGTATATTCCTTTTTAATACCCTACATATAGTATACATGATTGGTCAATTGGGGGTATCAGCAGTATTAAGATATGTTCAGTTGTAATAAAATTTAAAATTTTAATATTTCTTAAAATTTGTATTTCTAACTATACCTAATTAATTACATTTTTTTCTTAATTTTAAAGATTTTGGATACTTGTTTGAAAAGAAATTTGTCAAGTTGCATACCATAGTAAACAGAAAAGAAAATATATGAATAGAATGGTACAAGTTGCAAGTTTCTGGGTTCTTGATTTTAAGAATGCAGGAAAAACGACTTTACATAAATTTTAAAACTTTCAAAAATTGTTTTCTTTTAAATATTCGGGCACAAAGAAATTAAACTAGGCACATACTATAGAAAATGAAGGTACACAACCATGAAAACATTGAGGACAATATTTAGCCATGCTATCTAGGGATTTTCGGCCGATTTCCCCAAAAATGACAAAAAAAACAACAAAACTTTGATCGCGTTGCGCGAGGGTCAAACGTTGACCGATTTCAAAAATTTTTGTTGCATTACATTTGTATTAATGTGTTACAACTTTTCCACACTATTACATTTCGAATTTTTGACTTTCGTCTTTTTCGACCCGGCCTACTACGCACGCACTCCAGAATCTATCCAACTTTCTCTGGTTACTGAAACGAAACCTTGTTAGGGCACCTTCCTATTTTCTTACTTCCATTAGGATACTCTAATACAGTGGTTCCCAAACTATTTTGCTCGTGGAACCCCCCCCCCCCAATTTGTTGCCAAACTTGTTTTGGTACACCAAATTCGAATTTCGGACATACATTTTTAAGAATTTAATACATATTTTTGGTAGAATTTGCATTTTGATGAACTTAATATAAAAAAACACCATTCTTATTTTCTTTAAGGAAATAAAATTTGTCACGCGGAACCCCTAAATTTTTTCGTGGAACCCACTTTAGGAACCACTGCTCTAATAAATGAAATACTCAAAACTCGTCAACAAAAAACATCACTATTTATCAGACAAGAAAAAAGTACCCGCAGTGTCCGACAAAAGTTCTCTAGCATCGGTAGAGCACCCGGATGCTTTGGATGTCAGCGTCGGTGAATCCCTTCTTCTGAAAGGGCTCGAGCAACACGTGTCCGTTCTTGGCCTCCATGGTCTTGAGATCGTTGGGTTTGCGGGAGAAGGCGTAGTTGCCGTAGTGCATGATGGAGTCGTAGTCGTATCGCTTTGGCGGTCCCAGCAGCATAGCATCATTGCCAGTCAAGTTGAACTTGTCTTCTTTTCCTGCAACAAAGTGTCCATACAGATATCGTTGTCATGAGGTAGAAAGGTCAAAGGTTGATTGATAACACGAGTCATCAATTGATATAATGATACATCAAAATGTGTATTATTTCAACGTGTTCAACAAGAGTATGTCAATGAAAAATGAAAACTGATTTCGATCTTTTGCAATGTTTCTACATTGCTATGTATGTATGTATTGATGTTTCTAAAGAAAAATGAAGAGTAAGTCATGTTTACCGCTTACTTCTAATCTCTTATGGCTTGAAAATTATGACTCTTCATGACCTATGCATTATAACAGGTATCAGGGCTTAAATTGCACCGGAGCGGAGCTCCGGTACTTCTTGGTTTTCAGTAAATATTTACATTTTAACCGGAACGCACTGGAGCGCATAAAATCGCGTTCCGAACCCTTTTGGAAAGACCAAAATTTACCCCTCGAAGTTTTCCGATTATCGAAAATTACAAGCACCTTTCACCTCACTACCCCCAACGACTACCGGTCAACAACGACCAAACGACCTTGTTTTCCACACCCTCAAAGGGAAGGACACCCATACCCTTCGGGGACTAATTCCGAGACAAGAGTGCCCCTCCCAAGGTTTCCACTGTTAAGTGAAAAATTGCTGCAAGTCCCTTGAAAATCCACAAGGAGCATCAAATTTAACTCAATAAGTCCCAAAAGGAGTTAAAACACTACTTTTGAGGGTCAAATTTCAAAATTTTCTGGGGGAGAACCCCCGAACTCCCTCCTGATCTTTGGTATAACGTTTCTCCCTTGAAAATTCTGCCACTTACAAGAAGCGGTTCTCTTTGAGAATCAAAGAGCATGAAACCCCAAAGAGTTTGAAGAGGAGTTAAAACACTGGTTTAAACGAGAATTTTCAAAAATTTTTACTGGAGGATCTCCGCCCCCCCCCTTGAAAATTTGATGTTTATTTATAACTTTTTTTACCTAGAAAACTCAATGCTTTACGAGTAACTGTTCTTTTTGGATATAACCCAAATGGTCTCAAAATGAGCTGAAACATTACTTTAAGAGGCAAATTTCAAAAAATTTTCTGAGGGAGAACAACATTTTTCTGGGGGTGACCCCCAGCCCCACTTAAAAACATCCTTGTCCCCTCCAACCAAAAACTGAAATGAAGCCCCTGTAAGCGGAGATGTCCCAATTAAGCGGAATGTTGAAATAGTAGCACTCCGGTACTTCTTTGGTTAGAATTTAAGCCCTGACAGGTATTCAACAATCGATAGATGCAGAAATTTACACGATTTTTTCCTCACCTTCCTCGACGTTCTGTCTATAGACCGAGATCCAGTTGTCTCTGTCGGACCTCTGATGTTCGTGAAAGAGACCGAGAACGTGTCCCAGTTGGTGAGCAATCTGACCGGAAAAGAGGCAACCGTCACCTAGAGACAGGTCCTGCATTCCCCCGTTGCGACCGATACGAGACCAGCATCTACAGGAGAGGATCAGAGTCATCATCTAAACGTGACAGTTATTATAGCAAAGATTCAATGGATTGGATCGCAAACAGGTTATACAAAGGAGATTGATTAGCACTTTTTATTTACCATAACTACTTTAAGATATAATTTCTAGAGTTAAGAAGGAAATTAAAAACAATGATTCTAAATCCAAAATTTTAAAGAATGGTTGAGAATATCACTGTCCCTCCCTAATAAACAAAATTTAGGTACCCATTTAACAATAAAAAGAATTATGTTGAATATGCGACGGCTTCATGTCATTTTTTAAAAAAATATTGTAAATAAGATAAAAAATGCATATGGGTCATTTCATGCCAAATCATCCAACGAAAATTCAAATTTACACCCTAGGTTCTCAGATTTTCATGAAATTTCGTAAGTCTAATGTATGCATAAAGATAAGAAAAAATACAAATTTTTATCCGATTCTATCAAATATTAGTTTCAGAGTTAAAGCTGTTTAATGTTTTACCCATCTTGACTATGAGCGGACCTGGATGATTTGGCATGGAATGAACTATATATAATTATGTAAGCGCTTTTGAGATGCAATGCTATTACATTTCATTCAGTCTGTTACGGAATGAACATAGGAAAAGAGCGGGGATTTTGGAAATACAAAAATGAATGACGAAAAAGTGAAACACCTTACCCATTTCCTTTGTAGATCCTGACGAAGTCCTTCTCGTCTTTCCTCTTCGTGAATAAGATACGCTTGGTTCGGAGGTAGAGGTATTCCATGGCTACGTAGATGAGGTTGCTGTCTTTGGCTGCAACGACACGATATTTGAAAGAAATTCTCGCGAATGTATTCTCCTAATGCATTCATCCAAAGAACAACAGTTCGACTTATATGATATACGTCGCGAATGATGGGAGAATAGCCCACTCTCTAATTTACTTGATCAAGTATGTCAGGTTGCAGAATGTATCCCAAGAGACTAACGTTAATTGGATCACTATACAAATATTTTACGTAAAATTCCTGTTATTAGCAGAAATTTTACTTCCAAAATGAAATGGCATTTTCTTTAGTTAAGCTTTTGGTAACATTTAAAACTCAAATATATCATAACACATTGACCTTTATAATATTCATGAATTTTTATTGTAAGTTGACATTTTTGATTGTATTGATTGTGTCATCACACACGCAAATCAACCTTTAAAAAAGAAAATACTTTGAATAGTATGTGTAAAGCAACATTTGGTTCAAAATTAAAATACGTCTCACAGAAAAACTGTGGATGATGGAGAAAAACAAGTAGCATGTTTGAATTCAGCGTAAAAAGTTCAATTGCCATTAATTTTACTCTTGTGCCAGAAACTAGTGTAACTAGTTTGTTGAGTAGTGTAATTAGGAAGTTCACTCAATAGAGTGTTTTCAGGTGACGTCACGACCAGCTAATTTCTTTTAACTGTTAACCTTTGTAGGGCTTTTAACTGTTGCTAAGGTGGTTGCTAGGTAACGAGGTATATGTTGCTAAGGCGGTTTTAAAGTATAGGGTCACGTGATTGCAAATGCTCCAATAGATGAATTCCACGGCTAGTCATTTTCTGTAACTGTTAACCTCTGTAGGGCAAAAAACTGTAATATTTCTGTTGCTAAGGCCGTTGTTAGGTCCGAGTCATGTGATTGAAAATGCTCTATATATACTTAATACATAATTTTTAGCAACAAAGTCATTTACTTTATAGATTCAGTACAATATTTAAAGTAAATATCTTTATTGCTAAAAATTATATACAAACTAATTGCACAAAAAAACTTCATTTTTAAAGCCAATCAATGAGTTACATATAAATAAAACGGTTACAACAACTTACCAAGAGAGTCATCGATGACAAAAGGGATGATTGCTCCTCCTGGATATCCTGGCCAACGGAAACGGGTGTCTCGAAGTCCAGCCTTAGGAAAAAGAGATACTCAACTACGTATAAGAACTTAAAAACACTATTCTACTATATATAAACTAAAACACTACAAGAGATTTGATATTCGCAAAGAAAATTTTAAAAACAACTAATTATTTATTAATTAAGAAATCAAGCATACATTTTTTTCTTTTCAAGCAGGGTAAGTTTTTCATTAAAATTAAGTTGAAAGTTGTACAAATAAATTCATTACTTCTATCAGTTTTGCACAAAGATGTGATGGGGTTGGGCATTTGCTAATGTAATTAAAAGAGGGGATAACCTTATGCTTATTTTGCTGGCAGGGGGTTTATTTATACATAAAATATACTATACCATATATTATATATACCATAAAAATAGGAACCTTATAATGCAAGGATAAAATAAGAATCATAGAATCATTCTTATTTTATTCTCTCTTAAATACAGATTAAATTATCTGGAGTGATATTTGAATATAAATGTAAGAAACATATAGAAAACAGAATCACGAACAACTGTGCACCTGGAAACCTAAGCTTTTTTTTGCTTTAATACTTCTACTTTTAAGTTTCACAATAGAAGACCAAATATCATGCCATTTAAAATTACGTATTTTTATAACAATAATTGCAGTTGTAAAACATTTTAAATAACCCCTTAAATAACCCCCCTAATTTACCCCTTGGCTGATTGGCTTGGCCCTCCTGTTGTTTTTTTTCTCTTATATATGTGTCTGTGTTTGTTCCAATTGTTAATGTGCATGTTGTATACGTAATAAGTAAATAAAGAATTTGGTTTTGATTTTTTGATAAGGGGGGTTCCTGGTTCTTGAAAGTTTCCAGACGAGTGTCTGCGACAAAATAGAGTAGGAATTTTTCATATAGGTACTAACCACCTGACTTAGTATTGAAAATATTAGTTCAACTAAATATAGGCTTCTAATTTCATATTATTTTATCCTTCATCCGTAAGTTTCCTTTTTTAGTCAAATTTAATCATTTAATTCCAATATTTTGTTTTTGACAATGGACAATCTACATGGTTTTTTTGGTCACAGAACTTTCAGATACAAAAGCTTCGATCAAGCAATCTCGTCACACATGTTCGTCTCAGAAGTTAAAAGCAGAGTTTGCACTTACTCCACTTTCATTGTACGCATCTGGTAAGATCATATCCCCTCCATAATGATGTCCGTGAAGAGCCCTGGAAGCCTTGACTATAGTAACGAAAAGATTTATAAATTTTTTTGTTTGTACTGTTATTTTACATATTTAGCATTCCAAAAGCATCGTTATGTTAATTTGTGCCAAGGTTCTCTTCAGTTGAGGTACTGCTTGTATACAGGCAATTACACAGTTAGCTTTGCATAAGATGAGTCCAATGCAGAACACCATAAATATTCAAACCCTACTTTCTTTAAATGGAAAAAAATTTAGTTCTTTGCTCAAGTATTTAGTCAAAATAAATAAATAACATTTAAGTAAAGTATTAAGTAATTGGTTATGTTTGAAAAAGATCAAATTTAGGTTTACTTTTGATTATGATTTTTATTTCTTTTTAATTTACTAGGGGGCCTGCCCCCTGCTCGCTATCGCTCACCAACCCCCGTAACTGCTTCGCAGTTCTCTTCAGATCGCTTCGCGATCTTAGCGAGTCGCTTGTTCATCTCAACAATCCAGCCTAACCCACTTCTCGACATAATTAAGCCTCTTCTAATACTGAAAATACCTCTCTCTTGCTTATAAATAATTTAATTCGTATCATTCCCCTAAATTAACAACAAAAATGTTGCTGAAATATATTCCTTTTTTAGCTTATCAATAATTTAATCGAAATGTTAAAAAATATCCAGCAAGTCTACTAATAATCATCAACCATTTTGTAGAAAAAACATTGATGAAAATAAAAGAAATCAGACTCATCATAAAACTCGTCTGTTTCTCTAGTGAACGGCCACAGAAAGAGAAGAAAAAATTAAAACTTTGAATCTTAATAACTCCGAAACTAATTAGAATTTTTTGAAAAACAAAACGCCAATATTTTTATAAAAAATAATTGTATGTGTGTTTAAAATATCATAGTTTTACTGTGATTAGTTTTTCTTTTATAACGAAAAAACCGAAAACCCGTCAAAAATTTCGAAACTTTAAAACTTAATTACTCCAGAATTAATTCAAAATTCGAAAAAAGGGGCGACGAGGTGCAAAACTTCGCATCTAAGAGAATTCGGCTGCAAAAAATCATATTCCTGCTGCGAATAGATTTTGCTGGGGGCGAACTCGCAGCAGAGAAAAATAATTTTCGACTTTGACATTAAATAATTCCAGAACTAATTATCTCATTAATTAGCTATTGGAACGAAAAGGACCCTTATACATTTGTCTACAAATGGTCAAAATTTCAATAATTTCCGTTCCATAGTTTTTGCATAGTGACAGTTCAAAATTGTCAAAGTGAAGATTTTCTGAAACAGCGGCAGCGGCGGCGGCGACTGTTACTTTTTTTTAGTATAGAGAGATATAATTTTTCAATCTATTTTCTTTTTATTAACTAGGGGGCCTGTCCCCTGCTCGCTATCGCTCACCAACCCCCGTAACTGCTTCGCAGTTCTTTTCAGATCGCTTCGCGATCTTAGCGAGCAGAGCTCGCTTGTTCATCTCAACAATCCAGCCTAACACTCTTCTCGACTTAATTAAGCCTCTTGTAATACCGAAAATACCTCTCTCTTGCTTATAAATAATTTAATTCTTATCATTCCCCTAAATTATCTCAATTGCTAATTATCAATCTATTTTCTTTTTATTAATAAAATTTAAGTATTGGAAATTTTTAATAAATTGGAAAAATAATACAGTTTTATCACTTGAACTTGTACTAAAAACATTCAATAAATAAACCATAATAAATCCTTCTGCTAATTTTTAAACGTTTATTTTATTATTATAATAAAAATATGTTCTCTCCTGAAAATCCTACTGACCTGAGTGCTATTACTAATTCACTATTTAATGGATAATAATTTCAAACTAAATAAAAATGTTTCCACAATCTTTAAAAAAAAGGGCATTTTCCTTAACCTTACCTTCTTCCTCAGGTGTCTGGGGTCCATCGGGATAAGGAATAAACTCGTGCTCTAGGTGCACAGGGGAGGTGGGGGGAATGTCAAGGGGTCCGTTGACCAGGGGCTCCTTGTGGTGGACCAACAAGGTCGCTAGGGACACGAGAAAGTTGAAGAGCATGGTGCTGCCTTAACCGCTTTCCGTTTGGAAAGAATTTATAGACTGCCTTATCTGTTATCATTTGCTGAGGATGGAGAATTTTCCTCTTGAAGATCTCACTGATTCTACCTCCTATTGAATAGTTCTGAGTAGGCAGAAAATAAATCCCTGCGCGAAAGCAACGAGACCATGTACAGGGGAGAAGCTCTTATACAGGGTCTTTCAAAAGTCCGTTTCACGGCTTTTATTTGGAACCAACGTCTGCTAGGGCCCTGGAAGTAAGGTCTACCCCTAGGTAAGAGACCCTGGAGAATCCATTGAGAACACTTACAGCGCCCCTAGCGGCGAAATAAAAAAGTTAAAAAAATTAATTAAGAAACTAAAAGAGATAGAACAAACATCTCTGTGAGAGTATTGTTGCCACTGTTATAAGTAACTCACTGAAAAGAAATTCATGAAAATATGAATATTCGCGGAGATATTAGCATGTGAAAATAGCACTTTTTCAGGCATCAAAAATGAAAAACTTCAAAAATTTCCAAATTTTTTTGATTTTTTGATTAAAATTTTTCTTCATTTAACTAAAAAGATACAAAACTACATAATAACTCTAAAAAGTTGCAAATTTTTAAAGTTTTTCCTTTTTATTTGATGCCTGAAAAAGTGCTATTTTCACATGCTAATAAATCCGAGAATATTCATGATATTTTCATGAATTTTTTTTCAGTGAGTAACTTGTAACCGTGGTAACAATAATCTCACTGAGATGTTTGCTCTATCTCCTTTAGTTTCTTAATTATTTTTTTAACTTTTTTATTTCGCCGCTAGGGGTGCTGTAAGTCTTCTCAATTGATTCTCCAGGGTCACTTACCTAGGGGGAACCTTACTTCCAGGACCCTAGGAGACGTTGGTTCCAAATAAAAGCCGTGAAACGGACTTTTGAAACACCCTGTATATTGTTACAAAGACAATATTTCAGTCAGATAAGTTACAAACTTGTGTAACTGATTTGGATTGGTTTAATTCTTATTACATTGTAGTACCAAACGAGTTGTGTATTGTGGATTGGTTACATATATATTCTGGTCTGTGTGCTTGATCTCAAGGATCCGCTTTTAACCTTCGTCAAGAAAGACACACAACATATTTTTTTATGAACACATAATGAGAACAAACACCCAGGGCAAAGGCCGGAATCGAACCAACGGCTGATACAGTGCGAAAAATGCTAGCCAGACATGTTTGTTTAAGCAAAGCGTCCTTGATAGAATGTTTATATCAAGGACGCTTTGGTTTAAGAGAGCTCTTGTAAACATTCCGCCTCTCCAAATTTTGCATCACCGCATAAAATAGTGAAAGGTTTTCGCGTTAACTACCACCAAAAGTCTCTCCACTTTGAATGCTATTGTGTCGAGTAAGTGAAATATGTAAATTTTAATCAGAGATAGAGATGTGATTATTTTTTTTTGCGATTTTAATTTTGTTGTCATTATTCACGTTTGTAAACATTAGTTTTTTACTTTGATGATTGTTAGTATTGTATTCGTATATGTTTACACAAAATAACTTTTAATAACTTTCTACTATCTGAACTTTTTCTGAAAACTCATATTGGTACTTACGTATTATCCCGTCGACCGTTCAGCGGCCGTCTAATTCGGCGGCACAGTTATAATAAGTCAATGGGATTTGATAACGTTTTCGTATTAAGCGACACGGTCGACGGAATAATACGTAAGAACCCTCATATTTTTATATTATCATAATTATATTTTTTGTGTGAATTTACATGCATGCGTTTTCTATCTAGGTATTTTGACCATAGTCTATAATTTTCGCTTTTCTCAATTTCTTTTAAAGTTTATAAAAATTTTGGAAATTATAATTCATCAGTTAGTTTCTGGGCAATTTCCACGGGTAACTGACTGACATTTTTGAAGGAAATCCGTTAGTATTTTGTAATTTACTTCCCAAAAATAAATTTTAAAAAAATATTTTCTGCCCAATTTATTGCTTTCTTGTTAGCTAAATTTAATGCCATAATTAAATTTTCAAAAACATTTTTATTTATTTTTTAAACAATTTTAAACAACATGGTAACTGACTGACATTTGTGATTCATAAATGTCAGTCAGTTACCCGTGGAATTGACCTTCTACTAAAGGTTGCTTCAAAATTAACGCAAGATTTGAATTTGCCGCCATTTGTCCAGTAAATAATGTTGGCAATATTGAAAAAAAATTATTTGACATCTGAGAGTTTAGTGTTAGTAAAAATGGAGCGTTACACGATACAACATATAAATCTAATTATCATTATTATTACTAAGTTAAATTACTTAAAACTCTGCTTTCTATTTAATTCAAATTTTGCGTTAATTTTGGGATACCCTTTAGTATATCATGGATTTTGTAGTTTTTAGTTTTTCCTAGCAAACATTTTGTTACGCAACCCCCCTCTGATTAATTTTAACTGCCCAATATGAAAATCATTAAAATATGTAACTGATTATATTAACCTAAAGAATCAGGTAAATTACGACTATGGGTGCTATTAGAAATTGAAAGACTCCGTTATTTATTTTTGTTTAAAATACAAATTTTGCAAAAAAAAAATTAAATGTCTGATGATTAAAACTGTATGAAGAATACCTGTACCAGTTCATCGTTATGTGAACCACACAAAAAGTATACTATTTGTAATATATTCAGGGTGTTTCAGATAAATGTTTCATAACTTCTAGGGGAGGTAGGGTACATCAAGACAAACAAGAATCGGTATAAAAAGGGGGGTCGCAAGTGGGGTCTAAGGGGTGAAAATCACGGGTGAAAATTAGCAAAAAACCTCGCATATCTGGGCAGAAAGCGATACAATTGTTCGATTCCGGTATTTTTTACATTCAACCAATTCAAATGGGTCCTGTAAAAATCATATGCAAGTGTTTATTCTAATCAAAAACAGATCAATAAATGAAACCGGCATGCGTTGTAAGTTGATAAACTGCAATAGAAATTGTCACGACAAAACCATCTCAATACTAGAGTTTTGTTGGTTGTTTGGTTGATTGGAGTTATAAGGCGCAAAGAACTAAAGTCTGACCAAGGGACAATTGTAACTTTAATCTACCAACAACGCATTCCTCATTCAATAGACGACATTAGTCATGACGTCACTTGGTTGTTTGGAAACGTTGATTCCATCCGTGATTGGATCCGTACGGATGTACTTACAATCACGGAACCAATCACATTGAAATCAACACGTTTCCAAACAAGCAAGTGACGTCACACTAATGTCGTCTATTATTAGTCTGTTTTTGATTAGAATAAACACTTGCATCTCGTTTTTACATGAAAAATTTTAATTGGTTGAATGTAAAAAATGCCGGAATCGAACAATTGTATCTCTTTCTGCCCATATATGCGAGGTTTTTTGCTAATTTTCACCCGTGATTTTCCCCCCTTAGACCCCACTTGCGACCCCCCTTTCTATACCGATTCTTGTTCGTCTTGATGTACCCTACCTCCCCTAGAAGTTATGAAACATTTATCTGAAACACCCTGTATAAATGTGGTCTAAAATTCACCTGCTTACAATTTATCAACACCTAAGACACGGATTAAACCCAAGGTTAATAGAATAAGATAAGGTTGGCTCTTCACATAGGAACGAAAATTCGTGTGACGTACTGCTCTCCAGCCGTTTACGTAATTCGCGTGATACCCCAGCTTCTCCTTCGATTGGGTCAGATAGAATAGGGATTTTTTTTGACAGGAGAGAGGGAAATTTAAACTTTGATCCAACAATTCAGTTTTGAAGCATTTAAGATATGAATCTAAAAGGGTTTTCGTGAATGTTTGAAAGGGTTTTTTGAATGAATATCTATTGTTAATTTGAAGTAAGAAACCGAAGTAGATCGTCCCAAAGGCAAGAGGAATCCATAGATTGGTTTTAGGAACATATTAATTTCTTTTAGAATAAAAGCAATTTTGATTTGGGAGGGACAATATATTTCTAGTTCCCTTCATGGAAACTGAAAAGAGTTGAAATAAAATACTAACAGCAATTTATAGACTTAATTATTATATTATTAAAGCTTGGCAATATTTTTTAATTATTATTATGTATCATTTTTTAATTTAAAGACTATTCAAATTTTACACTAAAACAGGATCAATGTGACCCCACCTTGGAGATCTTATAAAATGATAATATCGTAACTTTGGAACACTGATCCAACTTCAAAACTAACTGTTTCAGTTCGAGTTTCTTTCGGCGATCGTATGTGGGAGTCGGCAAGTTGGTGAAGGTTTATACCCAATAAATTATCTCCTTCATGTTTGTCATGTTTAATCAAAATTGAATTCGAAATCAACAGATTATTTGATTTTTTCTTCATGTAATTATCACTTAGAATCTAAGTGATCATTTATTATCATCTGATTATGTGATTGTTTTAACACTGATCAATATGTCTTAGATAGATCAGTGTTACTACAATCATAATCAGAATATAAGATACATTAGAATAATAAATTCAGTAAGATCAGGTTAATTAGTACCTAATAAACTAACTTTGAATTTTAATAAATTAGTAATAAAAGCGATTAGTAGCGTAATCAATTTTATACAAAACATACAAAAGAAGAACAACCCAAAAATAGCTCACAATTTGAGGATTTTTTAGTGATCTAAAAGTATCGGATTGTAACTAAATACTGCTTTAAAAAACGGTATTTTCTTTGTATATTTTCTAAAATACAGATAGTGGGAATTTGTTTAACTTTTAAAATATTGTTACAAATCGATCACTATTGATTTAAGTAATGAACCTCCGATGCATAGGAATCAGTTTTAAATTTCATAGTGTGTATTTAATCCACTATTTGGTAAGCTATAAACTTGTTCTTCAAGTTGCTTATGAGAAGGAAAACAAGATACTCATAATTTAATTCAATGAAATATTTTAATCAGTTTTAACCCATCAGAAGTTAAAAAATTGAATGCAACCATATTGATCACAAGTATTGATATTTAAATATATGATTTGTTGCTTAGGCAAGTTCACAGGTCTATATTTTCCCTTCCGCGTCTTATATTACTCCCTTCTACGTAAGAAAATACCTATAAGAAGCTCCGCGATTTCCCTATGTAACCCTGATTGGTCACTCCTGTCAAAACTTCAACGCCTTCCAGCCGATTACGTCATCCTGGCTGAAAGTAATCGGAGAGCCAGATGAGCCCCCCCTGGATTAAACCATCTGTATTCGGAAATAAAAACGATCGTTATCTAAAAGGACGTTTATCGCCTTTACCTTTATGGCCCATATTGACATTTTCAAGTTTCGTGGCAGTGAATCAGCTGAAACCTATATAGAAATAGAAAGAATCAGGAGTAATTTACTGCCATTGTGGTTTTATAATGAAATACGATGAAATACCTACTTTTTTCTTACTTGGAGTATCCAAAAACACGTTTTGGCATTAATCCTGGAAAGCTTAATTGGAATTTAAGCTTCTGTTGTCTTATCTTGTATTGGTGGTGATTAGAATCAGCTTGATTTGTGGAATTGCATTAGCAAAATTGCAAAATTTTGAGGGGGTATGGGGGGTTCTCCACCAGACATTTTTTGGAATTTTCCTCTTTAAAAGAAGTGTTTCGACTCATTATGAGACCATTACCCCGCTCCTTGCGAGTCACATATTTTTTAAGGAAAAAACAGTATAAAAATTAATGTCCAAATTTCGGGAGGGGTTTGAACCCCTGAAATCCCCCCCTTGGATACGGCCCTGATGTTAAATAATGTTAAACTGATTATTTTTTACTTCAGATGGCAATTTTTCTGTGCAATTACATTTCAAAAACTCTATTTTTTCTCTTGCTTTTTGCCCAATCCTAATCATTTTCAAAACTCCTCAGATGTTGATTGAGTGACTGAAAAAAGGACAGGATGACTCTAAGTACTAACTACTGAAAGTAAGTACTTCAGGGGACAGTCCTGCATATCGGCGGATCATTCTTTACTTTCAACCTGCTGTCTTAATAATGGACATTCCTAAGGAGAACTCGGCGGTTGAGCCAAAAACACCAGTGACCATCATCAAAGTCTACAAAAGACGCCTGTGGATACAGTTCCTCTTCAGCTTCACTTCCATGCTATGCGGCATGTTGTTCACTGAATATGTGGCCACGACGAATGTCACCAGTTGTTTCTACGGCGTCAGTGATGCAGCTGTTAATTGGACGTCCATGATATTTATGGTAGTGTACATTGTGCTGGTCTTTCCTGCTTCATCCTTCTTTGACTATCTGGATGTTCGTGGGATAGTGTTAGGAGCCTCTGCGTTCAACACCGCTGGTAAGACCCTCTCACATATTATATTGTTCTGTACTCGACTGCAAAGTTTCTTGAACCCAGTACGTCACAAATGCGGAAGGAGAAATCAGTAAACACGAAGCCTGTTGGGTTGATAGGAGGAGTTTCGGTATACGCAAATCGTGATTGAAAAGCACTATACAGGGTGATTCAGATAAGTGTTTCATAACTTCTAGGGGAGGTAGGGTACTACATCAAGACGAACAAGAATCGATATAGGTTAGGGGGTCGCAAGTGGGGTCTAAGGGGGAAAAATCACAGGTGAAAATTAGCAAAAAAAACTAGCATATCTGGGCAGAAAGAGATAGAATTGTTCGATTCCGGCCTTTTTTACATTCAACCAATTAAAATTTTTCATGTAAAACGAGATGCAAGTGTTTATTCTAATCAAAAACAGAACAATAAATGAATGAGGCATGCGTTGTAAGTTGATGGACTGCAGTAGAAAGTGTCTCGACAAAAACATCTTAATACTAGAGTTTTGTTGGTTGTTTGGTTGGTTGGAGTTATAAGGCGTAAAGAACTAAAATCTGACCAAGCGACAATTGTAACTTTAATCTACCTTACAACGCATGCCTCATTCAATTATTGGTCTGTTTTTGATTAGAATAAACACTTGCATCTCGTTTTTACATGAAAAATTTTAATTGGTTGAATGTAAAAAATGCCGGAATCGAACAATTGTATCTCTTTCTGCCCAGATATGCGAGGTTTTTTGCTAATTTTCACCCGTGATTTTTACCCCTTAGACCCCACTTGGGACCCCCTAACCTATATCAATTCTTGTTCGTCTCTATGTTCCCTACCTCCCCTAGAAGTTATGAAACACTTATCTGAATCACCCTGTATATACATAAGTTTAACAAAATAATCATATTTTTAAATTGACGTTCTTTATTTTGCTCAAAATTCAGACACTGCGATGGGAACTATACTTTGTTAGTGACGTCGTAGGGTCAACTTAAGTTGCTGTCTAGTATAGCAAATGGTTAGGTTAGAATATTCTTTCATAAATATTTTCACACTTTCGGCCCTTTTGAAAGAAAAAATGTGGGGTGATTGTAATTAAAGTTTCGATTTTAAAAGGTTGTAAATACAAAACCACTGGTCAGAATGACTTGATATTTTACCTGGGGAGTGTTTCTGAATCAGGGGTAATGTCTTCGGCATAAGAAAACTAACCGATAGGGGTGCTCTACTCGTTAAAACCCCTTTAGACAAGACTTAAAAAAAGCAAAATAGTTCTATGGATCCACTTTGCCAGATTTTATTTCGGTCTCAAGTGATTATTACGAGTAAACAGTAAACCCCCTTATCGGTCAATTTTAGTACTATATTTCCTTACGCCAAAAAATATTTCCTTACGCCATTTCCTTGGGAAACACTGATTTAGAAGAAAGGGATAAAGAAAATGATAAAAGTGAATACAATAAGAAAAATCAAGAGGATGCGAGGGTTTCAGATAAGAAGAGAGGTAGACAAATGAAGATGAGCATGAGGATTGAAGCTCGTTTACACTATTTTATCTTTACCGGGGAATCACACATTTGCATTGGAATTCGGAGCAGTGAAGAGTGGAACAAAAATTTACGCTTATCATTTGGGATGATTCTTCCAAAATGAAGATCGAAAGAGAAAAGTCAGACAAAAACGAATAAAACACCCGTTCTTAAGGGTCAAATTTCCAAAAATTTTCTAGGGGACCCCCTTTTGCACTTGGAACTGTGTATCGCCCAAAGTTTTTCTGTGTTACGTACCTAACTTTAGAAAGATGCAAATCCTAACCTTAAGATTTCTAAAAAGCTACATTTTTTAGAGCTTTGGAATAATTAATCCTTTTCAGAATAAAATCTAGGTAAGGGTCTTGCGATATAAATTATTAAATCCGTACTGGGTCCATCCCGAAAAAAATTCTTTAGATGCCGAAAAAGTTATAACATTCAGATCGGGATCAATGGCGGTTTCAGGGGTGTCATGTATCCCCGAGAATGCCCAAAAAATAGTTTAGCTGTATGGCAACTTTTTGTATATGCTACCGGGTCTTTCCTTCCTTAAAGAACTTTTGAAGGTCCCACAGAAGGACGGTAGGGAACCACTGATATATATCATTTGGATACACTAACTACAATCCCTTGTCTCAAATCTCCAAAAGCTCCCTTCAAAAATTATTGTAATGCTTTCAAGTTAAATTAACAGAAAAAAATTCTTGTGAAGATCCTTTCGGTTGGTTTTGATTCTCTAGTTGTAGTTTCGTAATTTCTTACTTTTAATATCTTAAAATCCCGTTTTTAACATTCAGCCAGCCTCTAAATTGAATATCCCCTATTTTTTCTCATGCTTTTTTGGTCTTCCATTCAGACGAACCAAAAGAATTTTTTTCATACTAATTTTACAATACTGCTGGACTTATTTAGGTGTGGAAGAATTAATTTATAATCGTCACTCTTTCGTAGCATGTGCCGTTCAGTTTCTCACCCTGGAGCCCGGAAGCTTCTCTTATGTCATGGTCAGCAGTTTCCTCGCGTCCATGTCCGATCTGTTCATCCTGTCGGTTCCACCGGTTTTGGCAGCAAAATGGTTTCCCGAAAAGGAACTTTCCCGTTCCTGTGCTTTTGGAGTCTTCGGTAACCAGGTAAAGTCTTTTTTTCGACCATCCATTGACTGTTCTTAACCAGGGAAAATTTTCTAAGGAAAGAAGAACCGGAGTCCTAAAATTCTGCAGTAATGTTATCATTGCAGTAGTACTCCACGCAAAAAAAAAACTGAGTCTCAAATCACGGCTTACTAGATACTTATACAGGCTAGCCGAGTACGGGAAATCATTGCAAATCCAGATGGCAATACTGGACCAACTGGCAAAGCATATTAGGTCATCCGGAAAGTAATGTCGCGCGTGGGAGCATCTGTATGTGTTATATTTTTTACCTCTATTCCATTATGTGAGATCAACATAAACTGTAACTGTATCAAATATCAATTTGGCATCTTGGCTTGTTTTTGAGATTGATCTCCATGTAGGCTTTCCTTATATCTATGATAACCTGTTACTTCGTTTCTTTTCGACTCAAAACTTAGTATTTTTCTTAAAATTAAGATTTTTAAATTACAGTCAACTGGCTAGTTTCTTTAAACAATTAAATATTAAAGTTATATTAACGTATCATGGGGAAAATATAAATTAGATTTAAATTTTTTTTGAGCCATCTGGATAGTTCTATCACAACCATTCACAAATGAAATTGCCGGATTACTACCCTTAAACCTGCAAAATCATTTACTCGAATCTAGATCTCTGTGAATTCCACAGCCGCTCAGCAGTAGTAGTATAAAAAGAGTTTCAATTTATGAAACATATAAGATCCTCCATACAATCTAAATATTACTCTAATTAAAAGTTAAATTCCTTTGAATTTTAGTTATAATAAGTTTTCTAAAGATGGCAACTTGAAGTAAACAAATTCCTATTAATCGTAGAATTTAGGAAAGGTCGAAAAGGGAGCCATCTAAAAAATAGCCAAAATTCGCCAAATTGGCTTTAGATAGAAGTTGAAGTTTCTTACTAATTTAACGTAATGAAAAAGTACCAAAAAAAAGGGGGACGGGATGGCCTGTTCGGTTTGCTCCTCTGCCTTTCACGCCAGCAGTCTGCGCACTGCCCCGTTGTGAGTTCGATTCTCACCTCGCCCCTGGGTGTATTTTCCTTCTTTGTGCCAGTAAAAATTCTGTTGTGTCTGTCTTACTTGACGAAGGTGTATAAGCGGATCCTTGAGATCAAGCACACATACCGGAAAATATATGTAACCAAAAAACCAAACCAAACCAACCAAAAAAAACACTAAATACAGACGCTCCCAAGAGCGACAAAACTTTCCGGATGACCTAATATCCACAGTGTTGAAGGCGGTGGGTGATATAGGTAGGTCTTGTAGCGCTCCAAGCGGGAAAAGTTGTCAAATGGTTTTCATTGTTTAAAACTCGGCTTGCCTGTATAAGTATCTAGTAAGCCGTGCTCAAATAAACTGAAGTTTAAAATTTTGAATGATTTGCAAATTACTTAGTTTACCACAAGGAAAGAAAAAACTACTATGTGGAAGGGGGGTGTTGGTTCCTTATAAGTGACAACAAGGGGGGAGGGGGAAGTTATAACTTTGTGATATCCCACACTCATCACACAATCTGTATTTATTTATTTTCAGATCCATGCATAAAATAGTTCTCTGATACAATTCTAAAGGAGTTGTTTCTGCTAGTATCAGTTTTAATTTAACAGAAATCAAGCAGATATCAATCGGTAAGAGTGAAATTGTGATGTTAAATTCAAAATATCAATATTGGGTTTAATGTAAGTTTTAAAAGAGTGAGATCTCTAGAGAGAGGGGGGGTTCACACTAAAATGTGTCACTTTTGACCATAAGGAGAGGGGGAAATATAACTCCCCTAAAATTTGCAAGACGTTTCTTGCGAAAGGGCCTCTGCCAGAATTGTTAATAAAATAAGATTAATAAGAAAAAAGCAGTTTCCTTATACAAAATCCAGAGCTTTTCTTTGGGGAACACATTATACTGTTAATTCAATACGTCCAAAAAGTTATACCCTATTTCCTTTTGCCTTATAAACTCTTCGCTGCTTCACAGCTAGGTGTAGCCCTGGGCTTCATTTTGAATCCTCTTCTTGTGTCCAGTGATTGCTCGAATAAAGAGTTGATAGGATCTGATAAATTCCGCGTCTCTTGCATCCTCACTTCTTTGAATGCAGTTATTCTTCTCCTAATAATATTCAGTGAGTAACTTTTCAAATAGCGTTAACGAAAAATAAGGATTTGGGATTCATGAAATTTTGTAAATAAATTCTTTCAGCTTTTCAGAATTCTCCTAAGTATCCTCCTAGTATAACTGCAGCAGTGAAAGATGAAACGCCCAAGGAGTCCCACTTCAAAGTAGTTGTGAACATGCTCAAAAATGTCAATTTCCTTCTGGTACTTCTCTTGAATGGTGAGTTGATACTTTTGAGGGATTTCATAAACTAACAAGGAAACGTTCTCAGGCTAAACTCATAGAAACGGACGAGAATTTTACAGGGGTTAGTAGATGACTCAAAACACATACAGTGGAAGCTCTTATAGCGTAATTAATCCGTACCGAGTTTTTTGTCGCTATAAGAGCAAACTTCGAGTGATACACTCGAGTGTAGAATATCACTCGTTTAAAAGCAATAAACTCGTTAAGCTAAACTATCAATTTTGATGCTTTTCGGGAAGGTGGACTTGATTCCTTCAATGATGTATTTTTAGTAGACTAATTTATAAAGTCTGGAGGAAATCTCAACCTGAAAACGATATCATTGGGATTTAGACGACAGTTCGAATCATCCAATTGATCTTTCCTCACTAAAAACAATTATTTATTTTATGAAGCCTTGATACTTCCAATTTCATGTTATATTACCTTATTTTTTGCTTTTATTTTAATTTATATAAAGTTTAAGATCAATATTTTACAGAGTATAAATATTTGCTTTTTAAAGTTTGATTTTGATATTAATTTATTGCATAGCTTATTTATTGCATTTATTGCATTTTATTGCTTATTTATTGCATAGCTTATTGCATCCTTGGAAAGGTCTGATGCTTAACAAAATTTATTACATCAATTTCACCTGCATCTGCATGCAATTTGAAAAATTTATGTCTTAAATATAAGTCAAAAAATTGGAAATAAAGAAAGATAAATGAATACGCTAATAAATTTAGTCTAAAATCAACAAGGACATTAAGTAGCGAAAGGTTTCGTTTGGGATTGTAGCCAGTTACCCCGGGCGAAAGCAAGCGAGAAGAAAATGCGATCGTTACTTGGTGCTGTTTGTCATACTCTGATATTTGTTTATTGGCTAATTCTGGTGTGACGCACACAAACCGATCCAGAAAAGTATTCGATAAGCTGAATCGATTCGAAGATTAGTTTTTATAAGAGCACAAAAGTGCTCTTATAGAGACTAATTTTTGTGTCTTTATAAGAGAGTATTTTTATAAGGAGCAGGTCGCTATAAGAGCTTCCACTGTACTGGAAAGTAATTTCAGTATGGGACAGTAATGGAAATTAGATTTTAAATATTATTTTAATTTAATATTGGATTGGATGTATAGAAATATTCACTAACTAATAATTTTAAATCATCAATTCTTCCATTCACTACTAAATAAGATGATTTTATATGAGGTTTTTTATAAAAATGTAATTTTAATGGAAAGAAATAATATGATTGTGGTGGGTTGTACAATGTAGGGTGTTTCAAAAGTCAGTTTCTCAGCTTTTATTTCGAAACAACGTCTATTAGGGTCATGAAAATAAGGTGTTCCAGTAAGTGATCATGCCTAATCCAATGAGACGGCTCACAGAGCCCCTAGCGGAGAAATTAGAAAGTTAAATAAAAAACTAAAATCTATCTTTGATCATTGATATCTATACTTACCTAGGGGTACGCCTTACTTCCAAGACGTTGGTTCTAAATAAAAAGCCGAGAAACGAACTTCTGAAATAAAAAAATACCCTGTATTGTATACAATTATAGACTATATAGCTTAATATTGATTTTTCCTGTTCTTTTATTTTGAAAGTGTTTTATTTCAAGTATATTTTTCAAAATGGTATTTCGAATATTTAGGTTAAGTGTATTTTTTCTCTGAAAAATAAGTAAAAATTTTTTTTAGTAAATGTTTTTTCTATTCTGTGTTTTAGGTCTTATGGCGGGCTCTTACTTTGCTCTGTCGACAGTTTTGAACGAGATGATATTGCTTTATTTTCCCGTAAAAAGAATTTTACAAAATATTTTAAAGACATTAAAGACATTTTTTATTAAAGACATTTATATAATACACTGAAAAAGAAGTGTGACGTTTTAACATACTTTCTATTATTTTTTTCAGAACCAAGAAGTTGCCATTGGATGGATGGGTCTTCTTTTGATCGTTTCTGGCCTTTTAGGGTCTGTGATAGCCGGATACATTCTTGACTCGACTAACAAATTTAAGTGAGTTCTATGGTGAAATTACTTTTACATTATTTAAGATACTTTTCCACTTGAAGATTGTTAGAAATCGCTATTCTGGTTTTGATGCCATATTTATAAAAACAGAAATAATATGAAAATGTATATTAATATGGATACAGATTAAGCTTTGGGGTTAATATGTGCAGTGATGTTAATATTTTTTTGTAATCATTCGCTTATTCAACATTTTAAAAAAATTAAATCCCAACTTGTAATTTTTTTTTTTAAAATTCGGATGTAATTTCACATATTTATGTTTAAAATAATATCTACTGTTTCACTTGTTGTGAACAATACTCTTTGCTCGTAAGTTTAGAATTTTTAATATTCGTAGACTAGAATAGATGATATAAAAGAGCTTTTGCCTTCTTCGAAATTCGAAAAAGAATCCGTCGTATTAACATTAAGACCAATAAGTGATTGTTTTTGTTAAGAATGGAAGAATAAGCTGGCTGATCTTAAAGATCCTGAGGGATTGGAATACTTGAAGGCAGAGGTTCCTTTAGTTTGTTTTTAAAGTTATATAAACTAATAAAACACAAGTCAGAAAAATAATTAAAAAGTATTCATGCTAACTTGTAATATAATAGTCCTTCTAAAAATTTAAAATATTTCTTAAAGGATCCCTCAAAATACCATTGATAATGAGTATGTTACGGGCAAAGTGATAAACCGGGCATTATTATTAATAATGCCCGAAGTGAGGTGATAAATTCATTGGCATTTATCAGTGAGTATTTAGTATCACTTTACCCGACCGAAATACTTTAAAATTATACATATATTTTTTTTTTCAATAGAGAAGTTACGTTTGGAATGTGTCTAGCAAGCTTGGTTACATGCATTCTCTTCTGTTCCTTACTTTACATCAAGATAATTTGGGTGCAGTTTATAACTATAAGTTGTTTTGGGTAAGTAACATAATTTTTAAAAATAAATTGTAAAGCTTTACACAAAATTAATCCATATTAGTTTTCTTTAGTGAAACCTCATGTGTATTTTATCAAGAAATTTGTTAAAATTATAAATTAATAAACTGTATTTATAATGAGAACAAAAACGTGTCCTAAAAGGCGGAGTGAAACTATAGCGAAAAATTAATAATTTCGGAAATTGAAAACACCTGTTGAGGTAATAGGTCTCATTTACCCATAAAACCTCTATTAGCTCTAAACTTGAACTAGATAAATTAATATATTTAAGTTCTCTAAACACGTTAAAATTTCAAAATTTCATCAAATATAACATAAAATGCCTATAAAATATTCCTACACAATTTTAGCTCTATATTTTCGAACCATACCTGGTTGAATTAGTACTCTAAGAACGTCAAATAACAGTTTAAAACCTTCCATGGACCTGAAATTGATAAATTTCTAATTTTTTAAGTCTGATGTGGAAAGGACGCATGCCATTCAATAGGATAGGAAGCAAAAATAAATTTTTGAATATCGGTACTAAAGGGCTCAAAAGTTGCGTATTACTTTGCTCATTCATGGAAAAATAATAAAAAAAATTCGAAAAAAAATATATTGATATTATTTGAAAAATATTTGTTTGGCAGTCAACTTTTAAAATAGGTTATTATTATTACATTTCAGATTTTTTCTAACTGGATTTCTACCTGTTGGTTTTGAATATGGTATTGAAGTAACCTATCCATTATCAGAAAACGTCTGTGCTTGCTTGATAAACACGTCAGCCATGGTAAGTCTAAATCAAACTTTAAAATTTTAACTATACCTGTCTTTGAGCGGGTTGGAACATTTTTAGACGCCTGTCTTGAAATTTGCATAAGCTGTTTCCATATTTTTCCATTAAATTTTGACCAAAATAAATCCCAAAATAAAAAATTTCATTCCGCAAAATAAATCCTTTAATTTTTTTTTAAATGATTGAATTCGAGCAAGTAATAGAGCATTTTCAATCACATGACTAGGACATAACAACAAACAACGGCCTTAGCAACGGGTTCTTGTCCTCCAGTGATCTCATGTGCGAATGCTTCTATTGGAGCATTTGCAATCATAAGACTCCGCCCCTAACAACAGCCTTAGCAACGTTGTTCTTGTCCTCCAGTGACGTCATGTGCGAATGCTCTAACAGTTTCTCTTTTGAAAGTTTAAATACCTTCTGTTGATCTATTATTTTTTAAATGAAAATAATTTAAACTTAAAAAAAAAATTGTAACTTTCAAATTTAAGAATTCTATTGTGTTTGAAAGGAGCATTTCGCTCCCCCAAAACATCCGCAAGTAAAACGTACAAATAAAACAATGAAAGAAATATATCTAGAACTTCATAATGGAAAGTTTTTAAATGATTAGAAAGTTTTAAACTGAAGACTCTGAAGTCTTTTGCACTATAATTTCATTTATTCACCTCTTTTTAATTTAAAAAAATGGAAGAGCATCACTTTCATGGTTAAAGCCACAGAGAAAAATCCTAACAGAGTCCACAAGGATATTTTCAAATTGCTGTATAAGGTAGATGGCAGCACGGAAATTCAATGATTGACAAAAAGGTATAGGTAGTACATTTCGGTGGTCAAAGCTGGGATATGTTCATTCAATCTGTCATTTCGGAAGGCTATTGGAGAATCAAGCTTTTTCTCCGCCTCCCGTGACGTGACGCGATCCCAGCGCCAAAATAGCCCCTAACTTATACAATATTCCACGCTTTTTCGATTTCAATTATGGCCTATGGCCATGGACCTTCTTTTCTAGTACTCTGGTTAAAGCTCACAAGCCATTTTTGGCTCTTTCGTCATATCCGACAATATAATGCAGAACGGAGGTCTTTTTTTTCTGTATGAATACCCGATGCCATAAATGCTTACCACAACCTACTAAAATTTGAAAATCACTGTTTTGGCGTAAAATTCTTAAGAGATTGATATTAGTGAATAAGCAACGCGTATGATTGAAACCAACAACATTGATCACGTGAACAGGGGATACACGTGCTTTTCGAGTTGAGATGATTGTTCAAAACAAATCGGCTTAAGGAACGTACCCATACTACGTGGCCTATTTTTTACTGTTTTTGACCCCCCTCCCCCCCCCCTTGGTAACCACCCGTAGTATATGCCAAGACCCCCCCCTTCCCCTCTAGTTTTCACGTAGTAGTTCATAAATACTGTTTTCAATCATTTTTAGCAAACAGAAAGTTAAAAAATGTTAATTAGGCTTAATATTTGTGTTTATTAATACAACGCTTGCCTCGTGGCACCAATAGTGCGTACATACAAGTGGAAAATATATTATCAAGAAGAAAAAACTTTGTAAAAGTTATTGTAACAGTAACTTAATTTACAAAAACATGTATTTTTTTCTTTATTTTTTGACTGCGTGACGTGACCCTAAGCCCCCCCCCCCTCCCCCCTGTGACCAAGCGTGGTATTTTGAAGACCCCTCCCCCCCCCTTAAACAGGTCACGTAGTATGGGTACGTTCCCTTATTATTGCTATTGGGATGGGCAAGCATCCTCCGTCAATTATATTTCAAAAATCAATGACAATTTCTCTCACATAAGTCGATGCATATTTTTTTTCTCTCCAATAACTAAACCTCTCACAACCATCTTTCTTTCAGCTGTTTGGATTGATTTTGATTCCAATCCTATCGTATCTTCTGACTGAAAAAAGCCCTATTTATTCGAGTGTTGCCTTGATCATGACTTACTTAGTTTGCTGCATCATAACATGTGAGTAAAAATCCCTATACTTATTAGATTACAAGGTTTTTTGACAGTGACGTCACGGACGAGGAACGTTGTAATCTAGTAAAATTTTCAAATATTTATCCGTTGTCGCACCACTAAAAAGGTTGGAATTGCTTGAAGAGTTGGAGAAAGTTTTTCTTTAAACTTCTTAAGTGACCATATGTGAAAAGTTTACTACGTGGTAGAAAGTTGAAAGTGAGCGTCCTCCTCCAAGATTCATATCAAGGCAAATGGGTGAGTAGCGGAACGAAGTGGAAACCCGGTCGCTCCCGTTCTTTTTCTCCCGCGTAATGGAAGCGACAGGGTTTCCACTTCGTTCCGTTACTCACCCATTTGCCTTGATATGAATCTTCGAGGAGGACGCTCCAAATGTTCAAGCGAGCAGCTGACGACTATTCCACCGCTCTACAGCCAGGTGACGCATTTTTTTTCTTCTAGATATTGGGTCAACTATAATGAATCAGATTTTTAGCCGGGAGGAAAAATGACTGAAAATTTATTTTTTTACGTGTTTGGGGGGCTACCACAGCTCATCCCACCCACGGAACCGCAGCTGACGTTCACCAGGCTTTAAGGCATTCCACCAATTATCGCTTGAGAGGAAATGGGGGACCAAAATATGTCCCTGGCTCCCGTACTATCCTACCTTTAAAATCCAAAATAAAGTAAAACTTATCAAGGAAAACACGGTGTAAAAATATTATTAGTTCGTAATTAGCTTTATGGAGTCTACAGAGCTTTAAACTCTTATCAACCCCTTTTAGCTTCTTCGACTCCTTTGAAGACCCATCGACCGCTATCGAATCGGGTACAAATGCCGGAGTTAGACAGTAAAATGTCTTTGCATTTAAAATGCTAAATATATTATTTTTAGTAAATAAATGAGACAAAAACAGCCTGTGTCGTACACATTGATTTTAAAGTTCTTTAATCTTATTTAATAATGTGGGTTGTTGGTTGTTCAAGGATAAGCTTTACTTATATTTCTCCTCTAGGTTTCATCACAAAAGAATATAAAAGAAGCCAAAGCTGCATCAACGAAAAGAAGGCTTTCAAAGTGCAGCAAAGTAAAGCATAAGGGATCAAAGAGACAATGACTGATTAACTTGATCTTTAAACTTCCTATAATTGAGTTGTGTACCTCATTTTTCCAGATATGTCCCCCGTGAGAGAGAGATTCCCTTATGTTATTTCATTCTCTCTGTAACTTTTATCATTAAAGCATCTATTTTATATCTGTCTAATATAAGTACTTTATATTAATCTCTCAATGTTTTATAGTAGAATAGTTGTAAAATAAACCATTTAATCTACAATTGATAATTTTATTGAATAATATCAGACTTCCCATGCAGAGTTGAGAGGTTCTTGCGCTGCTGAGACATCGAAAAGTTAGTTATCAATCTTTTGTTTATCCTTAATTAGTTTTATTGAACTGCAACATTGATTATGAGACTGGATTTGAAGTTTCACTAAACTGAACTCACTGGTTTTGAAATATAAAACTGTCATATAGTATTCAGGACTGATTAAACTTAACCTTTTTAATAATAGGTATGGCTCAATCAAGTTTGAAAGATACAACGCACATAGCAAAATTAAATTCCGATAATTATGCTAACTTGAAATTCAAAATTGAAATAGTCTTGTCCCGGAAAAAGTCTTGATGGAGAACATTGATTTTGGCCAACACACACTTTCTGGCACTTCTGGATTTCTTGGCTTGCTTTGCAAATAAGCGCAATTTTGTTTAACTTATTTTAGTTGGCTCCCATATTATGTCATGAGCAAACAGTCCTTTCCCAGCAATGTAACTTTGAATTCATTCAATTTTTCAAAAATATCTCCGGCAAACATCACTTCATTCTTCGCATTCCATATTTGCGACAAAATCAGGAGGTATCCCTTTTCTGTCTAGAAATTGGAGAATTTCATTCTGTATTTATTCCCCAGACCTTTTTAAAAAGCGTTAGAAATTGAAAAAAAATCTCACTGGTCCAGCGGACCAGTGCTCTGTCAATCATGCTGGTCCGTAGCCAATAGGACTGGTCCAAATAAAATAAGGATATATGCTTTATTTTTTAAAGTAAATTAATTCTTAATATTCCCATGGCAAATACCAATAACTAATACATTCTTTAAAAATATTTCAATTGCAACAGTTCGAGGAAAATAAGAGGTAGTATTAGTCGTTTTCTATAATAAAAAAATAACATTTATGATGACCCCTCTTTATGACTACACCTATCTGGCCGTAAAAAATAGCCATAGGGTTTGTAATAACCAGTCATGGTTTAAAATGTTTTTTTTTTTTAAACTACTGGACGAAAGGGATGTAAAACAACAACAACAAAGCAATCAAAGACACTTCTGCATTAAAGAATAAATTTTATTTCACGTACAGATTCCTTCATCAATAATACAAAAAAAGATGGGAGTGATATTTTTCCGCTAGACAACGAGATAGTGTTTGCTTCCAAGAGCAAAAGAGAGAAGATTCTTTTGGAATCGCAGTTCCGTGTCCACAAGAGCAGGTGGGTGTTCGAGTCGCGTCTTTTGCGGAGGGACTGGGGATCACTTCAGCGTCCATCGGACTGAAAGGGAAAATAATGGAAATAGTAGATGAGTTTTTTAAGCGCATGCACGTTTCTGAAGCAGTGATGTCTGCATTTTAGAGAGCAAAACTGAGTTCAACATCGACCACATTTATTAGACAGGCGCGGATCCAAGAGGGGGCACTCTGCACAGTACCCGCCCTTGGACCCCCCAAAAAAAGTACTCGAACTGAGATAAAACCCTCTTTTACAAGTCAAATTTCAAAAAAAATTTCTGGGGAGGACCCCCATACCCTCCGCGGTACCAAAAGGGGATCTTGAGTGATACTTTTTAGAAAATCCCCCAACATTTTGACATTTTTCTCAAAAGGTAAATGTGATTGTCTGTGGAAAAGTGCCCCCCCTTGGAGCCGTGCTGGATCCGCGCCTGATGCATTAAGATGAAGTGGCCAGAGAACCATGTCACCGAAACGATGCCGATGGAGCCCAATTTGTAACTCCTCTCCTGATCGTTAAAATCCAATGAAAAGTTTGTAAAAATCATATGATAGCATAGAGCGTGCTTAGAAATTTTCCTATTCTCTCCAGACGTTTGAGTGTTCCTTCCATATGTTTTCAACCATCCTAAGTACGATATTTTTAATAGGTTATTGCTTTGAGGTTGTTAGATTCCCTGAGAAGTGAAAACTCAAAAACAAAAATGTGCCAGGTGGCGCTGTGTCTCATGTTAATTCTCTTTAAGTATCAATGTTTTGTTCTTTTCTGGCAGTCAGTCAGTCTGTCAACTTTATTTTCTGCATGTTCTCGGTTAAACTTATGTCTGCTTATTTGTATTATTATAACGAGCAATAAACGATTTGATTTTATGCACTTGAATTTGTCACTGAACCACCTATACACATCATGGTGCATAGGCCGGGAAGTCTTGTATTGAATTCTTGGAATTGAAGGACGGCTGATTGTCCTGATAATTGGAGTTGGAAGTACCGTTTGAAGCTGAAGAGTATTTGCTGAAGTTGTTTTGAGTTCAAGAATGCAGAAGATAGATAAGTTGGTTGAAAAGAGGGGCCTGGTACGCACCTCCGTTTCAACCAACTTATCTATCTTCTGCATTCTAGTTGACCTAATTGGGCAAGATTGGGTTTCTGATCTGATGGGAATTTATGAAAGTAGTAAAAAAAAAAACTTGAAAATCATTGAAAGTTGAAAAATAAATAATTTACCTCTTCAGAGCTCTCGCCGCCGAACGCCCGGTTGAGAGACGCCGTTAAATCCCGCAAATCACCACGATTGATATGGTCAGTTACGGCGGGCGCGTCAGTGGTGGTCGTGTCGGAAAGGACGTCGTCTATGGAGGGCTCGTCGTCATCGTCTGGGCGCGCTTGCGACAGGGTCACTATCACGAACGCCAGCAGCAGGGTCTTGCTCAGCAGGGAAAGCATCTTCTGCACAAAGGGATTGCCGGTTACTATACATCAGTGTTTCTCAACCTTTTTAAGACTATCGCCTCAATAAAGGTGCAAAAAATTTTCAACGCCCCCACTAAGAAAATTCTGTAATTTAGGGTATGGAGAAGGGCGATTACTTAATATTAAAAGTAATTTTAAGTATATTATTAGTTAAACTTAGGCACCCAATTTGTTGAAAAGGGAACTGGGCAACCTGCTGATTCTCGTCCAGTAAAAACACTTATTTTTACACATTAATATACCTACAAAATATATGTTTTTATTCTTTTTTGTGTTCTCATTCCTTACTACTTAAACCAGGGATGGCCAACCCAAAGGATCTTGAGGGCCACTTTGGAAAACCACAATACTCCAGCGGGCCGCATATAAAATTTTCTAAAGAGGACCTTTCTAAAGCTGTACCTAAGAGAGAATAAAATCATACCTGGTTGTGTGTCACGAAAAGAGGACTTATTTTCACCTATGTCGGAACTTGAAGCGATCTCTTTGCCGGGGCGGGAGAGCTCTTTTATACAGAGCGAGGGTGGCGTGTGGGCGCTAAAGAGTGTCACTCGTATCTCAGTCAAACTGATGCTATCAGTCAAATCCAAGACACATTTCCCTCGATTGGACAGACACCTGTCGGGAAGCGCAAATGCCCAATACCTACAAAGGTCACTTTGGTTAGCGCATGCATCACAACGAGTAAAGTTTTAAAGTTGCTTAACAGTGATTAATTCCCGCTGCGTCGGAAGCGGTCGGTCACTTCAGCTTGGATGACATTGACATTGCCACCTGCAGACGTAAGGCGATATTCCTCCCGCAAATAAAACATTTCCTTGTGTGTTCCTCATGTTGATACCTAATTAGCATCTCTAAAGATGCTGGGTGGCATTGACGGACCGGCTGACGCAGCAGAGATGGATCTACTTTAGGAAAATACCCATACTATGTGACCTGTTTGGGGGGGAGGGGGTCTTCAAAATACCACGCTTGGCACAGACCTTTGACGCTTGGTCATGGGGGGAGGGGGGGCTGAGGGTTTCGTCACGTAGTCAAAAAATAAAGAAAAAAATACTTGTTTTTGTAAATTAAGTTACTGTTACAATAACTTTTACATAAGGTTTTTCTTCTTTATAATATATTTTCTACTTGTATGCACTTGCACATACTCTTGGCGTCACGAGGAAAGCGCTGTATTAATTAAGACTAATAAATTATAATGTATTATGCTGTATTAATTTTTTTTTAACTTTCTGTTTGCTAAAAATGATTGAAAACCGTATTTATGAACTACTACGTGAAAATTTGAGGGGGAGGGGTCTTGGCATATACTACGGGTGGTCACCAAGGGGGGGGGAGGGGGTCAAAAATAGTAAAAAATAGGTCACGTAGTATGGGTATACGTTCCCTTATTGTTCACCCGGTCATAAATTCGCGTCTTTTTGCGAACACCTATTTTCCTAACGCCTCTGATGCTTGTTTTCTCTTCTCCTTCATGAGATGTTTATAAGCGTCTGATCATTATCGAGTTTGCATATTGTAGTTCTTTACGAGCTGGCCTTAGCGAAAAAATACTTCCACTCGCGAATGTCTGCATCTGCATTTTTTTGGGGGGGGGAAATTTTAAGAAAATAATAACTGGGGATAAATCCACGAATTTCCGCATGCTACGCAATCATTCTACCACTGCTCCAGCGTGGTTGAAGTAACTATCTATTAAACTTTTTCGACATTGTCCCTTATTTGTCCACACGCATGCGCATTGGTTCAATATGTTTCTAGCTCATCCGATATTCCTTCGACCTGTTGGTTCTTGGTTGGTTTACAACACGAATTCGCGCTTGAATATCTTGAAGCTGAACTCACAGTCGGTCTACAACAGACGGTGAACTTGGTTGTAAATCACCACTTCATCAATTGTCGGGTAAAGACCGTCTGTAGTAATGAAAATTAACACTCATGAATATTGCCTTATCCTGTTGAGCTCCATTAAGTTGAGGATTTCCGTCCATTGAATTGAAACGAAATAAGGGCAGACAAGATCCTTAAAATGGTGAATAAAGGTCTTCAAGGTGTCAACCCTCTACCTGAAACCATCTTTTCCCCCTTTTGAAAGACATAGGGAGTTTGGAAAGACTTTAAACCATTCCTATACCATCAAATCTCTGATGCGATAATGGTCAATTCCACCAACATTGGAGGACTGGTAGAGAATTTCTGGTTCTCTTCACATGAGATTACATTGAAAATCAGCGGTTCAACTGATTTGAGACTTAACAGGGAGGAGAATGTTCAACCTTTGAATTGTACCTGACTTATGATGACGATTTCTGCATCCTGCTAAACGCCTGCAGACCCCTCCATGTCTTTCAAAGAGGAACCATGACAATTTCAGGTAATGTGTTGACATCTTGGAGACCTTAATTTAATGATGGAGCTCATCAAAAGGTTGTCAATTTTCATTGAAATTTAAGATATTCGCCATATGAAATGGGAAGCCAGATTTTAAGGGTAACGTCACCGTGTATTTCAGGTTGGTATCAGTTGAAAAAAATCTGCTGTTTCTGGGTATCGGACAAGGGAGAAACAACAAACAACCCCATTCAAAGGCACCCTTCATCAAAAAGGAGGAGGGAGAAGTCACTTGTGGTGGTCTGTTAATAAAGTGACTTTTTTCTCCTCTTTGTTGGAGAGGGTCATTGACTGGGGTTGTTTGTTGTTTGTCCGATACCAAGAAACAGCATTTCTATTCGGTCATTTTTTTAACAAAACAAGTTTTGCCAAATAAAGCAACTAATGCGCATGCTCCGTAGCTTAAACCAACGCTATCTAATAATAAAGCTGGTTTTAAATTAATTAGAATAAACGAGGTGGATAGGCTACTATCTTTCAGGCACCTTAAAAAGAAACTTGGCCCACAAGAAGTCTTACTTAACACTTAATTCAAAACAGGGTTGGCAAATATCATGATATTTTTATATAAATATCAAAATATCGGATATTTTTTATATATATCGGATATATATCAAGATTTTGATATATATCCGATATTTTCAGATTTAAAGTAGAAAAATACTGTTCTTTAGAAGTAAATACTAGTCTGAACCAAAATATTACTACTAAGGAATATTTTTAATAAAATCTTAAAATATATTACTTCCGTCGCTAACTTGTATAGCAAGTTGCTAAGACCTGATCAGGTTTCATGAAATAAGATAGTTTAACTAAATGGTTTTAATTTTTTAGGTACTTTATTATAATTACGTTAAAATTTTTTCACAACTTAATTAACCTGTTAACAAAGTACTCAAAAATGAATTTTGGGAGATTCTGGCTTGAAAATTGTTGATTTTGTTATAGACTGATATATATCGGCCAACCCTGATTCAAAATCATTAATGAAATCGTAAAAAGAGGAATTATGTTTTCAGAAAACTAAGTTAAGAGGAGATGTTAAGGAAACATCATTGATGATGTCACATTATTATTTACTTATATTTTAAATAGCTTCACTGATTTAACTCAGCTGTGCTGCAGGTTGACCATCCCTGCTCTAAATTCACATTACTTATGTTCTCAATGCATAATTCATAAATCTCCCTAATCCTCTGAAACAGCTTATCAAATATACAAAATATTTTATGGGTAGGTAGATCAAGATTAGTACTTTCAATTATTTCACTGTAACAGACATAGGACAACATCTAATGAGAATAAAAATTACTAACAAAGTTTTAAGCGAATATCACATATGAGACGCTCATCCTCTGGTCCTTTTAAAGCAGGCGTCTCACCCTAAAGCATAAGTGATAATAGCTAAAACAATTTATATTAACATATTAAATTCACTGTAAAATCAAATCTTTATATTTTGAACAATAGCTCAGGAAAGCACGAAGATAGAAAACTTACTTTTGAAGGGTGAAATCAGTTTTTAGCGTATATCTTCCAAAATAGCCAGCTTATCTAGAAATAATTTAGATTGACTGAGTGCTCTGGTGTTTAAAGATTTAAACTAGATATTTAGTGATACCATATACCTTAAAGTAAAAACAGTGTAAGACCCAGGTACACTACCTTCCCCTATAACAATATTCACTGGCAAGTGCAACATTTTTGAATGTAATTAACATTTAGTATAGTGATAGGGCCACTTTTCCATCTTGAGAATTAATAATGTTCATTTAATAACTTTACAACCATAATAAACTTGAAGACCAGGTAATTTGTAAAAAGTAAACCTTTATTTTGAAATAATAATGAATAGTTCTTCATATATAAATAGTTTTCATATTCATTTTCTTCTCATACATCATGTACACATAGTATTTCAGTAAAATATTTTTGTATAAATATTTGGTCAGGTTGATTCATTAACTTTTTTAACTGCTCCAAAAAATTACACTATTTATATTTAAATATTTTTTTAGTTACACTGGATGCACAAAGCTAAAAGTTTCATTTTTTAAATTATAAAAACTATGAGAAATTTTTAAATATATTTAATTAAAGTGACATTGCTATCATTTAGGAAAACTTGACATTGGCTAATAAGCATCACTAACTAATGTCATTGTATTCCACAGTAACTATTAGTATTCAATTTAAATACTAAATAAAGATTAAAATTCAAGAAAAAAAATAATTGTAACTTGAATTTCTGAATGCTTTAAATTTAAGGAGTGTTAAAATTTTTAAATTAAAATCTACACACATTATTTACTATTAACTATACATTACTATTTTATTATTACATTACACTATTATTTAATAACTGAAAAACAATAAAATAAATTTAAAAAATTAGCAAAATATACAAACAGCAAATTTTAATGCATGATTTTACAATAAAAAAAAGTGGTTTAAATACCCAACACTTCAAAGTTCTTCCTTTTGAGTAACTTTTAGTGAGCATTCACAGAATTCTCAAGTAAATCATTTAAATTAGATTTAATAGAAATTTATAAATACTTAAGTTAAATAAGTTAACATGTCTCAACCTAATCAAATGACTATAGTACAGTAGAACCTCCTTACAAAAACCCTCCTATTTAGACACCCCCTATGTAACAACCTGCAATAAAAGTACAGATTGTTTTATCATAGGATAGAAGTAATTTTATTTATTAACGCTCATTCGTTAAAACCTTATTTTGTTAGTCCCTGAAGGGGTTCTATCAAGGTCCTACTGTATGAACTATTCACAGTATATACATATCATAATGTTTTTATGGACATTTGGTAAGCTAATGTAAAATTTACAATCAAAGACAATGCTTTGGATAAAAGTATTTGGTATAATACAAATGAAAATAATATATGGAATATACAAGATAATAGCCAGATGCTCTTATTATTATACAAGTTTAAATGACAACTTTTAGAATGAAAATGTGTAATGAAATCAGGATAAATTGAAGAAAACCCATAATTTGTTTTTTCTCCTCACCATTTTCATATTTTCACCTATTCACAGGGAAAACTTCATGAAGTCATGATGCCTCAATCCAAGACTACAGCCCAACATAGTTTGAAGCCTACACTCATCTCTGCGCTTGAAATTCGTCAACGTGAAATTTATGCTGACATATTACAGACAATTCAAATGAAATGTTAAAATAAATAATGAGCAGCCACCACATGGCCTCACTTGAATTGTCAATCCATACAGAGAAGTTGCATTTACTATTTTACACATTTGCACTCCCCATTGAAGAAATCAACTTCCCTCAGATGAATGGAGGGCTTCGCAAAGGTTGGAAACCTGAGAGTGGAGTATCTGCCATTCATTGCGCTCGCCGGGATTATCGTCATTGTCCTCCTCGAAAAACAGTTCTTCAGAGCTTGCACTCGGAGATAAGAATTCGGATTTGACTAAAGTCGGCATCTCCGTTCCGAAGTTTGCAGTTCCGTACGGCAAAACATCACTGCCCAGCTGAGAACCATCCAACTTTGGAGGAATTTCCAAAGAAAGCCTACCAGTGTTTTCAGCAATACTTTCTTCCGCTTTGATGGGGTTTCTGTCCACCCGTTCTTCGGCAATCAAAATGGGAGGCGAGGTTTGTAAGTCAAGAGCTTCGTATGGCACAACATCACTGCCAAGCTCAAAATGGTTCAACTTTGGAAGGATATCCAAAGTAAGCCTTTCTGTATCCTCCTGTTCCACAGGAAGTAAAATGGGAGGTGAAGCTCTCAAGTCAAGAGTTTTACTTTCACACAAAGCAAGAGAAGCAGCTGAAACCTCATCCTTTATTATACATTCAGAAGGGGCTCTATGTTGAGGAGATTTCATTTCTACATCATTCACTTCTTTCGGGCTTTTAGTAAGCCCCTCTTCATCAATAGAAAAATCATCATTTGCACAGAAAATCTTGTCCTTACTTTCAACTTTAGGTGTATACCTACTAATATCAATGTTATCAAGATTTTCTTGTTCCTCCATAACATTCAAAATACTGTTGAGCGTATCATTGACAATTTCATCAATATTTTCAACTTTAGGGGTACTTTCACAGAGAACTCGGTCCTCATCTTCAACATTAGGTGTATGTACACTAATATCAATGTTATCAGGACTTTCTTGCTTTTTAAAAACAGTCAATACAGTGCTAAGAACACTTGTGACTACTTCATCATGATTTTCAGGATTTGCAACTTCATAGCTTTTAATACACTCGAGATAAGTATCATACAAATTCTCCAGACTTGCTCCTCCAGAATAAAAATTAAGATTTCCATCACAGCCTATAATGCCATGACTATTTTCATTAGAAATTCCACTGAGTTCAACGTCAAATTTCTTTTCAGGAATAACATCTTCACCATTTACAAGTGCATTGTCTGCTGAGACTTGTTCAGCATTTTCTATGTATGAAAGATTTTCATTGAAAATTCCTTCCGCACAGCCACTTTTGAGAAGTTCATTAGTATTGAACATCTGCATATTCATGTCCACTAACAGTTCTCTTGAAACATTAGCCAACTCCACACTTGGACAGTTAAAATTGAAAGATAAACCATTATTTCCTCTTAGCAAACTAAGTAAACCTCCGTTAACCTCACTCATATTTTCAACCATAGCTCCGTTATCCATACCTAAAATCTGAACAAGGTTTTTACAACAATTTTCTGTGTATTCTGATGGCTCAGTGATCTTCTCTTTAAATGAGTCTTGTAAAAAACCTAGTTTTTTAGTTTCAGGTGTGGTGACAGATGGACTAACGTAACCGGGGTCTACATATGAATAAAGTTCAGTTTTACATTCTAGAGGACTGACCATGTAACTCCCAACATCAAGGACATTGGAGCAGTGAGTTTGAAAATCAATTTCCAATCCATCATTGCAGCTCATGGGTATTTCAGGGGGATCAGTCAGGTAGCTATAGGAAAAAAAAGTTTTAATAATGGATAGACAATTATTATGAACATCAAATATCAGGGATAAGATAAGCTAAAAAACAAAAAGTCTGAAAACTGCAAGAACAACGCTTGATCAACAGTATTTATATACACTACTTCGTTTTGGATCAAAATTAAGAATAGATCAGAAAAATTTGTAATAAAAAGTGGTTAACATTAACCTTAGAATTTGAAATTTAAATTTTACTGTGTAGTAATGATCTAAAAGAAATATAAGTACCCATTAGAAAGAATGACTCATTAATTGATCCCAAAAGTATAAAGACTAATTAAATTATAATTGCAAATTCCATTGAAATCACTGAAAAAATTAGGGTCTTATTAAGTTAAGAGTTTGTCCATTAAAAAAAGGGAGATGTAACTAAATAAGTATTTTTAGAATCTTTGAATTTGATGTTGAAAATCTGAAACTGATTATTCCTGGCAGCAAACTAAATAAAAACTTTAAGCTGTTACATTAAATTACCTGCAAATATGGAAATTTTTACCATTTAAAAGAGTAAGTCAAGAACATCAACTTGAATTGAGAAAAATGCAATTTTCAGTCAAAAATATCAATTTATAAACCAATTTTTCAAAAAGTAAGTCTGAAAATTTCATGAAAAATCAAAAAAAAAAGTCTGAAAATCTTCTGAAAGTCTGAAAAATCTCATTCATGAAATATGTAATGTATGCTTTGTACAGCAACTATATTTATAACAACATTTCTTATTCAGTTTGTCCGATACATGTTTTAAAAGAGTACTCATGAGAAACTTACAAAATTCATTTTTAAGAACAAATTTTAAGTTTGAAGGGTACCTCTGAAAGTCAAGAGATTCTACACAAGGCTCCCAAATTGCTGCATCTCCTTTTGGAAAACTGGAAATGATATTTTGGACAGCAAGGTAATTGATTGGATTGGACATGAATTCCTTATGCTTCTGAGATTCCAAATGCTAAAATATAAAAATTAAAGTATGAATACCTAAAATTGAATAATAAAGCTAAAAATTATTAATTGAGAAACATATTTCTATTTAAAGAAATTCAAGAATATACTGTTAACATTTATGCGACAAAGGGATATATGTAGATATTATCAGACATTAGATGCATATAAGTGTTAATCCAATGTTTTTTGCACTTCTACTAAATATACTTCCTTCTATAATGTGCAATTGAGAAGTGATACAACACTATTCTGTAAATATTCTTTAGTGTAATTGTGACCAAGAGTGAAAAACCTAAAAAACTACCCTATATATCTTTTCCACTGTTGAAAACATGCAGTTTATTTACAAAACATGTTTGTTTTTATCCGAATTTTGCTTATTGTCATTGATGATGATATTTGCTGTTTAAAAGAGTTGGATTTAATGTAACTTAATGTTGCTATTTTAACGTGTTTAGTTGGAAAAGGGATAAGGTTTGCATAGATGGAACCTTTTTAGGTACAAAAATGATGTGTTAATCTTAACAGCAATCAGCGAAGTTTGTTTAGAAAATGTGCTGGTTCTCTTGATTTTACCAATTTTATAGCCATTTGAATATGTTAAGGATTAGGTAAATGCAAGAAATTTAATGTTTTAAGATAAAATTAGGTAAAATTTGTATAACTGGAAATTTTAACAGGTAAGCTTAAACCAGGCTTGAGTCTTATTGACTATGCTTAGGTTTAGTAGACTGTCCATATCAAGAAGAGTAAAAAAGCTAATTATTTTATTTAATTATGGAATTATAATTTCATTGCTTTAGGAATCATAAGTAGCAAGTGGATAACAATAAAAATCTTAATTTTGCTAGACTAAAGAGGAGTTTAATAACTGCTAAGCAAGCAGGATTGCAAAGCAATCTTCTTCAAGCTTTAGTGATCATTGGACAGTAACCTCCTAGTTGTGTTATAATACTCTAAAAGAATTCAATGAACATTCAAATGAAAATATTCTCATTTGATATCAAATCACTAATGCACAATAGTATAAAATTTGAGGTGGATCACTTCTTCACAATAGTGAAAATTTGCATTACATAATGAGGTACTTTACAACAAAAAGTTATTTTAATGCACCTAAAAACTTTCCACTTACTTCATCAAGATCTGTATAATATTTGGTGCATATTTCACAGTATGATTGCTTTTTTTTCTTTGGCTTTTTAGTCCCTTGTTTTCTACAAGAAATATACTTGTTAAATGAAACCAACACACAGTAGCTTAACAAGTAAAAAAATAAAAATAACTGGAACTAAATCATCAAAATTTGTTTTAAAAGGAATTTGATTGTAGCTTCTACCTGCAAAGGAATATAGATGGAAATTGGAAGAATTTGCTAGATTACTTTCAAAAGAAACATGCTACAAAGCATTAAAAATGAGTAAATTAAGAGAAAAATTAATCTTAATCAACTTTAGTGGTATAGTTAATGTTAGGAAAAATTCAATAACACTAAAGTGCAAGTTATGCTTACTTAATGCTAAAATTGGTTTTAGGTTTTAGTAACTTAAGTGTTAATTTCCATCTAAAGAGTAACCGATCATATAAGAACTCAATTTTTTAACATGCCATCAATAATAAGTTAGTTAGCATATTATTATAATAAATAGTGTATCCCGAATGTTACATACTTGACAGATACATTTGAAGGGGCATCTGGATTTTTCTTCGCAGCAAAAGCATACACAGAAGTAGAATCGGATGGTTTTGGAAAGCTACTAAACTTGGGGATGGACACTGTTTTGCTAGAATTCAAACCAGTAGAAAATACGGATTGATGGAGAAGAGTTGGTTTGTTGACATTGATTTCTTTGAGAGCTGGCCTCGCAAAGTTATCCAGCTTTCCAGACCCTTTGAAGTTTTTCTTCAACTCGCATATCATTTTCGACAACTCTGGTTTAATGACATTTCCCCATGAACTGAATTCCTTGTAGTGTGTCTTGTACTTTCTGTCAATGGATAAATTGGTTTTATGAGAAATCCCGCACAAAGAGATATTTTGACACATAACACGATAAAAGGTAAAAAAAAAACCAATGTGCTACTGAATTTTAAAAGTTATTTTTCTTTTTAACTGAGTGATGCAGAGTTTAATTTTTACAGGCATAAAAAATATGAAGGCACATGTGGACTGATTAAATATAAATGAAAACAGTGATTTTATTAAACAGGGCTTTGGCTTTTTAGTCCCTTATTTAAAACATGACCGTTAAGTCTAGGTCTTTGTTTAAAAACAGGACAATTTCAAAACTACTTAATCATAAAACTCATAATAGGATAGTTTCATGTGTGTCTCCCATTACAACCGAAGGATTATTATTCAATTAAATTAGATATACCATTGGTTTCTTTGTTGTTGATGTTTGGTTTATATAGACTACTGTCTGTCGATCACAAATTGAGCTCTCACATTTTTGTTGCCAAGGCAACAGGACTCCTCATTTTCAACGGGGGAAATTGTTGCATTGAACAACTAGTCCTCTTTGTTCAGTACTTTAACAGATCACTAATCCCACCCTCTAAAGTATATGCGTGCAACTGCATCAATTCCAAGAAGAAGACCATGCTTGTGTTTGGCAAAAATTCTGCCAATAATCCTCCATCGGCTTTAATCCCCACCAAATCATAATATGGTTTATCCCTATTTAAAATAAACCTGTCTTGTTTCTATAGCCACAACCAGACGAGAGCTCATCTTGTGGTAGACAGACAGTAGTTATTATTTTATTTGTTAATTTATTTTATGATAATTTTTTTTTTGCACTTGGCAAAAATCTGAGTTGTGACACACTACCTTTACAACATGAAGTGTGATTCACATCACAACTCAACTTATTTCAACTTTAATAATGATCCTTTGGTATTGATTTTATGATTCAAATTAAGTTCATATGTAGTGTGAGTCATAGAGGGAACTAGGAAATAATGAATAAATTAAAATACTTCAAAATAATAATTATTCATAAAAATTATACATCATCATAATGAAAAATATGTAGTATTTTATTTCCATTACCTTTTATTATCTTCAAGTTTAATAAATGGAGATATCAGCTTCTTCTCTGTGTGATTTATTTTTTTCTCATTCTCTTTCTTTTTCTAAAAATAAATGAAAGTATATATTGTATTTTTCACATAAAAATTTCCATATTGTAGAATTTTCATTGCTTTCTAATAGTTTGAGAAGTCAACTTTTAGGAATTCAAAAATTAGAAAGATTCTTAATTTCCTGCATTATAAAGGAGTGCAATTAAATTTGAGTGCATGTTTGAGTGCAAACAGAGTGCATGTTTTTTACTAATATTTGTTCAGTCTACCAAAAACTGAGAGCTGGAATTTTACAATTTGCTTGATTGTTAATTTTTGGTAAAGGGATATTTTCTCTTACTTATTTGGTTAACAGCTTTTAATCTAGTATATTATTATTTAAATGCTAGATTTAAACTTCATCAATAGACAAAAGAAGGTGTTTATTGAATTTAAATGTTGCCAAGAGTAATACATACTTCTGCTGCAAATTTTGATGTAAATTGTATCTTCAATTGCTTTACTTTTGCAAGCATCTTATCAACATGGTACACCTTGACACCATAACGTTTGCAGACATCCAATAAATCTGTAGTACCAGATTTCTAAATAAAAATAGTAAAAATTATTTAGACAAGAGCAGGAAAATAACATTCAAACAAAATCTGACTAGACAGAATGGATAAATTATTGGTGTTTAACTAGAACTAACTTTAAAATTTGAAACAAAAGTTTTATTGACTGATGAATTAATAAGTTTACCACCTAGATCAGGCCTGCACAACATGGAAATTCAAACATTTTTAAGAATATAATTTCAGGAATCTATATTAAATGTGAGACTTAAATAAGAACACAAACATGAGCTTTAGTAGTAAAAATCAGTGCAACTAGCTGTCAGTCAATGTTTAAAGAAAAATATAGTACCTTTTGAGTAGCTTTTTGAATAAGAGCCATTCCACGAGACTGTAAGAAAACATTTAGATTTTTAAAAATAGAAAATAACAAATTGATTTTAAAAGAAAAACAAACAAAAAGTAGAAATACTAACCTTTGGAAAGAAGTTCACATCTTGTGCAGGGGAATTTGATACAGGAGATTTCATACTGAAAAATTAAAGACAATTTTTCATTTCAGTACATATTGAAGCAGTTATTTTGAGACTCTTATCCAGACCCGTATTTAGTGCTTTTGCCCCCTGTGCTGCAATTTTCTTATGTCACCCCCTTCAACTTTCCTTTTTTTATTAATTCTTTTCAAAAGTCAAAGTTTTTTATTGCAGGGACTCTAACCTAGAATGAAAATTTTCCCTAGTAGTGCCATAATGAATCCTTTATCTGTATATCTAAAACCCGAAATCAACCTCCCATTCCACAGCTATTCTTTAAGGAGATATTTTGAATGTTGTTTTATTTAGATAAAAGTAGTACTTTTTCTAGAAGTAACCATGAACTTAGGATATAATTTTTGTAGATTCCATATCTGTTCGTAAAATAATATCTTTTCATAAGCATATACTTTTCTGTGGCTACTCCAGAAAAGTAGCACCCCTGTTAATTAAAAGACAAGATATATTTGGACTAGGAATACACTCCTTCAAGTTATCTGGATAAAAAATTTAGTCTTCCCTTACTTGATAACCATATCGTTGGCTTACAGTCGAAAGGCACTAAGTCACTTTATGCTCAACTACTCCGTACGAGGTTATACCAAATTTGGCTATCATTTTACCGTTGCCATTCTAGTTATAGTGTATGAAAAATAAAATATTATTATAAAACCTTTGAAAAATCAAATTATAAAATCTTTTATAATCCCTAAAATAACTCAAATATGATAAAATAATTTCAACTTAATAAATTATTAATCACGGACCAACATTTAAGCTTTTTACTGTATGAATTCTTTCTGGTTTAAAACAGTTTGACGAGATTTTAGAGATGAGCCAAGAGTCCGCTCGTTCGTTGGCGACATTCCACCGCTTTCAAAATATCTTCCAACAGTGACTTAGTGCCTTTCGACTGTAAGCCAACGATATGTAAGTGAAAATTCTTGAATAAAGGTTGCAATATAAATTACTAATGAAAGTAATCAATATTGATTTCTATGACACTTTCTATAATTTTGATGCCCAGCCTTGTGCTATGCACATACCTAAAATCTAAATACAGCCCTGTTTTTATCTTCTATTATTCTCTCACAAAATGAGAAAGTCAAGGTAAAAAATTAAAGGTTCATACTTATTTTTACAATTTTTACTTACCATATCAGGTCTAGACCTGGATTGAATTCCAGGATTAGAGCTGTTTAAAAAAACTGATTTACGGGGCAATTCTTAAATTGATCAATAGATAAATATCACTTACGGGTCATTCTGGGGACTAACTGGTGTAGGAGGAGTCCAATAGTTAGACTTGGTTTTCAATGGAACTCGGTTAGAGACAACACAAGATACATCCTTGTGGAACATTGGCACCATAGTCTGCAATGCATGTGACAAAAAAAAGGTTATAATACTATAATATTATTGCTTAAAAAATAGGTACAACTAAATTATTAGGGAAGTAAAGACAAATGGCTAGAGAGACATAAAATTTCATACCTACAATTTATTTATATTGTGTTTGAAACAGTCATGAATGAGAAAAACTAAATAAGCAGACCAAATGAAATGTGAAAAATTAATAAATTTGGATAAAAATAGAACTTACAGCACCAAGGACTTTCAAGTCTGCAGCCAATGATGTTTCATAAGGAGATCCTCTCAAATCTAGATAAACAGACCTCTTATGAAAAGGTCTTGAAGATAGAGTGGTTTTGTCCTTCATAATTGCAAGTTAATTCAACAAAAGCTGAAACATTTAAAAATTTCATGATTAGAATCTTTAATGTGGGAAAAAATAGCTGAATAAAAACAGCCATAAAAGTAGGTATATGTAAATTAAAATACTAAATGAAAGTCTGTAGCATTCAAGTAACCAACCAATTAATAATTGTTCTTTTGATTTCTGACTTTCTTTCTTTTCTGACTCTCAATAAAACTTTCTGATGCTCTTTTACAGTTATTCCCACCAAAATGTTTAGTTTTTACAACCATCTTAAGGTGAGTAATTTTAGTTGCAATACCAATACAAGCATTATACTTTCTTAGAATTCTAAAAACAAACCAAAGGATCTTTTTCCTCACCTTTTACTTAAATTAAAAGTTTGCAAAGCCAAATTTATTGAATTATATGTTTTTTGACTTACATAATGGGACAGGAGATGAACAGGACCAACTGAATTTTTTTATATCTGAACTTCAATTCAAATGTTTGATATTTCACCTAGGAGATAGCAGGGTTGGCCGATATATATCACTTGATATATATCATGATATATATCACGATATATATCATGATATTTATTGGATAAATATCATGATATATATCAGTCTATAACAAAATCAATAATTTTCAAGCTAAAATCTCCCAAAATTCATTTTTGAGTACTTTGTTAACAGGTTAATTAAGTTATGAAAAAATTTTAACATTGTAATTATAATAAAATACCTAACAAATTTTAAAACCATTAAGTTAAACTATCTTATTTCATGAAACCTGATCAGATCTTAGCAACATACTATACAAGTTAGCATAGGAAGTAATGTATTTTAAAAGCAGTTTTGAGTTTTTTTTCCTTAGGCACATTGCATTTAACAATGTCAATGCTTACAAGTTTGTATTTTCAAATCATATTATTTCTATACCTTTATTTTAAAAGAAAATTACCATAATGTTTTATTTGTTTTGTAAGGATTGCTAGAATCATCATTTAAAAAATGAAGGATAATTTAAATAAACTAATAGTATCCTTCAAATAATGAATGAATAAATTGTTCCAATTTATATTAATTATTTATATCATTATTAAAAATTATTTCATAAGTAAAAATATTTTCTTAGAAGCAGAAATGAAATTATAATATTCATGCATATAATTCTTGTTACATTGATATTTTCTTGTAATTATCAGCAATTATACTCTGGGTAATTAAGATTAAATTAAAAATATTCCTTAGTAGTTTCTAAAGAGTAGTATTTTTCTACTTTAAATCTGAAAATATCGGATATATATCAAAATCTTGATATATATCAAAAATATCCGATATTTTGATATTTATATAAATATCATGATATTTGCCAACCCTGGGAGATAGTATAGTACCTAGCCTATCCAACAAATTGTGTTCATTAACATCAGCTTACATGCTTGTATAAATTAGACTACATATTTTCAGGGTTCCCACTCAATTTCAAAAATAAAATTCCCTGACTTTTCCAGGCTATTTACAGCATTTTTCAGATATTCTTGCTCTTATGAACATATATTTTCAATAAATGGTCTATTTTTTCCCACTTTCTAAAGCCAAAATTGACACTCAAAAATTAAAAATTGTTCATTTTCCAGGTATTCTGTATGATTTTCCAGGTTTTTGGCCAAAATGAGCAATTTTCCCTAACTATCCCCTGACTTTTTAGGTGAAATTAAAATTCCCTGACTTTTCCAGGTTCCCCCTGACCAGTTGGATCCCTGTATGTTTTTTTCATATCAAAAGTAAGCTTTTTTGTTTCACTTCTATAAGAGTTTATTAAAAAAATAATTTAACTAAACCTAAATATTTTACAGTGTTGAATATGTAGGTACTTATATTGGAATAGTTTTCAATTTAAACGGAGATATAATTCATGCTTATTTTCCAAGCCAAATTTTACTTTTTAAAAATAAGTGGGTATGGGGATAAATGGGACAGTTTCATTGTTCTTCATCATCTCACAGTTCCCTCCCTCCATTTTCTGGTTTCAAAACTTTCCATCAATAGCTTGCTATATTCAACTCATTTCATTAATTTATGATAAGGTAACTAAAATGAGGAGCAAAAACTTATGTTTTTTGTTTTAAATATATGTGCAAATATGCAAATTCTTAATGTGCAAATATTCAAATTCTTAATGTGCAAATATTCAAATTCTTAATGTGCAAATATTCAAATTCTTAATGTGCAAATATTCAAATTCTTAATGTGCAAATACTTGCAACTTTCATCTCAAATATGTTATGATTAAACCATTAACATTATTCAAAAACAAAGTTATTCATGTTCAATTTTTAAGAAAAGTTCATTTAGAATGACAGGAAAATGTCAGGGGGCAGGAAAGGCAGGGGTCTGTCTAGTTTCTTTCAAGAGGTAGGGGAGAGTGGGGATGAATGGGACGACTCAATTTTTTATACCTTAACTTCACTTTAAATTTTTGATATTTCACCCAGAGGGTAGCAGTACATGGCCTTATTCAACAAATGTGTTTATTAACATCAGCTTCCATTGTATAAATTGGACCACTAAATGTATTTCCCCATAACATAAGTTACTTTTTTTGTTTTACTTCTATAAGAAGTTATTTAAAAGTAATTTAACTGAAGCTAAATATTTTACTGTGTAAATGCACTGTTGAAAATGCACTTATATTAGGGCTCAGTTATAGTCAAGCTGAATCTGAGCTGAAACTGAAAAACTATCAATCACTGGACCCCGACACACTTTCCCCTTCCAGCCTTCGCAATACAAGAGAGGGGGTTGAGAACGTCGCGTAAACAAGACGCTCTCGACCCCCTCTCTTTGCATTGCGAAGGCTGCGAGGAGTCGCGTGCCGGGCACCTGTTTTGGATCGAGTTTCAAGCTGACAGATTTTTCAGCTTGACTATAAAAGAGCCCTTAGTGTAGTTTACCATTTGAATGGAGAAAATTCTTGTTTATTTTCCAAGCCAAATTTTAGTTTTTTAAAAATAAGTGGGTATGGGGATGAATGGGACAGTTCCATCTTCCCTTCATTTCCTGGTTTTAAAACTTTCTATCAATAGCTTGCTATATTCAACTCATTTTAGTAGTAACTGATAAGATAACTAAAGTTGGGTGCAAAAATTATGTTTTGCATTTCAAACTTACTAAATGCAAATATGCAACTTTTTTATGTGCAATATGCAACTAATTTAATGCGCAAATAATTGCAAATTTCATCTACAATATGTTAATGTTAAACAATTATTAAATCTAGGTTGGTTATTAAGCTCAATTTTTAAGAAAAGTTCCTCCAGAATGGCCAGAAAATGTACTGCAGGAAAAAAAATGGCTTCTGGAGGTTTTTGCCAGACAATAAAAACTTATCTATTTGCACTACAAAGACATCAAGACCAAGTAGAGTTAATAGAAATAACATTAAGCCTCACCCATTGAACTGAGAGAACACAAGAACTTGCTTCAGTTAAATGTTAATTTTACTAGACATGAAGATAAATAAATTAGGCTGTTTTTTCTGCTTTAAATGCCATTTTAATTTTTTTCTTTGGAAAATATTAGTGTGTTGGTATTTTAAAATGTTAAACAATGTGGGTACTTACGTATTATCCCGTCGACCATTCAGCGGCACAGCAATAGTAAAGTCAATGGGATCTGAAAACGTTTTCGGATTAAGCGACACGGTCGACGGGATAATACGTAAGTACCACAATGTGCAATATCAATACTAACATTGTTATTTTGAAATTTCTTACCTTTTTTTAACTGTCCCATTTATCCCCATCACGGGGATGAATGGGACAAAATACATGCATCCATAAAAACTTTTCTAGTGAATTAAATAATGGCTAAATGATTGTATTCATTTATTTATAATGTAACCATTAGTTCAAATATTGGTTTTAAACTTGTTACAGGATTGAAAATTGTAAATTTTTTGCAATATTAGTACTATAAATGTGATATTTGTTCCATTCATCCCCACTCTCCCCTTCCTATTTTGTGAAAGTTTAAGTGCAATCAACATAAAAACATGTACATAATTTCATAATTTTTAAACATTAAAAACAAAATAAAATTTACTCTAGAATGGCTAAAAATTTAACTATTGAGAAAATATGGCTTACTGGAGAACTTTCATTCAAAAATATATTTTGTAAAGGTACCTTTTTGCCTAAAACTGAATTTGTGAAAGTACCTAAAAAATGTAGTAAAATGTAAAAATGTCCTGGACAGACAGACCACTGAAGGGTGTTTGTTCTGAGATCAAAAATGATCTATTGTACTTCTTAAAAGTACAAACCCATCAAGAATGAGTAGCATTAATAGAAATAACACCAAATCTCAACCATTGAACTGAAAGATCAAAAGGACTTGCATCAGTTGATGTTAATTTTACTCAACATGAAGTTAAATGAAGTAGGCTCTTTTTCCTCTTAAAATGCCCTATTAATTTTTTCTTTGGAAAAAAGAAGTGCACACTGTTCCTTTAAAAACATGTTAAACATTGTGAAAAATTAAATGTAACATTGTTATTTTACAAATGTCTTACCTTTTTATAGCTGTCCCATTCATCCCTGTAATGGGGATAAATGGGACGAAATATATCCTTTCATAAAAACTTTTCTTGCAGTTTAAATTATGGCAAATTAATTGAATACCTACATATATTTATAATGTAACTAATTGTTTAATTATTGGTTAACTTATACATAAACAAAAAATGTAAAATTCGTGCAATATTAGTATATAAATGTGAAATTTGTCCCATTCTCCATCCCTTTCTCCTACTAAGAGCTTTCGAATATAACGTGCTAAGCTAAGGCTAAACGGGAAACAAAAAAATCGGTAGAACCAAACAAACAATTTTCATCAAGAACTCCATATACATGACACCTTTGTATGCCTTTAGGCTGAAAATAAATCTTACCTTAGAATATTGAGGATTATTAATCTTTTTAATACTTCATTGACGTAATCAACATATCGGCTACGGCTATCTCAATTACAACTTAACGAACATCAAAAATGAAATGACGAATTTGAAAGCAGTTATAGACATAATAGTTAAGGAACGATGACCATCGGGGAACTTATATTATCAAGATATCTTAATAATTTTACACGTTTACAAACAAGAATAAATCTCTCTGATTAGAAGCAAGATTTCCCCGCTCTTTTTGAACAACAGGCAGCGTGCAGTGAAAAAACTAACAATAAAAACATAAACAACGTTGCCACGATGCGCAGTTTGGGTAGAAAGAGAAAAAAAAGAAAAAAATATTTGATATTTTTAATGAAAAAACACGTTTTTACTTAAGAAGTTTGAAGTATTTAATTTTTTTTAGCTTTTATTGCAATAGAATGTACTGCAGAACAAATAAATCAACGGTAAAAGCTTATTCTTTTCAAATTTAAATTGAAGAAAAAAACATTTGTTAAATAATTTGGCAACATATTAAGGTTTGTTAGTAAATAAAACGGTTTGGCTTCCGAAAAAGAAAAGTTGAAAAAAGAAAGCCCGCGAATTTTCTTTGTTTTGTTGCTTTGTTCCTTCCCAAGTTTCCTTGAATTCTAAAGCATATTTGAGAAACTTCGTCTTTGTAATTCTGAAGCAATGACTGACCAGGTCGAAGTTGAAAAGGATCAAACCCATCAAATCGAAAGAGCTCGTCTACGTGAAGATTACCTTCGTTCTTTAGCTGCACTGTCCTCAAAACAGGCCAAAATAAAGATGTATGAAAATGTTTGTGCATCTGCAGAATTTAAAGGTTATCATCCTGATGGTACTAAAATTTTAGTGACAAGTATTAACATTCCTCGAAGAGTTTTGCCAAAAACTGTAATGCTGCGAACATCAGATGTAATATCAATAACTTTCTACAAAGAAAATGTTCAAGTGTAATTTTGATAAAGATCATTATTTTCATATTTATTTCATGTAATAAAGATATTCCATTTATGAAAGTATCAATTGAGATCTTTTTCTTTCTTAAACTGGTGATACAATTCTGTCTGGTTAAAAGTGACCAATAGATTTTAAATGCCAAATTTTTGTTATTGTCTTAGTTGGTCGGTAAATTTTGATATTTTTACTGTTTTAATGGGATAAGTAACAGAATTGTACCAAAAGGGTAATAAAATAGTGCAGTGATACATTTATTGGAAAAAGAATCAACCAGTGAGAAACTCAAAATTTTTCCTGGCAGAAGTAAAATAAAACCATTCACCATTATTCTTTCGTTCATTCAGTTAACAGTAGACCAAGACTGTGGAATACTATGTCCAATCTGGCAATCAAGAAAAGGGAATATTTTGTGGAGAAAAACAATGGATTTTGATTTCAACAATAATTCACAAAGCAAATGCAAGAAACTATGAATTATAAACCCGTAACATTGTAAATTATAAACCTGTAACGCTGTAAACTATGAATTATAAACCTGTAACATTGTAAATTTTGCAGATTAAAAACAAAAAGCTGGTGATAAAAGTGCTGGTAAACTTTTTTTAATAATCCAAGTACAGATTTTAACATTCTAATTCCACCCTTATTTGAGTGGAATTGAAACAATTTTTAATTCGTTGGATTTTCTAAATGTTGTTGATTAGTTATAGCTAGAAATTCAATCAGATAAAACAATTTAAATATAGTAGATTAAATTGTTTTGCATTAATTAAGATAAGGATACCAAAGACATGTCCTTATTCTTCAAAAAAGCTATTGTAATTTTAAGACTACTGAGGGTTTTTTTTCACCTGCAGCAAATTCATGCTATCACTGTTAATAGTGTGTCATATAAAAAATAATATTACCAGTAAAATAAATTTGGTTGATTCATGTACTATTTAATTCATAAAATTTGGGTTTTTTATGTTTGGTGCATTAAAACTTCTTTTGCTTACTTCAAGAGCAAAGAAATGAGAACATGAACAACTAGTACATGAAATATTACTTAGCAGATAATCTTTTTTTTTTTATCTTAACTTCACTTTAAATTTTTTATATTTCACCCAGAAGTACTTAGCCTATTTAATAAATCGTGTTCATTAACATCAGCTTGTATGCTTGTACTATAAATTGGACTACTTGATGTGTTTTTCCATACCAAAAGTAACTTTGCATTTTATTTCTATAAGAGTTTATTTAAAAAATAGTTTAAATAAATAAAGCCAAAAATTTTATAGTGCAGAAAATTCATAGTTATTTTTCTAACCTACTTTTAGTTTTTTTTAAGAAAATAAGTGTGTATGGCTGGGGATGAATGGGGCAGTTCCATCATCCATTCATTTCCAGGTTTCAAAACTTAACATTAATAGCTTTTTATATTCAACTTTTTTATTAATTTCTGATGAGGTAATTTAAATGGGTGTTTTATGTTTCAAACTTATGTGCAAATACTTTTAACTTTCATCTCAAATGTCAATGTTAACTGTAATGGCTAAACCATTATTCAAACAAGATTGGCTTTTATTCTTAATTTTTAAGAAACTTTCCTTCAGAATGGCAGGAAAATGTTGCTTCAGGAAAGGAATTGCTTTTGAGGGTTTTGTCCAGACATCTAGAATTATCTATTTGCACTCCGACAAGTACAAATCCATCAAGAGGGAATAGCATTAATAGAAATAATACCAAGAGGCCTCAAGAATTAGAAACCAAAAGAACTTCACGGGACAAAATTACATACATTCATAGAATCTTTTCTTGCAGTTTAAATGGTGACTAATTGATTGAATACATTTGTTTAAAGTGTAACCAATAGTTTTATCACTGGTTTTAAACTTGTTACAGAATTGAAAAATATAAAACTTTTTCAATATTAGTAGAAATTGGAAATTTGTCATACCTATTCATCCCCACTCTCCCTTATGTATAATTTTTTTACTAAATCACAAAAATAATAAATCTGACATCTATTTATGGTATCAAAAAATATTTTGTATAGCATTAATTCTGCATACACATCTTTGATCTTTGTAGACTGTGCCAAGATAAAATATGATTCAGCTACACAATACAGTTACCTAAAAAACAAATAAAATGCATTTAGAGATGTTTTTCCCCTCTAAAAATATTCAATGTATTAATATTTACTTGATTTGTATGGTCAGATTATAAAGCATTACTTAAATTTTTTGGTAAGTATACATTTTAACAGGGACACATCCCTGTACACCTATAATGAATGTAATTCACGTAATAATTGAATTGTGGTTAAAATTTATTACATTTTCAGCAAGGTAATAAAAATAAAATCTTAATTCAGTTAATCAATTATGAAACAAACATACTAAAAGTAAAATACACACGATGTAAGAGTTCTTATTGCTTCTATGACTATAATTTAACATTTTTAAATTTTCAGTCATTTCCGAGTAGCTTGATAGAATTAAACTCAAGCACAAACTAAAGCAAACTTATTATTGTGTCATTATTTTCATGAACAAAAATGTTATTTCATTACATCAAGTAGAATTATTTGTTAATTTGTTTAAAAAAGTAGGCTAAATTTAATTTATTAATGTTTTTGAAATCATAGAAACAAGTTCGAATTGTGAGCAAATTCATATAATTTATTTTTCACAATAAAGATATTACAAAATTCTAATGATTTAAATACAGAATTCATAATTACTATTTTTAAAAAATAGTCGCAATAAATTCATTTCAGGATCAAAATATTCACATGTTTGATTTTTGATGTTCCTTTTTCAGTTATTGAACAGAAATTTTCATTTATTAAATTCAGATTAATTTTTAAAATTTGAAAGCTAAAAACAGAAGAAAATGTAAAGAAGAAATAGGTGCATATGCTTATATGTAGAAGCATTGTTTAGTTTTTAATATTGTTGAAACAATAACTCAAATTATTTCTTTAAATTTTTAAAAATAGATTTTAAACATTAAAAAGTGTTCTTTTACTAAAATTCTTATTATATTAAGAAATAATTATAAATAAAAGTCTTAATTTTCTCTTCAAATTATAACAAATGTGGTGAGAGTTAATTTTGTTCAGAGTGTTTTATTTGCTATTGTAATTTTAATTCTTAAGAAGATAGATTTCTTAATGCTCATAGTATTGAAAATTTTCTATGGGATTTTTTTACTTATAATTACTAGTTTTAAAACTAATTTTCTTCTTGTGTGTCATCATAATTAATCAAATCAAGTAACAAAATATCAAATTTTTCCGTTTATGTAATTTGAAATATTGAGCCTAATTGAAGTAATACGATATCCACAGCCAATTTCAAAAGGTAAGTAACATTTTGAAGATAAAGTAAGATTTTGTAGCCTGTTATTATAACAGAGGTTGGTGGTCAATTTTTGTATTTGAACTTAAGAAATTCTGGAACTGGAATCATTAAAAGAATTTCTGTGGGAATCTTTTGAGTTGGTAGGTTTTGGAATCAAAGTAATTGGTGAAATAGCTAGTAAAAATTATGAGATTAAAAAAAAATGTTGTTCGTTTGTCATAAATAGAAAATTTGTTTTAGCGTCGCGCCTAAAAATGTGTGTTATCTTGAAAAATCGAGAAAAAATAAAACTAACAGAACATATTTTTTTTATTTTTAAAGTAAGTAGAATTTTTTTTCACAAAATTCAAGAAGATTTTGAAGTTTTTATGATTATAAACTGTTTCTGAAACTTTCCAAAAGTAAAATGTATATGAATATGAGTTTCGTACAACATTCAATAGATGGCGCATTCCATCTATTTACGTTTGACAACTTTGAGAAGCGCGCGTCGTGCAAATCTTGTTATTTGAGCAGACGAAGTTTCCGGTGTTGGAGTAGTGTTTACGTTCTGTCCAGTTTGATGTTGTTTTCACAAATCATCGTATCGCATCATAGATGTCAGCAGTGATCAACATTGACCAATTTCAAGAATTCTTAGAAAAATTATCTGAGTAATTAACTCTTAATTAAAGCTAAAATCGAGGTCTTTCCCTTGAAGCAGCAGCGTGTATAAAATTGTACTCAGACGTTCTTGTATATGTAAATTTATTTTACAGGTACGAGGCTTCTTTTTTTCACAAATATGTGTAAAGATTATTGATTGTATGGTTAATTAACTAATTATTATTTGGACATATTCTCCTAATTAGTGTTATGAAAGCGCTCTTATGCTATGTATTTCTATCCAATTGTTGGACAAAGTAGATCAAACCTGTGTCCGTTGCAAAACTCCATATTAATAGTTGTGATTGTTTATTTTGAAATTTCTAGAAAGGGCGTAGTTAACGGAAATAACATAAATGGAGTTGGTTTGAAATCATATGATGGCCGACTTATAAAATCAATGGCATTAATTGTTGTTTCAATTTATTTTGTTGTGATTAACGAAAGGCAAATAGAAATTGGAAAAATGCATTAAAAATGAAGAGTTATTAGAAAGTTTATGACATTTTTCAAATGTTTGTTGGACTTAATGTTTGATTTCCAATGGAATGTTTAGTTATAATAATAAAATGTAACACCATCCACCTCAATTCACCAAAAATTATCCCAAACAAATCAGATTATTAATCCCAATGTGTGGTTAAGGTTCTGGTTGAAACCTGGTGATCAGCTGTTTACAGACCTTGATATTTGGTTGATTGTTGGTCTAAAATATTTAACTCAATGCATTACATTATTAACTACATTATTACTGATTAATTAAAAAGTTTGTACAAATAAAATTTTCCATCTATTTATTTTTGCAGTTGAATACAGATGTATTTGATGTTTGTTTACATCTAGTTAAGCCTAAGTGTATCATTTCTAAAGAACAAATAGTGTTATTTAATTATATCTAAAGACATTTTTATACCCTCAGTAATTTTGTATTATACCAAACAAATTTTAACACAGCTGTCCTTACATTTGATATTCTGTTAAAATTTTGGAGAATGCATCAAAAATTTTAATTTGTGATTGTGATAAATGTTAATTTTAGCTAGAAAAGTAATAAAAGTATGCCATCAAAATTTGTGATTCAGTTTTATGGAGAGGTGTTGACAATATTTTCATTGATCTCGCATATTTTCAGTTCAAAATAAAATTCTTATTGGTACTTAGGATTAGCTGGGCACAAGAGCCAAATGTCCTGATAACTCACCAAAATAAGCAAATATTGATGTAAGTGCCAATTAAATAGCGAAAAAAAACCCCAATTGTATGCTGTTTATTCTTTTAAAATTGTGCAAATAAAAACGTTGATTTCAATTAGACCAATTAAATGTATTAACTTCCAGTGTTGCTTTTAATATAATTTCTATGTTTAATTTGTAAATTGTTACCAATAATGTCAAATTGGGGAGATTTGTGCCTGGCTAATCCTAAAGTACCTATTCATTTAAGTGCTTTTTTAAAGCAATTTCCACAATATTGTTTAAGAGTATATATTGCAATTTTAAAATTCTTTGAAAAATATACCCTAAAAGGAACAATTGCACAACACTTATTAATTTTGATGTCAGGGCTTTCTTGATGCATTTAGCCCCAATTATGACTGTGTTACATTAATTGGGTAATTTATACTTTTTAAAGTAAAGAGAGCTTCATTCAAAGTTCTTTAAAAGCTTCATTATAAAGTTAATTAGAAACTTTATTTCAATAAATTAGAAATTTTATTTCAAATAAAATTTCTAATTAAATTAGGAATAAATTGAATCTCTTTGATTGGTTAGGTAACTACAATGTCTTCCTTTTACCTATATTTTTAAGAAAAAAAAACATGTAATTTTACTGAGTAAGATTCTGGTTTGATTTGAATGTGAATGTACTATATTAAAATCTAAATATATGTTGCCTTTATGAAGTTTAAAATTGTGTGGGTTGTACAAATTCTGTTCGATAAAGGTTGATTTCTACTAGATATTGTCATGGAAGAAATAGGCAGAGAAGGGGGGACACCATTATTTTTGAGGACATGGAGTCAGAATGTTGGCAAAAAATAAAACAATATAAATTTCCTGGAGATATCTCATTAGATTTATCTCCTATAACTGAAAATTTATAAACTATTTAGAAAACTAAGCAATATAGATAATGGAAATTATTTCAAAAAGATGTTCAAACTTTTGTAAAATTCTTATGACAATTTTAATCTGCACTACTTTAATATTTAACTAATTTATATGAATATTTATTTCACAAAATATTGAAAAATGTAAGCTAATTTTTCAATGTTTGATACAGTAATATTATTGGTTGCTGTTAATGTTAATTAAAGCTTGTAACATCCATAATGCTAATTTATTTAAGGTTAATATTCTTTTATTTTAGAAGAGAAACTATCTGTTTAGTTAGACATTTTAAAGACTTTTTAAAACATCAATAGCATGTTCATTATCTATTTAATATTTAAGGTCTCTGCTACTTTGTTGATTGAGGATCATCTTCCAACCAAGACTGTCACATATTTATACTCCTTAAATCTGATTCGTTGAGGTAAGTACATTCTTTATTACTTTTTAAAGAAACATTTTATGTTTATGACACCCATTCCGATTATCAGCTTTTTTGCTTAAAAACGGGTTAAAAATCATTTTACATTTGTCTACCACACATCTATTAAAAACAAACTTTAAACCAAGGGTCTCCAGGCTGGAACCCTTTAGCCACTGGTCAATATTACCAGTGTAGAATCATTCAAAACCTGTACCATTGTAGCCAAATATAAGTTCTTAAATAATTTTTATATTTCAAGTATTCAAATTAATCTTTACTTCTAAAGAATTTCAACTTACACAGTAGGTACAAAACAATATGAACACCTTTGAAAAGCAGGCTTTCACAAATGAAAATTAGCTATGATAAGCAGTACAATAATCTCCTAATTAGTGACTATGAAGAAGTCCCTCAACAGCATTCAGGGCTGTTAGATGTGTCAATCATGTCCATCACAGACTCTGAATGCCATTTCTGTGATAGACTTAACAGATGTTTAAACTGGGTATTGCTGGAGTCCATTTAGCTAAAGCTAGAATGAATGAAACAGCATTGGGTCAAAGAGTACAGTATGGGATGTCATGACAGTGCATTGATAAATTAGTAAATGAAGACTAAAAGGTACTATAGTGAATGGAGAAGACCTATAACTCTTAAGAGTATATGTGTCTTGAAGAGAAATCACTAATCTAAACAAATTTATAATTATTGCTTGTTATATAAAAAAAACAAGGTTTAGCCTAGATTCTCCTCACCACACAGGTTTTTTTCGTAGTTTTTGTACTCAACCTATACACAGTGTTTCAACAAGTCAGCCCCAACACTGCAGACCCCAATTACTTGTGTAGTGTAGATAAAAAATACCCGGATAACTATATCTCTACAACCCATAGTTTTCGAGAAAATCTTGGCAGAAAAATATCTCATAAGGTTTATGCTAAAAAAGGTGTATCTAAAACATGAACATGATTATATTGATAGCTCTATTTTCAATATAGTGACTGAATTAAATTTCAGTATTATTGTTTAGTATTCAGACAGTAATATTACGAGCCATATAACATTTAAGTTTCTTTAACTTTTGTTTCAAAATTTCTTTAAAAAAATAGAACACTTATGTATTACTGCAGCCTAAGAAAGGGTTGTTTTTGCATTGTGTTCTAAGAAAGCTGTTAGGTTGGACATTCTTCATTTTATTCACCAATTTTAAAGCATACACATTTTTAACATGATTTCTTAAAATAAAAAAAAAATGTGTGTTTTTGGGTAAAAGGATTTTACTTTCCATCAAATTTTAACTACAGGAAATATGCTTTTTAAAATGAGTGACAAATTTACGAAAGTATCCATAGTAAGTTCAATTTTGACAGAGCAAATGTTTTTCAGCTTATCAGGCTTAAGATTTATTAGCTGATATGTATTTCATGTGTTCACTGTAAATAATAACATTTAAAATTAACTTAAATTAATTACTTTTCAAGTTTATTAACTTACATTCACTTTTTGTTTATTAAGAAATTCCAATTTGTAGCTTTTTTAAGTTTAAAGATTTTTTTTTCTATTTACATATTACATTACATGGCACAAAATATTTCTGTGCTCATTTTTCACTTTTTATACTACTAGTTTGTGATTGGTAAATTTATTGCAGTTCTCAAACTAAGGTAACCTTACTGCATTTTTAAAGCTTTTCTATTTAATCCAGTATGAAATCAGCCTCTTATGCCTATCTATCTTTGCAAGTTCTACTTCACTTTATCAAACTATCTGATTTTATGCACATGTTAAGATGTCTGTTCTTAAAAAATACCTCATTTTAACATTTGTGTATGCTGCTCAGACTTTTGTGCTTAAACCATATTTATCTAAATAAATGAAAATTTGGTCTGTTACAACTACAACAGCATTTTGCATATTTTACACCTCTGCATTTATCTTTAATTTTTGGAATATTTTTGTCATTTATTCTGATATCCAAAGCATTTTTTACTTTTAATTGAAACTAATTAATATACATACTTTCATTATGATGTTTTATAGAACGAAAATAAATTTAATTATTGTGGCTTGGCCTTAACTTTAAAAAGGTTTGTTCAGGAATTTTTTCTGTTTTATAAGTTTATTGGTGAAATTTATTTATACATCATTGAAATATTTTTTTCAAGTGGGTTTTTTTTGTGTATTCAATATAAAGAAAGTATGGATTTTCTATTTAGTAAGGTTATTCATTCAATTTTATATAGTTAATTCAACTATATTTTAGTGTTTGTTCTGAACTTTAAACATGATTAATAATATACTGAAACAGGTAATATTGATTTCAAAATTTAAGTTGAGAACATTACTGTTTTTAATTAAAATATAGTAATGGTTAAATTAAAATTATAAACATTTATTAGGTAGAATATTATCATTAAATTTTTGTGCAAGTATCAATGCAACATAATGCAAAGCCCTTCTAGATTTTGGAAAAGCTATTATTTAAGGATTTTTTAGGGTAACAACAAGTATGCCTTTAATATTTTTAGGGGTAATTTGAAACAGAGTTCAAAAATTGTTCTTTCTAACACTAGTTTACAATATGTTACACATTTTCATAACATATTACGATATTTACAATTTTTTTAAAAACTTTTTGTTAACAATCATTAGTCTTAAATGAATGTATGTAATATTTCAGATTCAAAATATTAAAAATAAATTGCACAAATAATTCTTTTGGTGTAGAAGCCAATTTTAAATGAAATTTAACTTAAATTAAAATATTACCATTTTATAACTTTTACTGATTTAGTTTGAATAACATGTGTGTTTGAATTGAAGTTTTTAAAATTCAAACTAATGGTTTTATCAAAACCATCTGAAATGGTTGAATTCAATTTATAAGTAGTTTAATTTTATTAATGTAGAGTAATGTTTAATCAATAAAATAAGTAGCAGTTGGTAAAAAATACCCCTTTTCATTGCTTCTTCTTAATTATACTCAATTAGTAACTATGGTAATTCAGGTAATAAGAAAAAGCTCGAGAAATGCCTTTTCTTTCTTCTGCAATTCTTCCAGCAATAGGAATTTTCAGAATATTTTTCGCAAACTTGAAATATTTTCCAAAATCATGTAAGGAACAATATAATGAAGTAATGGAACCAGTTGTTAGACTTTTTTTAAGGTTTTATAGGTAGGTATAAACTGTAATAACTGGTAGCAGGTTCAATTTGTTCAGACTGTTAAGCAATGAACAACCTGCAAATAATTTAAGTTTTTATTGTTGATACCACTACCTTTGAATTCTCTTTATCTTTTGTCCCCTAAACAGATAAAAAAATGGCAAGATGATACAAGTAGAATACAAAACATTTTTTCATTGTAAGTTTAAAAATATTAATTTGTAAATATATATATTTTTTTAATATTTTAAAACTTATTGTCCAATAAAAAACATTGTTTTGTATTCTACTTAGATAAAAAGAAATGTTTTGAGTTTGAACATAAATGCAAGAAACTTGTACTTTTTGAACATAAAAAGAGCATTACAGAAATAAATCGTTAAGGTTATGGCACCGAGTGATAAAATTGTATACTTTGGATTATATATACACTGTAGTTTTCATATCATGTTTGAAAAGATATCAATTTTAGTTTTTTCCCCCTCTTAAGCTAGTGTTTGGAGTGAATCTAGATTCTCTTTACTCTCTATATACAACTTAAACCACCTAAACCTTTACATGATGTAAAATGTATGCTCAAAAATAGAGTTCTACGTATATGCCGCAGCAAACGCCTACCCATGTTTTTACGGCGCAACTGCGGACGAATATCCTACTGCTACCATTTTTTTATATAGGCGTCTAAAGATATTTCTATTTTGAAACTAAAAAAAAATAGGTGCGTTTCACATGAAAATGATTTACTTCAAGTTAAGTTTGCATAGAATTTTCTTTATTGATTATTATAATTTGTTTCACCTGATGAGAACCTACCAAAATACAGCAATTTCGGTACGTAACGATTAGCCTGGTGCAAACATACGTACAAAAAAAAAATATAAAAAAAATTAAAATAAAAACTGCTAGTTGAGATATTTTAATGGTGTTATGTTTTAATGTTTGATTACTTAAGGCAATTTAGCATAAAACTCGGCGTTTGCGCTCGGCTAATCCTAATGTACCGCAATTTCTTGTAGTAAAGCTAATGGTTTCTTTCAAACAACCAGTTTACTTTTCATTTCCTAAAAACAATTCGATTTTGAGAGTACTTTGCGTTAAATTCAGATAATCCCGTTCAGATAAATCGCTAAACACTTTTAAACATAAAATGTTTGAACTATCGCCAAAAAATTACAAACCATCTGATTAAATATATACAGTTATTGATGCCATTAAAAATTTCGCGATATTCAAATAACTGGCGTTCAAAACAGCTTTGCAATTTTTAATGGAACAGAGAACGGAATTTTGCCTATTTCAGAAATAGTTATTTTGTTGATTCAAAAGTTTAGTGTACACTTTACTTGTTTTCTTCTGTACAAGCCTTATGGCATAACCTAACTAATATAAACTAAACTTTTTTCGACCAAACTTTTATCCAAATTTACTTTTTCGATCTCTTAAAATAAGTTTGAATTTCTAAAACTCGTTAAAAATTTGCTAATATCTCTTTTATTTTCTCGACTTCCTCCAATGTGATTTACTAGAAAATTTTGGGCGGTGCCATTAGGCATTGTCCTTCATGAAATCCTTCATGATTGGTCGGCCCCGAAACGCGTGCCTCCCGATCCGGAATGTTTTCCGAATTTTCCGGAGAGGTAAGAAAATCGATGAACTTCCTCTTTCTCTCTCCCCTGACCATCTTGTTAAGAGTGCATCCGAATATACAGCCACTGCTGAGATTTTCCCCATTTTCCCCACAGCTTTATGTTATTTTACCCCTTTCATTTATCTTGAAATTCGTGGCATTCATCAATTGTCAATATTTTGTTCCCTTTGTAAGGGTTCTGGATGGTTACTTATGAGGAAAATTCTTGTAAATTAGTTTGCGAAATTTTCCTGGGTAAACGTATTGAGAACACCATAGTTACAACAATATTGCGAATATCGGCCACATTATGTGGGATTTTTAGTTATTTAAAACATTCTTCTACTAAATAAACCTGTAAAAATGGAATTAGATTTAGATTTTTTTTTTGTCCTCTTCTTTTTACTATCAATGTCGCAGAAATGGCATTCACAAGCTGGTGTTGTCGATATTGACCGATACTTTATAGGCGGTCATGTGACAAAGGGCATTATTGAGAGAACGGTATATACTGACGGATGTTTTTGTGCTGCCTGGGATAGGTCTTTTAAAATAGAATACCTGGAATAGAAATCTTTGGATATTTCATTGATGTTTACTTATAAAAACGTTTGATTTTTGAACTGAAGTTTAAATAGAAACACAGCTCTTCTTTACTGAAACGTATCTCGTTCAGGTCGTGTTGTATTTAAATAGAGCTGTTTTGTGTCCGAACATGAGGATTGTAAAAAGACATGATCTTGGAAGCTAAAAAAAAGTTAATTTCAAAGGGATAGTTGTGGTGTTTTTAACAGTTTTAAATTATTATCTTCCTTCTTATCAAAATAAGTTAATTTGAATCATAATGATATTTTAATTAATTTTAGAATTTTTAAGCAACTAATTTGAGGCAATGATCTTATTCTGAAACATTAAAATACCGAACGATTTGGAATTAGTGTCCTACACTCAATGTTTTGTACTAAAATTATGATGGTATGACTTATAAGCTCTTCAATTATTGCTTCGCGATTCTAAGTTTTATTTTTGACTTTTATTGAACTGTCTGATCATAAATTAAAATATCTAGGTAATTTTTAACATAAAAGAATTAAAAAAAAAACTCGAATTGTATTCAACATTCATCTGTCATTTGTCTTTAGTAATTATATTTAATTGCACTGCCGGGGGTCACGTTTTTTAATGATGCTATGATTACTTTGATGTTTCTTTCAAAATAGTTATACTAACAGTTCAGTTACGTTACGTTTGTGCTATAAATAGACCAAAAGAACAGGTCATAATACTGTGTAATGACTGAATTAAAATAGGAATAGTATATTAAAAAGCAACTTTCAAGATAAACAGTAAAACCATTCTGGAATCAGTCAGCGTTTTTACAAATATAGTTGAAAACTATATATCAAAGAGACTCAACCTATGCTTCTTTTGCAAAATCTGAGGAAGACTCTCTTTGGGGCAATTTTCCTTTTCTAGCTAAATTAAGTCAATGATTCGTTTTCAGAAACGATGTCTTTGCTGGGCAAGAAAGATTTTATTGACTTAGCTAGTTTTTAAATTGCATTCGAGAATGATAAATCAGTCATCATTTGTGCTTAGCTTGTCAATAGGTTGCTGAGGTTTAAGATTTAGATATTGATTTAATACCCACAGCCCCCCTAAGACAAGTAAAAAACTCTTGGGTAAAAAAACTGAAGAAACCAATGCTAAGTATAGACCAGAGTGAGAAATGCAGAGTTAAATTTAGAAAATGTGTATAAAATGCAATATCACACTTTTTACATTAAATTCTTGTTTTCATTGCTCATAAAATATTTTCAATATGTAGGTTGTACAAACAATCAGGAGAGAAAGCAACGTGGCGTTCTATTATTGAGAAAGCCAAGGCCCACCAGGGGGTGTAGAGCTTTTGGAGAGAGAGGTTGTACAAACAAAAGATGAAAACTGTAATTTTTTCATTTGAAAATATAGTGCCAAAGATAAAAATAAGAGTGAAAAATGAATTTTTCGGTGCTGAAAAAAGCTTTGAATATAACTTTCCTTAATAATCCTTTTCCACAAAAATTTAGGTTTTGTAAAATTTGCTTATGAAACTGGGTGGAGGCGTAACCAATCAAAATATTATGTTAGCATGGAAAAATTTAAGACATGATTTTTATAATATTTTTTAATGTTCTTTGTTATTCTTCAGTTACTTTTTTAACAAATAATTTCTTAGTTCTTTGTTAACATTTTTTTGGCAATAAAAATTCAAATTAGTTTAATGATATCCATTTTTACCGCAAGACCATACTATCTCTGTGTTGTCAACAAGCACATCTGGAATTATTTATTTCAAATTATTCTATTGTTTTCTAAACTATCCTCATTTAGTTTATTCTGTTTCATATCAATTTCTTCGGTTTATTGCTGAGTGTTTCTTGAAATTATGAAATAATGCCCTCAAACTTCTCAACAATTTGGCCAATTCTTATTCGAAGATTTCATTAGAATGCAATATTATCTTTCACTACTTTTCTCATTATGAACTTCATATGGTCACTTACCTATATTCCGCTAAGTCTCCATTCATAGTTAATTTATAAAACCATCTTTTGGCAGTAGTATTTAATTTGTAATGTGTGACTTGTAACTCTTTTGTAATCAGTAAACACATTGTAGCCTCCTATACTTCCTACCTTAAATCATGACTTGTAGAAATGCCCTTTAATTAAATAAAAGAATCAAATATTATTACATTTTTACTATTGCGTTGAAAGGAATGTAGGTGTACTTTATGTAATGTTCCATCTCTGCTTTTGAAATTTGCTTTGAAATTCAACTGGCTTATCATTTTGAAAAATTCGCCCTTTGCGGCTTCTTTAGTTTTCAGTTTTCTTGGTGTTATCTGATTTTGAAAGCTGTGCATTGTTATCTCGCACTTTCACGAGTTAGGTAGTTTGTTGCATTTCGCTAGCTGCAATATTTTTAGATTGGTTTGTTGAAATTTTCCCACTAGCAATGTCATCGTTTTTAGTTGCAGAATTTGCCAGTTAACTGACATTTTCTAGCTTAGTTTCATAATTTACGTAAGGCAGTTTCTGAATCTCATCTATTTTGGTGAGTATTTATATCGGGTTAAATTTACAGGCCATAATTTTTTTCTTTATAAGCATATTTCTGCTTACAGAAATTTGGCTGTGAGTAATTTTTTAAGTAATTTTCTCGTTTGGGAATATCGTATTCATGGCATTACATTTTTTTCAAGCAAGGTACGAGGTATGTACGTATAGTACTGATCATTGCAGTTTTGGGCTATACTTGTTTGCCAAATTTGTCGACAAACTATCGGAATAGATAACTGAAAAGCACCATTAATCTGAATGCAACGTGTCCATTTGAGAAAAATGTCAACTTTTCCTTTACTTTTAACTACACGTATGTTTTCATATCAACTTTAATGTGTGATAATAATGTATAGGTATATGATGTCACCTACTCCCATAAGATTTTCCTATAAAATATCTTTCGGTCTTCATACATGGCTTATTACTTATTAAGGGGAAACATTCTGTACTTTTTAGCATCAAATCATTTTAATTTTTTCGAAGTACCTTAAAATACTAAATGTGTAAGAATACAGAGCTTAAAATATTGGTTTTATCCATCACTTGTGTATAATATTAAAAACGTAATTCTGTGTAGATATTAAAAACGTAATTGAAACATGATATTAAAACATAATTTCTACATTACAAAATGTCGATGCCTATTAAATCTTTATAAAAAGATTTTTTTTAGGATATTTCTTTTCTGGTGATATTACCAAATACAAAGGTTATTCCTGAAACTGATTTTCCCCTAGTTATTATTATCGTCGTTTAAAATATTGCTTTCCAAAAATAAATTTCTTTGGTAGGGTCTCTTTTTAGTATTTTATTAAGTTAAACGAAGTAGTGTATCTTCTTCATTTCAAATTGTTAATTATATAAATATTATTTTAAAATACTTAAATTTTTTAGATAATTAATATGATATTTAATCATTCATGTTAAGTCCTTCTTTTCCATTTTTCTTCATAAACATAATTTTATTTTTGAACTTCATAAATTTAATTCATAATATTTAAATTTTAAACTTCCATAACTTAAAGTAAATTAATAAATTAGTCAACTACTATTTTATCACCAACTTTCCAATTTTATTGTAAAGATAAAAAATAGCTTAAAATGCTATTTTATCTACACAAGAAATCGAAAGTTCGCATCATTTGGTCACCTAAGCCTAAGTTTCCTATCTCGCTAGGCCAGACAATCTTAACTCGCTTTTTTGTGTGTAATATATTTATTTTATGGATGATCCCCTTGTAAATCTTAGTTTCTGACCTTTGTAGAATCTCGATAGATTGGTCTGATTGTGCTTGTGTAACCCACTTTTGATAATACAGCTAGCTAATCGTATTTACTGGCGAATTTCAAAATAGGTTTGAGGTACAGCTATGAAAAAGTGAAAAAAAATCTGAGGATTTCTGCCTTTTATTGAAACTTTTTTTACAAATACTATAATTTTTAATTGGGAGAAAGAATGAGAGTAATCGAAGCAATATCCAAAAATATAAACGCTTTACAAAAAAAAAATCAACTCTGTTAGTTTCTATGAATTAAATGAAGAAATAATTAAAAACGGTGTTGTGAAGTTAACTCATATCGTCCAAATTGGGTAAAACTAGAATCGAAGTAAACGTAAACAATGTATTAAGTATTAATATAGAAAATCAAATCAAAATCTGCCCAGGCCTAGTGGCCTATCAGGCGGTGGCTATCTCCGTTTCATTAGCCTTCAAGCCTGGGGTGCTAATTACTTTTAGCTTGTGTCCAAGCCGAGTAGCTAGCCCGACCCTGGCCCCCCAGTTGATTCTCAAGGGAATTTGGTACCCATTTTATCGACCTAGGTAGGATGAAAGGCTGAGTAGACCCATGACCAGCTACCCAAGCAGAAGCTGCAAGGCATCGAACCGAACCTGGGTCGGTTGAGTATTAATAGAAGCTTATAAAAAGGTTCAGTTTATAGATTGTCATTTTTAATGAAATGGTATAAATGTGGAACCAGTTTTCTTATGTTTGACTTTTATCAAGTTGCAATAAAAAATATTGATAAAATAGTATCAGAAACAATAAATTTAATGTTTAAAAATGTTTCTGTCTAATGTCTATATAACGTAAAAATGTCTTTTAGAAAATTACATTTCTTAAATTTGTTTCTAACCGTTTCAAAATTTATAATTGAGTAGTAGATCTTTTAAAAACTTAATTAATAGTTATTGGCTTGATTGTAAAATGAAGTTTATTGTTAAGGGTGTAAGAAAATGGTTCATTTTTACTTTCTTAACTATCAATAATAAAATTATCTGATGCTTTTTAAAAATCGATTTTATATTACCTAATTTCAATCAAGTAAGCTTTTAAATAGATGAACTTTTTATTTGCAAGTTAAGGTTGCGATATTTAAAAGTTCTAAATGCTTAGCATGAAGGTTGGATAACATATGCATGAACTATTGTTTTTCTTGTACAAATATTGTTAAGAATTTTATTGTTAGCTCGATTGCGTTCTTTTATATTCTTTACCCACCTGTTATATTACCTCGGACTAGCATTACTTCGTTTTTACATTGGCATTTTTTTCATTTCAAGCTTATTTTTTCTTTTGAATTTAATATTTCAATTTTTATTTTCAAATTTAGCATATTGTTTTCGACGTCTTAAACCCAGTCAACCGCGGAGTAAGAATAATTACCACAAGTTTCTTTGCTTCTACCTAAAACAGTGAATGTTGCTTCACGTCACATTTTTAGACTATCAATTGGTATGACCTTGCTAGACTATGAAAACGTCGCATCTGTACAACTTTTCTTCATTTGACGTGCATTTGAGCCTATTAAATGTGCAGCTGTTGAAATAAATACTTGTATCTGGGTGCTTTACTTATTCTCACACTTTCAAATAGCAGCTATGGACTTCTTCACTTGTTTTGTTTTTAGATCTTTACCACAAATTTCTTATCAAATGTGAGATAGGGAATCTGAAAAACACATTTAGAAACACGAAGCCCTCGTTTTATATTTCGAAGGATATCAACTGATCATTAATGATGTTATCGATCTGTATTATTTTAATACTATTCTTTCTTTCCTATGTATTTTTTACCTAACCAAAGTGAATTCGTCCGCCTTACTTATATTTTGTTCTCATGGAAATTTACGGACAGATAAGATTCACATGTCATATTTCTGGGTATTATTGTTTAAATAAATATTGTAATTGAGCCTTTAAAGTAAACTGGTTATTATTCTTACAACTTTGTGTAACGGATGAACTTTTCGTTATTTCGTTCTATTCGAAAAAACATAAAAGTTTAAATACATATATCAATTACATTCTATATTTTGCAAGTCTAAAATTTGTGTAGTATAATAATTCGATTGTTTACAGGGTGATTAAAAACCAATTGGGGAAAACGATAGGTGTAGACAAGTTTCAGAATCAACTTGGTTATAGCGTGGGCGGCAAAGCAATCATGAGTAGTTAGAACATTGACAAAAGTTGTTAAAGTAATGAAAAATCGGTTATTGTTGACAAACGGTTAGGGTAGGAATGAAATTTCAATGCCAGCTATCACGTTTTAACTTATTTTAAAAGAATTGTGTGAAGTTTTTCCTGAAGTAGTCATCTTTAAAATGCGACAAAAAAGGTGACATTTACGAAATTTTTACTGTTTCGTGTAAGTTAAAAGTAGATAATTAGAATTAAAATTTTATTTTTAACCCCACATTAACATCTTTTTCATCACTTTTAACAACTTTTGTCCATGCTCTAGACTAGAGCTACTCAGAATTGCTGCTTTGCCGGCCACCTGAACAGGGAGATTCTGAATTGTCTACACATCCTATCATTTTTACATTTTTACCCATTAGTTTTGAACCACCCTTTATAATGTTACCTTAATCTTTCTAGTTAGTCCTTCAATAAATTTTAAAATTACAGAAAGTAAGCAGTTTTTGAAGTATATTCAACTAATATCCCAAAACTCATTTTCATATTTTGTATGAACTGAAAATACTGTTAGTATTTAGTAAATAGGATCATCATTATTATTTCTTTTAAACTCTTTTCGTTTCTTAAAGGTTTCCGCAATAAACTGAACTGACAAATGATTCTATGCTTTTTATCCTTTGGTTTCTGATTAGAGATGATATGATAATGATGATTCTCTCTAACGTGTAAGTGTAAAGTGTCGACCAGTGTCTTCTGGCCTATTTCCGAGTGCCAGAGCGCGCAGCATCCGTCGAAGTCAGCCATGCATAAATAAGTGGCTATTTTGATCCGCTTTAGCTTCTGTACGCGTTAAACGTACTTAACCTGTCGTCCACAAAACAAATTTGAAAGGATTTCCTTATTTAATTTCCGCTACATGCCGCTTTATTTTCAAAAACCTTTCTGTGTTAAAAATTCTTTTAATATTTAACTCTTAATTATAGTTAAATTCTTTCTCATTAGTTTTTCTTTTAATTAGTTTTTTATAACAAGAATCATCTATAAAACAAAGGCTTTAGTAATCAGAAACGGATAGTCAGATTGTGAGAATTTCTTTTATTAAACTGTAAATAAAACAGAATACAATTACAAGTTCAAATAGTCACCTGGGATCTATCTTGGTCCCTGTAGGTGACCGTAAATATGTATAGCAAAATTTAAAAGTAAACTAGAAGAAAAGAAAAAAACTATAACTAAACTAAAACTAAACTAAATTTTATAAAGCATTCCCAAAAGAGCATAAATTGAGTTAAAATTTTACTTATTTTTAACTGATACATCATGTGACATTCAGAACGACATTTTGGTACCAAGAAAACTTTTTAATGGTTTTAAAATAAAGTTGCATGCTTTTTGTTCGTGTAAAAATCGTATAAAAACATTGTGACTGATTAGAAACACTACAAATAACTTTTCTTTTCATTACTGAGTTTAAATAAACTATTTTCTCAAAGGTAGGAATATATATTGCATTGGTAAGTTTTCCGATTCATTAACACTCAGCACAGTTCAATTTTACGATCTGGAAAAGGTTAAATGACCGAAAAATTAATACATCTGTCGGGATATCTCCATAGTAACATAAATAGACACGCAATTAGATGTAAACATAAGTTGTTATGGATATAAGATGGTCGTTGAATGGTACTGATGAAAATTGGTGTGTATTTTCCTTATTTTAATATTTAACGAACATTATTGTTCATGGGGTAAAATAGATTTTGTAAAGGTTAGCAATCGGTTCTAAAATTTCCCAAGTATATGAAGCATAAAAATTATGATTAGTGGAACTTAAAAGTATGTATGGAATTTATTTATTTTTAATGGTTTAATATTTATTATGGGTTTTTGTACTTGCTTGATTTAAGAAGATAAAAAAATTATGTCAAGAAGTAACTGTTTATCTAACGTTTAAGAACTTTCTAATTTTAGGAAATTATAAAATATCAAATAATGTACTATGAAATACCTCAAGATTATCCCCATAAGTTTAAACTAAAAATCCCAGCTTCTAAGTAAACTAAACTGATGAGGGGATTTTTTTGCTGTAAAAATGCGTCTTAAAATGAATTTAGAAATTAATTTTGGTATTGATAGTTTTTATAAACTTTTATAGTTTAATTTAATACCTTAGTCAAAACTTAGGGAATATAAAAAAAAAGATCCACCTAATATTGTTGTACTTTTATATTGAGACTAAAAGGATGAAAAACATTTTATTTGGTTTAAATAATAAATAACGGGCCTTTTATGTACAATTAAAATTGTTTCTATTTAGTTTGTCTTAATGCTGTCTCACATGTGTGTAAGATTTTTTTTGAACCGACACTTCAAGATATATTAAAACTGCACTTTTGGTAACTTCTTAAGGAGAGGTATAATTTTTAAAATTACGATATAAAAAGTTCTTCAAGAAACAAGACTATCCATGTAAAAGCATTTATTTTTGTCACAAAAATTAAAAACATAATAATTTCACTTTTAATACGCTCTAGAGTGTATTTTAACCCCTCCCCCTACAATAACCTCATAGAACCCTTCCTCCAAATCGCTTGCGTGCTATATGCCGGCTCTCGCTGTAGCAAAAAGCACCAACAACTACAACCAACCAACCAATCCAAATCGCTCATAAACTCAATCTCTCAATCCATTCTTGGAATTTTGGATTTTTCCATACATCTGCCCCGGAAAATAAGAAATTCGCGTAATGAACAAATCGTTTGTGTTTTTATTTTACTTAAACCGCAGTTCCTAATCCAGTCCGAGAACACCTTTGACCTTAAGGCCGCTGAATGACGCCTACTGGAGTCCGATTAAACGATGGAGGCGATCGATAGGGGTTCCTTCCTGAATCCCAGAACAATCGGTCATTTCTTCTCTCCTGCCCTCCCTCGACCATTCCCTCGGAATCCATTGTCATTCCCTAATTATACTACTCCTCCCCCCAGAGAGTACTGTTCACATGCTTTTGAGTTTGAATCTGGTATTGGCCTATTCTTAGGGCAGATGGAGTACTAAAAACTCTTTATTTTGTTTAATGCAACAATCTCGCATTAGGTTTGAAGTAAGTTAGGGTTAAGTATGGTATGTCCAGCGAGACGAAGGTAACTGCTCTTTAAAGACGAAGTTGAAAAAATTGACAAAATATAGCCCCTTATTCCCTCTTTTAAGACCTCATGGACCCCAAGGTGGTTTATTAAATTATCTTCGCAGATCCTTGCACTTATAGTATGTGTTGCACGTTAAGTATAGTTATAAAGTACACGAGTCGTTATAACCTAATTTTGTACCATGAGCACCGATGGGATTTCCTACGTCGAAAAAACAACCGCATAATGTTTTCTAACTAAGATTTTCACCTGAAACTTAATTTAATAATTTGATGGCTTATAAATCTCCAACTCCAACTGTCAATAACCAGGTGATACTTTTCTGATATGTTTCTTAAAAAATCGCCTTATGTTATACCTACAACAATTAAAATAATCATATAACTATGAAACACCTTCTCTCCTGAGTTGAGAGATCCAAACTTTTGTGACCGGCTTTATACAATAACGCACAACATTGTTATAAGCATCTATATACTTTTCGTTATCTGTCTCTTTATAAATCTCCAAGCCGTTATGGAATGCCAAATATTTTAAGTTATGTCTAACATCTCAAAAATAAAATTTGTAAATACTATTTGAATACTAGGGATTCAAAACGGTTTTGGCTAGTTGTAGCTAATGCCAAATATTTTAAATATGTCAAACATCTCAAAATTAAAATTTGTAAGTAGAGCATTTTCAATCACATGACTCGGACCTAACAATGGCCTTAGCAACAGAAGGTTACAGTTTTTTTGCCCTACAGAAGGTTTACAGTTACAGAAAATGACTATAGCCGTGGAATTCTTCTTTGGAGCATTTGCAATCACGTGATCCCATACCTAAAACCTTAGCAACAGATAAACAACGGCCTTAGCAACAGTTAAAAGCCCTACAAAAGATACACAGTTAAAAGAAAATAACCGGTTGTGACGTCACCTGAAAACACTCTATACTATTTGAATACTAGGGGTTCAAAACGTTTTGGCTAGTTATATACAGGGTAGATAACGGTATTGTTCCAAATCTGACTATTTTTAATATGTTTCATGACATCCTCAGAGGATGCTCAATTAAGGTCCTTCAATGACTTCCAAAACCCCTCGGATGTATGTATACATCCGCATCCTTCCACCTCTATACTCCTCCATTCCAACCGCATCGCCTCTCTCCCTCGTACGTGAACGTTGCATCCAAAAGTCGGATTCGATCAGTCAGGCGATCCAAACAACAACCTGACGTCCCGACACCGCAAATCATGTCCGCGAGAGCAAATAAATAAAAAAGCCGATTTTCCTCCACCCCCATCGTCCCCTGAAGATGAAAACTCCGGGATGAAGCGGGATCAATTCTATTTATAGCCCCTCTCCTCCTCCTCCTCCGATGGAGAGAGTGTGGCGCGGTAATGGGGAGTAGATTTTACTGATTATGCGTGATGATCTATTTGGCGCTGCGTTTTGCCGGCAGTGCCTTCCTTTTACCACTCTCTTAATGCGGACAGTTAAAAGGTTGTTGTTTTTTATTTCATTTCGTGGGTGGGTTTGTTTTTTTCCCCTCTCGTTTTGTTGGGGAAAGTTTTGAGAAGTTAATGTGTGTTGTTGCGCTTGCCGAATAGGTTGAGTTGGGTGGTTAAGGTTAGGTTAGGTGATTTTGATTTTTTGGTTTAGTTGCTGTGGTTATGTAGCCAATAGGCTGTTCTCTTAACCTTTTATAAATTCAGATTGGAAAAGTGTGTTAATTAGGTGGAGATACCTACTTAACTTTGGTGTGAAACAGATGTGTCAGTTAAGTTTGCCTTTTTTACCAACTTAAACAACTTCATAGTATTTTATCATTTAAAAAATCGTCCAAAATATTCGGGCCTAATTCTTAATTAATTTTTAATATGGTTCCATATCTCTTTTGCATTTTTTACCATTTGTTTTGGTTTTTTAACGTTGTACACAACTTATTTTTTAGTGTGGTTATAATTGAATCGCCAGCTTAAAAAAGTAATAAGTACAAAAAATGACAAATTGACTTATTGTGTGCAAAAAATTTTCCAATCTTCGCTCCACACAGGAGTGTAAAGAGTGGGAAAATAACTACCCCCTTTTGGCTGTTCTAGCCCCTTAAATTTGCGAAATCGATGTCCATTCAAAGTCAAATTTATTTATTGACAAAGAAAGAAGAAATTACAAGTTGAACATATATAACCTGGAGGAAATATTCCTGTACAGGTATAATACTAATTCATTGTATTTTTTTTATTTAATTTGGAATTAAAAGTTAATTTGCCTTTCTTTTCTTATTCTTCTAAGCCAAAATAAAATTTGCTTTTAATTTAAAAGTGTTTTTTTTTATCCAAGGAATGTTTGACTCCATTCATATTCACTCTTTCCATTGATACTGCCTTTATGACTCAGTTTCATAATAATTTTTAATTTTATTTGTCTAGTCTTTCTATTTCTCACTGTTGTATTGTGAGCTCAGTATAAATATAATTTAAATTTCAATTTAAGTGTTTTTAAAAAAATTTCTTCACTCATAAGGTTGGAAAAGAAACTTCATAAGGTTGAAAAAGGGACTAAGACCATCAACCTTTTACAAGTGTAAAATATTTTTGAATGCATTTATATTTGTTTCAATTGCTCTGTTTTCTAAATAAGTTCCGGAATTTCCAGTAAAAATTTGGTGGATATACAACGAAAATTCCATAAATTATACAGTTTTCCCCCTCAATTTTCTCAAAATTTGTTTTTTGGACTTATTCCCTTTTTCAAGCTGACGATTCCATTAAACTTCCACTTTGAGATGGCTATAAGAAGAAAGCTATTGGACCAAATGTTCACCATAATACTGGTAATTCCACATAATAGTGATTTAAAAGGAAAATTGGATGGGATTGCTGGGATATAAACTTTTGGAAATCGGAACTCCCTTGACTATACCAAAGCGAACGTTGATTTCTTGAGTAGTGTTTCGAAGGAAAACGATGACTAAGAAACTACTTCGCATCACATATAGGAATGCCAGTGGCGCGTATTCTGTGTTTATTTTTAGTTCAGTTCGGCTCTCAACGAGACGGATGTTCATCTTGTTTGATCCTAAATTATGACAACCCGTACCTCGGTTTGTTCTCTGAGAACTGTGAAACCATATCGAATTTCTGGCTGTGACATTCTTAACATTACGTTAATTCTATGGAGATTTTTTTAAGAAATTTTTTCTCATATACAGGGTGTCTCAAAAGGTTGGTACCACACTTAACATGCAGGTCTGTCATTTCAAACACGATTTTCATAGGAACTCATGCCCGCAAATGTTTTTGAAAATTTTAACACATAATTTGTTATTTTTGTGTTACTCAACTAAACTAAGCTAAAATATTTTTTATCTGTATGGATGATTGTTATTCTCAATTCGTTTGACATTTTAATTTAAGTGACTTTATAGGCTTGATATCATTTTTTTTAAAATGTTATTATTTAAACCACGTTTGTGCTGTAAGTGAAGCAAAAATAAAATTTAATTTTCAATTGATCAAAAAGATAATGTACTTTTTGAAACTTAATTTAACTGCATTTATATGCAACATCTAGAAAATTTTTTATTCGACTTTTATTTTTTTCAATCTATGATCTGTACTCTAAAGATAATTCTGAATTCCCAGAAAAATTTGGTACTTATACATAAAAAATTCTATACTCAATTCTATACTAAATATTCTATACTCAAAAATTTTCCTCACTATTTTTTCTAAACTTGGGTATTCGACTTAATTCATTCCTTAACATGACTACTGAATGTTTCGATATGTTCAGATTTAAAGTTAAATTTTATTAAGCCTCAAAAACTACTCATAAATGAAGAGTTTGCCAACAATTTATTCACAATTTTTAAACGTTTGACTTTATTATTGAGGAAATTATTTTGCCAGCACCGTATCTCATTATCTCTTAAGTTTGTAAGTAATTTCTTTTGAAAAAGTTTACTTTTTTGATTGCATTTTTGTATTTTATTTGCATTTTTGTAAAAAGTTTAAGTTTTTATTGCTCATATTTATCATAAATAGTTACTTATCATTACATTTTGGTTGCTTATATTCTATTTAGCCTTATAAGTGTAAGTCGACCTTGTAAATAATTATTTCAGTATTTTTACTTCCGTTACATTATATTTCTTCTTGTAGTGAAAATTAATCCTTCAGTTCTTTAAAAATAGTTACCTGTAAATATTAATTTGAATTAAATGTATGAAACATTTTTACCATGGGAAAAGTTTTACTGATTTTAAGGAATCGCATTTTTATGCTAAAAAATAATAATTAGCAAGCTTCAACTGATACTCATAAAAATTATTGATACAACTATAAGAAGTGCCATAAAAGTTTTTTCGTATAGGTGAATAAAATTTTTAAATAGTTTCCCATTGACAAAATATCTTGCAAAATGTGTTACTTCTAGTTCTTAAAAACTGGAAAAAATAATAAAAGTGTGCAAAGCCATTTATAATAGTTCTCTACATTCTTTCGGCGTGTTGTAGACTTAACGTTGCTCCTTATTTGATTCATCATTGATGCGAAATATTGGTGGACACGTATTGTGTCTTGTATCAGGAATCAATTTTTGTGGATAGTGACGTGGTCAGTAACCGGTTTTTCTTTGAAAGTTCATTGTACCGGAAAAATAATGCATAGCTGCTAGGTCGGAATTATTTCAAGCATGCCTTAGTTACCGTGGGGATGTTACACACTTTATTGGGTCATTCCTGTCGTGCAATGTAGGCGCATAAATTTCAAAATGAATGAAATGAACTGGTTGAAATTACGGAAATATTGATGAGAACAATATTAAAACAATACTTTGTTTTTATTACATTTTGTATTTAAAGAACGCAATTTTATTTTAAATAATGTATTGCTGTCAAGGTAAAATTGTTTTTTGATAAATTAAGATTTTGCGTAAAATTTATAAAGAAAACTTAGATTTTCTGGGATGAAACTATATAACTTGGGATTTTTATATTTTGGTCTGTCTAGTTTTTTTTTTTCATTGTTTATTTCCATGAAGTCACATTTGGGTGGTCCTTATGATACAGTCAGGTATTAAAATTATTGAATTTTTAAATTTTCCAACCTAATTATGTAAAAGTTACTTTTTTAATTGATGCTTTTCGTGCATTTTTCATCTTTCCATTAAATATTACTTAATTTCTAGAAACTGAATTTTTTTATAAATCGGATTCAAACTTGAAATATTAATTTCAGCGTATTTTGGATGAAATGTGTTGAAGTGCAAATGTTAGAATCGATAACGGAAGAATTATATCACTTCATCAAAAGTCATGCAACTTTCTTTATAAAGAGATAAGGTTATTTATCTGTCTTTGTCGTCTCTGAAAACTTTGTTTCCATTTTGTTTCACAATTTAATTTATACACCAATTTCTAAATGCAATCATTGTATCACTTTTACGAAATTATGTTATTCATTCAGATTAACAAGCTTCGTATTTAATTTTTCAAAATGTCTCCATAGAATAAATTTTCTGTTGATAATTAATTCATTGTTTTGAGTTAATTAAAATCATTTTTAAATCGAATCAGGGTGCTTGGGGGGCTACAGCTGGGCAACTAGACTCATAAGGCCAGATAAGCTCAAAATTGTGACGTTTGATTGTAGTCCTGAGGCCTCCTTTTGATCTCTCTTTATACACGCTCTTTAATACGTTGAAATTTCGAGTTTCTCTGGCCTTATGAGTTTCTTTTTGGTCATGTTACAGCCCCCTGAAATGAAACAAAACTCTTGGATTTTTTAACACTTAGTTTAATTATTCATTTGTGAATCGCTTATCATTTTGTGAATTGCTTAATGCTGTCTTTCTGTGAATCACTATCTCTATTATTTTTGGAAACAACGCGGTAATAGATAACTTAATAATAATTGATAAAAATAATAAAAGAACACCTCACCCAACACCTTGTAATTTGTCAACTGTATCGAAACTTGGCGACGTCACGACTTCCGCCTCAAAACCAAAATTCGTGATTCGTCGCCTCAAAAAGTCGCATGAATTTCGACAGTTTGATTCGCTCTTAATTGCCCGTGGTCCCTCCATATTTGCATTCCCTGTTTGTTAAAAACCCCTCGTGATCCCTCTCGTCCCCCCCCTTAATTATTCGCGTCAGCGGCCCATCTGCGAGACAACAGGAGCGCGATGATCATATCGCTTCGAATAATATCATTCGCAGAAAAATCTGCTCCCGAGGAGGAATCCGGCTTTTTTCCGGCAGCGCCTGAATATGTAATGGAGAGAGCGGTAACCCTGCGGAGAGAGAGAGACGGATAGGTATAGAGCGCGCGTTTGACTGCAACCCTGCGTGAGCAATAGGGTGCATTTCATAATTATTTCTTGTACCCAAGTTATTTTTGTTCCAAATGCTTTAAAACTAATACATAAAAAGTTTTGTAAATTTTTAATTACATTTAATGGGTTCACAGAGAGCTTAGAGTTCTGAACTTATGCTCAAGTTTTAAGAAACAGCAAAAATCTAAAGATAAAGTCCCCATAATTTTTATTCTTATTTTTTTTGTTTAACTAATTTTATACTGTATATATTAAACCAAGTTTTATTATTCTGTTATTTTTCTGTTTGAAGTTATAAATTTTCTTATGTTAAAAAAAGTTCATGTAAAGTTTTTTTTTTCTCTTCAGAATACTCGAATAACTATAACTCTCGAACTTTTTGACTTAAAAACACTAAATTTGGTTCATTTTGTTCTTAGTTTTATACGATTTAAATACAAATGTGACTTGACACATTTTTTCATAATGTTTAACTAAAATATTAAAAACAACTTTGTTGTTAAAATTTTTTTTTAAATGTCATTGTTTGGGTAATTTAGATTTTAAAAATTATTTTTTTCTACGTTTTATATTTTTATACAAACATTTTAACGCAATACCATGTTCTAATTTTTGTTTTATCCTACAGAAAAAAAAAAAAAAAACATTTTTTTTCTTGGAATTTAGGAAGGTTTCCTAACATCTCCACAATAATCCCTCAAATACCCCATGTGTTTAAGAATTTCCACAAATCTTTATTTCCATAATAAAACAAAATATTTATTTCATACCAAAGGTTTCCAGATCGCATACAGAAGTTTAGATGATCACAAATCAAAGTATAAAACCAATAAAAATAGAGCAGTTGAAAACTTTCCAAACCTATGAAAACCAAAATATTTGGCAGGACAAGTTTTTATCAGTAAAGGAATATTTTTAGATTGAGTACTAAGGGATTTGTTTCTAGAGGGGCGTTTGATACACCCTAGTGGGCAGTATGTAAGGATTGCCAAGTCCCAAGCAGCACTGAAGGATTTTGGGTTGAAAAATAAGGTAGTTCTTTAAGAAAGTAGATTGTATAAGAGGATGGGTATAATGAGGGAATCTTGGTGAACCATTGAAAGGAAAGAATGTGTTCTTCAAATCTTATGAATTTGTGATGAAAAACTTAGAATATGGAAGGAACTTCTTCTATGTGTGCTTTTACTTCATGTCGCTTAGAGCGATTTTTTTATTATGTAAAAATTATCGCTATGAATGAACTTTTTTGTGTTCTATTTAATTGGTTTTATATCCCAATATTGGTGTAAGAAAACCACCGTTTAATTATTTATTTGATACAGGAAATAATATTGGCGAGTCTATGTTCATTTCCTCAGTTAATTTTTCGAATAGAGTTTGATTACGTACCTTTTTTTAAGAAAATTAATACTATACCACCCTAATGAGATAATTTTTTTTTTATCTAATTATATTATACTCGTTTATTTAAATCAAAAAGTAAAAATTGTCTTTCTATGAATTCCAATTGCTGATCCTGCGGGACCATTCACAAATTATGCCACACGCTTAGGGGAGGGGAATGTTCCAACTTTGTGACATCACAACTTAAAAACTGTCCTTTCATTGGTGTTAAAATTCTAAATGGGGCGTTTCTTTCACTGTTTATTTTGATTTCGCTGTAAAACGTTCATCTAATTCCCAAATGATGAAAATACTAGTGAAATAAAATTTAGATCCATATCAATTTGCCAAAACTTAAAAAGTATCAAAAGAGCGCACAATGAGGGAGGAATCCCTGGAAAGTGACAACATGAGGTAAGGGATGTAAAATCCTTGAAAAAAAAACAGGCGTTCTGGGTGGCAGGTGATTACCATTATTACCTGCCACCCAAACCGCCTATATGCTCTTCAACGTTCCTCCTATCCCATCTGGCTCTACGAGTGAACGAGAGGTGCGAGCCTCCTTTTTTATTTATTATTTTGAGTCTCGCAGCCACTGCCTGCTCCATTCTCCGGCGCTCCAAATCCAGGGAAAGGAGGAAAAGAATGGACGGCCGTCAACGCCGTGTCACGTGGGTGCGCGCCGCCCCTTCGTTCCATCCGGGGCGCCCCGTTTCCTCTTCGCTCCATCCAGAAGTTTCCAGTTGCGCCCTCCTCGTATCCATCGCCAAGAGGGATCGCCAAATCGCCTTCCTTTCTTTTTGCCCTTTCTCTCTTTGCGGCGCCCCGCTTTCTTTTAATTCTGGGGGTTTTGGGTAAATAAAGGGAAGGTCGCCCAGAAATTCCGCCACGTGATTATTTTTGGGGTGGGCTTATCTTTCTGATATCATCCGGATGGAGGAACCCAATGTGTCGTGGGGCACCCTTCGCTGTCTTCCATTTTGTGACGTGGAATGAGCTTTCCCCGTCAAAACAGTTACGCAGCTTTGCGAAGAGCTCCTTATTATTTTTTAATGTGTGTCGGTGGTTTTGAAAACATGCGTTGAAAGTAGTAGTTGCTCTTTGATGACATTGGTTTAGTTAGATGATTTGTTTCGAGGTGAGAGTGAATTGAAACTGCGACGAGTCATTTTTGGGGGGAATTTCGCAGCATTTTCGCATATTGTAGACTTTCTGTAATATAGTGTAATAAATTTAAAATTATAATTTAAAAAAAAACTTTTTCCCTGTAAATATTTTTACATAACATTAGCATAGAAACAAGTTATAAAAATTTCAAATTTATATGACATTTAGAGACTGACGTGTACTGTTTAGGATTTGTGTCGCCCTTTTGCGTATTCAACTTGGCTTTTTTCCAGCACCAGTTTGAACATTGGTGACTGGTAAGTATCGCCACAACTGGGATTAACATGGGATAGCTAGCTAGTAGAATGTAAAAATTTCTACTTTAAATAACTAAGAACTTAAGCTTCTTTCACGATCAAATAAGCATTTAAGATCGATATTTTTTTGAATAAAAATAAATTATTTTCGAGTGTGAAACTAGAAATGTTAATAAAGAACGTGAAACCGTTTTTATAACAATAAAATCCCAATACTCACACTTATTTTCCACCACTACAATTAATTTACAGTACAGTTTTGTGGGGAAAACTGCATCATGGTATCCTGTATCTGGTTAAAGGAAGGATAATAAACTATGGTAGAAGTTTGGAGAAGTTTTCTCTTTGAAATGTTTCTAATAAAAGGTATCTTGTTTCATAACACTACTTATGATGCTTTAATTTAGGTCATCCGATAAGATTCCTTGTTTTGGAATCGGTAGTGTATAGAATTTACTGGTTCTGATATTAACTCCAAAACATTTTGGTGATTTAAAAACATTTCAAATCTTCTGCTACCAGAATTCTTTAATGGTAGTAATGTAAGTAATTAAAATTGAAAGGTTTTTATATTAAAAACCTTTACATCTCTTTTGTACAAGGTTTAATTCAATGCATCATGTTAAAAAGTTCTTTCATCAGAGAAATATCCTTTTACTACTACTCCATTATAAAAGTAAAGTCTCATGAGTATGATCATTTGAATTTTGTGGCTTTGAACTTCTTCACTCATTAAACGAACATAAAACCGTATATATTTAAATACAGCTTTGTTTATTACTAACCCAACTTCCTTTTTTTCTTGATAATTTCTCTACAAAACTTAAAATGTTTTTCAAGATGTCACAACTATCCCAACGCTATTTTAATAAAAGTAACTAGGAATAATTAGAGTGTTTTTGCAGTCTCTGTACAAATATTTAACGTGAAAAATTTATTGTTTCTTTTAGAAAGACCAAGGCCTCTTACAATCGTATTCATTTTTTAAAAAAATCTCTGATAATCATCCTTGGGTTGTAGGAAACTTTAATTTTTAAACCATAATGAAAATGCATAATATTTAATACAACTCGAAGGGTGAATATGAAAACTACACAATGGAGCCTTAATTTCAGGGGAAACTCGCTGCTGGCCGCCATACTATCCCGGGGGTGATAAATAGGCAGATGATATTCCCTTCATCGACCGTCATGGCTGACCCGATGGTAAATACGCTTAACAGCAAAGCAGAACAACATGGGTTTGATAGGGGGAGGGGGGGGGTGACTGTGTTTAGGGTTTCCATTATGGCTGTCTGGCTCCCCTCACTCTCTCCTTGCTCACATCGGATTCTTCCGTCCTGGGAGAGAGACACCTTTGCGTACCTTGTGGGCCTCTCTCGCGGCGCACCTCGTGCTGCTTTCATGTAGTTTTGGATAGTTGCGTCTTTGGGATTTTTTTGAGGTATGTAAATCTGGTGATTTGTTTGTGAGTTTTTGTGATTGCATGTTTGTTTGTTTGTTGATAATGTTTTGGTGTCTGATGGGGTTGGGTAAGCCTTGGGGTTGTTGCTGGGGTGTATAAGGAATTTATTTCTGGGAGGGGGGGGGTTGAATATTCTCTAAAAATTTAGCATATATAGCTTATTTTAGCTACTCCCCTCTTTGCATGCGTAGTAGGTCAAATGTAGCTTTATAGAACAATTTTTAGGTAGGATATGAATCTGAATGAACTTTATATAAACATGTTGGGGGATATGAGGTGTTCTCCACCCAATTTAACACTTTAAAGGTTGTGACCCATTTTTGGACATTGATTCCCATTGAGTGACACCCTGGGTTAGATACTTTTTAAATATAGTTCAATCTAAAAACCTTTAAGTTTTTAAACTTTTGTGCAAAGTGTTGGTGAGTTAATAGTTAAAGTTTGATGAGGCCTGAAAAAGGGGCTGGGGATAGCCCCAGAATTCTTTTGAAAATTTGACCCAAGAAACAGGGAATTATATTTGATCTTCCAGGAATGCAATAAGTTTCTAAAGTATTCAAATGAAAATTATAATCAACCAAGTGTAATTTATTTATTTTTTTTTGGGGGGGGGGCATGTCCTTCATTATACACACCGCTGGGTTGCATGTGAAGTGAAGGTTATCAAAGGCGAATCCAAAGGAGGGGCAATGGGGCTGGAGCCCCCTATAATTCTACAGTTTTTCTGAAATTTTAGTTAAAACTCCTTTGATTTGAATTTTATCTAATTATTTTCATGTTTTCTTGAAGGAAAAATATGTAAATATGGAATTTGTGGAAGGAAAAAAACTTAGTTAATCCTTTTAAAATTTGAAGTCAAGTTAATACCAATGTGTTTGACCGTCAACCCCTCTGGAGTAATTTTTTAGATTCTCCAGTGTGGTTATGCAAACTGAGTCTAAAAATAAAGGTGTTTTTTTAGTTTTCGTTTTTGATTGCATAGATCTAAACGAGGGTTAAATACCAATAATAATCCATAAATAAACTTTGAAAGTCAGTTTAAATCATTAAATTAATTAAATGGACTTCAAACAATTTATTGACCTTTTTAAACCACTTTTTAAAAAAAAATGCGTCGTAACTGTTCAAGTATGTAATACTATCTTGTTTTTTATGCTTTTAATGTATGGTTCAATTTAAGACGTAGTTTTAGCTAAACATTAATCAATAAATATTATTTTCTCTTAAAATCTTGTATTTCAAAGGCTGATTTTTCATACCATACAATCACCAAGTGAATTTACAAAAAACGCATGGATTTTTCGTATAATTTGAAAACCAATGAAATAATTAATAATTTTTCCTTCAGAAACATCATTTTTTAAAATTCAAAACTGTAGAAATAATACAACTCCAGCTTATGGTCATCAATTTATCCCTTTCGATTTTCATTATCCTCCCTCTCCCGAAAGCGCGATAATAAGCCAAAGGTGGTTCCGCCCTTTCTGATCCTCATTTAGCTGTCTACGGGTGCCCCTGCTGCTCTTTCCTCAACGTTGCATCTTGCTGTCACCCCTATATCTATCGAAAGGTGATATTGGACCCTTCCAAAGCGCTTACGCCGTCAGCCCAGCTGTGACCGAACGTAACCTTCAACGAAGTTCCCCACCTCCCTATTCGTCGAATCTCAATCGCGCATTTTTGCATTGCACACTTTAATTAATAAATTTATGTTTCATTTACTCATTAATAAGTTATTTCAAGGCTTTCGGCGGTTGTATTTTTAGTTTTCAAAGTGATTCTGGGCTATTTTTCTGAAATGTAGACTTTCATCTATCTTACTTGCCATGCAGAAGTCTAATTAGTTACGATGTAATAGTTATTCAGTTTAGGATAGAGTTTACGTAAACGAAATGATTACGTTTGTGAAATGTGTACTTTAAATTTAAAAAAATCTTATGGTATTTTAAACCTATAAAATAACTACTTATAATATTTTTTTATTATAGGGTTCAATTAAGTTCAGTTCAACAAATTTCATTTGAATCTCCAATATTATATTTTAGTCCAGAAAAGTAAACTGAGTTATTTATTCGTCCAGGGATATGAATATCCTTTAAGAGACCTTTACCCTTCTCTTTTTTTATTACAAAGTTTTTATTCAATATCCAAACTTTTATCATAAAATTTTACCTCCCATCTTTTGCACTGTATGTTTTTAAATGCATAATTGGAATAAAGTGGTTTGAACTTAAAAAGAAAAAGTAAATACTCTCTATTGGGATGTCTGCAAAAGAACTGGGTTGAAGTTCTGTCCGCTGACCGAGGAGGCGTAAAATCAATACTTGCGCTAGGACATCTTGCATCCTTAATGCGGGTCTGCATTCACTGCCATTGCGATATTTTTAGAACCTATATAGAAACAACTTTACGTTTAAGAAAATATTTTTTCTGAGGTACACTTTTTTCACACACAATTTACAAAAAAAATATCACCTTCACTTCCATTATATGGTTTTATGGGGAGTAACATGTAATAAATCTGCTTCACCGTGTAATATTTGTGTGCTGAATGCTGTGATCACTGAGCGCATAGCCGTAGTTTCTCTGGAAGGGTGTGCTGGCCGGTTAATTTTTCATTATCCGCATGATCGTTATCATGTACGTGTACGTTTTCCCGAGCCTGTGATAATTGGATTCACTCCATTTAATTAAGGACCTCCGACGGCCAGTTCTGGTTTCTCTTGTTGCAGAACATTATTTTTTATTGCTTCCATGGTGCTTGGTAGGAAGCCGTCGCATCCACTTTTTTCAATCGATCGTTGTCATCGAATAGAAGGTCTTTATATTATAAGATTCCTTCAAATTATGTGGTGGTATAAATGTGTAGTGCTGTTTTCGCTTTTTATTCAAAATTCTTTTTAGTAGCCTCACTCTTTTCTTTCGTTGGTTCTTTTCTTATCTTAAAGTATTTTTTGTAATTGTTTGAATTACGTTTTATGAGTCAGAGAGGTAATTATAGTTGTTACAACAGTTAAAGTAAAAAGAAAAAAAGTGATTAGTTAATATAAATACAATCAAACATGAATAACAAAGGAAGCTCTGAGTAGTTTAATGTATTAATCCCCGGGTTTTTTTATTAGACCATTAGATAGGGGTATTTTACGGTATTTGTGACATTTTGTGGAGTCTGTAACATACATTTTTTGTCTTTTAATGTTATGTAAATTTGAATTTTTTTTTTCCAAAATTTTTTTTATACTGATTAACAAGGCATTAGCATGAGAAAAAAATTAATTTAAATTTATGTTACTGTAATTTCATGTTACAGCCTCTTTTACAAAAATGTCACAAATACCGTGAATTGTCTCAGCTAGAAGGTGAAAGCTTATGTAAATAAGAAACATTTTGGAGTGCATTTTTTTCTCAAAATACTTATTACCCAAACACTTATACCTATACTTTACTTAATAAAGAGCTCCTAAATTAATTTAAAACCTCTTGTAAATATGGGTGTATCTGTATCTGTGTACTGGTTGTTTTAATTTTCCTCTAAATATCTCTATACCCTGCAATTCTCCACCTAATTCAATATCAGGAATGCCGGTATAAAAATTTATTTATACTCCTAATATGTTGTAATTAAAAAGATAGTTATTTGCATCCAAACATGACCTTGAGAATAGCGTTTCCTCAAAAACCGTCCGACATTTTTATTCCCCAAAGAAGACAAACAGCGGCGATGCTGTAATGAAACGGCGACATTTCTCCGTGACGTCGTTCGCTGGCTAAAAAACCATCTGCGGGGCCGCCGATCTTTCCACAAAGCCTTTTTCCCATCCCGATGGATTGTCTGTTGTTGCGCACTGTGTTGGAGAGTGTGTATGTACTACACATGAGTGGCCAAGAGAGTTTTTTTGGGTCAGAACTTTCTCTCTCCTGCGTCGCTTCTCCTCCAGCCATGATGAAAACGAAGGCCGCCGTTTCCACCACCGGAAAACACAAACTTCTCATTAATAAAGTAGTCTGCAGGTGGATGTGTCGTAGAAAAGTTTATGACAGTGGCGTGAATAGAAATTTATTTCGGGAGGGGCCTCAAATAATTATCTAAAATCTTATATAGTCATTATCAGGGTCCAAGGTAGATTTTTGCACCGGTGGAGAGGACACAAAATTACCCCTAGGCCCCCTCCCATTCATATTAAATAAGTTCAATGTAGATTTTTAATACATTTTTGGTACGATTCGTATCTTGATGAGCTTAATATAAAAATAATTCTGTGACCAAAAGTACCACAAAGGGGGTCTGGGGGTCCTCCACCTTAAAATGTTTGGAAATTTGACTCTTTTAACTCTGTTTTAACTCTTACTTGTACACCTAGTTCGAATTTTGGGGGCCCTCTGCCCCCTTATAATATACGCCCTTGGCTTAGAGGGTTTGCCCCCCCCCCTCCCTTAGGAAAAAAAACCATATAATCCTTTCGATTTTTAAATAAATTCTTATGAAGGGTTATAATTACAGATGCAAATTATATAAAACTACCAAAATTTAGTAAGCATTGATTTAAAAAATTGAGACAAACTTGTTCTTAATTGTTTGAACATTTTTCTCCAATTAAACTTCCGATTGAACGAAGAAATTATCAAAACATTTCTATAATCGATCCGAATTTTTTTTCTTTACAGCTAATTTCCGTAACAAGGCTTTTACAGTTTTTTTTTTGTGTGTGTGGGGGGGGGGGGGTTTGTGACTAAATATTATTTTTCGACATCAATTCTACGCACACAGTGTAACTTTATAAAGTTAACTTTTTAATATATGTTAAAATTATTGGATCTGAACCTTAATTGACATTAATCTTTTTGGGTTTATATTGAGTTTTATGTCAAAAAGGATTGTCTATACAGGGTCTTACTAAAAACATTTTGAAATTATATATCCTAAAAAAATTGGTTTCAACTCTCTTTTGAACATCTAGGACTGTTTTATGAATGTGAATTTTACCAATCAATCAACATTTTTACTCCCAAAACAAATACTTAACCTACTCTTAAGTGAAGTAGGAAAAAAAGACCTTTTTCTGATGCTCTTTCTGAGCTATTACTTGGGTTGTGCAACCACAGGAGCTGGTTCCGCCTGTTTTTATTTTCCTGGTGACCATGACACCAAATTCACCAGAGGACCCGAGATTCCATACCGGGTATCCAAGTGAACCATTTTTAAGTAACATTAAATATTAACTCAGAAATAGTTTCTTGCTCCTGAAATATAAAACCAGGTTACACTTTTAAAAATTTAGAATACTATTTTGATATCTTTTATAAAGTGAGGGGGCAAAAATGAAGCATTATAATCTTCATTTTAAAGACACAAAAATATCCTCAAGCAAAATTTACATCCTATGTTAGTTTAATGCTTACAGTTATTAAACATTTTCATATTAGAAATTATTTGAAACAATGGACAGCTATGATTGGGAGAGGATAAATTTTTAAAAACCTAAGACATTATTAAGTAAATTCTGTTTCTTATTAATTACCAAACAACTCTATCAACAAATGAAGTCACTATCATACACTGTGATTTTCTAATATTGGTATGCTTCCTTTAGTTCCTAATATATGAAACATTTATGTAATATGCCCAGTTCTTAAAGTTTACTAATCAAAACAATTTTATCCTTCTCACCATCTTATCCAGATTAATGAAGTTATCGATTATTACAGGGTTTACTATGAGAACGATAACATTTCGTCTTAGTATTTAAACCATAATTTTTTTTTTCATTTTATAGTGATAAAGATGTTGCAATTTTTTTTCTTCAAAAATTTAGATGTCTGCTGCTGTCTTTGCTTCTTACCCTCAATTCAATAAAAATGTAATATTCTGTGTTAAAATATATACGATATTTTAATTTTCAACTTTATAATGTTAAAATTAGATAATGTTGATTTTTTAGCCGGCACCGCGGAAAAACTTAATGTATTGAGAAAAAAGATTTTGATTCAATAGACCCTTGATTTCTATAACCTCAATTCAATAAGAATTTAATTGTATCTATAGTTATAAATCATTTATTTATTTTTTTAATATTAGATTCGATAAAAATGTAATTAAAAATAGTACATTTTTTTTCAATCAAGCGTATTGAGATTGTTATGTTATGTTATGATACAAACACTTTAAGTTTATAACAGTTTTTTTTAGGTAATTGCTATGCTATAACATTTTTGCTTAAAAATTTTAATTAAAATATTGAATAAACTCAAACTGTTTGATTTCACAAACTATCATATCATAAGATAAAATATATTCCCGCAAGTGTTTCAACGAGTAATGGCGAATATCTCAACTAGTATTGACAAAATCCTCGCCCTGTGTGACAAAGGCTGCTGCACCCACGGGCTCCATGACGCCGACGCATTTCGGATGCGCCCTCTGCTCTCCTTGGTCACGTAATCGAAAGTATCGATCTAATCCTCTTCCACCTCAAAAATCCCAAATTACACAGGTACCTCATCATATAATTGACGCCATCCACCACTCTGCACAGTCTTTGTTCCTTTTTACTAACATACAAAATCTCGCTATAATAGAAAGAATACTTGTAAGGAAAAGGGGGATTTCTCTTATTTATTAAGTTAAATATAATTTTTAGAATTATTGAAGAATTTTGTAAGATGTTGTGTTTTTGTGTCTCTAAGGCCGGGCGCGCACTAGCGACTAAAGTCACGGCGACCAGGATTACTAGTATCAAAAATATCATTAGAAAACAATAGAGCATTTTCAATCACATGACTTTACCTAACAACGGCCTTAGCAACGTTGTTTTTATCCTGCAGTGATGTCATGTGCGAATGCTGCTATTGGATACTTCTATGTCCCGCCCCTAACAACAGCCTTAGCAACGTTGTTTTTTTTCTTTGTCACCGTGACAAAAGTCGCCCGTGCGCGCTCGCCCTAACTGTTAAAGTTAGTCCTGTCCGAAGAGTGATGATGAAACATATTTTTAAAAACAGCTTGATTCCATCATAGACAATAATTTCATTCATTATGAAGTTTGAATTTTTAAATTTTACTACGTTATTTTTAAAACTGTTTCGATTAATTAAGAAATAATCAGATGTTGATATTCTTGCTAAGTATTACGCTTGTAGATCATATTATGTTGTCGTTGAGATTTTTATTCCATATAACTTTTTTTAAGAAGGATATTGTTATCGAACTTTTTGCTCCTTTTAATAGTTATGATTAATCCGTTTAAAGTACCAAATTTAGCTTGAAACTGTTTTTACTCACCACAAAAAAAAATGGGATTGAAGTCAAGATATTGAATTTGCTGTTGCTAAGCATTTAATAAGCATCTGGATCGTTTAATGTCAAGATCCTATGGCGAAATGTCAAAATTAGCAATAAATAGCATAACCCGTGGATTCTTGCTTCTTAAACCTTATGAAGACTCTTACTCGACACATAAGAATCCGAAAGTATCAATTTTGACTATAACTACAGTCGATTCCGCATAGCGTGATCACTTTTGTCCAAGATAGTAGAATGATAAGAATATCCGATTGATAATAATAAGTGATTTGATACTAGAAAGTTTCAAACAGTGCAACTCGAGTGTTTGCTTTAAAATCACAACTATGTAGTCCTAATTTGAAGTATTTAAAACGATTACCTGGTATGTATTTACAACTTTTACATTCTCAAAAAAAGTGTGATAATGTAATACTATATAACACTAATAAACTAATGATTCATTTTGTATGATTATGTATAAAAATTGGCCTTCTAACGGCAAAAAAAATGAGGTGTTCAGGGGATTTCACCAGATTTTGATAAAATTAAGCGATATATAGATCACATAAAACGATACATTTTGCGTTAATTTAAATAGGAGTGATAGAGACAGGTCAATTTTGATAACATAAACCGTGATCACATTAAGCGGAGTCGGCTATAGATATAGATTAGTGAGCGTCTGTGCAAATGTATAAAATTTTTTAAAATAAGGATTTGAAATATGATGCGTGGTATATCGACATAATGCCATACTGCGCATTTGAGTTCTGACCTCTCCCGCCATCCATATTCGTTACTCTCAATTCAATTACCATTCATAACTCCATCCCATACATATCCCTATCCATCCAAATCAAGCCCCTTAACCCACAGGACCCATAAAACCACCTCGGGTATGATGACGGACCCGCCGATAGATCGCGCCGTCGTTGGTTGGTTGTTGTTGAGAGTTGTGGAATTTTGGAAAATAGACGAATGAAAAGTTACCGTGGGAGGGAGGCGCAAATGGTTTCCGAAAATGGCCTTTTTCCTCGGGCTCGATAAATCGATGGGTCCCTTCTCGTGGCTCTTTCCTTCCGCATCCTTTCCATAAGGTAATGTAGTTAGAGGGCGTTCTGATGCCTGATACTGAGGAGTTGTTTTCTTAAAGATTCGTCTGAAGGCAAATACTGGAGGCCATCTGGTAAGAAATCACTGCGAGGAAGGGTTTTTGGGGTCGAAGATTGGTACTGAAGTATAGTAGACTCCACTTAATGTGATCACTTTTGTCCAAGAGTAGAATGATAACAATAACCGATTGATTATAATAAGCGATTCGATTACTAGAAGTTTTAAACAGTCTAACTCGAGTGTTTGCTTTAAAACCACAACTATGTAGTCCTAATTTGAAGTATTTTAAACGATTACCTGGTATGTATTTTGCAACTTTTTACATTCTTAAAGAAAAATATTAGAGGGGAACATATAACACTAATAAATTAATGACTATGTATTAAAATTGGACCTTCAAACGGGAAAAAGGAGGTTTTTAGGGAATTTCACCAGATTTTAATAACATTACGCGATATATTATTAAGCGATTGTACGGTTGGATTATGTATTTGAATTTGTATGTGCATTATGGAAATAAAATATTTATTTATTTATATTGATCACATAAAACGATATATTTTGCGTTAAGTTAAATAGGAGCGATTGGGACCGGTCAATTTTGATAGCATTATCCAATGGATAACATTATCCGTGATCACAATAAGCGGAGTCGACTGTATTTAGGTATCAAGAAAAAAATTTCAGTACAATCTCGCTTATCGTGACTTGAGGCTCATTCAGACATATCACTTTTGATATTCATTTTGGAGGAATCATCCTATGTGAAAAGTATGAAGTATGAAAGTTCAAAGTATATGTATGAATTGCACAACTTTCAACTTTTATAACAAGTTTGTGATATTTTCCTGTAGGTCTTCACAAAATGCAACATATTAACTGTAATTATTTTTTTACACTGCATTACTGCGCACTAAGATAAATCACTTAAATTTCGCTAACTCATTCAATATTGTTTTTTGCCTGAACATATAAAAATTGCGGGGAATCGTCATTTTGATTGATATTATTATGTTCAAAGAAATAAACATTTCTCGAATTTCGGGATCTTAATATCCATCTACTGGTTACGTCCTTGAGGTATTATATTAATTTTCGTTACTCATCATGTTTTTACTAGGTAGTAAGTCTGACTAGGGTAAAAAAAGAACAATACGTAGCTCATAGTCAGAGTCGGCTTTTGTCCGATTTGACCTCTTGATCTCATATTGACCATTGACCAAATTTGATTGTTAGTTCTTTAATCGTTTAATCTAAAAAAAAATCCACATAAGTATTTATGTGAAATTTTATTATACCTAAAGCAGTTAAATTTTATTGAAATCTAAAGCAGAAGTTTTTATTGAAGACTTAACGTTTCAGTTACATTTGGCGCTGATAACAAAAGCTAGTTTAAAAAAAAATTAAGAAGAACATTCAATTAAATTAATTCATTTTTAAAACATTTGTCTTTAAAATTATAAAATTAAATCATAATGTTTCAAATTTAGCAGATATGTACTTTTCATTTAAAAATATCCTGGTAGATAATAACATATTTAAAAAAAAAGAAATCCGTGGGGTTAAATTAATGTAATTTTTGGGTTATAAACTCAGCGTTAACATTGCTTTTTAATGTTCACTATTTAAATTAACATAAGATAAAACTTTTCAAGTTAGTGCTACTAGAATGAAAGTTTACTAATTATATTAATTAAAATAACTACGCTGACATTAAATACACAATTACTATAAATACCATTATTATTTAATAGTTTCATTAGAATTAAGTAAAAAGATTAGCCAGAAATTTTCAAAAAAAACCCTGTCATTTAAAGTTTTTTATAAGATGCTAAAAGGCTTTTAAAAATGATTTTTAAATATTAAAATGAAAATTTTAAGTGGTAAAAGGCTTTTGTCAAAGGAATGAACTAAATGTACTGTGAGAAAGATACTTGTTGTAGATATGAGTAATTAAATTAAATTAATTAAAACAATTACGTAAATTAAGTACTGTACGAGAAACAAAACTTTTTTGATAAAAAGTTGTTTAATACTAATTCATTACAAAATTAACTTCTTTATCTTGAAGGCATGGCTGTTCACTCTGATCATTCATACCTGTGTTTAAGAAACTAAGAAAAGTAAGAAATAAAGAATAAATTATAGAAAAAAAGAATAAAAGCCGAGATAAATGTATTTGTATTCTTGTGATTGTAAGTTTTCTTCCAGTGATAAAACTGTTTGATTGCTTTTTTATCGAATTGTAACAATTTAGAGTTATTAAAATATTTTCGTTTAAAAAAACATTGAGAAAAAAACCCTTGAACTATCAAGAAAAATGAGGGAAAATTCGAAAATTATGGGAAACTCAGAGATATTAAATGAAATTTTCTTTTTTTATATTTTAAAAATCAACGTTTTTAAGGACTTGTTTTTAAAAGTTTATTCACCTATTTTGGCATTTTTTTATGAGTTTCTAAGGCGAGTGCCTTTCCGTACAGTTTTCTTTTCCTCGCATCCTACTTGCATTGCAAAAAAAAAGATTTTACGGGTAGGGAGGAACGTTTGATTACATATAGACGTAAGCAATGGTTGGTATTTTCTGTTTATTTTAGAAATTATTATTTATATTGTTTAAATTAATGTGTTTTAGTGTATTGTGTGTCACAATTTAAATATAGTAATAACTAAACTGTGTGTTATTTATTCTAGGTCGAAATGATAAGACTAAAATCATCACTCCAAGAAAATTGCTAAATGTGAGTAAATATTCTTTTTATCCTACTTAATTCGTTTTTCAAAATTTTGTGTTATTAGATAGAGGGTGATTTGCATGTATTAAATAATTTATTGAAATACGTAAATACTTGCTGTTTAGATTGGTTAAATTTGAATAGCTAAGAAAATGAAGGGAAAACCCCAGCAATGTTTAAAATTAAAAAAAAAAGTACATGTGTCTGTGTCTGCTATAAAGTTGTATTGAATAATACACAGAAGAGTTGTATAACCAGAATAATGTATTCAGTACAATACAAGATTTAATTTAATTAGAATTGTCTGCTTTTCCTCTTCATCTTACTAAACCTAAAGCATGATTTAAAGGAAAACATGATATAACATTTTTGAAATGTTTCTTACGGCATTTGATAAAGTGTCTCAAGTCATTTAAGTAATTTTATATACTTTTGAATACAAAGTAATTTTAAATAATTTGAACGCAATAAAGTTTTAAAAGACTTTCTCAGATTCTTAAATTTGACGAAACGTTTAGTTTATGTCTGAGTAACGATAGTTTTGAACTACTATCTTGATATTAGGCAACTTTTAACACTTGTTCAGTTGTAATTTTCATCTGAATATAGGTTAACGATGCTCGATTTGCATAATATTCCTTTTATCACCCGAAGTCATCGTTCCACTTGCAAACCTTTTAATTTTGTTTAATTTTTTAAAAACTTTTGTTAACATGAATACAGCTTTCAGTGTTTCTAAACAATGGCATTTTTTCAACGATACCATGTCATAAAAGTGTAATATTAGTTAGGTTTTCACATAAAAAACTCGATCGGTTTTGCATTAATTTATTTTAAAATTCCAACTTGTTGCAACCGTTTTAACTTTCACTTTAAAAGAAATAACCATTCTAATGATTCAATAAAAAACAATCTGCCTATTTTAACCATCTTACTCCTTTTACTTATTAAATACTCAAACACGGTTCCATGATCGTCACATCATTTGCGTCACCGTTCTATTTAAAAAGTTAGAATAGTTAACTAATTTTATTTCCCATTATCTTCCAAACTTTATCTTAAGTTAATGATTTCGGTCGCTTTGGAAGAAGAGTTCTGAGTTGGCTCCATTCCAATCTCCATGTGAAATTTATCTCTTTTGGGATACGCAGATATCTTTCCTAAGAGAGGCGATATGGGTATTTAAAGGATTAACTTAAATCCTTATCTACTGCAGTGCATATTGTGTAAATAAGAGAGAGCAATTCCTTCAGTTCTGTTTCTATGATAAATTTCTGTAATTTCGTGTAAATGTAGAACTTTTATTATATCACCGGTCTGAAATGTTTGGAAATAAAATATTAACTATATACTAGACAGCAACATAAGTTGACCCTACGACGTCACTAATAAACAAAGTAGTTCCCATCGCGGTGTCTGAATTTTGAGTAAAATAAAGAACGTCAATTTAAAAATATGATTATTTTGTTAAACTCATGTATTTATAGTGCTTTTCAATCACGATTTGCGTACCGAAACTCCTCCTAACAACCCAACAGGCTTTGTGTTTGCCGATTTCTCCTTCCGCATTTGTGACGTACTGGGTTCAAGAAACGTTGCAGTCAAGTATATACAAGACTGCAACTTTACTTGACCCTGGAGAAACAAACAAAGTAGTTCCCAGCGCGGTGTCTGAATTTTGAGTGAAATGAAGAACGTCAATTTAAAAATATTAGTTTGTTACGGGCAATGTGATAAATCGGGCATTATTAGCAATGTCCGAAGTGGAGGAGGGCAATGTGATAAATTCAATGGCATTTATCAATGAAATTTATTACTTTGCCCGATTAATAATTTGTCATTATTAATAATGCACGATTAATCACTTTGCCCGTAACATATATATAGCGTCTTTTTATCACTATTTGCGTACCGAAATTCCTCCTAGCAACCCAACATGCTTTGTGTTTACCCATTTTCTCCTTCCGCTTAGTGACGTCCAGGAAACGTTGCAGTCTAGTATAGCAACCAAATACATTGATTTTCAGTTACTATGCTAACGCGCTATGTTAACGCGTTTGTATATTCTACTTATACTTATTAATTCTTTTAATACGAAATTTAAAACGAATTGCAATGAGTTGTTAAATGTTAGCTTAGTTTTGAGTGTTAAATTAACATCCAATTAATACCTTCGAAAATAATATGTGAAGGTACAATAGCTTTAAAAAAATTGGCAGTTAAATACTTAGCTTCAATTTTTTTAAACTTTTCCCTCTATACCATTTCGAGGTTAAAAATACTGGCATGACGCCACTCACTTTCAAAGGTACATGTAGCAAAAATGTCAAGAATCATTGATCTTATTTCTCTTTCGCGTTTCCTGTTCGACTGACCCTTGCTTTATTTGAAACTGAGTGATGTTTTTTCCTCTATTAAAATGTGCAAGTTATTAATTTTTGTATAATGTCCCCTAATTTATTCAGTGCTGTACTGGTATTGTATCGTTTTAAATACTTAAATTTGGACAAAACAGTTTTGATTTTAATGTAAACACTCGTGTTACACTGTTTGCCACTCTTTATTACAGAACCCTTTATTATTATCAATTGGATAATGGTATCATTCTGATCCTGGACAAATGTGATCACATTAAGCAGAGTCGACTGTATATCGTCACTTTATACTATGACGATAAATTCTTAAATCTCTCTCGAAGCTAAATTTTTTTAAACAATGAGTAATAGTTTATACCAATTTCTCATTCATAGTTTGATTTTGATACTAATTGAACCTGTTAATTTAAATATTAAGAATTTTTCGCGTTAAGTTTAAAGAGTATTCAATTTTCTTTGAAGAACCTTATCATAATTTTCAGGTACTACACATTTTTAAAAACGTTTTGTGCTGTGAATTAAGAAAGAAATCACTCATGCAATTAATGTAAAATTATAGATTTATTGATCCTACTAATAATTATATGACGATATATACTGTCTAAACTCTGAACAACATTTTATCAATATCTACATGTTTTAATGACCACTTTTCCATATTAATTGGAACATTTTTGCAACATTTTTCCATATTAATTGGAAAATATCAGTTGTATAATCAAACTATTGATACTTATTAATGTATTAAAGAATCTTACTTATTTTATATTCATGTAAAAACAAAGACCCTTCCAATGAACGGAAAAAAGCTATGAACTTCCGGTAGGTTTGGATGTTTTGATTGGTTTCTAAGTGATAAAATTGCGTAAAAATGAATTAAAGTTTTAAAAATATGTAATGTTTATAATTAACCATAAAATATACTACAAATCTTCATTATAAACTGTATAGACACTTCGTGAAGTTTACTAAATTATTCTCTTATACAGTTACGAAATTTTAGTATTTTTAGTTAGTTTAGAAACATCAAATCGTATTTTTTAAAATTATTTTTAAGCCTCAAATAAAATTTAATGTTTAAGTACTGTTTCAAAATATACAGTACGTATTTTAAAAAAAAAAATCCTCTATAAATTAATAGCGTCAAAATTATCATCGCAAAACTATGTTTTTGTGGTATCTCATAGTTTTTCACCCTGGTAAAACAAAAGAATCGCCCAATATCGTTCTGACAACATGACCCCCTCTGAAATATCGGCTAATATCGACTGCATTGTCCAGTATTGGTTTTTGTTGTCTAATATCGATTCTCCGGCATTTTTCTTTATTATTAATTATTAAAAATGGTAAACAAAAATCTGGTTTCTTTTTTACAGATACTTACATTTCTTTGAAATATTGTTAGAATGCTTTAGCATTTGAAATATCCTACATTTTTCGATATTCGCAGTATTGACCAATATTGGTTGTGGGTTCCATATGATTCATTTCACTATATTTCGGACCTCCTTGCAAGATGATCCTCATACAAAATGTCTATTACATCACATACAAGAGCCATCAAAACCAAAGCTATTCAGTACGTATAACGTATAACCCGACAAGAATGCGGAGGCATGGCGGCTTGCTCCACATTCGTCCTCCCCGGCCTTGAAGGAAGGCTTCGCTTATACTTTCACTGCTGAGGAGTCGGACAGGTGTTCGATTCCTGCCTTTCCCGGGCCGAAAAGAAAATGTCTGACTGAACCTGCGTGTAGTGAGGGAGAAGCCGTCGAAAATAAGCACATTGTTGTACAGTTCAACGACACACTTTTGCCCTGTAGGTAGGCGAGCGAGGGAAGATGGCGGAACCTGCCGGGCTTTTTTTTTAACCAAAGGGATTCTGTGTCGGGTGATATTGGTTTTTGAAAAAATACGAGTGAAGGGTTTGGTAAAATAATCGGAAGTTAGTGAATGGAGTAATGATTAATCAGGAAGTTCAACGATGCAAATTCATTGTTTGGAAGAAAATGAGAAGGGATTTTAGGAGTCATGTATAAATTTTTGTTTGATAAATACAAAGAAATCCACCCTGTTGATATTTTTTAAAAATATTATACGATTTGCAATATTGTGAAAAAATCAAGAGGGTAAGAGAAAGTTGTGGTTTTACTTTTTGAAAAATTCTAAAAAAAATTGCATAAAATATTCCTTTTTCATCCTTATTTGTTTTAAAAATTAAAAATAAGCTCCCTTTTGATACTTTGATGTAGAATTTTATGAGATTTGCAACATGGAGAAAAAAAATCATGAGGGTGAAATGTGTAGTTTTACTTTAAAAAATTTATAAAAATTAAAACATTTCCTTTAAAAATGAGTTTAATACACTTGGTCCCTTATTTCCATAATGTTTTTTGGCTTTATCATGTAGTAAATGTTTTTATCTTTAAAATGAGACCAAATTTATCTATCAGTTGATAAATAAAAAAGTTATAGAAGTTACAAAAACGTATATACCACTTAGTCTAGTGGTATACGTTTAAGTCGCATTTCAAAATGGTCCCGCGTTAAATGAGCCTATCACAATCTTTCAAAAATCCAACTACTTAGAAGTTGAAGACCATATAAAAGTTGTGTACCTAATCAATACCAATTATATAATTGAAACTTTTAGTTACCATTATTACAATGTGTTTCGTTAATAAAATAAAATATTACAGCATATTTTATGTCATTTGCATATAAAACGTGTAAGTTTTAATAAAAGGTCTTTAAGTTCAATCTTTTTAAATAAAATTAACATTTTAATTAAACTATTTTTTAAATAACTTTTAGTTGTGATATTACCACATTTGTTTTCTATTTACCTTCAACAAACCTTCAAACATATCGATTTTATAACTCTTAATTTTCATACTCTTAACTCAAATCCTTACATACGTATATAAATAAATTAAAACTTTTTATTTTAAATTAGTCATTTTGGAGAAAAAGAACTTTTAAGTTTTATTAGTCTAAGCCTAAATGTTAACTGGTTAAATCTATTTTATTTACTTAGAACGGGGATAGTTATCTGTTTGCTTCCCCTCTCCCCAAGAAATTGATTTAAGTCCATGGCTGCTGCCTTGGAGATCCTCCAGTCCTTCTATCTCTCCTTACGGAATTTTCCGCTCTCCCGTAGCTTAACACTCCTCTCTCTGGGAAAACTAATTAGGATACAAAAATCAATACTGAAACTTTCTGGGAGATCCCGGCCAAAATTAAATGGGCGTTTCCTATGGCATTCTTTTAAGCCTTAATTTGAAAAGTGTTTGCACTTTAAGTATGTAAATGATATCTTTATTTAAATTTAAGTATGAAAGTTCTAATGGGGAAATCTTGGTCCTTAAAAAAAGAATTGTGGATACTTTTTTGTTCCAAAACTTGTAATGATAGATGTTTTTTTTCAGTCCGTTTCAGTTATTTATAATTCTTTCAGTGGGTTCTTAATAGGGATAGTTAGTTTTTATATTTATAAATCTTCCTTATATGCTATTACGCCCGTTCAAAGACACTGATCTGATCAGGCAAAGTAAATTAAAATTTTGGTGTTCTTACTTAAATCATCTTAGCATCATTTTTATTATTGTATATTCAGTTTCTAGAAGTAATGTTTAAAACTTTATAGTTTCTTAGTTTAAAGCTAAGTTTTAGTTATAAAGCTTTAAAATAATCAAGTTTTTATTATCTTCGCTTAATTTAATGTTAATTGAAAAATAACATTTCGCTCAGTAACTTATGACTTTAAATAATTGCATGGATGCTAATCATAAACAAAATATTAAAACAAGAAAAATCATGATATATTCTGAGTCTAAAATTGCTCCAAAATTAATTAATACGATTTGTAAAATTGAATATTTATCTAATGAAAGGTTTGGCATATCTTTTTTTATACAAGAAATACCTATCACTTCTTATAGTTTTTTACTTAAAAAATTAACGGTAACCATGATTTAAAATTTAATTGGTTTCTTTTTTTCATTTTTAGAACATTTTAATGAAAGATATTTAAAAATACTTTAAAACATGTTTATTAAGCTTTTGCATAGAATATTCACAATTTTCATTTACTATTAATTCCCACTTTCTGAAATGTTTAAACCATTTAAAATCCTTTAAAAACCTCTCGTCAGTACTATTTTCCCTAAAAGTCTTTTCATTGTGTAAAAGTTTTATAAGCCTGCAAAACTTTAAGAGTAGCTTTGAAGTAGGCTTCGTAAAATTCACAAAACCCTCAAACTTCGACGAGACTGGTGGAGAATCTCAAACTTATCTTCTCTCAACATTTGAAGCATACCAGACTAAAAATAACTTTTTGGTTCTTTGATAAGTAATACTTAGAACTGTGCTTTTGCAAACAGTGCCTAGACATCACACTTCGAGACCATTTAATTTTACTCCCGTAGTGTGAAACATTTTCGCATGATTTTCGTAAATTATAAAGTGACGTGTGATGTGAAACTTAAGCGAGGAAGGATCATCTCTGTATGTGCAGTAAGACACGCCAAAGTGTTTGCATCTTTAAAGCAGTACCTACACATTTTTGACCCAAACTAGTTCTTTTCACGAATCAAGTACCTATTACAGTTGAGTCTGCTTATTGTGATCACGGTTAATGTTATCAATCGGATAATGTTATCAAAACTGTCTGATCCTGATCACTTCTATTTAACTTTATGCAAAATTTATTGTTTTATGTGATCAATATATCGCTTAATATTATCAAAATCTGGTGTGAAATCCCGTAGAAACCTTCATTTTCCAGTTCGAAGGCCAATTTTAATACATAATCATACAAAATGAGTCACTAATTTATTAGTGTTATATGTTCCACTCTCATACTTTTGTTTAAGAATCATGTAAAAAGTTGCAAAATACATTCTAGAAAATAGTTTTAAATACTTCAAATAAGAACCTTAGTTGTGATTTTAAAGCAAACACTCTAGTTGTACTGTGTCAAATCGCTCATTTTTATCAATCGGATATTGTTATCATTCTGCTCTTGGACAAAAGTGATCACAATATACCCGAATCATGTAGTACTAATGCTTTATACAAATTAAGTAAGAATGGCAATATCGTACACTAAAATTGAAATATCGTACAGCTCGTTTACGCTGTTAAGTCGATGGCAATAATCAAAAACGTTTGACTTAGGTTGCCAACCCCTTTCGTAAGCGTTTAAAACACTTGCCTTTGGCTTTACCATAATTAAGTCTGCACCTTGAGGGCAGATATCACGCCTTGAACTTGTCTGCAAACCGGACCGCAACGGCCTCTCAAATAAAGAACCGGATATTAAAGTGAACTATTTTTGAACGTTTTCTGATTGTTGTTTGTTGACAAGATTTCTCCCAATTTAAAAACTGAATCCTGAGGTAATCGAAACTTGTTTACTAATTTGTTTAAAATGTATTATTTAGTGTGTAAGACTCTTTTATTTCGAAATTTCTTTCTCCTGTATTCGATGGAAATCCTATGAGAAAGATGCTCAAAGGGAGAGCTAAGTGGGAATTTGATCACTCCGTCATTGCGATTGTTGCCATGGAAACTATTGTAGTCGTGTAGCTTTTCTCATTCTATCATTCAAATATTCTCAAGATGATAATACCATTATTACTATAACGTAAGACTAAAGTATGGCGTCGTATTATATATTTTAAATAATTTTTTTAATAATTTTTTATAATTATTTTTATTTAATCAAATCAGATTAATATTGATGAAAGGACACCCCCGTTTTACAATATTATTAAACTTAACCGTAAATGTTACATAAATAGAGAAAATATGTGAAATATTTACAAACTGATTACTTTTTTTATTAGTGTTCATTAATTTAACAGTTAACTGAAATTATTTTTAAGAATTTGAATCGAAAACTTAGAGAAAATTGGCGTCTTTATGTATTTCAGTCAAGAACTGTTTCATATCTTTGAAACATTTTAAGCTAAATATTTAGGACATGTATCTTATAATACCGATGTAATATAGACATATACTAAATTAAGACTGCACCTTCAAAGCTACAATTAGTTAAATAATTTTAAATTAAAAGGGGGCTGAAAAACCTTTGTTAAATCATGAAATTTCGGTGCACCCTTATGATACAAAACTTCATGGAAACCCAACTTTCGCTACTAAACATACTGTCTGCGTTGTATTCGATTCTTAATTATTTCAGTTTTACCTGTTAATAGTTTCAATTTATATTTTTTTATGTTCATTTTGGCAACGAACTACTCTACATGAATGTTGCTGTTAATCTTTAGGGGGTTATTATATTGGATGGATATTACTATATTATTTCGTCCGATATTTCCACTTCTACCTCTCGGGGTCTCTCGCAATCAATTCTCGTTGACGTGTTGGCCATTAACTATTAACCGCGTCCGTCCGAAAATAACGCCCACCTTGCGATAAGTCTGCTTGCATCCCTGCTCGGAGGGCATTGCGCATGGCTAGGGTTCGTCCAGGACTTCTCTCGCTCCGGTTTTCTTTCTCCCTAACTATCCGGCACACACACCGGGGCCCCGGGGTTTGTTGCCTCTCCATCATCAATGTACGCACGCACGTACACACGGAAATTCATCGGGCCACACATGCGTGCATCCACGCAGGGTTCATTGTGGAGTGGAGAGGGATGCCTCCTCCTCCTTTCTGTCGCTCCCGAATGTGATTAGAGGCCCTGGCTTGATCCTTGGCAGCGTTCGCGATTAATTCGGGTCTTCTTCTCGCTCTCTCTCTCTCTGTGTGTTTTAAAAGCGGCTCTCTGGGGAAATCGCGGCAGCAGCAATATGGCGGCTTCTTCTTCGTTGCCACCCGGTCTATGCTAATTGTCACGGTTTCTCCAGAAAGTTTGTGTTTGTTGAGACTTTTATCGAGTTTGGAGGTTGGGAAAATCGAGTTTGGGCGTGAGAAATATGGTGGGAGATATTGTCGAGTAATTTCTGCGTTTTAGGAGATATTTTAGATTATTTCGAAATTTCGACGTTGAGACATCGAATATTCAAATTATGGAGTATTTCTTTTAGATAATTTTGAACAACTTTAGCAATCTATATCGAAATATAAAAGAAGGATATTAACCGAAGGAGAATATTTCAGAAATAAAACCAATAAATTAATCTATTATTATTTTTATATTCAATATAATTTCGCAGTCTGTATCAAAATTTTCAATTACTTTTATTACTTAAACGGGAAATGTTTCAGGGGAAAGAACAATTAATTAACTTTTCATTCTATTAATTTCATTGCTAATTTGGCATTTTATATCGACATTTTTAACGCTTTTTACTAACTTAATAAGCAATTATATTTAAAAAAAAAAAAACTAACTATATTTATATTTTATTATTATATTTTTATTTCATTAAAACTTTTGTATTCTATATAGAAATTTTCCACTTCTTTCACTAACGTAAAGGGAAAATATTTCACAGGAAAAAGAAATCAAATTAATACTTAGTTCTTTTATCCACTGAGGAAAATTGGAATTTTGTAATTACTCGAAGGTTTAAAATGAAATGCAGAATTAAAATTTACATTTCTGTAGTATTGAATTTTATGTCCTTTAATCTTTACTTGGTCCACTTTCATTTAAAATTAATAATTTTACGTCTATTAATATCTTCGTTTTGGTGAGAACTTATTTTTCGTACTGATAAACATCAAATTTTATGCATTTAAAAAAAAAATATAGTTTCTTTATGATATTCTTTTAAATTATCTTTAAAAGTTTTTTAGACTATTAATTATAATGACAGGTTAACCTTTGCTTTTCTATCTATCACAAATTCTCTATCAAGTTATAAGTTTTCTGGATTAAAAAAGAATGTGATACCCGAGTATTGATTTCTTTTAAAAATCCTTATCGTACTGAAATGTTTAGCTTCATGGCATTGAAAAGGATCACTAAAACAATCTGTACTTGTTTTATAACTTTTATACTAATTTCCCATGGGTTTTAAAGCTTAATTTGAACTCTTCTTAACGTTTTCCCATAGCTGAGATTAGTCTCCTTTTTTAACATAATATTGATTAATTTCATATTTCGTTCCAACTTGACACGGCTTTCATGAACAAAAAAAAATCAACGATGTTGTGACAGATGGAGGATAATTAATTTTTAATGAAAAGTAATGATAAATATCACTATTTTAAGTGATATTAACGTCTAAAATTTTCAAGAATATTTGACGAATTTCCTCTTCGACGTCATCAAAAGGAAATGGCACGGAATTTATTTTTAGACCTTTAGCCAAACGAAGAATGCTCGGGTCATTTCAAAACAAGAGATAAGCTCTTGACTCAACGACGATCTCACAGTTCATAACGGCACTCTAGTCCTTTCGAAATCAATCCGTGCCTTGTTTTGACCGTCCTCACCGCCACATTTGTTGCCCCCGTTTAACCATTTTTGCGAAGCGGCGGCGGGAATTAATGAGGGCTTCTCTTCTCTGAGCCCTAATGGCCGTTGGTCTGGCCGCTTGCTGTCAAATGGCGAGGCTGTAGCCTTTTCCCTCTTTTGCGAGGGCGGATCGAATACAATGGGCGATCGGCCATCTTGTTCTTTGGTCGCGAGGGGCTGATTAGGCTGAGGTGAGTGGAGGTGTTTGCCGGGCTGATATTTTTTTTTCGTGGAGGAGAGCCGCTGTGGGTCTTGGGATTAGCTTTTCGATTTCTTTGGGTTGTGGTGTAACTGTGACTGTTCTATTGAGGGTTAAGTTTTCAAGTGTAGGGTAAATCATGGATATTAAAAAAAATTGTTTTGAATATGTATGAAATGAATTTGTTTTGTGTTAGGGAAAAACTGGTGTATATTCTCATAGGTCATCTTTCTTCAGAATAGATGATATTGATGCTGGTTTTGCATAGTTTGTAAAGATAACTACAAATATTTTAAAATTTCCATTTGATTTAAACTTTTTACTACAAAAGTCCTGATTTTAATAAGTTTATTTACGTTCATTACAGTAAAACTACTCTCTGTATTTCATTTTTTTTAACTGAATATTCAAATTTGATTTGCATACTGTTAAAATTACCGATACAGTCCTATTCAATGAAAAATATGATATTAAAGATGACAAAAGTAGGTCTTTTAAAGAATGTTATGAAAGGTTTGGTAGATGGAGATGGCGTATTGCATAATCCTCCATTGATCAAATTTACTATTGATCATATATACTAACCCAATACAATCGAACCTCCACATCGTGAACTGTTACTAGACAAAATAAGAAGTTCAATATGACCGGAGGTTTACTTGAATTTAAATTAAAAACTATAAATGTATAAATAATGTTATATCATTTACATGTATTATTTTTATTCAAATAATAATAATATTTAATAAATTTGATGCTTAGTAAAAATTTAGCAATAAATTTGCACGTTTTTTTATTCTACGTTATAATTTCAAAATTTAATGTCACTAGAACAAAAATAGATAAAAATATGATATAAAATAATATTATTATCATTATTTATTGTTATTATATAAATACTTAGTTTCGAAATCGTTAATAGAATAGTTCTGTACAGGTAATACATAGAAAATTAACTCAAGATATACCAGAACTAAGTCTAGCTATAATCCACTCCTTGGATTAGGATCAAATTTCTCCTGATAAAAATTTTCATTGTTTTAGACTTTAAGACAAAATGTTAATGTAAATGTTATAACTTTTTTGGGTTGAATATTTAGATTTTTAAAACGAAACACTGTTCCTTGAGAGTATTAGAATCTGTTATTAAGTTAGTGTTATTTTTCTTTCTTGTCCCTCTGTTTAATTTTGCTTTTTAAGATCAAATTCTATGTAAGTATCATTTGATTAGATTACAGAAATCAAACAATCAATCCTTAAGAATCGATATAAGAGACAAATTAGTAGAATCGGAGTATTCCTAATCAGCTTAGAAAAAATAAAAAGTATTTTAACCTGTCTAATTATATGATATGCTATGTCTAAAATTTAGTAAAAAATGTGAAACATTCACAACAAAAATATAATTTTTATTTATTTTGGTATCGAGATATTTAATTTTAGAACCTTGTAAGCTTTTGAACTGTTTTTGCTCTTTTTTATAAGCTCTTATATCTTTACTCTCTAATATTTGTTGTTTAAGTATTTTTACATAAATATAAAACTTTCATATTAAAAATATAGTTTTCTCTTAATTTACATTTTTATCTATTTGTGCTCTCGAGATAGTATTTAATTTTGATATTTAGGAGCTCTCTTTGTTTGAAACTCTCTTGCATTTCAAGTATTCTTGTTCTCTTTCAAATAACTTATGTAATCAAATTACATTAGATTACCCAAACTGAATCTGGTCCCAATATCACTTGAGTATAGTTAATTCTATCTTTGATTCAATTTGTCATACATTGAATTAAATAATATTCAATATATCATATACATTCAATTCAATTCACATTATAGAAGGCTACTATGAAAAAACGTTTAGAAGGTAATCTGAAATTTTCAATGGCGCCTAGAAATTTTTTTCAGGTATCGCCATCACGAAGATCGAATGACGCACTTGTCTGTCCGGCCATCTTGACTGGAACCGCCACTGCTTTCTTAAGCTCCTGCCACCTCAGATCTCCCTCCCTCCCCCCAGATCGATCTCTCCCTCCCCCTCACTCCCGGCCATCTAAATGCACGCGCAACTACTACAACAAACTACTACTACGGATGTGCGTGACGTCATTCGATTACAAGATACTGCATAGCTGCGGCCTATAAATGAGACTAATTAGCGATACGAGGCTTCTTCTGAACACCATCATATATCAATCGGTTCTTTACCCAGAGATAGAAATGGTGGCCTCGGTCGGATAAGTGAAAATTTAGGTGCTTTATTATGATGGGATAAAAGGGCTTATCCATGTAAAACAGTATTTCTCGACCGTTTCCATGTCATGCCCTCTAAAATTTTCCTAGCCTTTCCACGTGACCGCAGCTATATTTTAGTTTCGTGCAGCCCTAACTATTGTTTTACCCCTTTATTATGAATTCAATTGACATTTACAAATTTAACTTTTTATAGATAACTAAAGGAGAGGAGTTTGACTTGCGCCCATCAAATTTTATATAATGTGTGTAACACTTAAGTCCCATTAAGGTAACATTTAAATTTTGTGAATTGTCGGGTTTTGGTCCCTAACTATTTTTTTACCCCTTATTATAAATTAAATGGACATTACACATTTAACTTTTTAGAGAACTAAAGAAGTGGAGTTTGACCTGCGCCTATATCTTGTGGGTAACACAACGATCGTGTTAATCGTTAAGTCACATATCAAAATGGAGGATCTGGGGGGGGTCTCATCCAGAAATCTTTTTTGTAAATTTCACACCCAAAACAGGATTTCAACTCGTTTAAGTTATCTGGGGTTTGTAGTACAATTTTTGTCTTTAAAAAATTATAAAAGAGTTTTTTTTTTCCTCCCCCCTGTTCCACGAAATCACCCCCGATGGCGTGTGCACCGCTCGTTGATAAACCACTGATGTAAAATTTTAAGCCACTTTATTTCATTTGATATGGTATGGCGGGGGAGTGTTTTCAAGGTTCATCCATAGGCACAGACTTCATAGGGTTTTTGGTGCTCTTGCCCCAAAAATAATAGTTTATAAATGTGCAAATGACAAAATTCGGAAGTTTATAAGTGAGAGTGTCTCGGGAAAAAAAACGTTAAAACCCTTTTAGTCTTTTAGGGAGAGTTCTTTTTTTTTTTTACTGTAGTATCGAGTTGAATGTTTTGTTCATTGTTTTTGGGGTTTATGATTCACCTCCCAATTAATTTTTAGGAAGGGGCTAATTTTATAATTTATACTCTGTTCATCCCAATATATGATAACAATTAGTTCAATCAAAATACTTAGAAATTAAATGTTCCCTTTTGTATTTTAAGAGATATTGCCTGTCTAATAAGATTGCCTGTGTTAATAGATTGTATTGTAATCAGGGGTTCATCCAGGTTTTTCTTCCAGGGTCCTGTTTTAGGAATTTTGTGAAAAGTAAATTGAATTTTGTGAAAATGAAAGGCCCACTGTACCAACCACAGCATTCATAACTTATGGAATGGGTCTAAAACTGGCAAATTCCATTCCAAAATATGATAAAAACACTCCTGAAAACCCTTTTCAAACCATTTTTTGTTCTTTGGAGTTTTGTGAAGAGTCCATTTTTGGGAATTGGAATTTTGTGAAGGGTCCTTTTTTGAAGATTAAGAATTTTTTTTTTTTTTTTTTTTGAAGATCAGAATTTCGTGAAGAGTCCATTTTTGAAGATTAGAATTTGTGAAGAGTCCATATTTGGGAATTGGAATTTTGTGAAAGGTCCTTTTTTTTTGAAGATTAGAATTTTGTGAAGGGTCCTAAAACGGACCCATTTTTCTTCTAGCTAGATGTACCCCTGGTAATATACTGTAAAGTTAACTTAAAAGTTAAGGCTGAAAAAGTTTGTGAGAATGGAGAAGTTCATTTAATTAATAGGTAGTTTTGTTGGAAGACGTAAACACGATTGTTTACATTTTTTATACCAACTCATCTTTTTTCTTTATCAAAATTGGAATTGATTGTTCTTATAATAAGCCGCAAAAGTCTGATAAAATTGAAGGTACATAAATGTGAGCTACGAGTAATGCTACAAATGTAAGTTAAATGATATTGTTATATAATGGGTATTAATTTTTACTAAGTCTACTTACTAAGTTGAATCAAGGAATCTTAACGTTAAATTTTTAACTTAAATTTCCTTTTCACTTTTTTAATTAATGTATTTTACATAATGTTAGAAACAAACAAGAATAAAAAGAAAATGGATGAAAAATTTTTTAAGAAAAATCATTTTTAAATAAATCACTGATTGTTTTTATTCACTTCTTGTATATATTAGATTATTTTAGATTAAATTTTAACAAGTTATTCAAAAATTGTCATATTATTCTAATTTTATTAGAATTTTACATTTACTAGTTAATTTAATCCATTATTTTTATAAAACTTTTGCCTTCTTTATAAGATTGTAATTTAAAAAGATTAGTTATCAAATTAAATATAATAGTAATCGAATTAAAATAGTTAGCTTAAAATAATTCTAGAAAATGTAAAAGTTATATTTTTACTATGCCTGCTGCAGTTTTTTCAATTACATTATATTGGTTTATGTCTCTAATGTACTTTTTAAATGTATGCATGCAGCTTTAGAAAATAACATTATTTCTAACTTATAAGCGTTAATCGCTTAAAGTGGTACAGTACCGCAATAAAATAAAAACTATTGAATGAGAATCTAACTAATCGAATTGTAAACTTTAGATGCAAAACAATCTTTATCAGCGTATCTTAGTATTAGATTCCTTAAATCTCAATTTTACCTTATTTACAAAAGAAGGAGTAGTTCAATAAAAAGTTCAACCTAATGATTAGTGAACCTTCATGATAGTAATTTCATTGTGTTATGTATTGTTACTTGTTTACTAAGCAAGATATACTCTTATGATCTTAATTTACGAATGTATCAATTTTGAAGTGAAAAAATATTTTTGAAAAAAAAACCCTGCTGAAAATTATCATTTCAACATAATTTATAACTTTATAGTAAAGGACATCACATTATCGTAATCATTAACATTTTTAACAATTTTAGTTTATGATAACTTTTACAATCAAAATCTATTTTGTGTATTTTAAAGAAAATGTATTATTTTAAGAGAGGGTTTCTTTATAAAATTGTGAAATATCTTTCAAAACTTGGAATTTTAAGTCAACTAGGTTGTCAAGTTTTCTAGGCGTTATTATTATATTACATTACGTTATTATTATATATACGGCGATATTATTATTATTATTATTATTATTATTATTATTATTATTATTATAAAGTTTTTTGGTTTGCGACAAATTGCTAAAAATTGGTTTTGCTACAGTCAAATTAATCAAACGACCTACTGACATAGTAAACCAAAAAACAAAAGAAAAAACCCTTAAGTTTAATTTTATATATTTGATTCGTTTGCTGTTCTAAAATTAAAGATGTTAGCTTGCCAAGAGCTTTGATTGTCTAAATCCTCTCATATCAAACTTCCGTAAAATTTCCTTTGGTTCGTCACTGAAAAGTTTTGACATATTCGTATTTGCGTAATATTTTCATATTTATGAACCTTCCCATTTAAACTTTAACTTAGAAAAATGCTTGCTAAAATAACTACAGAAATAATTCGAAAATACATAAAAACTTATTTTAAAGTTTTATATTTTCATTTTAAACGGTGAATTCGACATTTTTTTATCAAATAAATTTAGCTACAAGGCCTTTTAACCACAATTTTTTTATACAATATTGAATCAGAATGTCATTTATTCAAAGATACTATATAAGCTTTGAATTTTATTTAAGAAAGTAAAACCCCCTAATAACTAAAGATTAAGTATTGAAAGTATCAATTAATGTAAATTAGTTTAAACAAATTTTGTTTAAAAAAGTTTACAAGTCAAATTTTATGTAAGTTGTCAATATTTTGCAAATGGGAGTATTTGATAATATTTGTATTTTTAAAATTACATATAAATATTATCAAACTGTCTTTTTGTAAATATTGGCAATAAAAGTATGTAAGGTTTTTTTCTCAATAATTATCATTAAATTTAAACAGTATAAGTAAATAGTTTTTACCATGTTTTTATGCATAAAATTTAAGTATTATATCCATATTTATTACATCAATTAAGAACTTGTTACTTGTTGTAACTATGCATACCTTTAAATATACCATTATTTGATGTTGATAACTTAATGTAATTAATTAGAGTATTCACCCTTTAAATATGCGATAGAAATACTAGATAACTATTCATTAACGGAGTACTATGTCCAGACTTAAGTAGAACTATTTCTTTTTCAAAAGTTTTGTGTAAGTTTTTCAACTATCAACTTAACCTTTTAATAAATTCTTTGAACGTTTATAGCTTATTTTTTCTATATAGTTAGTCTTACTATACTGATAAAGGTATGAGGAAATGCCGTTTTAAAATGTCTTACAAGTTTCCAATTCATTATCTGTTTTGAAGATTAAAGATTACATTTATTCAAGATTAGACAGTGCGTTGAGTGTAACTCATATGCGTATGTACATTGTACCAGGATTTTGGAAGAAGTAGTAGATAAATGAAGCATTTAGAATACTCACGCGTGACTTTAGCAATTTTTTTTTCTTGTGAGAAGATTCGTAAAACACAATCTTGTTTTGTGTGTTTTTAAATTAAAATCAGAGTAGAAAAAATACTTCTTAACATGGCTTCTTAAATAAGCCCTAATCTTGGAATCTTGCACACCGATAGGTTAAACAAGTTGTTTTAGTTTATTTTTTCCTTATGGTATAACACTCCTTTCAGAACGCAACTGAAACTTTTAATGCCTTTTATTATTCAAAAGGGGTTAAAATGTTATTAATTTGCGTATGAACTAAACAACTGATTTTGCTAAATAGACATCAAGACTGTTTCATGTGTTAACTGAAAACAAGCAAGATACACATTTATAGTTTAATAAATTTAATCTCTTTTTATATTAGTCATTACTTTATAAAAACTTTTTTTGTCTTAAAATTTTTTACTTGCTGGTTTGTTTTTTTATTTTACAAAATTCGTAAGTTTAGTTCTGAATATTTTTATATTTCTAAAAATCACATTAAACTTATTTTGTATTGATTAAATTAGCAAATGGCATAGAACTATAGGTGCAAATTTTCAAATAATTAAAAATATTAAATTTTTGTATGACTTTTTTCTGTGAAATCGAAAAACTTTCATATCATACGCACGCGACAGAGAAATTGGTTTTGATAAGATTCGACAACGCCTTCCATATTTACTATCAACATTTTTCTTGTTTAACTTGTCGCACGATTTTTAGCTTATATGAGAAAAAAAGTAAGATTATCTCGATGTTTAGACATTTTGGTTTTATGTCTTTAAAAAGGTACTTCTGAGATAATAATATGAAGTTTTATATATCCACCAATGCACCAGAAATAGTGCAAAATTTTTATGAAAAACTTGCTGGCTGTTTTCCTTGCAAATTTGGTAAACAAAGGATTTTAGTTGGGTCGAACTGAAAATAATATCATTTCCGATATTTTGACAGAGGTAGAAAGGCTTCAACTGATCCTGCTTAGTGATCTTTGCTAAAAATAGCAGAGAATACGTTGGTAATTTCCGCTTCTATTTTTAGAGAACTAATTTATGTTTTGAGACACTTGGGACCGCATTTTCTTTCGTCTTGGGTTAAAGTAGTATGTATGTTATATGTAGCATTCCATTTACTCTTACAAATTGTCTTATCGGAATACTGATGATTTATCAGCTTTCATGAGGATTTCTTGAGCTAAGTGACAGACACTGTAAACACAGATAATCCTTAATCATTAATGAATGAAAAAGTATTAAACAAGTTTTTAGCTTCTGAAGGCTTGATAATTTTTTGTATTTAGTATAAAATAACATAATAAAATTATCAACACCTTTGAATATTTATAAAATACTAATTAAAACATTGATTTTAATTTGAAATTACAAAAAATGAAAATATTTTAAAATGTAATTGTGTTTCTGTATGTCTTTTACTGTCTTGTGTTCATTTTCAACGTATTAATCAAATGATATCTGCTTTGTAGTAAAGTATCTCTGGGGAATTACGTTTTTTCGAAGTAAATGGAATTATTCAATCATATTAATTAAATATTTACTAAACTAGACATCTATAATTAAAACTAAATGGAGTCAATTTAACTGGCTTTCATTTCCTGGTAAAAAAAAAGGTGTAGTATATGTTAAGTCTTATGCTAATGGGAAAAAGTCTTAGCTTTCTCTTTTAAATATTAATGCTTACAAATCTTAATTATTTTACATTTAGTATTGATTATTTTATTGGTTTCAATTTATTTAGCTTGTTGCTAAAAGCTTCAACTCAATGGAAATAAGAACACCAAATATGTTTATTTCTTAAATTTTGATGAAAAAAGAATCTTATTTGAAAATACTTCTTTGCCAATGAAGATATTAATGAAATTTAATTATTTTTTTACCTAAATTATCTTGATGTAAAATAGTATTTTAACAATTTTTTCTTTTGCAGATGTCTTTCCCACCTTAGGCTGCTTAGAGGGGGGATAGGGATGCAAAACATTTTAGTTGGAGAGTAAGTAGAAATTTGATTTTTATAATTTTATTATTTTTATTGTATTTTTAGATCTTTCTTCCAAAACTATTAGGAGGAAAGGAGGGTAGTATACACAAAAATTATTTGGGGCTGTAAAATCGAGAATTTAAAAGCTAGATCCTCAAAAATTTACTAAACGTAAGTTTATTGACTCACAAATCAACCTTCAAAAAAGGAAAGTCTTGGCTTTAATGAAAATATGTTGAAAATAAAAAATTTATTGCGTACTTTTACCCGAAAATCCTCCAATACTTTCGTAATTGGAAGATTCCTCCCTCATGTCACCTCTCTTTAAGTATGATCCAAACAGGTTTCAATCTTCTTGAAAAATCAGTGTTACTTTTCCAGAATTTTACATGAGCTAGTTTTCAGCTTCAGAGGGGTTGTAAGATTTCTAAGGTCAAGTTAAACATTTATTAATCGATTATAGCACATAACTTAAAGAGTAAGATGAATTGTATGATTCTCGCTACAAAAATTTCAGTTATCTTGTCTGTGCGTAGACGCCGATGTATTAATTATATAAGTTGTCCTTAAGACAACCCCAAAATTCACCGGAGCGTTAAATTCTAATGATGCCAAGTTGTTTAGAAGGGAGTATAGATCACATTATGATTATATTCACTTTGAAACTTAGCAATCATTAGTTTTTTATTTACAAAAAATTAAGATCCCCTTGCAGAAAAATTAGATAATTCAGATTTCAAAGAAACCATATTTTATCTGATAAATAAAATGCAGAATGTATGAAAATAATAATGACAGTCTTTTAGGGATTGCTTATGATACATGTGTCCTTGTGATCATACTTGCTCCCCCTTATACTGTTCCTTAGAATGAAATGAAATCGCAACATAATTGCAATACAATCAAAACGTGTTTGATTAGAGGTGTTCATTTTACTTAGCATTGCAAAAACGTATATTACGCACGCATTTGCAGTGAACTCTTAACTTTAAAGAAGTTATTTATTGTGTCTTATTACAAATTAAATAAACTAATAATCATTCCCCTATGAAATCTTACTCAAATAATACTTAACAGTTTCTATTAATGAAATAAATCTCCTAACACCTTACTGGTTTTAATCGATGTTTTGAAAACCTCTAAACCTTTTCTTTGGATGCAATGCGCATATCTGCTTTTAAAAAGTATCATATTTTCATTAAAATTAGCAAACCTTGGATGGCAATTCCAAGGAAATAATAAAAAAATCCCTATTCCTAACTCAATTCTTATCTCCTCCTTATAAATATCAAGAACCATTTAATGCAAGAAAGTAAGTCCCTGAAGTGAAGATTGATGTCATCTTCTGAGTCCCTCTTTGCATATTACGGCCCCCGTCGATTGCTGGGGAAGGTCTTTTAACTTTTCGCCATTCATTCGCCATTTTCTGATATTTTAATGCCCTCATTTGCATCGGTGAGAAATGAAATTTATGCCCCGTTTGTGGCAAAGGTAATTCTCCCGCTTCTGTTTTTGAGGGTAACTATTATTTAAATGTTCGTTACCTTTTGTTGTTATGTTTTACTTTTCATCATCTGAAGACTGTTAATCCGACTATTAGAGGTTTTTGTTTATGAACTGATCATTGAAGTTAATATTAACGTTATTCTTCCTGATATAATTTTTACTTAATAATTAATTACAACAAGTTTATTATTACTTCTTACAATTCCATTATAAAAAATGCCTCTTTAATTATAAATTAATATTTTTGCTACATAAATTATTTCTACTTTATAAAGGAAATATTAGCCTTTTATCTATAACTGTCTCCTGTTAAAAAAGTGAAAAAAGAGCTAGATTCAAAAATAGAAATTGCCTTTTTTAAGTTCGCAGTTTAATAAAGTGTAACTTCTTTAAGATATAAATGAATATAACAGAAATTATTTTTTAAAATCGCTTTGATATAAAGTAATACAAGCTACATAATATTTAAAATGCTATAATATTTTTTGTAAATCGATATAGTTTCAAACTCTTTCGGTGTTTTTATATTGATATAATTATATGTAAAATATAAATATTATTTAAAAACTATTTGCTATTAGTTTTCAACACTTATATATATTTTTGTTCAGATGGTACTCTTATTCAAAATGTGTGTCCTTGTAGCGTTCTCATATGATACATTTATAGTTAGATTACTTATTTTTAACCTTGATTTAGCTTTTAGTTTGAAAAATTAAATATATTACTATAAATAAATACATTTAATTAATATTAAAATCTAAATCCCCTTTTTGCCATCTCAACAGGGTTTTAGCTAGAGAAAAATTTTGTTTAACGAAAAAGCTAGAATTACCAATTTGTTAGATGCAGCAGTTTATTTACTCCGAAATATTTCATTGAAATAGGAACTACTCAATTTACTACTCAATACTAAATATTTCTTTAAAATCTTTTTATTTCATTAAACAAATTTAAGTATTTAATATAACATTCAGATTTTCTTTAGCATTTCTGCGAAAATGGTTTAAAATATTTTAGCATTTTGATGGTTTTCTTTACCATTTTGCGAAAAACACCATAGCAGAAACATAGTTTTTATACTCCCATTAGTATTTTGGTATTCCACTTCAGTGGTTATCTGATGAACTTTTCAGCTCGTGTTACGCAGTTTCCCAAAATAAGCTTGTAAACTTTCTATAATTAATATTTTTATAATTTTAACTATGATTAGCATATTTCCTGGTTAAATTAAAGATTTTATCCGATTTTGTTTTGCCAATAAATTTTAAAGGATTTTTATAATTTTCATCAAATTTAACTTTTTTTTTTAAATTTGCATAAAAAAATATGTTATTTACCTTAAACAATATTTGTATACTTTGTAATAGTTAATGTTAATGATTTGAGTTAATTATGAAATTCTCAACTGTCCCCTTATACTAAGTTATTTCTTTGGATGCTATAAAAATTTTTAAGAATTTATAGAAGTTCATTTCAAGTTCATTCCAACATTTTGGGTTTTGTGGGAAACTCAGTTTTTTTGTGCCTGCGTGTTGTCTATTACAATGCTGTGCAAAACTTAAGGACCGAAACTTTTTTTCAATATATAACAACTAGTAGAATCATATTGTAGAATCATTTTTCATTCATGAAAATCATACCATATGTTTAATGAGTGGGAATATAGGGCCCAATCAAATTAATCATAATAAAATTATTAGAACTATGGCTAATTTATATTAATACATACTCTATTATGTGTGAAACGTAAATTATTTAAAAGTAATTCTTGGATGAACATTTAAAATTTTTAATTCAACGTCGAGTTCTATTCGGATGTTTTTAATAATAAATTTTGTTAAACTGAAGAATTATAATTTGAGAAGTTTTAATTGAGAATTATAAAATTTTGCCCTAATCCACTAATATCTATGAATGAATTTTCAGAATTCGCTAGTAATAATGCATTAAAAATGTCTTCAATGTAGTAAAAATTATTTTGCGAAACAGTTTTTTCTATTGTTTTACATTTACGATCCTGTTTATACTTTTAAGGGTCATTACTGCATGCTTGGTATTTTCGAAAGCATTTAGGTCATGAACCCTTATTCATGCATTTTCACTCAAAGAGATCCAACATACATTACATTAGACGCATACGATTGACTGAGCCCATGCACGGAGCTATGCCCTCCTCGTCCAAAGCGACAAAATTTGCAAATTTTTCCCGAGGACCCGTAATTATTTTAATCCCTCCCTCATCTGGGCGTGTATCGTGGGAGGGGACAGCGAGGGGAGCGAGAGAGAAAAATTATAAACATGGCGGTTGAATTCCTGAGCCCGGCGTTGTGTCCTTTGACATTAAACTGGTTTCTCTTGGCTTGAGAGTTTCTTTTTTCTCCCTCGTGTTGTTAGTTTTCCTCACTTTCTCTCTTGAGTTTTTTTTTTGTTTTGTTGTTGTGCCCTCTTCACTTCTCTTCCTGCGATGTCGAGTCGTTGCCGATCGTACGCGCGAGAGAAATTCCGGCCTTCTCGGGTTTTGTTTAATTTTCTCTCTGTGAGTGGAATGACTCGGTACTTCCGTTTCGTCGTCGTCTGAATGGTTCGCCGTGAATCTCTCTCCCTGCTCCAGGGTTCGTGAGGTAGGTCGATTCGATGGCTGACTCCACTCGAGCTATTGTTTGGGGCTCTGGATTCAGTCCATTCTCAAATCACGTCAATCGCCGATTTCACACAACTCCCTCCCCCATATCATGTGACCCCTCGCCATATTGTGATGTCACACTTTTGAAACTTTAAAATTTAACCCTATTAAAAAACTTAAATCATAATATATTTCTCTTCCTTTTTTCAAAACTTGGCACTTAGTAGATATTCTGTTATCTCTGCTAAATGAAACCAAAAAAAGGGGGAAGAAACGGCTCTAGTACCATTTTAACAATATTGAAAGAACAATGATGCCACTAAGCTTGAACTGCCCCTACTAACATTTTGTCACCCCTCCCTTCACCTAAACGTGTGACGTCATTTGCAAACGACCTCGATTCAATCGTGGTGGGTCGGAGTGCACTCAAAGGACATTCTGGAAAATATTTGGATATCTCTTATCTCATCTCTTTGATTCTTACATTCTTTTACCCTCTTATTCTCCCTCTTTCTGATTTCTTCCTATCCTTTCCCTCGTTAAGATGTAGGAAAGTAATACTTTTGACGTCTCAAAGTCGATGGGAGGTTAAAAAATTCCAGGTATCTAGTTTTCAAACAAAAAAAAAATACATCCGGCCGTGAAAGCCTTTCAGTTTTAATAAAAAAAAATGTCATCAAAGAAAGAAATATTTCCCCCAGATTCTACAGGGTTATAGAGCTATCAAAGTTTGAGACATCGAGAGCTACCTATCTATGCTTACTTTATATAGACTGCAAATTTTTAGTAAAACCTAAACTAAACAGGTGCGTAGTGAAAATTATTGCATCGAGAGATATATTTATAAGGCTGCAAGAACTGTTCTACCCTCGTAACTGTACCAAAACACAAAACCTATTAAAAGTGTGCAATTCAAGAACCTGTGATGGTAAATTAATTAATTAACCACTATAATTTACATGTGAAACTAGGTATTTACAGTAAGGTATTAAATTTTCATTTCCTACAAACCACACTCATAGGTTTCTCTGTTTTTGTCTCTGTGTGTAAAAATTGGTATTGAAACATTAAAGATTCTTGAAAGAAATCGTTAGAAATTTGAGAAACAGTCTGTAAGTTACATTTGGTGGAAAGAGCATTGAAATAATAGTATATGTTCTCGATAGATATTTGAGTTCTATCAATATTCATTCTTATTACAGAGTTAATACGCTTTTATTTTCCAGAAGTTCTTATAATGGGTTTGAGTTTTTAAACCTCTCTTTGTTCTTAACTCCTTATTTTTATCCTACTACTTAAGTACTCTTTAATTTGTTTTTATTTCCATGTTTCACTTTCGAGTGAGTACAAAACCCATTAAACGTTACATAAAAATTGTATTTAAAATTATTGAAAACTTGAAAAATACCTATTAATTGAATTTTAATAAACATAGTTAGAAGTTAATCTGTAAGACAGTTATTACTATAGAGTTCTTAAATTATATCAAAAAGTGATTAAACTCTTTTCAATGATATCCATAAAAGATTTAAATAAACCTATTTAAACTCCTTAAATTCTCCATCCCGTGATATTTTACACGAGATTAATTCCACGCGGATTTCAAATTTATTTGTCAAAACTCTTAACTCATTTTCCTTTGATTGGCCTTGAATATCAAGGAAACACGAATAAAAACTTGAAAACTATCCAAGTAATTTATTATATTAAAGTAAATATTGATTTTTTCCCTTACTCTAAAAAGGTGTATACTTGATTCCCAATTTTCCTTTTATTGTCTATTATTTTGACTATTATTTACTAACTATCATTTTGACATTTTCTATATTTGTTACGGGCAAAGTGATAAACCTGCATTATTAATAATGCCCAAAGTGGGGCGGGAAATGTAGTAAATTCAATGACTTTTATCAATAGGTATTTATCACTTTGCCCGTAACATATTTACTACCTATACACACTTATTCAAGAGTTCACTGAATTCTTAATTCCACCATTTGCGTTAAATTCTTTCTGACGATACATTTTGTCAGGTAATTACATCAAAAACTGGATAAGTTATTCCTACCGAACATTAAGAACAAGTTCCCTCACAAGTTCTGTCTGCTATAAGCTCTATACTGTAAATTGCTGTTTGGCCATTCAGAGCCCGACTCCTGCTTCTTTGTTACAGCACGCGCATATTAATCAGGGCATTATTATTACCATGGAACTTTCTTGTGATGCTTTTTCAGCCTCACTTGTCGATAATGAAACTCAATGGTTCACTCCATTTGTGCAATATGTTGACCGTCTCCTTTCGTGGAAGGCCCCAGAAGATAAACTTGGTTCCGCTAGAGAGGTTTTGATTCAGTTATAATCCTACTCTGTCAGGTTCTATCATATCCGGCGGATGGATCCAAAGCTATAGTGTTTGAAAATTTTCATAAGATTTTTGCTACACCTGATCGTTCCGATTCCTATAACACTAAAAGAAATTAATTACATGATATTTGCACTGATATAATGCAAACATGAATAATGTTTAATTAATAAAAATTTTGGAATTTCCTGAGGGTGTGATTGGGGTTATCACGTTATGCTAAATTCATTCTTTAATTATCAAGCAGTTACCTATTCAATGAAGTCTATAGCTTAAAACTATAACCGTGATCACAATAAGTGGAGTTGATTGTAGTTTCTTTACGATAGTCGATTCCCATAATTATGTTACCTTTCTACCGGATTTGTACGTATCTTCATGCACAATGTGCATTTAATTAAATAACTATTGAAACACTTCATTGTACAAGTAAAAAATATCTTTGTCAGAAGTAAAGGATACTGATTACTGATAAATAAAATTTAAAGATACCAAACATGCCATGCATCTCAGACTCAAGAGATTTGAATCTGTCGACACAAATCATGAGTGGCTTGATGAATAATTTCAATTTTCACAACCTTCGAACCTCTGTCAGCAATTATGAAAAAAACGCTCATTCGCTTTATCTCTTTGTCGCTTTCTATTGTACTTCCGCTGAAGTGCTTGCTATCGGGATATACATACGCGACAAGCCTTGTAAGGTCGCTTGAACGAACAGATGTGAACGTCATGATGTGCAAGCGTAGGTGAAAACGCTGGTTCAAGGACGATCTTCTTCGTCTGTCGGGATTTTTCCAGGTATGCAACGATGGAAAGTGACCGCCATTTTGAATTCCCCAAATTTTGAAGATAAAATCTTGGAAGGTTTCATCGGAGACGAACCACGAGAGTTTGGATGCGTATTCCTTTTAATACATTCTCTTTTGGAAACTGTCTCTTTAGAAGACCTTTTTCATGTGTGAATTTAATTAGCTAAGTACTATATAAACTTAATATCTTTACAAAACTTTGCTTAAAGTACTGAAAGAAACGTGGTGGACAAAAAATTGCTAGTATTTAAAACCAGACGAATGAACTCTTAACTAGTTTTTTGTTTGGGGAAATAAAGGTATTCCAAACCATAAAAAAACACTTATTGCCATTGACTCTTCCTCCAAAGCCGAACAACTACTTCTTTAAGAAAACTATCTTTTCTTCTATTAAGATGAGTGAATAATGTTTTTTGTCATTTATTAAGTAAAAACAAAATTTTATTAAAATGAAAAGAGGATTCATCTATAAAAGTCCTTATTTTTTTTTCGCAAACTTATCTAGATTGAGTCCATATACCCTAAAATTGTTATTCTTCATATATCTATTGTTAATTTCCTAAGCTTTATCAAACCCTTCCTGCAACTCATAGACGACCACAGGAGGTCAATATATCGAACCCTTTGTGAATCCCAGGCCAAAAATGGTGGCATGACCAATGATATGATAACTTACGTGAAATAGTTTTCAAGGGAATTTTTGTTTATCTGTGGTTACCGCGTGACCCTTTTCTTTCTAGATTTTTCTCAACGTTTCCCCTACCAATCCTTTTTTCGATTAGTAATAGTTAACTTACATGTAATAATATGGTTGCTAAGTGATAATTCGACCCTGTACAAGATTGTAATAAAGCGTAGGTATTTAATCATTAGGGAATACTCTGGGAAAATTTCCTGTTTGATATAAACCTCTAAATATCCTTCAGGTAATCATTTTTATGTCAACGTCTGTATTTGAAATAAAAAATCATAAACATTTAACGCCCAAGAAATTTCCCAAAATTGCCGTAGATGGCTAGTATTTTGATTTGAAGTCATCTTGAAATCTAACCGAAACTTAACTAATGTAGGGGAGAATGGTTTGTGTTTAATTAATTAATGTATTTATTTTGTTAACTAAGTTCCAAACAAATTCAATTTATATTCATTAATAAATGTAACTATTGAAACCATCGACTAGACTAGTTTATTCACTTTTGCATTGATACCATAATATTAAATATTGAACTAAATTTCAGAATCTACCTTAAAAATTATAGGAAATTGTTTACCGAAATTCCAAACAGACATCAGAACAAACTTTAGACAAATTAAAAAATACTTTATAAAGAAAATGAATCTGAACTCAATTCTTATCCGTGGTAAAATAATGCTGGTATAAAAGATGTAAGGTTTTAAGCTGTCGTAACGTTTTCAGAAAGATCAAAAACCAATAATTTCATAAAGTAAACGTAATTTTTCCACCGCTGCGATCAAGCCAAACCCCGGGGTCACCCTGAGGGGTCAAAAACGGGAGAGAGTTCTTTGTGCTCTTTTGTGCTTCCGGTCCGCCATTTTGTAAAGTCCCTCAAATTGGGTCCGTCCCAGGGTTTCGCAGGTGATCGAAGTCACTGTGCCTGCGATGACCATATTCGTGTTATGCCTTTGTGTGACGAAAAAATAAGATTTCGGAGTATTTCTCACAAAGGCAAGGTAGTGAAGTATCCTCCACTTATGTCTAATTTAGTTTTAAATACTGCTGTGTTCAATGATTTGATATGAAGGACAATAAGATGAATGTCAAGTTTGGGGATTTCATACAGACCTCGTAGGCTTTCATATTCTAGTAACGTTAATCGCTTGTGGATACTGCAGTATTCCTCCATATAACCTGAAAATTTCTTCTGTGCTTCAAAAGTTATTGAATACTTACTTTATTTGCTTTCGTTTATGTTTTGCTTACTTAAATATTAATTGTATTTCATCAGTTTTGTTCATTTTATTATTTTCCTTCTTTTCATGAATACTACAGCAAGATGATGGCTTACGATGCGACTCCAAATGCAGATTTCCAAATCAATGCTGGTGCTAACTTCATTCAAGGGTACGTGGATGCTTTTTTTTTGCGAATTTTTTTCGTTCAGTGGTGCACAAATATTAGTTGAGTTGTGTTGTACCTGTTTCTTTAAATTTCCCCTTTACGACTGTCACAAGATGATTATCCCTTTGATAATTGCACATTCATTTAGCTTACTAACTTTCCTTGTTGAACTTGCTCTTCATTTCCTTGTTAAAATACGTTCACAGACATTTACATCACTCCAAACACAAAAGTCATCGCATTTACAATACATCCGAAACTGAGCTAGGTTAACAGCGATTTATAATATTGTGTCTACGCTTACAACTTTTTGTTTTAAGATGATCGCAACTTAGTAAGCATATCAGTTCTGAAACAGGGGCTACCTGATGTAAATGTAAAGAGGCTCCTACTATTCATAGGATATGTCTAAAAACTTTATTTGTACAAAAAATATCGAAGATCCTGGTTAAAGTATTTCAATTTACTTTCAAATTTAAATTACACCGTTTAGTGTTTAATAGGGGATGTTTTAACATTTTAAACATATTGGAAGTACTACATTGGTTGTTAAGACTGTTATTTTTTTTTAGGTTAATTAAATAAATACCTGTTCAAATAGATTATCACTTATTTTTCTTATTTGTGGTCATTTTTATCTTTTTTTCCAAATGATTGGTCTGTTAAAACATTACATAATAATACTCCAATAGGAGAAGTAGAGAATTCTCGATTGTTCCATTAGTTTTTAAAATAACCTCGATATTATACCGGGAAAAAGTTTCTACTTCTACCTTAACAACCGTGCGGAATCAACTCCGAACTCATCGAAGAGTTGTAAGGCGCCAAGAAGCGGCGATCGGTCGCCAAATGTGGCGCGGAGACCCCGAGTGCTCCTATTGACCAATTGCTCCTCGCTGATCTGCCGTCTGCTGCCAAAGTGCAGTGTCGCGTGAAAAAACGCAAAGGGAGGAGGAGGGCGCGGAAATAAATAAAAGAATGATAAAAAGTAAATTATAAAAAACAATAACAATGTCTGCTCTTTGTGTCTTGCGATGTAGGTTCTGCTCCTTCCTTCCACATTGCTTGGATGGAGTGGAAGTGTTAGAGTGGTCTCTTCTCGAAAGTTCTGCTGATATGTGGGGGACCATAAATATGCAATTAAACTTGGAGTAATTTTTGTTTGCTTTTGCTATCTCCGGGCTTAAATTCCACTTTTAGGAGGAAGGGTTCAGTAATCCCAGCTTAGAATACAGGAGAAGCATGTGACAGAAATTAAAGATTCATTTACCTTGTTTAGAAAAGTTACTTTTTTCGAAGTTTATTTCGTATTGTTTCAAAAATTAGTTTAATTGTATTCTTGAAGTATGTTTCACTGGTGACTAATACATGCATACCTTGGGTCTGTCTTTTTAGGCTGATGTTCATTTTTTAAACCTACCCATATTGTGTTTTATGCCGTTTCGTGCCATTGGTTACACATGTCTATTCAAAACAACAACGCCTTATTTTTTTTTCGGGAAAAATATGTAATTCACGCGAATAAGGACGGAAATAAATTCTCTCCACTGCAGTTAATAGCCTGACACACCTAGCCGATAAGCCATGCGTATTTCTAACTAGGAAGGGCATTTCGAATGCAGCGGAGCATGCGCAGTTAGTTCTTTTACTCTTCTGCTCTTTGGTGTATAGAAGCAGGTTGGTTGGCACTAGAGTTAATTTTTAAAAGTTTATTATATAGGTGTGGTTTTTTTATTTGATTAAGATGATTTTTTTAAAAAAATAATTACATTTTATTCGAAATTTACTTTAAAATTTTGGGATTTGGAGTTCCTTTTTCTGTTCTAAATTTACAGTCGTCTTTGGGGCTAAAATTACCGGATATGTTCTAGATTTATAGCAGAGGTTGAGAATAATTTGGAATTTTTTTTCGACAGCAATAGTTTTATCTCTCTGAATCTCATACGCAATGTGAATAACCGAGAAGGAGTTCATAAATTTATTGTATTTTTAAAAAAAAAAAAAAAAGAAAGAAAATTAATGTGACCAATAAAAATTTGATTGCCGAAAGATATTGCCGGTATTTCGTAAACTATTTAAAGAAAAACTGTTTCGAAATAACCTCCGAATACGGTTATTAGCCCCGCGGCGTACTTCGCGACAAAAAAACCCAGTCGACAGAAATGTCATATGATTGAGTAAACAAACGAACGAAAGGCGAAACTGCGAACCCACATCACAACCGGTTGACTCCTCTCCGACACGCTGAAACAATTCCCGGCAGTCTCTTTTTCCCCACCCCACTTGGGTGAACGTATATTACCTGCCGCTTATCGTTTGGTTAGATAGAAATGGTGATAAAAAAAAAACGGGCTGCGGCATCCCTACAGGGGCTCCTTGAATTCACTGCTGTGGACCCCTGTGCTTTGCTTAATTTACTTGCTGCTGCAGCCCGAGAGATAGATACTGCAGGGTTGCCGTCTCTTTGGGGTAAAGGACGAGACGGAAGGGGGGATATCATGGCGAAAGTTTCACTTCCATTCACTTCAGCTCGAATTTTTCTCCCTCTCTCCTACGTATTTGGGATGCGTCGTTGTGTGTATTTCTTTCCTTACCATATTTGCACTTGTTCTTATGTTTTAAACCTACATTATATTGCATTCGTTTATCACACTTTTAAAACAATGTAGAGTGCACTTTTTATGTTCCATTTAATTGATGTCAAATCGTATCTTCGTTAAATAAACTATATTTCACTCTCAATTATGGGGTCGAAATTCACACAGGGTCGTAGATATTATTTTTACACTTTTTTTTATCGGGTTTTCGCGAATATTCAATTTTGCATCTTTGCGTGATGCTTATGGATTAGGCTTTCGTACAGACACGCAAATCGATATGTTTCTAAGTAAACAGCATTTCGAATAATTTCATTTTAAAAAGAACTTTGACCTTGCAGTTTGATACTTTTTATCTTCCATTTCCTGTTTGTAGATAAGTTTTTACAGTTGTACATGTACGGTACCACTAAGTATGTGAACGATCGTTTATCATTTGGTGTGTAGATTTTAATAATAAAAATTTCTTTTTAAATTCTCCATAGTGCCCGACGTAAGGCACATGCTATAAATAGCCGCCATATTTTTTGAAAAAAAAAAAACCTAGTTTCGATATCAGTTCATTCAAATCAGCGCCCGAGGTTCCTTTTTCGCAGTGTGAATATCCCCATTGATTCGAATTTCTCTAAAAGGATCATCCGAAAAAAAAATGATAAGATTACATTAGCAACGCGTCATTCCGATCTTATCGCTGAACCTGACCGAACGAAAACGAGTCGGGCGACCATGTTTTAATAAATAATTACTTCTTCTCGGGCCCGACACCGACCGAAAACAATTCCCCATACGTAGGAAACCTTGTTTTCGAGTCCTTGGCAAATAATCAAACTCTCTCGCGGCTGGATTTCCGTTTTGCTGCGCCCCTGGTACGTGGGTGCAACAACACTACTGTGGTGACACCCAAAAGTCGCACTGCACTGCAGCAGCTGCCGTACACCCATTGAAAGCTGTCACTCCCCTCCTCTCCCCTTCTGTCTCTCTTTCTCTCTCTCTCCGCATTCTCTCACTCGAAGTGAGTGCGCTGTGCAACCACGCGCTAGCTTTGACCACTAGCACAGCAGAGGGATTGGAATAGCGAATTTCCCTTCGTTCACTCTCTCTCCCCTCTCTGCCCCTCCTCTCTCTCTAGGTATACGTAGTATGTCGCTCGTTGTTCCCAGGCGATAGTCGAGGAGAATTTTCGCGTCTTTCTTCGTCGATGGCACCCCCGAAATTCATTACCGTTCCTTTTTGCCGGTCGCGATGCTGCTGAGGTAATAACAACAACGTCCACCATCTTCGGGTCGCGTTTCGTACGTGCGAACCTCTTCTCTCTATCATTTCTCTCTCTGTCGTTCGTTCTCTCTCACGCGCGCGGCCTTCCTTTTCTCTCCTGTCTGTTCTCTCTCTCCTGCCCTTTCGCCCCTCCCCTCCCCCCGCGGCTGTCTTGCAGTGGTGGTTGTGTGCTGGCTGTCGGATCGGAGCAGCCAAGATGGTAGCTGGCCGTCTGGCGATGACTAGATCACACGTTCCCCCCACTGCGATTTTGCACTGCGGATTTTCGGGCGTAGGCCACCTTCCATCTTGCTTTTCTTACGTGGCCAGTCGCACTTTTTAAAGATAGATTGATAGTGAGAGAGAAAAAAAAAATGAACTCTCCGCCGCCGCCGCAGTGATTCTCGAATCTCCCTTCTTGTTGTATCAGCTGAGAGGGGGATAAAAATTCGAGAATGCTAACGCGATTGCCATCTTTCTGTGATGTTTTTCGTGCAATCTTGGCTGGGAATAAGGAATGAAAGTCCAAAAATATGTTAAGTTGCAACAGTACAAGTAAGTGGCCTACGTTGTTGACTCGAAAATGGAAAATGTGCACTGAGGAGTTGCACTTTTTCATTAGTTTATCTACAAATCTACTTAGTTTTGTCACTAGTTTTGAATGTGAAGCCGGATTAGGTAGATTTGTAGATGCGTACAAAACATCTGTTTTGTAAACAAATGAATGGTTATATAAAAAAAGTGAAATTTTCATTTGTGAAATTTGAAACTTTCACTTGCAAGTTTTGAAACATCAACAACATACATTATTATTATTTCCTTTTCCCAGTAGCAAATCACATACTGGGTAATTAAATATACAAATGACACAATTATTTTTATTATTACATATTTACATATATATTTTTTTATAAACACTTGTGGTTAAGCTTACACATGCAAGTGTAATTTTTACAAAACTTTACAACAAAAACAATAAACTTCAGTGATTTAGTTGCAAAAAGAAAATATTTTTATCCTAATATTATCTTTTTGTGATGTAAATACTTAAAACATTTATCTGCAAGTCAAATTTACAAATCATTTAACAAAAAATCACTTGTTAACTTATACCGTTCTTTTTGCAAATGAACTTTTTTTTTTTAGTGTTTAAGAACTAATAGTATTTACATAAGTTTTGATTATTCAGAATTTTTTTTCAAATTAAAATTAAATTACTATTATGAATAATTAATTATCATATAATCTGAATAAGTAACTACATATTTATAATATGCATTTATTTTTATTGAAATTTAAACTATCATTTATCATTTTTAATGAGTAATTAATATTATAAGAATAATTACCATTATGAAAACTCAGAATGAATAACTATAGTAAAATAATCTTTTTCTAATGTAAATCTACTTTCCATTAATTTTTAATTTAATTATTCTAACTTGTATGTTTTCTCGCATTTTGTGATCTGTGGTTCATTTGAATATCTTTATTTAGTTTCTGTTCTTTTATTGTAGGTGGGAAACAAAAGCGATGGATAATATCCATACATTGGACCCACGAAAGCAAGAACTCCTAGAAGCACGATTCATTGGGAACCGAGTATGTTACCTTCGAATTCTTAAATATCTTCATGCATAAATTGGTTCTTTCTACATTACTGTTAAATTTCTTTTTTCAGTTAATTCCTGTTTAGTTCATATACTATCTAAAAAGGCTATATTTACAAATTTTTAGAGAACTTGTTGTCTGATAGGGCATAAAGCTTCATGCTCTCTAATATTTTTCCGCAAAATAATTACAATTTGATAATTCTGGGTATTTGAAAAAGGGATGTGTTATTAATAGCTGTTAAATAAGATAAAGTAGTTTTATTTTTATGATCCAGCTACTTAACATTTAAGTATACAAGCACTTGGGGAACAGATTCAATACATGTCCCTCATGGCAACTGCTCTATAGCCTTTATGACCCGTATCAAAACTGTTCCGCACTTTGTTATCTTCCAATAATAATAAATTTTCCATTTTGTCATCCATATGGTCTTTTTTTGTACATAGTTTATTTATTTAAATAAATTGACCCTGGTTTTGGTAGAAGAAATTCCAGTATTAGCTTATTGTCAGTATCTACTAAAATATCCAATAAGAATTATCTGTATTTGGATATATAGGATGATTTTACATGAATTCCTCTATGGGTAAACATGATGTAATTTCCTGTTGAAAATTTTAAAACACTTTCTACAATATCCTGAATCATGTAAAGCTTTGACTTATTTTAATTTCCTTCTAAACTAATGAAGTATGATTATCAAATTCCGATTTGCAAGTTTGATTTTAGTGTTGAATTACATTGGTCTACAAAGTGATAACTGCTGGCAAGGCTATCCAGCAGTTATACCTATTTTAGGTATTTGATAAACGGCTATTTAGATTTCATTTAATCAAATGTACTAGTGTTTAATGATTCCTAACGATATTTCTATGTAACCCTTGAGTTTTTGAGCTTTAAAGTTGCCCTCTATCTAAGTATTAATCACCCATACGCATTTGATTTGCAACTCCTGATTATCTGTGTGTTTTCCAGGGTCTAGTCAATTTCAACCTTCATGCTCAGCAACTGCCTCTGCAGCTTCAGCAACAGATAGTTCAACAGAATTCCCCAATGATGACTCTTCAAGGAAATCTTCCACTGCCTGCTCAAACACTGAACTTGGGAATCAACCATGCTTCATCAGGGACCAGCAGTAACAGTAACATTAACCACAACCCAGACTCTAACCTGAGTGCTGCTAGCTACGGATCTCAGCCTAGTGACAAGGAACTAGATGTGAGTGAGCTGCAAAAAAGCCGTTGGATATCATTATCATTCCTTCATTATTAGGCTTACCATATTTTCTAGCGTCCAACCCAGGACATATTTTTGAAATTGCTTAAAAGTATCATATCAATTCATCAAAAATTTAAATATGAGTAAAAAACATTCAAACTGAAAAACATTAAACAGAAATATTCAATTTTATTTCTTACTTTAACTTTTCATTTGTCTACTTTTTTCAAAAATTGTTTGTTTGACTTAATTTGATTATAAAATGCACGTAAAAGTAAGCTATATAAGTAAAACAACGCAATTTCAAACACCTTCGTCAGAATTTTTATAAAAATGTCTCACAAACTGTCCAGGGTAATCCCAGACATATGGTAAGCCTATTCATTATGTTACAATCAAAAATTTATGTTTGGTTAAAATAGTGATTGACTAGTGGCTATTACCTCAAATTTTAGTTTAATTTATTTGTGAAAGACCTACAGACCCCTAATTTATATTGAGAACAATGTAGTGTATTGCATATTACAGCTAACTGCGCTTAATGTGATCACTTTTGTTCAAGAGTAAAACGATATCAATATCTGATTAATAATGATAATAATAAGCGATTTGATACTAGAAAGTTTCAAACCGTGTAACTCTAATGTGTTCTTTAAAATCACAACTATGTAGTCCCAATTGAAGTAATTAAAACTATTACCTAGTATGCATTTTGCAATTTTTACATTCTTAAAGAAAAATATGAGTGTGAAACATACAACACTAATAAGTAATGACTCATTTCGTATAATTATGTATTAAAATTGGCCTTCAAATGAAAAAAAAGAGGAGGTTTTAAGTGGATTTCACCAGGTTTTGATAACATTAAGCTATATGGATCACATAAAACAATACATTTTGCATTAATTTTAATAGAAGTGATCGGGACCAATCAATTTTGATAACATAAACCGCGATTTCAATAGGTGTCGACTCATAATCAGAGTCAACTGTATAATTATGCACAATTTTTTTTTAACTTTGTCTGAATTTAAAATTTGTATTTACAGACCCCCGAAAAGCAACATAGAACTACAGGGGAAAGGAAAAGAAAAAGAAAGGAGGATAGTAAGTTTCCTAAATTTTTTGAAACATTAATTTTGTGTTTTCTTATTTTAGGTATAGAATATATAATATTTTTCCATAAATATCAATTAAATAGAAAATTTAGGATTGATTTCATTGTTATAACACATCTTTTTAACATATTTGCTCAGTTTTAATCAAACCGTAAAGTGTTTATTTTAGAGGGTTTTTGTAAGTTGCACAAAAACTGGAGAAGTTATCTGGTTGGTATGAGGCACTTACCTAGAGTAAAAGATACTCTTATAACTTCTTAAGCGTTTTATTAAATACTAAATTCATAAAGGAGGAAAACATTCATATTTATTAATATACATATTTACCCTTCAACATTTTGATATACTTCATTATGTTTTTATTTTTATTGTGATGGAGAAATATATTCCCAGTGCACTTTAAGTCAAATCCAGATGTACCCTGTATATTTTGAAGCTGTTTATCCAGGAATTACACATTTTTATACTTACTTAGATTAGATAGCATAATTTCAAAATACTTCAATTAAGTGTTAAAAAAGTGAAGTTAATTTGAAGCAGCCTAATTTCTGGAGTTGACGACATACCTGAGTCTTGTCTAAGTAAAATTTACTAAATTTTAAAATGTTTTTCTCTTGGTTTTCTTTTCACACTCAGAAAATCTTGCACAAAATTTACAAAGCTAATTAATCAAATGTTTTTAGGTGGAAAACTAGCGAGAGAAAATGCCAAGAAAATCAATGAATATTTTAAAGTAAGTTTCTTATCTCTCCTGAAGTTGTATGTGTTTTATTAAATAGTGTCAAGTTCTTACCTTTTTATTATTTCAATTTAGGGTCACAGTCCTAGTCGATATGCTGGTTCTAAGTCTCCTACACCTCAAAGTTTTATGGTTAGTAAAATGATTATATTAAAATTCTTAAGATTTTTATTTGATGGTTCTTTTTGTGTGCTTGGTTATGGTATTTTATTAAATCTTCAACTGGGTTGACATTTTTTTTTTTGACTGGGTACATTTTTTATTACTATACTAGATGATATGCTCGCCCTTGCACGGGTGGATTTAGAAATTTTTCTTTATTTTCAGTACATTTCATATCTTATTTTGTTGGGTGAAAGGTATTAAAATCCATCCAGTTGTCAAGAATTTTAATATTTGAACGATTTCTACATTTTCAAAAGAGGTCAAGGGGTCATTCTAGAACTTTGAAACATAGCCTATGTTTTATCTGGGATGTTTTTACGTATGTATACCGAGTTTGGTACAGATCAGAAGGAAATTGTAGATTTCTATAAAAGACATACACACACACATTGACTTTTATTATATTAGATGTCTTAAAAGATTTATTTGGGTGAAAAATGTTCCCTAAATTTTTTCAAATGAATATTACTTTCAAATCCAACATTTTACATTTGTGTGTTCAAGTTTTCCCTCATTAAGATACAATCTATTATCAATTTCCATTTTAACTTTGCTCATAAAACTTCTTTTTGTACTAAAAAAATGATTATTTTTTCAGTATACTCCTGTGCAGCAAAATATGGGTTCCCCGTCAAACACTTCCCTGAATGCCAGCATAGATTATGCAAGCTTAATGGCTCCTCCCCTGTGTCCTTCACATGCTGTCTACCGATCGGTTCAGACTGATCTAACTATAAACAAAATAAAAGAGCTTGAAAACAAGTCGGCCTTAGACTTGGAAATACGAGACAACAGGATAGAAGAACTGCAGAGGGCTAATGAAGAACTGAAGAGGCAGCTTTCAGCTCAGCAGAAAGCCACGGAAAAGGCGAAAGAACAGCTGCAAAGGTGTCATGATGTTACTAAACAATTACTTATAGAAAAGGTAACTTCTTGCCAGCTTATTTTTGTGTATTTAACTCCTGAAATTTCAGTTAAAGCTCACTTACAGCTGTAACCTGACCATAAACTGAATTACAGGGTTAATGAGAGGGTAGGGCCCCCACTTTTTGAGAAAATGTTATTTTCTGTGGTAAAGAAACCAAAGGTTTACTCACAGTCAATCTAAACCTTATTACAAACTCTTGATTGGCATAAAGTTTGTTTTCCTAATTTTGGACTGCCTGTCAACCCTCAGTTTAGTGGTGAATATGGCTGTTAATGAAATTACTTATGAAGAAATTTTATCAGTATTTAAAAATACTGACTTCATTTTCAAAAGCCAATTTCGTGACATTTTAGTGCATTTTCTTGGAGCTTGCATGACATATTACAAATATATAGGAACCAATCCTCCTTAAAGTGATTTAAAATTGCACAAAAGGCAGTTGTAACTGCCTTTCTAAAATAAAAAATCTTAAAATTTTGTTTTAGAATGTTCAACTCATAAAGAAAATTCGGTTTTATATTTAGTCTATCAGTTGTATATCTATGGCAAAAAATATTTTGTTGGCTTGTGTAATTAACATTTCTGGGTTCCTTTAATTCTTTCACTCGTTTGTGTTATTTTCATTTGAGCATAAAATTGTTTATTAAAATTTGTGTTATTTATTGTAACATTTTCTTTGCAGTCCTTAATGGAGAAAAAGGCCTGTAGGCAAAAATGCATGCAGAACAGACTAAGGCTTGGCCAGTTCATCACTCAGAGACAAGGTGCATCTTTTGCTGAAAACTGGGTTGATGGATTTGCTTTTACTGAATTAATAAAGTAAGACTTTTAAGTTCTTGTACCTAAACTACTCTCAACTTGAATAAGCAAGAAATAAATGGTCTATATCTCTATATTAACAAATGTATGACAATAACAAGCCACTAAAACTTAAAAACCAATAATATATGTGGAAAATGAATGTTGGTTTTTTAATAAATTTGATAATGAATTCAAGGAGATTGGTGTAAGCTCTTTAATACCTTTTAAATTTTATGTTCCTGCTATGTCCAAAAATTCTTTTAATATATCATTAAAGAAAAATAAAAGTAGCAGAAAAGATGGAATAGCATATATAGTTTTTTAATCTTACTATATTCATATCTTTGAAACTTTTGGACCAGATATTTCCAAGTTAAAGTTTGACTTTTTGTCTGTTAATTAATTGGCTTTAAATTTACAAACTTATATGTGTTGGATACCTAAAATTCAAATCAGTATTTGGAATTTAGTGTTATTAAATTTTCACTTTCCATAAATTTATAACACATTTCTGATATTACAGAAAACAAGAACAAATTGCTTTAGAGAGAGAAGATATTGAAAAGCAGCGTAAATTACTTGGGAAAAAGAAGCCAAATGCCACTCAACCTAGAGGCAGAGCTAATATGAATTCATTAGCAAATGGGGATTTTGCTAGACCTGAACCTCCAAAAGAGTAAGCTATATTTGTGTTGTAATAATTTTTCTGGATAGAATATCAATAAAATAAACTTCTATGAGATAAGCTGATAACAGTGATAATTCCATAACTTATGAAATATTTTTTCAAATAAAACAACTTGAGTGCAAAAGGTATTGATTGCAAACTTTTATGTTATAATTACAACTAAATTTGTAAATTCTGTACTCACATTGTAACACATGAAGTTTTTACATACTCTGTAACCAGCCCGACATTCTTTTGCAAACTATAAAATCAAATACAGCATAAGGTATTTTAGTGAAAGAAACTTGCCTCAAAATTTCACCTTAATTTTTGGATAAAATTTGATAATTACCTAACTTTATCATCTTAACTTAGTCTATCTACAGTTTTATTCAATATTTTTAAATTTTGAACATTCTCTTATTTTTGTATTTATGAATATTAACATGCATATGTCAATGTTTTAATGAATTTCATAAAACGGCTTTACTTAATGTTTGTGTTTTTAAATAGCCTTCTCAGCTGGTCTGAGTACTTTGAACAAGAAGAAATTTTCAAGCTTAGACAAGTCTCTTTAAAGAAAGAAGATACTGACTTACAATTAGAATTAGAAAAATTAGAAAGAGAAAGGAATCTTCACATACGAGAATTAAAAAGAATTCACAATGAAGATCAATCTAGGTGAGATATATTTTAGTGTGAATAAATAAACGCACATAATTTTAGGTAATTTTTTTTCCAGATTTCGGGATACATATATTCTTTGGTACATATATAGTATAATCTCCTTTCTAGAGGATAAATAGGTTGTTTTAAGTTCTGGGTAAAATTTGATTTTCTGGTCAAAACTGGCTTTTTTATAAGTTTACTTTAATTTTGATAATGATTTGATGTATGATTTTCTAAGAAACCATACATCTTATTTAAACAAATTCAGTAAAACAAAAATGAAGAATGGTAGAAGTTTTTCTACCTTTCTGTTAGTTTTCTTTTAAACATGCTATTTCTCAAGCCTTGAAATAAGATTTTGACATATTAAGTTAGTTTAGAAGGTTGCACTGCACCACCTTTTTCCATCATTTGGCACTAACTTTTCAGTTGTTGTTTTTTTTCACAGTATTGATTATTTTAATAATCAATATAGAAATACCAGGATTCTAAAAATACTTTAAGAATGATAATATTTAGATGATTGCAAAACAATGGCAATTTTTCAGAAAGAAAGTGCAGTATAATGTCATATTAATTCTAAATGATCTAATAATATCTTTATCTATTGCTCAGCTTTCTATGGAGATTATTTGCTCAGCATAGTTACTTAAGGCTATCTATTTTAATATTTTGATCAGTAAATGTGATAAGAAATAAGATATCTTTAAAACTGAGCTATATTTCAAATCCTTAAACAATAGTTTTTTAGTTATCTCAAGCAATTTCCTGAAAATAAATTAATATATTTACAATGAAAAAAGTATGTACTCAGATGAAATTTACCAGTAACACTTTATCTTGTTTAGGTTTTTGGCTACTTTGAAATCTGTTTCCTCGACACGAGCTCGCGAAGCCTGGTATTTAACTTTTTTACTTCTATAAAACTATGTATAATGCAATTTGTTAAATTCAAACATAAGATCTGAAACTAGTTTTACACACCTTTTAAATGTTTTGTGCCGTCCTTTACCCTGCCCCTCTCGTAACTTGTTTTACATTGGATTTTCATTTATATTCAATCGCTTTACACTAACTATCATCTTTCTGTTTATATCAATTTTTTAACTTGGTTTTTTAGTTTCATTCTGTGTCTTAGATTTATTACCTTAAATTTAATTTTATTTTAGCAGATAAGACTGAACTTTATTGGGAATTTGTTGAATTTCAAATCATCACTTTTAACCATCATAGCTTTAAAATTTTAATTCTAATTCAAATATATTTGCATCAAAATCTTTCTTTTATTATATGTTAAAACTACTTAGGTTAAATCTTTATTCGTAAAAAAAATTTAATTGAATTTTAGTCCTTATTAATCAATGTATTTGCCTTGTATAATGCTTAACTTTGGGAAATGTTTAAATTTGTTCACAATACTAGTTAATGTATAAATTACTTGCATATCAATTTCCAATATTCCTACTGATGTGTGGTAAATTAAAAGCCTTCTTTAAAGAAATTAGTTAATTTTGTTTTTTAAGACCTGAAATTAAAACCATTAGTGTGAATCCTGGTATTTTTATTAATTCTCTTCGCATATTATTAGTTAGATATATGTCTACTAGATTTTAAACTAAGTATTCTTTTTTATTTATCTTGACTTTCTCTTAGAGCAAAGTTTTTTCCTTCATACTTAAAAGAGATTATTTAATTTGAGAGAATAACTTCAAACCATTGATGTTATTGTATTCATCAACTTCTTAACTTTACCCCCCAAATTGCTTCTCTTTTATTTGTTAGCTGAAGTGTTCAGGTGTCTGTATATTATGTGTTAAACATCTCTTTGGCTTAACATTTCCTATAAATGTATATTTTGTACTTTTTTTTTGTATGGTTATAATATATTTTTGTTTTTTAAATATTATAAAAAATGCTCTAACAACACTTTTCTTTTAGGTTTAATAATCATCCTGTACTACATGAAAGATACCTTTTACTAACTTTATTAGGAAAAGGAGGATTTAGTGAAGTTCATAAGGTTAGTTTTTAACCATTGCAATTTACTCTTTATTATTTCTATATTTATTATCTGTACTCAGGTTTTAAAAAATTTGCTCCCTTTTTAAGAAAAAGTTTTCCTTGTAAAAAATAAACATTGCTTAAATTGAACAAACAGAAATCAAATGAATACCTTATTCTGTAGGTAGTTTTATGTCTGTATTTCTTTAATGTTAATTTCTGTTAATTTGCTTCAAAACTTCTAAGTGCGTAATATATTTGTGAATATGTTTCTCTTCATCTTTGGGCAATTGTAAATGTTACCCTTTTCTTTTTAGGCCTTTGACTTGAAGGAACAAAGATATGTAGCTTGTAAAGTGCATCAGTTAAATAAAGATTGGAAAGATGACAAGAAAGCTAATTATATAAAGTAAGTTTTTCCATTTTTAAGTCATGTTTCTACTTAACTCAAGTCACTGAGTTTACAATATAGCTTTCACATAATTATATATTATTTTCTATAATATGAAATAACCTTCCAAGTAGTTTGATTTTTTAAGCATGAAACAGGCTGCATTTGTTCTCAAAACTTTTAAGGCTTGCATAAGAAATTATTTCTACCTTTCGAATATTTTAATGTTTATGCATTTGATTTCTTTTACAGACATGCCCTTAGAGAATATAATATACACAAGTCATTAGATCATCCTCGTGTTGTAAGACTGTATGATGTTTTTGAAATTGATGCCAACTCGTAAGTTTTAGAGACATTTAATTTTTTATTCTTAAATAATACTATTTCCTAATTTTTGTTTTTAAAGAATTCAAATTTACCCACTATGCTTTTTAGTAGGTGCATAACATTTTATTACTAAAAATGAAATATCCCCCCTTGCTTATTACTCTAATTAAAAAGATATGGAGCAAAAAATTCCATCTAAAAGTGTATTAAGATTTTGATGTTACGTGGAAACTTATTGTCTAAAAATATTAAAAAGAAAATTCTATTTACTGAGTTTGATGTACTTTGTAACTTTGGTTCTCATTATTTATTTATTAGTAATTGTATAGAATAAATTAATTAATTTCTTCCAATCCCCTTAAAAGCTTAATATAAGTTTTCTTCTGATATTAGAATGCTAGCTTTTAAACTATAAATCTTGCTTATCCTCATACTGTCAGAATCAAACAAATAAAGTTGTGGTTTTCTTTCAGATTTTGTACAGTTTTAGAATACTGTGATGGTCACGATTTAGATTTCTACCTCAAACAACACAAAAATATTCCTGAGAGAGAAGCTAGGTGTATTATAATGCAAGTTGTCCATGCCCTGAAGTACCTGAATGAGATAAAACCTCCCATTATTCACTATGATCTCAAACCAGGTTTGTATTATTTATGTTTAAAGTTTTCTACAAACATAATGTGAATACATAATAGCTTAAAAAATTTCTACAGCATTTCTAACTTTGGTTAGAATAACTTTATAAGGATTCTAGATTTTGGTCATTTTAATATTAATTTCTTTGAGCAACTACTGTAAATTTCTTTAATTTGAATAAAATAAAAAGTTATCTCTGTAAATTTCAAAACCAGTCATTATATATTTTTCATAACAACTGTCACCCGTATTCTCTGCTAGAGCTGTTGTTTACACAGGTCTTTGGACTTTTTTGTACTCTCCTGCAAATCATATTTCAGTAATCTATATTGAGTTAATTTGGTTGATAACACACTTCTGAGGCATGTGCAAATAAGACTATCTTTGGTGAGAACGATGCTTATTAGTGTGATTTTTGTAAACTTGTTCAACAATCATTCAACAGGAGAAGGCAGTGAGTAAAGACAGCATTGATGAGAACAAACTTTTGTTGTACTGCTGTGAAACTAAAACACTGTGTAATTCTCACAACCTGATAACTTGTTTGCAATGAATACAGCTGCAAATCTTTATTTCCACATTGTACTTTTTCATTCTTAATAGTAAAACAAATTATTATTTAGTCATATAAGTTTTTAAAGCAGATAAATGAATTTCTGGGAAATTTGTCTTCCTTTTTATTATTTTAAAATTAAATATTATTAAAGGTGAAGATAGTTTTGAAGGGTTCATATATTGATTTCTACATTTTTGCAGGGAACATTTTGCTAGGCAATGGTGAAATTAAAATAACAGATTTTGGTCTAAGTAAAATTATGGATGATGAAAATTATAGTCCAGACATTGGAATGGACCTTACATCTCAAGGTGCTGGAACATACTGGTATGTTAATTTTTAATATGTATTCTTACAGAGTGTCTTGCTCTTGTATATATTTTGAAAAGTCTTAAAGAAAATTTAAACCATAAGTAAGATGACAATAATTTCCTTTCAGGTATCTTCCCCCAGAATGTTTCGTAGTAGGCAAATCTCCTCCAAAAATATCTTCTAAAGTTGATGTTTGGAGTGTTGGTGTTATTTTCTATCAGTGCCTGTATGGTAAAAAGGTAGGCAAACTCTTTTTATTCTGTCTGTTTTCATTTTTATTGTGATAAGCCTGTTTTGTAATTTTTTTTCTATTATTTTAGCCATTTGGACATAACCAGTCTCAAGCTACAATATTAGAAGAAAATACAATATTAAAAGCTACAGAAGTAGAATTTCCTGCCAAACCTGCTGTCAGCAGTGAGGCTAAGGTATTTCTTGCTTACAAAATCTTGTCGGCTTACAGGAGAAAGATACTAAGTCACTTTTGAAAAGGTGGAACGATGCCAACAAGTGGGCAGATTTCCAAAATCTCACCAAACTGAAAAGCAATCCATGTACTAGTGAAATTTCAGAAAGTGATTGGATATTGCCAAATTTGACATAACCCCATACTGAGTGGTTGAGCCAGAAGTGACTTAGATTCTTTCTCCTGTAAGTCAATGATCTAATCTTAATACAAAAAACTGAAGTGCTCATTCAGCACTAAATATGGCCAATAGTCTGAATTCTGCAAAACTAGTTACAGGGTTTTCGCTTGTTTTTCATTATATAATTCACTGTCACTGTGAACCTGTCAAGCAGGTATTTTTGAGCTTCAGCATAACACACCAGTATTTCTTATAGTTATAAACATGTTAGCCAATATTGCATCTTGAGATGAAAAGTAAAGCTTTACAGTACCTAACAAATTCTACCTTGTAGGGTTACTGTTTTCCCCAGAATCTGAATTAATAATGGTTGTAATGCATTTTGACTACCTCGAAAATAACTGTTAGAGTGAAACCCTGATAGAGTAATCCCTTTTGGGACCAATAACATACGGTTGTTTTAATAAAAGGATGTTATACGAATAAAATTACCAGTATGATAAAACAATCTTTACTTCTGTTACTGGTTGTTGTAATTCAGGGTCATTGTAAAGAGGTTCTACTGTATTTATGATTAAAAATTATAATACACTGAGAGCTCAGATTACTTTAATAAGGTTTCATATAATAGTTCAAAAGTAGTCTATTAGTTATGACTGCTGGTTTGTTTGTAAACAATGGAATTATTCAATTCAATTTTGATGAAAAATATTTCATTATACATTAAATAATGAAGGTTATTAACAGTGTTATATATCCTAAAAATATTTCAAATAAGTTTTAATAATTAATAAATTAAGTTTTGTGAAATATTTTGTTGGCTACCTATGGTTAAAAAACCTCAAAGGGGATGTTTCCAAGTATCTGCCCTCAATTGCTTGTCAAAAATTATATTTTGAGTGAATAATTTAAAAACTGTGCTCTCTTCTTTCAGAACTTTATTCGGAGATGCCTGCAGTATAGGAAAGAAGATCGAATAGACGTAATTTCACTCTCAGCCGAGGACTATTTAAAACCTAACTATTCAAAACACAGTCGACAGTCCAGTGCATCATTGGATAAAACATAGCCTTTCCATGTAGTTACTAAATAATTCTTTGGAATGTGTGTACATAGCCCTCTGCTTTGTGTGTGGCCGAAGCCACATGGAAGGGCATCGCGGCTCAAGGTTGTCTGCTGCAAAGTAGCTGGTATAGACTGTCCTCGCAAATCGCTAAAGAGGAACTGGGCTCACAACCTCGTGCTGGCCGAATATGCACTTCATTCCTTGTTCCTAAATCACTCAGTCTGCCAAGGAAGAACGTGGAGATAAAGAAGTTGCTGTGATAGGGTAGTGTGGATGAATGACTCAAAACACATCCACACACACACAAATGCATTATTATAATTATATATATATAAACCAATGCATATTATGTATAAAAAATGTGGACTAAGTGACAACTGCAGCATTTGGGCTTGTGATTGAACTCGTTTTGTTATTCTGCAGTCAGGAGTTAAGAGATCTTGACCGTTGTTGTAAGTAGCGTGAGAATGTGTGCATGGATGATGATTGAGAGTGTAGTATATTGAATGATGCGATGGTTGAGAGATTAAGTGAATTTTTGAACTAGTGTTTATACATGTGGATGAAAGCTTCACTGCGCTATGATGCTTCCAGAAGTAGTTACAACTATGGGCTTTCAACTACTTCATCCTCCTTGCTATGCTGTTGTGTACAGTTCAGATCATGATGTCAGCAAAAGTTTATTCAAAAAAATTGAAATCCAAATGTTCCATCCTTACGATGCTCTTGATGTAACTGCTGCATGTTTCAATGGTATTCTTCTAAACATAGGTTTCACTCAATCTTCATGTAATTTTGACTAATTTTTTTTTTATCGAATTATTAAGTTTGCTTACCTTACTTAAAAGGACCTTAAAAATTGTTATGACAACTGTTACCATTGCTTCATGGTTTTTTCAAATTTTTGTTGCCTTTAAAAAACTTGTTATTTACCTCATCCGTTTATTTATTTGTTTTCTAATATCTTTTGGTATTGAGCTTTTATTCTCACTACTTCATATTTAATTTCATATTGACCACATTGAAATTCACATGTGCATAAGCATATATCTTCACTACTTTGTTAGCGTATAAATAGTACTGAGTCATCTGCTTGTTTTCATTCACTTCACCAAACTGGTATGAATATGCCTAAATGAGCATCAATTGTTGCTTTGGGGACCAGTTATTCTGGTTTATCATTAGTGTAAAGCAAACCTTCATTTAAACAATGTCCAGTTTTGGATACTAGAGTATTATGTAGTAATTGAAATTAGTACCAAAATTGTTATTATTGGTAGATGTTTTCAAAAAAATTAAATTTACTCTGTGTTCTTTACTGTTAACCGCTTGCACTAAATCTACCTACCTAGTTTCTTCCATTGAGTGATATACATGTATGAATTTTAATCATCCATATCTTTAAATTTTATGCTGCATATGTAGTTGAAATCATTATTATTTTCCCAGAAAACAATTTAATGAAATGCTTGATTTTGAATGCAGTCGTATAATCTTCCCATTAACTGCAAACATAATTTGCAAAGGTTAATATCAAATCAAGATTCTTGGTAATTAGTTGGGTTATTGTGAGTGAAAATCCCAAACCTGAGTACTTTACTCATCTTTATTTTGAACCTTGATTGAATTTATGAGGGTAACTTATAAGCAGTGTTAACATTTAAAGTCATAAAAGTTTTCTTAATGAAGATACAATGATGAGTAAATATTGTAAAATGTTCCTATGTTTCAGTGAGAGCTGACTAGATATTAAACTTTTTATGAAAGACAACAGAATACAAAAAAATTAAGTAATCAGTACTTAGTTTAAAATAAATAACTTCCACATGTAAAGCATTTTTACTTGGAAGCAGACATTCATAATTACTTTGCATTAAGTTAGATATCTTGTGGCTTTTAAAAATGATTTCTAAAATATTTTTTATGTTAAACTAAGTTTTAACTCAATTATACATTTTTTAAAACCATTTGATATTATTTCTGTAATTGTTTCTTGTTTATGATTGTTTTTTTTTATCTATTGTATATTTTTTTGGATAATTAACTTCAGCTTACTGAAAACTATATTTAGTCAATTTTACACTGCCATATTCTTGAATTTAAAACATTCAGTTTCAATGCTTATTAACTAAGATTATATTGGAATCCATGTTTAGGCTCATCTTATAAACTAAATTTTTAATCGGTAAACCTCAATCACATTCTTTACTTTCTATAATGCATTTGTTTAAATAAACTAGCATAAAATAGTCAGTATAGATATTTAAGACACCCATTTGACATAAAAAGCCTCATGACTATGCTTAAAACATAAATTATGTAGTTGAAATTAAATAAGCTGTATTTCAAAAGCATTCGTAGATTGCTTTTCGTAAAATATAATTTCTTCCTGTTTTGCTTGTAACTAAACACAATATGCAAAAAATTATAACTTTTAATTCACATATGGATGTGATAAACAAAAGCAGCTTCCTATTCTTCCACATAGCACACTAAGTATTGTGTGATGTACATTGTAAGAAAATATCTGTAGAAAATAGATATTTGTTAAAAATTATGTAGCTGTTGTATCACTCAAAATTTAAAAACAAGTTACAATATATTTGAAGTTTCTCCTCATAGACAGATTTCTGTTATTTCCATACATTGAGCTTTATCAAGATGAAGTTTCAATTTAATAATTTCCTTATTATTTGTCAGATGTAATGTGAAGCAAATTTTACAAGGTGTAATGTAATTATTTTTGCATTTTTTTAACTGATGAATTAAATAGTCATACTTTTTATATAGATAACTACCTAATGTTTTTATACTTGTAAAAACAACTTCTTATAATAATTGTGCATTACCTAAGATTTTGAGTTTAAAATTCTTCAGTACACATGCATAGAAGTTATGGCATCCGTAGTTTTTTCATTTGGTTTCTGTCACTTTCATTTTAGCTCCAAAAGAATAAATCTGAGATCTACTCCAACCATTACTAGTCTGATACATATGCAAGTATTTCTGTTTAAAATGTTCAGTGGCTGATACTCAAGCGTTTTCCTCTTTAAAAATATTAATTTCAAAGGGATATGAACTGACATCATCTGTAAAATATCATTGATTCTAATGCTGTGCATATATATGGGGGGACAGAGTTCAAGATTTCATCGAATAATTTTGCATTGTTTGTAATATTTAAGTGAAATAGAAATTGAGAGTACAAGTGTTTAAGTGTATATATTTAAGAAAAATTAAAAACCTTTTTCTTATAAAAAGCTGGAGATGGTTTTTCATTCAAACAACATAGAATGTAACAATTCCTTCATTTCTGATTTAAATACAGGTTTCATAAAATATATAAAATAGAGTTCACACAATTGATATCACAATGTGTAGCTAGTCCTCCATTGATGTATTTAGTGAAAACAGAGTGTCGTCATCCTCGTCAGAAGTTGGTTCGGACGAATCACCATCGATTTCAAACATGGCATCTTCGTCATTTTGACCTTCTAAACATTTGAAACAGAGATATATTAGAGAAAGAAAATAAATAATACATGGAAATGTTAATAATATAATGATGTATTTTTTAGCTTAAGGGTTAAAATCATAGAGGTAGAAGAATAATAGAGGTGGCATGGACAGCAACTCTTGTGTTCCTAACATCAATGCTAGGCAAAAAGAATTTTTTAACATTGCAGCTCCCATAGACGCATTTATAATGTAGGAAGTGAAGACTAAAGATTGTGAGCTTAAAAGTTCACATTATCTTTGTAACATTTTGAAAGATGGTAATTTTAAAAAACCTTGCACTCAGTACAATCAACTTTCACAAGCTTTATTGGATTAGATTCAACATAATTTCAGTTAAACTGCTTCTTTTATTTAGCCACTCTATTATTCTTTTTTAACTCTATGGTTAAATTCTGACCTTAAGCATAGAGGCAGAGCCAGATAAAATAAAAACATTTCTGCAAACTTAGTGGATAATGTAAACAAAAAAATCCTCCACAAATATTTTGCTAAGGAGCAAAATTTTCTGTGAACGCCGTTTGTGTGTTCGTGTATATTATTTGGCTCTGCACAGAGGACGTTTTTTCCAAACGTCCTCAAAACTTTAAAACTGGTACAAAAATTATATTTATTTCATAAACTAAGACTTCTAAATGCTGTTACACATTAATATCATCACATTTGGGTCATTCCAGGGGAAATCGACCAAGTTGGTTGGGTTGGGTCCTCCGATTTTTTTCAAATTTTCACCAAAAATTGATCCGGTAATCTTATCGACAAATCTGAAATATTTAGGCCGAAAAAAAATTTTTCGCGGAGATACGGGGTTTTGAAGTTTCGTGAATTTTTCAAAACGGCGGCCATCTTGGATTTGCCCGCGTGTCTAAAAAGGGCTGTAGCTGTAGCTAACCTTCTGCAAATCACAATCACATACTTTTTGTGTCATTTCAAAGCTAATTAATCACAGAAAGTGGATGTAAGGAGAAAATGACCTAAAAATTGGATTTTAGTAGTTTTATTAGCTCTCAAAGTCAAAATTGCACTTTTTAAAAGGACAAACTTTGAAAAAAAATTAAAAAATGATAACCCCTTTTAAAAATTTTTATTTTTCGCTCAAATGTCTATTAGGATGTTGACTTCATTTTAAAAAATTTTGGGAGATGTAATTTTTGTCTTTATGGAGAAAATGATTATTTTATATCTGTATGTATACTTCGAAATTTGAAGGATTTCGCAGAAAACAATGACTTCAAATCCACACCTAACCAACATTTTTACATGTTTTTGGTGCCATTTCATAGCCAATGGGTTGAACGAGGTGGAAAAGTGTGAAAAAAACCTTTAAATTAACTTTTATTGCTTTAATAAGCTTTTAAACTTCAGATTTCACTTTTTCAATAGCTAAACTTTGAAAAAATATTTAAAAATGATAACCCCATTAAAAACTTTCGAATTTGAGCTGAAATGCCTATCAAGATGTTATCTTTATTGCAAAAAAATTTGTAAGAGGTAAATTCAGTCTCTTAGAAAACGAAGTTTTTATTGGGTGCCTGATTCTATGGTAATAACAAAAGGTTTACAGCAGACGGTCGTTATAAATCGGCTTCAAACGATCATTAAAACTTGTCTGGTTGTATTTTACTTCCTATTAATAGTAATGCAACATTTTAAATTAAAATAGCTAACACTAAAAGCCCCTTAAATATCGAATGAAATTTGCCGGTAACGTTCAAAACGTATGCCGCTAGAATAGCGGAAGGGGTACCGCCTGAAAAAAAAAGCCGTTATTGTGAAAATGATGATTTTTCTAAAGAAAATGGAAACAATTTAGCAAGAAACTTTAATACTTCATTCCGAACCAATAATTTGGCTCTATTAGCTGTATAATTTAAATTACAGGTTAATCAAACAAACCTTATCACCGTCAAGTTCCTTTGACCTTGGGCGGCACCCTATCGTTATCATCGCGGCATAGATTTTGAACGTTACCGGCAAATTTCATTCGATATTCAAGGGGCTTTTAGTGTTAGCTATTTTAATTTAAAATGTTGCATTACTATTAATAGGAAGTAAAATACAACCAGACAAGTTTTAATGATCGTTTGAAGCCGATTTATAACGACCGTCTGCTGTAAACCTTTTGTTATTACCATAGAATCAGGCACCCAATAAAAACTTCGTTTTCTAAGAGACTGAATTTACCTCTTAGAAATTTTTTTGCAATAAAGTAAACATCTTGATAGGCATTTCAGCTCAAATTCGAAAGTTTTTAATGGGGTTATCATTTTTAAATATTTTTTCAAAGTTTAGCTATTGAAAAAGTGAAATCTGAAGTTTAAAAGCTTATTAAAGCAATAAAAGTTAATTTAAAGGTTTTTTTCACACTTTTCCACCTCGTTCAACCCATTGGCTATGAAATGGCACCAAAAACATGTAAAAATGTTGGTTAGGTGTGGATTTGAAGTCATTGTTTTCTGCGAAATCCCTCAAATTTCGAAGTATACATACAGATATAAAAAAATCATTTTCTCCATAAAGACAAAAATTACATCTCCCAAAATTTTTTAAAATGAAGTCAACATCCTAATAGACATTTGAGCGAAAAATAAAATTTTTAAAAGGGGTTATCATTTTTTAATTTTTTTTTCAAAGTTTGTCCTTTTAAAAAGTGAAATTTTGACTTTGAGAGCTAATAAAACTACTAAAATCCAATTTTTAGGTCATTTTCTCCTTACATCCACTTTCTGTGATTAATTAGCTTTGAAATGACACAAAAATTATGTGATTGTGATTTGTGGAAGGTTAGCTACAGCCCTTTTTAGACACGCGGGCAAATCCAAGAGGGCCGCCGTTTTGAAAAATTCACGAAACTTCAAAACCCCGTATCTCCGCGAAAAAATTTTTTTCGGCCTAAATATTTCAGATTTGTCGATAAGATTACTGGATCAATTTTTGGTGAAAATTTGAAAAAAATCGGAGGACCCAACTTGGTCGATTTCCCCTGGAATGACCCATTTTTAAAAGTTTTCATCAGAAAAAATACATGAAGATAAAACATTTTGGTAAGCAAGCACATAAGAAAGCTTGTATTATTGTCCAAGGAACAAATATGAATCATTCCACCTATGTTTGCAGAGTAAATTCATACTACTTTAATAATCTTTATTCTAACACTCGTAAAATTTTTCTTAAAAATATACTACCTTTTCAATTTGATGTAGTTATTCTCAAGAACACATATGTGCAAGAGATAAAACTTTACTAGCACAATTCTTCAAGATTAATACAATTAGTTTCAAGTATAATGAATAAAAGTTCATCTAACACAAAGTTTCAGAGTGGTTTGAAGGAAATTCACACACATTTCATCATTAACAGCACTTAATGAATACTATGCTTTTACTAGTTAAATTCATGAAATTATTGCATGAATTTTTAACATTTAGGACACCAACATTCTTGGTACAAAAAATATAATTTAAGCCCCTTTACTCGACATACAAACTTTCCAACTCATTAAAAACAAATCAATCAAAAACAAAACTTATTTTTTGGAAAAATGACAATAAAACTTGAAACTTTCTTTAAATTTCTAGTTTTTACTGTAAATACAGTAAGCAGCAATACCAAATTAAGTTCAAAATTTTTATAATCCTTTTAATGCACTAGATTCAAGTAAAATCCTTAAGAAAGTAAATTAAATTCAAAAGGCACTCTAATAAAAGGATGAAATATGAAACATACCAAAATGACGGTGAAGTTCGTCGATCAAACCCATGTCTGGAAATTTATCAGAAAGATTGAAGTCAATGGTGATGATGTCAAAGACTTAATTGTCCACACAATCATACTATATCAAATTTTAGAACTCGGCTTTTTAAAGAAAGCTTTTTGAATGCATAATATGCAGTCATCCCGTCCTTTGGTTTATCACATTTTTTAAAAGACTGGAATTCCACCAATGCATAGTCGCCAGGAAAAATTATTGCCACTCAGCAGTACAAAAAAACCTTGAATTCAGCTCATAATTGATTTGAAAGTATTGATAGTTTTAGTTAAAATTTCATCAATAGCATTAATTTGCTTTGGACACATTGCAATGAGAGGGGGAGGTGCCTTTAGAATAATGAACCGTACTTTTACTGTGGATAAAAATTTACCAATTTTTTCCATTACATTATTGAAAGATTTTAAAAATTTTCCAGTTAAGACTCAAATAGGTCATCTAATACATACCATCATTTTCATCATCGTCGTCATCTATTTCATCATCGTCATCACTTTCCTCTTCACTGTCATCAGATTCATCCCCCTCCTTTAAAAGAAATAAATTAAAAATCAAACATACTATAATAATTCAATTCTTATGTAAGCATCATATTTTAACATAAAAAAAGGTCAAAATTACCAACAATCTAATTAACTTTCTACCTATAAGGAAGTGATTTTGACAATCCTCAAAACAGTCACAAAATACAATGCTTTCCAAGATAAAGTTTTTATAAAGCTCTTTAAAACCTAATATTTTTCTATCTTTACCATGATATAAGAAGGGAAAATACAGTGCAACTTTGATAACAATTCAAAACTATGAAAAAAATCAAAACTAAAAAAAATACATCTTTTTAATTTAATTGCAGTTTCACTGAATGATTGAAAACATTTCTACCTTGTAAATGACTATGACCTTTTTCATTAAAATCCACACACTAAATGCATAGTTTACTCTAACAAGGGGACGGCAAGACCTCGAAAACGGACTTCGGGTTAGAACTTGGCAGGTTTGTAGTACACCCCAAGGGTATCCTACCCTGAAAGTATTACGACGCACTAGCCAGTAGAACCCGAGAAAACGCCCCCTAAAGTTTCACCCAGTTAACTCATAAGCATTACTATTTAAATTGCATTGTTGTAACAAGAGCTGAATTGCCCAGTCGGTAGCGTACTCTCCTCGCAACTGCCCGACCTGGGTTCGGTCCTACCTTCGGATTTTTTTTTTTTTTTTTTGCTATTAAAAAATTATTTTTAAAAGTTTAAATAAAATATAACCTACAAATATAGTAAATTACCTTATATTTTTTTATAAACCATTACAGTATTTTTTTTACTCCGGTTTGAATTAATGTTTTACTTGAAAATGATGAATTAACGAATTAAATAACGTATTAATTCATTATTTAATGGATTAAATATTGAATTTTGTTTTAAATTTAATGAATTAAATATCAAACAAAACACGTTTTATGTTACAATTTTGAATATTTAATTTTACAAATATTACCTATTTACAATTATAAAAATATGTTTCATATTTTACACAAAAGATCCAGAATGATAATTATCATAAAAACATTGAAAACAAAAAGTAGTTTGGCATCCTGCACAATTAATAAAACACGATTTTTTACATGAACAAGGATTTTTTAAAATCTCTGTAGAAAACACACTTCATTGATATTCATAAAGACTTCTCTTTCATTAGACAGCTTGGAAGCATACAACGCATATTTGATCATTTTTGGAAAATTGGGGATGATATTTGATGATGAACAATTGATTGGATCTTTATGCAATCCTCCCGGGAATTAATCTCCCTATCATTTTCAATCAAATAAGCACAATTTTGCATGCGCTTTATCAAATTTTTTACTTGGCGGTAAAAGTAAACATCACAAGGTTGAACAAGAGGAGTGCACTTTGGAGGAATTACTCCCAAGAGTTAATGATTAGGAGAAACTTCTCTCTCCCCACATAAGGCTTTAAGCAAGTATTCAGAAAGATCCTGATACCATGTCGTTGTTAATTTTCCAGATTTGGACAATGTTATGACGACATTGGTGTACTTTTGAGCATATTCACTAACTGATTTTTGAACTCTTGGTCCAAATGTGTTTGTTGCCTCTTGCAAACATACAAATTCTCCCCATCATCTGAAAATCATCAAATATCAACCCCAATTTTCCGAGAAATGATCAAATTAGAAGTCTTTATGAATATCAATGAAGTGTGTTTTTCTACAGAGATTTTAAAAAATCCTTGTTCATGTAAAAAATCGTGTTTTATTAATTGTGCAGGATGCCAAACTACTTTTTGTTTTGAATGTTTTTATGATAATTATCATTCTGGATCTTTTGTGTAAAATAAGAAACATATTTTTATAATTGTAAATAGGTTATATTTGTAAAAATTAAATTTCCAAAATTGTAACATAAAACGTGTTTTGTTTGATATTTAATTTATTAAATTTAAAACAAAATTCAATATTTAATCCGTTAAATAATGAATTAATACGTTATTTAATTCGTTAATTCATCATTTTCAAGTAAAACATTAATTCAAACCGGAGTAAAAAAAATACTGTAATGGTTAATAAAAAAATATAAGGTAATTTACTATATTTTTAGGTTATATTTTATTTAAACTTTAAAAATAATTTTTTAATAGCAAAAAGAAAAAAAATCCGAAGGTAGGACCGAACCCAGGTCGGTCAGTTGCGAGGAGAGTACGCTACCGACTGGGCATATCAGCTCTTGTTACAACAATGCAATTTAAATAGTAATGCTTATGAGTTATGGGTGAAACTTTAGGGTGCGTTTTCTCGGGTTCTACTGGCTAGTGCGTCGTAATACTTTCAGGGTAGGATACCCTTGGGGTGTACTACAAACCTGCCAAGTTTCAACCCGAAGTCCGTTTTCGAGGTCTTGCCGTCCCCTTGTAAGTAGGCAGAGAAAGGGTACTACTGCTGACTTCAAAATCCCAGAAAAATATTAGAGTAACGATCCTTTTATCCAGAATCATAAATTCCGGAATGCTTCAAAATATTTTTTGTTCTGAAGAAAACTTTCCCACAAAACTTACAGCCCGCCCAATGATACGAAGAAACAGAATGGTCAAGAATTTTTTAACTACAGCCTTATGTAAACGCAACTCAATTGTAGCTACGTCTTCGAAAATTTAGAATGTAGCTACTATGTAATGTCACTTAGCACAGATGGTGGGACTGGATTCTTCTCCTTCATAAATGTAAGTTAATATTGCAGCCTTACACTATTTTTTAATAGGACCTAATTTCGTGCTTTCTTGTTAAGCTTGAAATTTTCGATAAATTCCGGAATTCATGCTCTTAAAAAAAATAGATTTCCGGGGCTACCCCTGGCAGAGTAAATATTTACTAAGAAAATTCCCAACAACAAATTATCAACTGGAAATGCAATGTTGATCATTCATCATGTTGGCAGTAACTTTCAAAGGCATTGGGACATTTTTTTTGCATTTTAGGATATACAAGTTATCCAAGTTAAATTGTACCAATATAAATTACCGAAGCCCGGTGGCGCAGTGGTAGCGCATAGCTCTTTCGTGCCACAGGTCCGGGGTTCAATTCCCGGCTCCCGGGCTGGGCAAGGTCCACTCAACCTTTCATCCCTTGAGTGGGTCGATAAATTGAGGACCAAGCGTGCTTGGGAACTAAACACTGAGGGTCTTGCGTTAGACTGACCACCAAACCGGGACATATGCCTTGCACCCCAGGGCCCCACAGTCAAGAAAACAAAGATGGGCATCGTAGGACTTTGCCCACTATAGGGTTATTGCGCCGATGAGTTTAGTTTTATTAATATAAATTACCTCAAACTAGCTGCTCAATTACAGAGGATCAAATCTCTGAACACTATATTTAGGAAAGATTTACTAAACATTTTAAGTAAATAAAGGATATTAATAGTTGGTTAGTATTAATCACAATGAATGTGCAAAACCACAGAAAAATCGTCTATTTAGATAAATTATTTTTAACTTACTTCGTCTCCTTCCTTTTTAGTTCTTCCGATTTCATACAAACGGCATACACAATCAACACCATTTATAGGAGGTAAGAACTGATCAGCAGAGAGGGCGAACTGCGATTCAATAGTTGATATATACCTGTCATGCTGATCAACAGATAGGTGGAAGACGGGTCTCTTGACATCAACAGTCGCTGCAAAATTATTAATCATTGTAATCCACAAATTCATAATTGTTTCAGGTCATTAGCTAAATCATATTTGACTGTTATTTCAAGATGTATGGACAACAGTTTTCGCAGAGCAATTTCTTTTACTAACTATATGTTCCATACTGTTATTCAAAACAAAAAAGAGCTATCTTGAGAACTAAACAATTATGAAGACAAATTCTTTAAAAAACAAGTTAACCAAAAGCTACTGTTTCACAAACACTTAGATTTGATTCACATACAATATAAGATATAAACTGGAGATGTACAAGTGGGAAAAAGGTTCTATACAATAATATTTTACATGATTTGATAGTATTAGAAGTTACACACTTGGTAAAAATTTATACTTTTATTTAAATGAAAATTGTATGGAAAATTTAAAACATGGATTAATTTTACATTAATCTCAAACACTAGGTTAATGCAAAGTTACAATATATGAGACTCACCTATAGGAGTGTAGTCATAAGCATTAAATGTGTAAAAACAATTAGTTTTTTCATCAGGATTTTCTTTGTTAGAGTACACACCATACATGATGGTACCTGGTTGATTGAAAACAACTCTGCACTGATCTAAGCCTACAACTGTACGTAAGAGTTTAAAAGTTCTCAAGTCCCACTGAGGAAGGGTAAAGGAAAACAACAATCAAAGTAATGCACAGAATAACATTGTAATTGAGCCTAAATATTAAAGCAATGAAATGATTATTGATCTTTCTTCATGCTATTTCAATGATAGGAGTTAGATAAAGAAAAAGTTTGGTCCATTTACAGACCCTTAAAAAAATTCTTAGCTTAAAAAGGGATCACTTCAAAATACTTTTTACTCCAAAAGCAGATCCTTTTTAATGTTTTCGTATCATAAGTTTACCATGTTATTTTTTAAAAAATTCTATAATATCATTAAAACAAGACTATTTTCATAAAAACAGGATTCTAAACAGAAGAACCTGATTTAACACTAACTTTCAGGTTACCAAATTATGAGTAGATTTTCCCAACTTCACAAAAAGTATGAACAAACCCCTGAATAAATTGGGGACCTTCAGGAATGTACTAAAATGGTTTTAATACACAAGTTTATGTGAAAAGGATACAATTTCTGTATTGGATATAATTTCTCTTCCGTTTGGATGAAATATACCATTGAAGTTGGCATTGAACTTGTCAAGTTTATGAACCATATCTCTACTCCTCACATCAAAAATAAGTCCATCAGATAAAATGAATTCATCAGAGTAGTCAAATGTGGCTCGATTTCCAGTGTAGTTATTACCTAAATCCCCACAGGGGTATTCTTGAATTTGGGCACACGTTGCAGTGTCAATTATCTAAAAAACAGGGAGGTAAGTTTAAAAGCTAAATAAAAATGTCTTAAAACTAAATTTAAGCATAAAAATGTATAAATCATACCACAGCAGAATCGTGTTTTGTCCCCACAATTTTAGCTGCAGATCGTTTTCCAAATTCCATATGGGTAATTTCATTGAAATTGTGTCTAAAAGAAATTATGATGAATTCACATTAACAAAATATTAAAAAGAAACCAAGAAATATAGTTTGATTATTTTCAAAGATACCTACACTACTTCGAAATTGTCATCAGCATTCCAAAGTGCTGAGTTGCCTATCCTTCCATTATCTGAAGTGATCACCAATGAGTTGAACTAAAAAAAGCAACACAGAGTATTGTATAAATGACTTGGAAAGATAAACATTTGCCCAGAACTATAAGAGAGCTAGTCAAACAAACTGTTCATAAAACAATAAATTATCTGAAAGTAAAATTAAATATCCTCTTCAACTGAGCTTGGCATCTGGCACAAGAGAAAACTAAATGAAACTCAAACATAATGAGTTTACCACCAGTAAACCTTATATTTTTGATAATAAAATAAACAGTGCCAAATTTGTCTAGGTTTGAATAATTTATAAAAATAGAATCTGTGACATGTTGTGAACTTTATGCAAAAATTACCAACAATTCTAGACATTCACAAAATTATTGAAAAAATTTATAAATATGTATCTTATATAAATTTATTTGTAGTAAAAAAATCTTTAAAAAATGTTCCCTAAATGTGAGGACTCGGCACCTGAAGGGTAAAATGGCAAAAGCCTTTAAAAAATGCCCATGAAAACAAAATTATCCTTCCCCCCTTGTTAAGCACTTGTACTAACCATTAATTTTGTTAAATTCCCTTTATAATGAATTCTCATCCCAATTTATTACAGCTTTTTCATAGCCCCACTACATTTTAACATTTTAATGCTGTCACTCTTGGAGGAAGTTAAATTAATGGAATAATATCAACACAAAATGATGGATAGTCAACTTACTTTTGAAGATTCAATATGACACACACCCCTTTGATGACCATCTTTACATAGTTCCTCCTGAAATAGTTTTTTTAAATTAACATCTTTTACACAAAACAATACTTCAACTAAACAGCACATAGCTTTTACATTTTGAAAAGATGTTGAATTGTGTTATATTTTTTTAACATTGGTAAAAACAAACTCATTTAAAGTCTGGTGAACAGAGTTAGGTTTTTTCCAGTAAAATCTTTAGTAAGAAAATAATACTTACTTCTGCAGTGTTTATATTATACACTTTCATTCTTCCAACTGAATCTCCAATATTGCCTAATGTCCCAATAAGCATTTTTGGACGATATTTAGAATCATTGCTACAATTCTGAAACAAAAAGAGAGAAGAAATAAATGCAAGGTTCGCTGCTAATCATAGTACTGTCTACAAATAAAAAAGCTTACAAGCATTCATTTATATTACATGCCTAACATTAAACCGGTTGACAAATTTGTAAAAAAAAAGGGATTGCAACTAATTATAACCATCAATGTACTCTCAAAAGAGGAAGATGTTCTTACAAGCATATTAAAACTAAAAGATCAGATAATAATAATTAACACTAAGCTTTGAAATGGCTTATAAGTGAAGTTATGTAATGTAGTTCTTTATGTAATGATCGAAAATTACATAAAGAGGGCAGTGTGGATGATTTGAACAATATTTTGAGTATAATTAGAAATGTTTGAAAACTGAAATAATGTTAAATAATATTTGCAAATTCAATAGAAATATTTTCTTCATATAATTCCTTTGTTCCTTTGATATAAAACATGAATTCTACTGTAAATTTAGTATGAGTTGTTACATACCAAAAATGCATTGCAGTTATAATCAAATCTGCCTTCTTCATCTCGAAAAGATTTGACTAATCTAAATCTGAAAAGATTGTATAATAAAGAACAACAGTTAAAACCTGAATACAAATTTATCATAAATAAACTTCTACATAGAGTAATAAAAATTATATCCTATAAATGAAAATTTTGGAAATTTAAGAACACAAAAATGCTACATAACTTTTTAGATTATATAATTCCCTAGATTAATGGAAAGCTAACAATGTTAGATAGGATTAACTAATGCTCAATATACTTATACAGATTTAATAAAAAAAACTTTTCTAGAAATGAAAACATAAAATTTTCAAAGAAACTAACTTGCTATAAATGAATTTTCTGTCAAGAGCAGCACCACCAAATCCTCCATAAGGATCGGATATCTGAAACAATATTAGATGAAAACTCTTTAAAATATTTCATCAATATTGAATTAAAGGAAAAGAAAAGGGTTATTGCATTATTACCATTACAAGCACATGAATTTTAAATGGGTGACTTGAGCACCATACAATACCTAGTAAAAAAATTAATGAACCAGAAAAGTATAACTATATAATGCAATAAAGACGTACCTGCTTTTTATGTACTCGTAATACACAATTTAAGGGGGCATTTCTCTTGTGCTTTGGTTCTGGACATTTGTGGGGGCTAAAGGTATAAAAAAAAGCTCCATAAATATCTACAAGAACTTTTTTAAATGTCCAAATAATGAATGAACAAAGTACTAACAGACAATACTCACACAAATAGATCAAAGGGAGGACAAGCTAGGACTGGGTTTTTACACAGAGCATGCTGCTTCCGTAAGTACTCGGTTACTATGGAATCTAAGCAGATAGTTGACTGAGCATCTCCAAACGAATAAACATTGGCTCCCTGTCTTTTCATAGCTGGAGTTTGTACATAGTTTCCTGAACACGTTTGTGGCTTTTGCAGCCTGCTAGGAGTCACAGGCTTAGGTGGATCAGTTACCTAAACAAATTCAAAATTGAAACAGTTCGATTGTGACCAAAAACACCAGAGAAAATTACTACTACAGTAGTGTTCGGCAACTAGTGGTCAAAAAGTAGTTAACTACCAACTACTAACTAGTCTGGGAAAATCTAGTTGCAACTAGTAGTTAACTATTTTTTCCTGGGACTAGTTGCAACTAGTAGTTAACTATTTCCCAAAGTAGTTAACTACTAGTTAACTAGTCTATTTAATTTCATAACCTATTTTTTGCAAATTCTAATACATCTTTCTTATCTATATGACAAAAAACTTTATGCTTCGCTCAAACGGCACTTTATTTCTGGTTTTGGTATTTGAGTACTCTACCATGACATTGTAGTTATAAATAGCAGTGTAATTTTTGTATATTTTGATAAAAATTTTAAATATTTTTGAAATTTTAAACAAAAATTTTTTTTTAAAGTAGTTGAAAATTTGAAAGTAGTTTCAACTAGTTATTAAAAAAAGTAGTTCAACTACTAGTTAAACTAGTTTAAACCAAAAGTAGTTAAACTACTAGTTGATCAGTAGTTAACTAGTAGTTGCAACTAGTTCTAGTTAACTAGTGCCGAACACTATACTACAGTGCATGCAGAAACTTTGTTCTGGGCATAAGAAAATATCTGATAGAAATGTTTGAATTTATAATTACAGCCATTAGGCAATACTGTAGCAAAACAAAACTTATGTTATGCATCAATCCTCTGACAAATATTGATACGAAAAACCCTTTACTCCGTGCTCTGCAAAATAGTACTTAAAAAGCGTATTTAAGATGTCTTATTTGAATGCCCTAAGCTTATGCAATAGGTGGGACTGAGAAACAACTGCAGTGGAATTTGTACAATTTTCGTACAACATTTTTATTACAATAAGTCTATGTTTTTTGAAGTTTTGGTATCACTCCTTATTTGATTAAGCTTTCTGTCGAGTTTGAAACTAAAATTTGATTAAGTATATGATTGAACTGGATTTAAAGAATCCTATTTTTTAATGCGGTAAGATCAACAACATCTTTCATAAAAATATCAATGTGTCGATCAGTTTTTGGTACTTATTTCTCAACAGTTTCATTAGTATAAATTGCATCAAAACAAAATTTTTCCAGAAATTTAAAAATCCCTGAAACTACAAATTGTGGTATAACTTTATAAGTCATTGAGTTTTCACTAAACAACTTGAAATTTTGAACACTAAATAAAGAGATTATGCAAGATATATTTATATGAGAGAGAAATAGATTATGCAAGATCCTTAAACTGGTAGGGTAGGAAGCCATTGAAAGCATCCTATGACTTAAAAAGAAAACTTCAGAAATAAAGTTGTCTTTGGTAGTTTATTTACAGCAGATAATGTTGCTTACTATTGTGGCTATTGCAGTGTACCTGCCAATTATATTGAGTACAAAAGAACCTCAAAATAACAGTTCATAAAGAAAAATATTTACATTCCAATAATTTAATTAAATTTATTTTATTTGTGTGTACCAATTGAAATCAAACAATGGATATTCCAAACATCCTTGTAAAAAACTCTCATTAAAGGTGCATGGATTAAAGGTAGCAAAAACACAAATTTTAATAAATAAGTTAACAAAGCCTTATAAAACTAGCCTTTTTCCAAACTCAAAAACTATAAATTTAAAGCAGAGTTGATCAAATAAAGAAACTTACCTGAATCTTTTTATTTACAACGATTCTCAAAGGAACTGATGGGGGTGGAATTGTATTCACAGAAGAATTTGAGAAATTGAGTGATGAGGGACTATTAAATACATCACTGTTTCTGCTTCTTCGGATCTGCAAAATTATACAACTATGAGCTTCACTAGGTAAGCTAAGTATATGAGGAACTTAGACATTTAACAAGCTTTAATCAGAACAAAGTAACACTCACTAAATTTCTCATTAAATTTAGATTTCTCATTAAATTTCTTTGTTGTTAGAGCAAATTAAACCAAATTTATTTGGATGGAAAAACCTAAAAAAAGGCATCAAGAGTAACAGGAATTGAAATTTGCCAAAAGAATGCGTAAATACAAACAAAATATAAAGTTTTTAACTTTTAAAAATGTTAGTAAATTTCTTTGAGAATGCCATGTCTTGGAAATGTTAAAAATCGGCATTTCTGAACATTTAAAATTACTATTTTACATAAACTATATGAATATAGCAATTACAATTTCCTTTCACATAACTAATTTTCAGTTTCTGCTACATAACTCAAGTGATATATGATTCACTTTCACCACTTCCCAAAGCATAATTATAGATATGTTTGAGAGTATAAGTCAGCATCAATTATTGCATAAACTGACAGATCCCACAAAAGTTACATTAAAGAATAAAAGATATTTACCACTGAAGGTTTGGAAGGGGTACTGAAATTATGAGTAGGTGGAACTGGAGGAACAAGAGATTTATCAACCATTTCTTTTTGAAGGCAAGCAACTGTTTCAGTTAAACCTAAATTAAGAAAACAAAAAAATAAATACAAAAATACTTTCCAATAAATCAAAGCATAAACACAAAATGAATAAAGAAGACATTACTAGGGTTAAGCAATTTTCATTTATTAGAATGCATTGTACAAAAAGTTGATGCTATCAGTATAAAATTGAACTTTCTCAATGTAAAACCAGGCACTGTATGCTGTGTGAGCATGAATGTGTCTTTGTTCATACTGTCTAAAATAAGCTAGACTCAATTCATAATTTACAGACAAGGTGTTGGACAGCTTCGGTTTTTAGTGGAGCACTCAAAGATGGGAGTGAGTCTGATTTTTCTAAAGCTCCTCATTTAAGAAATTTAGAGAATCAGCCAAGATAAGGAAGCTCATACCAGGCCTGGATCCCCCCAAAGGTATTACAAAAACTTGGAAAGGCTTGTGGACAAAATAGATTTTTTGTGTCAAAGTCACCATTAGCATACACAGAAACCCTCTATGAAACCCTAGCTGTGCTATACTGCAGCCCTATGCAGAGATTATGACCTTTCATTATGAGATTATGACGTCTCAAGCAAGAACAAGGATCTTAGTGAGTGAAACGGTACCCTCTACAAGTTCAGTAAAGCTGTGTGAGCATGGATGTGGCGTTGTTGCTAATTCATATTACCTAAAACAGTGTGGTCCAACCCGTGGCACGCGGGCCACAAGTGGCACTCGAAGAAATATTCGTGGCACTCGGCCTCAAAATTAAATTTGTATTCTAACTATATAGAATATAATCCACATTTCAATTTTATTGCAGAAAAGTGTAAAAACCTGGTTTTAGAATCTAATTTTCAAAACATTTTCAGGGGAGAACCCTTGACACCCCTTGGAAGTTATTTTTGGTTTAAAATTCACTTTGGGAATCAGAACGGTGTGGTCCACTCGACCACAAAATTAAAAGCTTATTCAAACTTCATAGAATATAATCCAGATATCACTTTTTATTACAGAAATCAGCTAAAAATCTGCTTTTTCAAGTCTAATTTTCAAAAACTTTTCAGGGGAGAACCCCTGAACTCCCTTGGGAGTTTTCTTGACTTAAAATTTTAAAGGGACATCAAAACCACATCAGTAGAAACTCTAGTTGGAGCAATAGTTTATAAATTTATATTTTATCTTCACTTATGGCTATACCGTTTCAACAACTTATTAGTTTCTTTTAAAAAGTATACATCAAATTGAAAGGAGTTATACAATCTTTACAGATGCCGTGAGTTGTAATTAAAGTTTAATCTATAAGTATTATTTCATAAATGTTCAGTACAGGGCGACAGTTTTCTTATGTGTATGTCTATGTGTTTACAACTCAGTTTTGAATTTTTTTCTAACCTCTTGAGAAAAAAAACACCCAACCTTTTTTACCAGAAAACTAAAAAAACACTTCTTGCTCTTTCATTTTCAAAACATTGTAAATGGCCTAATTTCTAAGAAAGGTTTTTCTCTTTACTTTGGATTAATTATTCTTTTAACAACATATTTTCAATTCGATTAAGCAAGGAAAATTTCTTATTAAATTAAATTTAATAAATATGAACATCAAATAAATAGTTTTAATGACCCAGCCAATATTTTTGCATTGCCCACTTAAAGTGAGAGAATCCTTAAATGAAACGCATCTAATCATAGTGGAAATATATGTTCCAGTATTGAAATAAGCTTGACTTGCCTGTGTTATATAAACTAGAGATCCGTAATTTTTGATTTTTATTGTCAGTGGCACTCCACTCCCTTTAAAAAGTTAAATTGGCCCTCCGGTAACTAAAGGTTGGACCACACTGACCTAAAATAAGCTAGATGCAATCCTTGATTCACAGACAAGGTGTTGGATAGCATCGGTTTTTAGTGGAGCACCCAAAGATGGGAGTGAGTCTGATTTTTCCCATAGAACTTGTAGCAAAAAGAAAAGTTGCCAAAAGGAGATGTGCTTACCACAGCAAGCAAGATGATATCAGTGATGAGAAAACTAATTTCTATCATAACATTTTGAAACTTGAACCATGTGGTTATAAACAGTTTTTTGTAGAGAATACAAAATAATGAATTATGTTTACCAGCTCAAGTCAAAGCTTGCTGTTTCAATTTAATTTCTAACAAGTATCTACATTGTAATGAAGACCTCCTTATTAATTGCAATTTCTTTAAATACCAAAAATAAACATTTAAGATGTTCAGATGCCATAAAATATAATACCTTTGGCTGAAAGATGATCTGATATTAATTGAAGAAGCTGTGCATCATTATATACAACTTTAGTCTTGGCTACGATTTCAGACTGAAAAACAAATTAAAGTAATTTGCATTTATTAATGCTTAAACACAAAGACAAAAAACTATTCCCTACATAAAAATAATACAAATTAAATAATAAAAACATACTATAATTGAACACAAAAGTGTAGTAAATCCTTAACATTCCTGTTCTTGAAAATTATCTTAAGTAAAAATATATTTTGCACATCAATTTTAGTTTTCAAAATCACAATAAAAATTATAAAACTTAAAAGAAAATTCTCAAGCATATTTATGTAACAATTTAAATACTGAATTACCTTCACATATTCCTATAAGCATTTTAAAATGAATAAAAACACCATTTTAAAACTACTAACAATTTCTAAAAAAAGCATTTTTATTAATATATCTTATCCCCAAAACTAATAATCACCTTGCTAATATTCAGCATAGAAGATTCTGAACCGTCTGATACAGGAGCTCCAGTGACTCGTTCAAGCAGCTCCAAGCCAAATTTACAAAACAAAACATGGTCATGCCCTTTGTCTTGAAGAACAGGCTCCTTCATTAAATCTAACAGAGGGGGAAAAATTATTATACAGTCAAATTAAGCTTATTTTTACAAAAAAAAACTTAAAGCGCAACTTGAATTACTTAAATTCTGCATTTGAGGAATTAGTAGAAACATTGAACTAACTTTAATGTAAAGCTGTTGGAGTTTGCTAATAGTTGCAGCAAACACTTCAGTTGCAAGTTGGGGATAATTTGAATATTTTTCTCAGGATGTTTTTTGATTTTTTTGTTAAATTAATGTCTTTTTTTAATTAAAAGCTTTGAATGACCTTTTTGGTTGTCCTCTCAGGTTTGATTTGTTCCAGTTGCACTACTTAAAAAATACTCACCAAACAGTTGTCCTTCAGTAACTAAGGGAAGCTTGCTAATTATCTGCTTCACTGTTTCAGACCTTGCCAGCCCACAAAGAGCCTATTAAATACAAATTCATCATTCAATACACTTTGAAACAAACAGAAGCACCACAAAAAGAAACTGAGAAATTTATAGAAGTAATATTACTTGGCAGGCCAGAGCTCGGATGGAATCAGCATCAGTCAATGGAGTTTTAATGGACAAAAGGTTAATAAGAATCTAAAATGGCAAAAATTGTTTTTTAATTACACATTTATTTTAAATAACTTACAGAAAAGGGGTCTTTTTTGATGAAAAAATGGTAAATAAAAATTTTAAAAAAAATCTTGCATAAGTGAAAATATTTTGCTTACTATTATTCCATTTTTTATTCGTACACTTTTCCAAAGCTTATTTAATGTGTCTTCAATACTCCTCTGGTTCTTTTTCTTAGGTGTAGAAGAACTTTTGGCATCAGCCTATTTAATAAAAATAATATATTTTTTAACATAAAAATATAATATATAAACTTGATAATAAATTATGGATTATTAAAAAAATGGTTAAAAAGCAAAAGAGAACACAACACTATTTGTTCCATTCATAACTTTTTACCATCACTTAATTATTTACCTTAGAATAATTGGTTCCTAATTTATCTTGAGTCTGAAAATATTTAAGGGGTAAAAATAAATAATAAAATTGGAAATTATTGTAAACCCATTTTTTACTGCAAAATTTACAGGGAGAAACGGATTCCGAAAAGTTTTAACAACTGAAAATCCATCCAGTCATTTTTCTAACTTGTATGCTTTAAAATCATTAATATACAGGAGATTTAATATTTAAATTACTCATTTCCAAAAGAAAAATATTAATAAAAACACCTTTCTAACATTTTTTAGAATTAAAGAGTGAAAAAGCAAAGTCTTTTAGAGTTTCTTACAGGAATTTTAGTGCAAACACAGTTTATTACTGCGTGCAATGCAGATCGTTGAATATCGGGCATTGGCATTAGTTCTCCATCAGCAGCTTGAAGCAAGACACTAGAAAGTAAAGAATGTTAATGGGTGTTAATGGGTGATGGCAAGAGCAATTAATCATTAAATTTTATTGTTTATTTGGCCATGTCAGGGGAAAAAAGATACTTTCTAAGATAAAGAGTACACAGAGTTTAAAAAAAGTAAAAATACATATATATTTATTCGTACTTACAGTATACCAGTCACATTTAAGTATTCCTGACTTGATACTCTTTCACAAAACAAAAGTTGTGTCATTGAAGTCAAAGAACATATTTTTAAAACATCTAAAGCATTTTTCACAGTTTCAGCCCTAAAATTGAATTTTTCACAGTTTTAGCCCAAAAAGAAACAGCATGATCAAAACAGCACTACATACAATTTTATTAAATTCCGGGGAAAATAACAACGCTTCAAAAAATTAGTCACAAAATGGCATCATACTTCAATCAATCCTGAATTTCATATTAAAAAGACAGAACTTATTGGCATCTTTAATTTCCAACTTGAATGTTTGAATATCTAAGAAAAAAAAGCATGACTATTCTAGATCTTTGAGAAAGGAGTTACATACCTGCCGGAATAGCTTAATTCAAAGTAGGATGTGATAAGATCAAGTAAAAACATAATTCCTTCCAAATTAAGAAATTCTTCAACAGGCTTCCAAGGATGATTGGGAGAAAGAATATCTCGCCAAGTTTCCATATAACTTTCAATACTTTCATAAGATAAATTCACAGCCTTAAAAAATAAAATACATTGTTTAAAAGTCAAAAACAAAACAACAAAGATTTAAGGAAATCATTTTATTCTTATGCAAGTGTAAATTACAAACCTTGTAATGTTTATTTTGAACTTTGGGATGGTCCAACTTGCGTGATGATATAGATAGCAGCTGTTTCTCAATCTCAGCAACCAAATGAGCTTCAAAATACCTTTTCAAAGCCCCGCAAACATGCCTTGTTGTTTGTCGATTAGCAAAAATCTGATCATCACTCAAAGTTCTAGCATTATTTAATACAAAAATATCTAATGTACTCATCTGAAAGAGAAATAACTCAAATTATACATTAGAAAACTACTAAGTTTATTTCAGTAATATGTAATGAAAAAAACTAAACCATTTAAATGAAGGGCCAATAAATTATGTTTTAGAAAATGTAATGTATCAAGAGTTGTTAAACAATGCCTAGATACATTTAACAAACTAAAAGTATAAGAAAAAACTACTTACAACATTAAATAACTTCCTAAGACCATCTTGCTGGTCAAAATGTTCTAAAATAATTCTAAAAGCAAATGCATATCCAAAGAACATTGTAGCATGGCAACGGCTAGAATCATGAGAACATTCAAGAAGCCATAGTGCATAGCTGCAAAAAAGAAAAATTAGTCAGTTTATAGCTTAAGGTAGGATGGTGTAAATATTTTTGAATAAACTATACTTACTGTACAAGTTCTGAAATTACTGAATTTGGTAATAAGCAAATCTGGAAAAAAAATATCCACAAAAAGGTTACTTTCATAATTTTTCACTAATAAGAAAAACACAATCTTTTTGCATCAAAATATTTATATTAGTGAAGAGGGACTTTTGGTCTTTTCATGTGATATTGTGATATTAAACAGTTAACTTAAAATGTGATATTGAACAGTTTGACTTTTCATGACCAACTTAATACACACTAAAAGCTGGGGTCTGCTTAAGGATTCTTCACAAAATATTTTAGCTCATAAATGACCTTCACATTATTTTTCACTCTAAAAAAGATCCTTTTATTGATAATAATTTTACCAAGTTATTCTTTTTAAGTTTTACAATATCATCAAAACAGGACCCTGTTTCACATAAACAGGACTCTGGTTGTAAGAAACCAATTTAACACTAATTTTGAATTTACAAAATTATGAATTGACTTTCACAATTTAAAAAAAAAACCACAAAACCTTTCACAAAAGGTCTGGACAGACCCCTGCTTAAAGATATAAGGGTACAAACTCATCAAAGGTATAAATCTTGAAAATAAACCAATTCTTAACACCCCTTTTTTCCTAAATTTGTGTGTTGAAAAAGAATGCTAACCTTATATCTGTTACAGGCAAACTGAATTTTTGCAAAACCAGTATCAAAACAATCAATAATTTATATAAATTATTGATGGTATAAATACCCCTTAAGAAAACTGGTAAGTTATACACATAAAATAGTATTTTAGAGTTGGATTATAATGTTTTAAATCAACTGTATTTTAAACTATTTTTATATTATAGTAATGCATGGATGGAGACTTTTGAATTATGCATTAATAGTTTTAGAGTTAAATAATTATATTTACTCAGTACAAATACACATTACAATACATTATGTATCTAAATATATTTGGATTAGGGGGAAATTATTTAAAAACAAGTAAATTTCTTTGAAGTCTAACCAGTGTTAAATTTTAAAGTTTTAAGAAACCTTTAACTTATACTAATTTTACCTTTTCCATGGCCTCTTCAATGTAAGAAAGGTAGTATAAGCATATTGAAACACCAGTTGCAGCTATAGATGGAAAAGGCACTTTAAGAAGTAGTTGTAAGCCACCAATATTCAAAAATTCAATGGTTATTTTCTTATGGCACAAAAGGGATGCAAGGTACTAAAATGAAATAAGTACAAACATTACATAAAATACAGGTAAAGAAGCATAAGAAATGAAGTAATCGGAAAACAATTTTTAGAACTATCTGGAACTATACATGATACAAGTAATCTAATACTTCAAAGATTGAAAAAGATAAAATTTAATTTAAAAAAGATGCTTCAATTTTCAGAAATTTGATAATTGTTTTCAAAATTCTCCTCTAAGTCATCATATAAAAAACAGCTGTTATAAATATTTCCAGGATTTACTGAAATTTATAACATGAAAAACATTATGAATTCATACACATGCGAAAAAGGCACACTGCATACTAATATTTTATAACCTATTTATAACATACATTAATAATATTGAACCTTTTGAGTCTTTAAATTATCTGGTTGTCTTTTTTCATACTAGGCTGTGAATTTAAAATTATGAATAACACAATAATAGAAAAACATGTTTTACCTTCAATGCTTCAAAAGCAAGCCTTACATCAGGATTTTGACGTAAATCTATGTATCGAAGTATCAAAGGAAGAGCATTTTCTTCAAAAATGTACCCTAAATTCTAAATTTCAAAATGAAAAACAAATAATATATAGACATTTTATTTGATCAAAACACTTCAGCATCAAATGTAAAAATTGGAATTTAAAATACATTATCTACAAATTCTATGCAATGAAAAAAGAAACACTTATGAAAACTAGTAATCTAAAATATCATTAATAAATAAAACAAGTTAATATGAGATTATTGAAAGCAAAGCTAGGTAATTACTTATAAATTATGGAATAGTCAATCTTAGACATAAATTAAATCAAAACTTATCTACAAAACTGCTAAGTTTTTGCATTAATAATATACAACTTTAACACTAACTAATTATACTTTTAGACAGAGAAGAACTTACATCTTGATATTCGCCCATAGGTGTGAGGTATTGTAGAATGTATCGCTGTTCTGCAGCCACAGTCAAAGGATAAACTTGGTAAGAGCCAATGACAAAGTGTTCTAGTTCCGTCCAACTAGAATTCGAACCATCATTGAAATTCATTGCATGCTTGGAAGGACTCTAATAAAATGATTTTCATAAGTTATAATCATTTTAATTCAAATCACAGAATGCTAAAAATAGTTTGCTAAAGATGCATATGAATGATATTAACACATGGGTGTGGAGCAGGTAAACAGAGGAGAGGGACTTTTAAGTATGGAAAATGATTATAACAACAACAACCATATCCACAAGAAAATTAGAGGCAAGATATTTTTGGGGTTTTAGGGCACCTAAGGCCACACAGAAGCTTTGCCATGTACACTTGGTTGAAATAAATTATTTTGTAACATATATATAAGAGGTTTAAACTTACTTTTGAATTTGCCCAACGATTTGGTCGATGATCAGTTGAAAACGGACTATACCGAATGGATCTTGATATATCCTATATTGAAGAGAAATAAATTTGAAGACACTAAGAATTGGCAACACTTATGATTACTGTTTTTTTATTACATTTATACTTTATGTTCAGGTGGAAATAGTAACAGGTGGAACTATAAAAGGAACAAATTTCAAAAAGTTTCTTAAAGAAGATCCCCACATGACTCAGAATCACCCACAAACTTTAACATTGAGTACACCCAGTGATGTAAATACCCAGGGTATATACTTGTGTATTTCCCCAAAATGAGTATTTTAGTGTTTTTTATGATGTGACTGCATATTTATTTCTCCACCTCATATACAACTGATCTCTGTTTTCTAACTTCTATTCCCATGAAGTGTTCTGAGCCAAAAACAAAATGCCCACCTTTGCTTTAGTATAATATTTTAACAAAGAAATCCAAGTTCTTCATAAAATGAACCTATGTCATTTCCAGTCAAAAATAAATGAAAATACAATGTGTTTTTTACCATTACACTCAAAATCACAAGCTTCCGAAACTTACTTTTCTTTTCTTAGACGCTTTCCGAGAATTATTTTTGGAATTGTCATCTAAAGAATTGTTGGACTTATCATCATATGTCCCACCAAGAAATGCAAAAGGCCTTTCAGGAATGTGTGCTTCATCTGAAGGCGGAGTCTGTAGATACTTTTTACTAAGAGCATGTAATCTTCTTAGCATAAGAGGTACCTAATAAACGAAACATACAGAATGAAGATAAACTAAATTGTTGCAAAATATATGATAGAGAAAAAAATGTTTGATTTAGTAGAGAATTATATAAAAATAACCCGCATATTCAATAGTTATTACAAAAGAAACCTTAATAGAAATTGGTTATAACTTACAAAAATAGCGTTTTTCTCTCGGTAATTGGTGGCTATTTCAGGAACATCCATAGCAGCAGCTAAAAGACCTGTTGCATATGACTGGAGAGGATTCTGAGCCCTTTCTGCCCATAGTAATAGACGTGGAACAAACCCTTCCTAAAATAAACAGAAGATGAAGATAGGATTAAAAATATATAAACTTAAGTATGTAATAACATACAAGTTACATAAAAATCTACAAAAATGTTTAAAATTTTAAAAGCGTATAACTAACTGAAAAGAAGTATTGACACTTGCATTCATATTATGATGTCAACCCTTTTGCCAACTTTAAAAAACTATTAAAATGTATCATTAGTATCCTATCAGGGTGGCCACGAGAAACTTATTTCAAAATTCCCTGATAATTCCAGGTTTTCTCTGATAATCTAGTATGATTTTCCCTGATATTTTATAAATATAGTACATTCTAATCTTAACAGGAAAAGTACTGTGTAATCGGAAAAAAGAAGGAATATAAATGAAATTATTTCTAGACCTTTATCATACAAAAGAACCCTTTTTTGAACATTTGCTTGCAACCAGACTAATTTATATGCATCCGAGAACTGAAATGCACATTTAAAGATTTGAAAATCCAAAAAAATGTTGAATATATTTTTAAAACAACTAATGCAATTTTCAAAATTTCCCTGATTATTATCAGATTTTCTGAAACTCCCTGATAATTCCAGGGGGTTTTTTTAATTTTCCCTGATAATTCCAGGTTTTTAAGGTTTTCCAGGTCTGTGGCCACCCTGCCTATACACCAGGCTGCAACTACACTTAAGTTTCGGGGAAAAGTTTTAGCAATTCCATGCAAACAAAAGAGCATTGGCATAGCTAGAAAAAAAATTTCAAAGGGAGATTTTGAGGAAGGATAAATTTAGTCCCTTTTTATGATCATAAAGAAAATTTTCTAACTTTTAGGGGAGATACATCCCCAAATCCCTCCTCTGGCTACACCACTGCAGAGAAGTTAAATATAGCATTTAAGGAGGACACTGAAAGAACCTATTTAGGGAGGGACCTATTGTATGCAATTTTTAGGATAACTCTGGGTTCAAGGGGAAAGGGTATTTTACTCATTCTAAAGCATCTGCGATACCAACAGAGGGCTGCTACCCTTCATTACACACAGAACATTTAAGGAAAAAACATAGCATAAATCTTCAGAATTGCTGGTGATTAAGCCCTATAAAAAGTCCCTTATCTATTTATTATCTCTGCTTAACAACTTCCCAACACTATTCCTATTTCTTGGCAAGATTTGAAACTGGATAAATAAATTTCTTACAAAGAAAAGCTCAACTAGTTATATTTGACATGCTGATTGTGATAATTGACACAAGAAAATAAAATTATAATAGCTTTGGATTGGAGGTGACAAATTAATACAAAAACATAAGTAAAAGAATTTACAAAAATGGTGTACTTGCCTCTTGGAAAACAACACTTTCCAAGCCGGGTAATATGTCCAATAGAAGACGACATGAAGCAATATTGAGATCAAATACATCACGTTGGCAATAAACCTTTACCATCTAAGAATAAATAAGTAAATAAATAAACAATGCTCAGTAGGATTCAACTTTAAACAAGGAACAGGTAGTGTAAAATATTCAACTTACATTATCTACTATTCTTTCATTTCTAAAAACAGTCTTTAACATGTGACCGAAGGTGCAGTCTGGTTGTAGACGACCTAGAAAAGTATTTAAACTATTATTACACTGGGCAACAATTTTTGACAAAGTTCGTGTAAAAATAATAAAAACAGCCATTTCCTATTGATTTTGACGTGCTAAACACGAATATCACCATAAAAACTCTGGGTTGGTTCTTGTTTCAGAAATACAGAGGGGTCATGATATACTGTGATTTGTGCAGAAATATTGCAATTTTTAAAACATTGCTCAGGATAAATTTATAATTTAGGTATGAATATGAGTAATATTTATTTAGAATGTCTTCAAGCATACAACACATGCAGAAAACATGTTATAATACAAATTTTTTGTCGCTGTCATACAAAATTTTATCGTTATTTTGATGGAAATAATAGCATTGTGTTTCGCATGTATACAGAAGGTTTGATAGCATAAAAATGGTCTTAAACCATGTAAACAAGTCGCATCTTTGCAAAAAAATTGTCAAAATTAAGTTAAATAATGATTTTGCTTCGAAACAGTCGTACATTCTCTTCCATTCCCCTTAAAAAGGTTGCGAGCCATGGCAGATACTTATAAACACATTCAGAAGCTCCTAAACCGTATTTAGTTTATGAAATATGACTTGAGTGGTCTGTGCTCACTTCAAGGAGTACTTAAACCGATATTTTCAACAGGAATTTTAAAATTTGGATCTTTCTTTGAGAATGAAACAGTCGGCTATAACTCTGCATTCAATAAAAAAAATTTGCGTTCAACTTTTGAAAACACAAATGTCATGAACATTGTAAACAGTCTAAATACCCCCTTTCTACACACTTAAGATATCTTACCAGCTCAACACATTAAATGTCATCTATTAAAGCTTTTTAAAAACTACTTTGGGAGCATTTGATCAGAGTAAATTCAAGTTCAACTATACATTACAAATTGGCTTTTTATCAGAGATTGAAATGGTAAATATCTTAAAAGCCACACATCCTATAACTAGATAATTTAGGGATAAGCCCGGGGAGTATTTCTAAGTGTATATAAATGAGATTTAGCATAGTAAACCAGAACAAAGTCTGATAGTCTTGCAGTTGTAACCAACTTTTGGACAGTATTGCCAGATTGGGCTATAAGTAGCGGATTGGGCTCCTTTTGAAGGTCCTTTGCGACAAAAATTTTGTTTTGGGCGACAGGCTACTTTTGGGCTACTTAAAAATTAAATTTAGGCTATAACATTTTTAATCCGCGACTTTTGTGTTTAGAAAAAAAAATTATTTAATAATTACAAATTCCCACTTCTAGTTTGGTAAGGTTCCGTAGTTCCCCCGAAATTCAGACTTGGCGTACCAAAACAAGTTAAAAACCTGTTTTTAAGGTCAAATTTCCCAAAATTTTCTGGGGGAAGACCCCCTTTGGACTTGGAATTTCGTTGCTCACAACTTTTCTTATATTAACTTCTTTGAGATACAAATTCTACCTAATAATGTACTATTAAAAAGTTACATTGGACCTATTAAATATGCATGAGGGGCTTGAGGAATAATTTTGGGCCCCTCCTGAAATAAATTTCTATGTACGACACTGTTTAATATTAACAATGTATCTAACTAATGGAAGGTTAAAAAAATTATTTTATTGTAAAAATTTGATTTTATGAAAGATAATTTTGAAAATTAGTTTTAGTTGAAATAGCTTTTAAAAATTTAAAAGAATACTTTTTTAGGTTCTAAAGAATGAGTTTATATGATAATAATTAACTTCGTTAAAAGTGTGTATCAACAGTATTACTACTGATTTAAAATTTGGGCTCCAAAAATTTCAAATCCGCGACTTTTAGGGCTGTGATCCGCGACTTTTTTGTCCAAATATCTGGCAACACTGCTTTTGGACGTATTTTAGATCAATTCTAGACGTGAGTATAATCAAAAGAGCTAACAAACCTTTCAATTATATTTTGGAAAGGCTATTTCATGTTTTCATGGTTATTTCTTTAAGAATTAAAGTGATAAACATCACTTAAAAGGCAATTTAAATGAATTCTTGTGCTTTTGTCATACATAGTAAAATCTCAACTTTACGAAAAAACCGGAACCAAGATCGAATTTTTATTGCCATATTCGTGTTTAGCAGGCTAAAATTACATATAATTTGACATTTTCATCAATTTTACATTTTCACTGTTGCCTAGTGTCAAACACTACACATTTTAAGTGATTTTGAAACAATTTAGAGAGGTTTAGACCATTTTTATTTTGGTTTATTTGCATGTTTTTACACATTTAAGCTATAAATACATATTTTGCAACATATTCATCCATTTTTAGGGTTTTTTTTAATAATCTTGAGTTTGCCCGATTTTTAAAATAAATTATGTAATTAATAAATAACACATCTAAAATTGTAGGTGAAATTTAGTGAACCCAATGCTTTACCCAATGCAATGCTTAATGCTGAAGCTAAAGTATATTAAGCTATAAAAAATTGTGTGTTTGAGATTGTCCCATTTCGGTCCAAAAGGTTAACACCTAACACCTTTCGTTTAAAATGCTTCCTACTTACAAACATACATGTAATAGACTTTTAAGGTTCGTTCTGTTTAATAGGTACTATTGAAACAGTATCTTATTATTTCTACCTTAATGTTGAATTCATTTATTTTGTTTCTATGAAATCCCTCCCATTTGTTGAATTTTAAAAATGATGTGGTGTTTCGAACAAAACCCCATACTTGTTTAAAAAACCAACTAATTTAACTGGTTAGAATTTTTAATGTTCTTTTTTTATAATAAATAGGTTTAATTACATTTTACTACATTTTTTTCTATGTATATTCAAGAACATTAAAAAAAATCACCAATATTAGTTGGAACTCATGAAGAAATTTGACCCTTAAAAGCAGTATTTTTTTTGCCGACCTAGTCTGAATTTTTTTTTTGGTGGGGCAATCCCCCATAAGACCTAACCTGTTAGAGATAAAGTCAAAAATGTTGTATTCGTACTACTTACTTAGATCCAAAAAAGAACAATTATAACCAGTTTTATCAAAATTTGAGACCATGATTCTCATGTCATGACCGAGTTAAATTGGGTATTATCCATTTGACCGTGCTACTCAATCCGAAAAGCATTACCAAATCTCATAGACTGACCACTGAATCAGACGGTCACTGAACAATACACAAATAGGTAAAAACCTAAAATTGACCTTAGATTGGCCCTTTCATAAAAGCATATAGGGTATACTTACTAGGATGGCGATCATCGAATGGATCGGGGTCTTTCTTTAAAAAAGCTTCAGTTTCATGCTCAAACACATCTGCCAATCTAAAAACAGAAAGGATTGCAGAATATATTATACAATCTGAACTTATGGATAACAAACATTATTTTTGGAAGCATTTTACATAAAGAAACCTGAAACATACTTCATTAAAGTCTCAGTGACTTCTTGATCAGCATTGTTTTGCTCTTCCCATATTTGTAGTAGTCTTTGGACTTCTTCAACACTTGACATCTTAGCTGAAAAAAAATGTTCAAATTAGTGTTACTCTGTGAATAACTTTTCTACTGATCATGGGTGGATTTAGGTGGTGGACGGACGCTGGGGGCACATTGCAAACCTTGGTGGACAAGCTGTACCTGATCTGATGGCTTTGGAAACATGGTAAACCCTTGGAAAAATGGAATTTTTTCAAAAAGTTGGAGGGCATTGCTCTCCTATGACCCCCATAAATCTGTCCCTGGCACCAATAGCCTTTTTTAGCAAGGTGGTTGGGATCAAGAAAATTCAAGCTGATAGTAGGATAGGATGGAAAAAATCAGAGTAGCTGGCTTGATTACTTTAAGCAGCACATTGGCGATAAGATTCAAGATTTTTTTGAAATTTTAGCGTTTTTGTACCAATTTGACTGCATCTGCTACCCAATACTTTTTCTCTTATTTGACCCCCTCATTGTCATCTCCATGCTTGTCACTAACTAGAACAAGATCCCCCCATGTGTCTGTTTACAACTGGCAATGGCAGTTAACTGATAAAGTGGTGTATGTATGGTTTTTACTTTGTATGCAATGGATCGTAGTAGCTGTTTTTTATACTGTGAGTTCCTCACCTCTTCGACCATTGACAATACTGGTTTTATTGACAATACCAGATTATAAACCAATCTGGAAAAATAAATGCCTGGATAAATAAAACCAGGAAAACTACTTTAGGGTGATCTAAATTTAATTTTTATATCAACTTTTTATGCAGATGTTATTCAAATGAAAGTAATGACCTATGGATCGTGGTCCTCTATGGACCATGTTGTTGGCACCAATATTCATCAAATTTTGTATAATAGTAGTAAACTCTCGATATATGACACACTTTGTTATGTTGAAACACTATTTCTAGAGAAAAATAATTTCCCTACACTTTAGGTATTCCTCTAATGTTAATTACCATTCTTATTTCAAAGACTTTTTGATTAAAAACCCTATCTAAAAAAGAATTTTCTCACATTCGTAGCAAGCACTATTTGGCCAGGTAATGATTCTGTTGTTAGCAAGATGTGCTTGTGACTTTTAAAAAGGTGAAGGGTAATCAAAATTTGTTGGACATTTGTCCCATTAGAAGATTACTACTACTACTACTGTGCAAGGCAATTTTACTACCATTTTGCGGTACCTTCACAATTTCACCAATTGATAAATAGGTACTTTCACAAATTCAGTTTTAGTAGAAAAAGGTACCTTCACAAATTAAATTTTTGAAAGAAATTTCTACATAGGAAGCTATATTCTCTTAATATTTAACTTTTCAGCCATTCTAGACTGAATTATCATTTGTTTTTAATGTTTAAAAATTATTTACATGAGATTTTGAACATATTTTCACAAATTCACTGAGATCAAATTACCACTAAATTTTCACAAAATAGGTACCTCTTGAAAAAACCTAGACAGACCCCTGTACTACAACTTGGCTCTTGATTCTTCCAATAAAACAGTAGAAAGTAAAAAGTTCGTTTAAGGATTAGGTATTTAAAATAGGAATATTTTTCAAATTTGCACTTAATATTTTTATTAAAATTGTTTAAAAAATCAAATGTGACAGTTAAAATTTAAAACCACTGGAAGTACTTAGTTAAGTATTTTAGATTCATTTCGAAAAATTCATTTCAGTTTTATTGAAAAAATATTGATTCAAATAGAAATAAAAAAGGGGGGTTTTAATTTTACATTTTTAATTGAATCTAATAAAGATGGAAGAAAATAAAATTATTTTTCAAGTAGGTAATACTTAATTACAATCCCGTGGAGTACTATTTTAATTTTTTAAACTAGATTTCCCATAACTTTTAATTGGATGTCTGTATAAACGATTTTTTTTACTTTTACTTTTACAATTTTGATTAAATAACTCATTTGTGCAAAAATACTTTTAATAGATACTTCATTTTAGGTTTTTCAAGCAATTCTTTCATCTTTTGTGTCACATTTTTTACCATATTTTCAACTTGACCATCTCAGATTTCAATAAAACTTTCAGGAAAACTGGCAGATAGCTCACAATATATATATGCTATTAGGATCATATTAAAATATGTGTATCAGACCCTGAGAGCTTATGATAATGTTAAGTCATGGAACTAATGCTATTGTTAGGTCTGAAAAATCTATTGTGTAGCCAAGAGTTCACTTATAATCAGTTCATTAAAGATAGGATTGATTATCATTATGATTTTTATATACTTAGTACAAACATAAAACTGAATCATAATATAGAACATTTTTATTAAAAACACAAGATATCTAATTGCACATTTAAAACATAGTAAAAGAATAGGGAGTGTGTGGGTCATCCAAAGAATCCAGGCCTGGTGCCAAAAATGGAGCTAAAATAGTAAATTCTGGCAACCCAATTCTACAAAAGTTGAATTGCTTACATGGTAACGGCATTGGCAACATTATATTTTGCCAAAAATGTAGCTGAGACCTGGTTTCTTTGGATTTTTTCGGAGTGTTATTTTTAATGGTTAAGTCCATCTTAATAAGGGATGATGCCAAGGAGGGTTCTTTTAGGGGAAGAAGATATAACCTCTCCCAGGAATGTCATTAACGACTATGACAGACATAAAATGACCGTTAAGTATTCCCCCTGAATTTTTTTCTAGCTGCTTCATTGGCGTTAGTGGTGTAATATTATCATTTATTAATAGTTAATTAGTTTTGATAGATGAACTAAATATGTAATTAACTTTTGACAAAAAAAGTTAAAGTTTTCAAACTAGAATGTTTTATTGGCATTTATTTACAATGATGCAACTTTGTTATGTATCCATCCTGTTAAACATTGCAAAACTTTCTATTCTAAATATTTAAAGAAATATAATTCCTGTCGGCCAGGGGTGCAGAAAATGTTCCAGGGCCCAATATTTCCCCAGAACACTATTAACTTTGTCCAAAATTTCCCCAAAAAGTGTCTATATTTTCATTAAAATTTACCCAAAAATGTCCCCATATTTTCATTCCAGTTTATGTTACTACTGAAGTACAATGAGTTTTTATTATAAAACATAGTTTTCTTAATTACTGAACTTCTGAAAAGTTCAATAAGTACCAAATAATCCATAAGTTTTAATTTTTATGGACTTAATGGATTAATTATAAACTCCCAATTTTGAGCTACAGTAAAACTCTCCTGTCTTTAACTTAACTTTTTGTTTTTATGTCAGAAACATTGATGTGATCAAACAAGAATGCAATTTTTAGTGAGAATCACCGATCCTATTACAAATACGTTGTTTTTCCTGCCTAATAATCAAAACACAAGGAAAAGCCAACTTTCAGGTATTTACCAAGGAATCTTGCTTTTTTGGCATAGTTCCGTAGTTTTCCGATGTACATCCGTAATTCCGTAGTTTTCACCTAATTTCCGTAGAATTTGGAGGGAATGATATTGTCACCAGCCAAAATATTTGTTTCTAATAACAATTTGGGTTTGTAAAGTTTTTTCCCTTAATAAACTTGGGCAAAAATTTCCCCAGAACTGCATGAATTTCCCCTGAACCATGTTCGGGCATATTCTGCACCCCTGCTGTCGGCTAGCCCGAGAATACTCAGCTATCTCTCATGTTAAACCAATGGCAAGTGAAAGTGCTAGCCGCCAAGAGGGTTACTAATTGGTTGGTTTGCAATCAAGGGGGTTATTTCTAACCTTAAAAGTTCAAATCGGCTAGTCAATTTTTACAGTATTGATCAAAGGAAAAGTGCATACGGAATAAATACTTAAAACATGGATAGGGCAATTCCATGGTTACTCTTGTTACATAGATAAGGGTGTTTTTACACATAATAGCATCTTTGAGGGGGAATTTTATGAAAATACCCAATTTGTTTTCTTAAATACTAAAGGAGAAGGTCTAGATTTTATATTTATGTTAAAAAATCATGATAACTATTGTTAGTTTTATAGATAGGTACCTTTGAAGTTCGGTTACTCTTGTTACATAAAAAGGACATGAGGTTTTTTCTACTGTACAAAAGTAAATATTTTATCTAAACTACATAACACAACATCTAAATTTTAGGTTATATCAAGAAAGGAATGTATACTTTTTCAATAAAAGCAGTCAAAAAAGTTTTAAATTTAAATACTTTTTTTTTATTTAATTAATATCTTGGTTACTCTTGTTACAAGAAAATGGTTACTCTTGTTACTTATCTAATTCTTGACTAGATATGAAGCTCTTTATTAAAGTAAGGTAACAAATAAATGTAAAAAGGCATAATTATTCAATATAATCAATTTTATAATGATTCCTAGTATTTTCCACAGTTGGAAAACCAGTTTTTTTAAAAGATAATGTCCTAGGTACTTACGCCATTGCAGCTGAAGTTCCGATTGACTACTTTATTTTAAAATAAAGTGTTTTGATTTTAAATAAAGTGTTTTATTTTATGATTTGTGGCAAAAATTACCACTATGTGGCATTAATTAATTTTAATTAATTAAAAAAATTAAAATTGCGGTGGCGTTAATACGTAAGTACCGAATCCTATTATATTTCTAGGGACTATCTTAGGTTACATGGCCATTTTTTCAATGCACATATCTATTACTTCTTTTTTAAAAGAAAAGTCTCCCTGAGCGGTTACAAGGTCTGGCAGAGATATTGATTTTAATAATATAGTATCTTTTTTTTTAAAATCGGCAATATCCTTTTTTTTTTGGATATCGAAACCAAATTTTAGATTGGAGTTGTTGCATTGAAATTTAAAGTAATTTGGGCAGGAACTTAAAATAATACCTTTAAAAGAGTGAATGAGGTTATATAAAGTTCAAAACTCACGGTTACTCTTGTTACAAAATCAAATTGAAATTGTAGCAGATATTTTGTATGTAACATTTTCTTACTGCTAGGGATTATTTAACAACATCTGAGGAGATAATCTATATAGGTAATTTTGAATTTTAAAAACTATTTTTGTCTTAGGATAAACTCTAGTATGTTTTTGGTTACTCTTGTTACATTCAAAATGCAAATTTTACTGACCCCTTTAATAATAAAAATAAATACTAATGATTATTTTTTTTACAGTTTATGATAAAAGAATACTTATAATTACAGTAATAAATAAAATATTCACAAAATAAGTTCAACTCCTTAGTAAATTAGAGCTAGGAATAATGTACAAAATTCACGCATCTCTGCAGCCAGAAAAGGGCCAATTTGTTGCTTATTTTTAAAGAAAAATAATCCATTTCTATAACTAATTCTTACAGAATACTTTTCTTTGGACTTTCCCCTTTAAAATGATGTATCATACACCTATGTACTAAGAAAAATTTTTTTCAACTGTCATGTCCTACTTTCCGTGGAATTGCCCGATAGTATTATCATAATATATGCTTCCTAATTCTTTCCTAAACATGCTATCCTTAGGGCTCAGTTATAGTCAAGCTGAATCTGAGCTGAAACTGAAAAACTATCAATCACTGGACCCCGACACACTTTCCCCTTCCAGCCTTCGCAATACAAGAGAGGGGGTTGAGAACATCGCGCAAACAAGACGCTCTCGACCTCTCGACCCCCTCTCTTTGCATTGCGAAGGCTGCGAGGGGTCGCGTGCCGGGCACCTGTTTTGGATCGAGTTTCTAGCTGACAGATTTTTCAGCTTGACTATAAAAGAGCCCTTAATAAAGAAGATAAATAACCTTCAGATATAAGTTGTAGTAAGGAGAATTTTTAAATACATTTCCTAAGAGGAACAAGTCCATAGATAATGAAACTATAAGGGTAATATTTATCATAAAGTTAGATATATTTAAGTTAATAACAAAAATAACTTTAAAAAAATAGATTTACATAAAAATACAAGTAGATTTTGAAAACTCTGCTCAAAATAAATGGGCGAAACGAACAGTGACAAGAATGTACATTTCCAATCATGTCATTAAATGAGAGGTATTCTACAAATCATAGCATCTGTACAAGTAAGATTTCAATGTATTTTTCCTTCCAAAATTTAAAACCTAACTATAATTGGAAACTAACGATCGATAACAATTTAAACGCCGAATGCAGAAACAAAAGCACGTTTCACACTTCCAAATAGAATATTTCTTCCCGCCAAATCTATTATATTCAGCTTAGTTTGACGATAAATAAATCTCAGTAGGTATACACTTTGAACCCCAAATTGATAAACTAAAGTGTCACTTTACCTTTAGATTCTTTTTATGCGAACACAGGGTAAAACCATAATAAATAAACCATTCCAACTTAAATTAAACAACACAGTGGACCACCAGGCTGTTTTTCTGTTTACTGAATGAAGTGTTATATCTAGAATGTTTCTTATGTTGTGAAAAGCATTATCTCAAACGTGATTGGTTCCTGAAATTTCCATAAAGCATAACAATACTGCGAAAATCATCACAAAAAAAGTTTTAAATTAATAAACGATACAAAAAACGTTCGAACATTTTACTTAATTTATTTCAACCAGTTATTTGCTCTGAATTCATTAATAAAATAATTCAATGTCATCAATCGACTTTATCCTCTGCTTCAATCACTTTTAAGATACTTCCTTTCTTTAAGAGCACTTTTCAGATCTAAAACGGTTCATCCCACAGCTTAGAGAATACTTGTAAGAACAGATAATTCCAAACCGAAGATTGCCCTCTCGTGGTAGCTTTTGTCAACTTTACTAACGGGACTTCCTTCTGAAATACTTCGGTAATATTTCGATGAGTAAAATAGAAAAATTTAAATTCAATGTCAAAATCTACACCACGCGGTCTTGTTTACCCACTTGTCACTCTCTCCCCTCTCTCTCTCTCTCCCTCTCTCTCTCTCTCTCTCTCTCTCTCTCTCTCTCTCTCTCTCTCTCTCTCTCTCTCTCTCTCTCTCTCTCTCTCTCTCTCTCTCTCTCTCTCTCTCTCTCTCTCTCTCTCTCTCTCTCTCTCTCTCTCTTTCTCTTTGTGTGAGTAAAAATATTGACCCCCCCCTTGGTGAGATTTAGTGAGATTTTGCTGGACCCCCCTCCCCCCCACGTGAGATTTACAAATAACTATTTAAAAATGATTTTCTATCCTATTCATTTGCTTCTTAGCAAATGCTTTTGAAGTGCTTCATAGCACCTAAAATCTTTACATTATTAATAATGTGGGAGGATGCGTTCTATCTTTCCAAGCTCACATTTAACATTTCTCTACTTTTTTCAGGATAGGATCTACACACCTATCGTCAGTCCAAAATAAAAAGAGTCAATAAACATAATATAACTTTTTTACTAAGTAAATCAAAATTGTTTTCTAATCAGGTTCTAAAGACAGCCTAGTTCCAGTGCACCCCTAATGAAAGACACTCTCAAGAGCAGTGGCGTAACTAGAGTTGACTCATGGGGGGTGTTACTCCGACCAGTCAACCCCTCCAAATTATTACTCCCTTTTAAAAAATGTCTCATAATATAGGTATAATATAAAAACTTTTTTTGGGAAAACTTCATCTAAGAGGCTTAATTTTCAAGGGAAAAATACAGTATAGCACTATAACAGACGTAAAAATTTTAGAGGAAGGTCTGGGGGTTCTCCCCAGGAAATTTTTTAAAATTTTTGTCTCTCAATGTAGTGTTTAAACTTATTTTGAGGCACTTTGGGTTAGTTCCTAAAAGAACACTTCCTTGTGTAAACCGCCTTCCTTGTAAAGGGAATTTTTTTCTCCAGTTTTTCATGTTTTAGAAACCGTCGATGTAATGGGGGGGGGTTACAACCCCAATACCCCCCCTAGTTACGCCTATGCTCAAGAGGAGTGCACCGATATTCGGTTTGGGAAAAAAAATTTCTTGAGAATTCCCAGCAGGTGTTAAAAGCGCTCCCTCTTTTTTGAGACTCTTTTATACACTAAAAAGTAGAGTTATCCTCTATTGTCTATAGTATCCTCTATATAGTTTAGTACTTTTATTTCGAGTTCCTCATTGAAGACTCAAAAAACCTTGTTCTAACGAAAGACCGACTTGCGTGCTGTTTACTTCTCGCTTTACTTTGTTCTGGACGGCATTAAATATAACATTTTTGCCTGAGTCGACTGAAGTGAGTAATTTTTACGTGTGTCGCATTATTTATCGATTGACAACTGTATCGTCATAAATTTTGAAAGAGAGAAAACTGTTATCCGGAAACAAACTTTACGTGACCCAGTTTCCAGAAGATATGGAAATTATTTTCCAGAATAACTTTTTATCAATGAATCAATTTTATCAATATTCAATGAAGTGCATATAAACTAAAACCAAATAAAAATGGCTTTCGAAGAAGATAACAATCAATGCTTTTATTATGGGGGCGCAAATGAAGTAATCGTTGAAGTAAATAGGGAATATTTTCCGGATCAAACTGCTTGAAGGTTTTCTTGAATGAGATTCACAATTTACTTTGCGTTGCCTAGGTAACTAATGTTTTTGTAAGTAACTTCCTTCGAATTTTACTTCACAGTGGCGAATCCAGGATTTTTGTCTGGGGGGGGCTGAGTTTCATATGTCGTAACTCCTATTATATAGACTTTTTATATGGTACTAAAATATACTGCAAAGAAACTGTGACCTTAAAAACCAATCAATAATAAATAAGGTACACATTTTTTACAGAATTTTTTTTAAATTTTTACTTACATGATCATTATTAAAATTTTAATTTTGAAATCATTACGACAAAATTTAATTCTCGGCTCCTTTTGGCTTAATTTGTCCTGCACTTCATTAATATTTATATCAACACCATAATAAAATATTCGGAAATTTAATCAATTTTTAAATTCATAGATTAAATTATGGAAATTTCAAGTTTATTTAGGTCACCTTCACATCAAAAAATGCAAAAAAAAAAAAAAAAAAAACACTCAAATTTTGCCAATTTAGTTCGGGTTCAGTGGCGGATTAATGCAATTTTGTGGGTGAGGGAGGTTAGATGGAATATTCAATTTAAAGTAGGTCCTCCCTGGGATATAAATTTTTAAAAAATAATATCTTTAAAACTAGTACTGTTAAGCTTAAGCTGTCTTGAGACTTAAAACTGATATGAAATAAGTTTGAAAATTCGGACGTAAAAAATCTGTGGGCAGTATAGAAATCCAAGTAAAAAGGGGGTCTGGGGGTTCCTCCCCCATAAAATTTTAGAAAATTTGACCCTTAAAAACAGCAATTAGCGAATTAACACGTTTTTATCCACTTGGTCCGACTTTAGAAGGGGAGGCTGGGCCCCTTCCTTTAACCCCCTTATATACGCCTCTGGCCCATAGCATGGTAACTTCATTTTGTAGAGGGTAGAAGCGCATGTTTTTCACTTTTTTTTTGCGTATAAAGACGAAAAAATCGTCGTTTTTCAGCACACTCTAGCGGCAGAACCACTCTTCAGAAAATCCAATTTAAGCAGTGAAATTTTGTTTACTTCAACTCTGTAATTGAGATTATGATCGAGAAGCTTGTAGTTTTTGAAATATAAGCAAGAAATCGAAAAATGTTGCGATTTTTAAATATGAAGTCGACCTTCCCAATGGGACAAATTTGACATTCGTAATCAGCGCCCTCAAAAACATAAAACCGTCGAAAAAAACCTTCTAACTATATAAATGTTTTGAAAAAAAACCTACCTAATGACTAGGGTTATGGCGGTTTAACAACACGCGATTTGCTGCAATAGCGACAGTTTTCAAGGTTTCCTATTAGTTCTTTCGAATCGCGGTTGTCAAAATTTGTCGCAAATCGCGCGGTGTAAAGCCGCTATTACAGACCCTGAACAATAATGATTCTGCTAAAAAATATCTCGGAAAAGGAAATCAGCCTCCCTAAAATAATACCTACTACCAAAATTTTTTAAAAAAATAAAACGTTATTGCAATTTTTAACTATACCAAAACTTGGACGTCTTGGTTCTGGGGGGGGCTGCAGCCCCACAGCCCCCCCTACTGGATTCGCCACTGTTACTTCAGAATGAGAGGGAATAAAGAGTATGAGTAAAGAGAGAATGAAGTGCAGATAAAAAAGGAGAAATATAGAGAGAGATCCAAATTTTTCCGTTCCGGTTGATTTCGGACAATAAATCATTGCTATTTATTTAATACAATTTCAGGGGTCTAATTGAAGAAAAAGGAGGGAGGCATTAATTCAGGTACTTTGCAATTAAGTAAGAATAATTTTAAAAATATATAATGTGAAAGTTGAGTTCATTTTACAATAGGATGTTATACGAATTGTTATCTGTCTCATGGGTTAATCCAATGAATCTTGGGAGTGAGTTGAAAGACAAGGAATTTTTTCCGATAAAAATGTCAGACACCCATTGACCTTAACATGAAATCCTACTAAATGCATTGAAATACATTCCATCTTTAGATTGTGTAAATATATCTGTTACCTAACTAAATGTAAACACACTAAATGCATTGAAATACATTCCATCTTTAGATTGTGTAAATATATCTGTTACCTAACTAAATGTAAACACACTAAATGCATTGAAATACATTCCATCTTTAGATTGTGTAAATATATCTGTTACCTAACTAAATGACACAGCAGTTATGAAAAATAGATATACCTGAACCAAACTAAAGTGACAAACTTTATTATTGCGAAGAAAAATAGATATACCTGAACCAAACTATAATGACAAACTTTATTATTGCGAAGACAAAGGTTAAAGCATTTGTTTTAGTACGAGTTTTACACGGTAAATTAAAAAAAAGGAACCTATAATATAGGTCTGCTTCCGTGTTACACTGCACTAGTGTTTCCTCATTTTTAGATTCCTAATATACAAGAATGTACAAGAAAACAAATTCATTTAGAGGGTGTGAGAGTAAAATTTTCAAACGTCTAATTTAGGAAGCAAAGCACAACATTTCGTCCCGTCACGCAATCAACATCAAACCAAAGTGTGCTTGGTAATGGATTTTTGGAACTTTTTTTTTCTTGTGTGTTCTCTTCCCTTCCCATTTCTCCCCAGTCTGCAACCTAGCGTGATTGAACGCTTAAAATAACGACTTCTTGGTTGAATCAACAGTCTAACATGGGTAAAGAGAAAACTTAAATACCCTAAGAGTTCCAAATGTCTTTTTTTGTTTTATGAGAAGAAAAGAGTAAAGTTATATTTAGATATAAAGATCTCCAACAGAAAGGTTTTATTTGTTGAATATCAATCCCCTTACCTTTACTCGTAGTTTTGAAGAGAGATGCGGTATTAAGAAAAATACTTTAAATTTCAAGGATGATGTAAGTGATTGCATATTAAAAATTTTGAAGTTTACTGGAAATATTGTTTTTAAAGATTGATGTTTTATCATGGAAATTTTAGAAATATCTATTACCTCTAAAACGTCCTTCATGTCTATTTCCGAAAATGAAATCTCAACGCGAATATCACTAGCTTAGCGTAGCGTAGTCGTATATGTAAACATAATTGAAGGAATAAAAAAAAGAACCCAAAAGTCTCTGATAAATTTAGTCAGACAGATTAAAAAGACTCTTCAGTAGTATCTTGAAAACATCCCGCAGCATGTTTGATGCCTACCGCTGTCTAATTGTATTTTTCTTTCTTTGCTATACAGTGCAACACAATGTAGTTATTTAACCTTAAAATTGATTATAGATAGAAAAAGTTAAGTTGGATAAGACGATAGGGAAATTTGACTTTTTCAAACGTAATTCAGTTCAAGAACAGTGTTCAAGTGATCATACTCGCTCCCCTTATTCTGTTGCTAACAAGGAAAAAAACAGCTACGTACTTTTACCCGACTGCGCACTTTTACCCTCCTTTCCCCTACTATAGAAAATATGTAACAGAATGATTCAAAAGTCCTGTAATACCAATTGGCAAAATCGTCTATTAAGAAAACAACACGTTTGTGTAATAATGGAGCAAATTCGTAAAAAAATTAATGACCAATACAACTAATGCGTTCATCATTATTCCGTATCCCTATATCTCTACATTCTTAAACAGCACTCTGTAGGGACGGACTAAGGGAAGATGCACAGATATTTTCATTCTTTTCTTTCATTTGGTCCGTTCAAAACAATTTTTTGTTGTTCTTTAGAGGGCGTAGACGGACGCAGAACTTTAATGTTTTTGACCTGGCCTGAAGGAGTTCGTCTGATGTGACGTCACTTCACCTGTTCTCCATGTGATAACAATAGGCTGGCGAGTTCATATCAGATAGCGGTATACGGTATACCAAACCCTTAAATATTCGTTTTGTCTAGAAAAAACAAAGTTTAATAAATCAAAGTTCTGTAGGCAACTTCTTTTAATGATAATTAAAATTAGATAATAATTTAGTTTTTAAAAAATGGAAATAAGAAGATTTATGTTCATAATTTGAAGTTATAGGTTTTTTGAAAACTAAGTAACTGATGTAAAAAGCTCAGAAAGTTAAGGAATGAAAATTAAAAGTATAAATTCTTAATAAACGAAAGGGAATATGAAATGAATCACACATTGATAAAATTGAGAGATTAGATTATTTCAGTAAGTGAGTTAGTTAACTTAATTATTAAGTTATAAACATATTATTTCTTCCATACGGTGTTAAAATATTATTTTTAAAAGCAAAAGATACTATTTGAGTGTTTGTCAAAACATCAAACTAATAAAAGTTTAAACATTTAGTATGAGTTTTATATGTGGTTGTCTTTTCTTCAAATTTAATATAAGCTTTAAATTATGTATTAAATCCTTAAGATTTAGTTTTTTCTCTAAGACTTTACATCAAGGCATTTTAAAGGTAATGATCTTATTTCAAATAATAGTTTTTGAAACAACATTAGAGCATAGGTTTCAAGTTTCTAAAACAAACGCTCGTCTTTCTTTTGACCATCCTTTTTGCAATCTTTTTCGCTTTAACTGTATATATGTTTCTCTTCAAGAGAAGATTTTGTCATTTTTACAAATAAATAGCGCAAAATGCAAACAGTATTTAATAAAAAAAAGAGACTGGATTATATTTGACTTTTAAAGTACATTAATTTTTAGCTTTATCAAGTAATTTTTTCACGATGCATAATTTTTCATAAATTGTTTCGATGAATTTATGCAGGTTTTTAATTAAAGACAAATTATTTAGTAAAAAAGACCATAAACGGTCCTTGAAACTTTTGAACGATTCCTTTCACGTAAAATGTCCAGTTTTAGACCAAAACTCTGATCCAAAAGGGCAACGAACTTGCTTTTCATTCACAAAACGTTTGGAAGAGTCAACAAAACCAGCAAGAAGTCTTAAAAGTTTTAGAAAAGTTTCGGACTTTCAAAATAAAGACTGTTGTTTATATATCTTTGCTCTGCTTCCTTCAATTCTCCATCCACTTCCTAACCAGTTTTTAGTCCTCCTTCCAAGAACCCACGATGCATGAACTATACTACATCCATAACAAAAGCATTCTTTTAACCCAGCTCAATACTTTTTTTGTGAATTCGACAGTTTAGCCATCCCCAGATGCGTGCGGCCGATGACATCACTCGTTCTCTGGCCAATCAGAGCTACGACATTTTCCCTTCGGATTAAAACCGGCGGCAACATTTGCTATCTGTGAATTTTGATTCTCGCTGTCGACTGCGTTACAAGTCCATCGGTGAGAGATTTTATCTCTGCTTTTTTTAATCCCATAACCAAACCCCAGAACAGTATTTACAATGGTAAGTGAATTATAATTTTATCAAGTAATTTTAAAACTAATATTAATTGATTTTGTCTTAAATTAAACAAGAAACATTTAAAAAGCGGAATAAAACTTTTTTCACAGCGTTTTAATACCAATAAAATCTTTAATGAATCGAATAATTGTTTGTTAAATAAAAATTAAATTTATTCGAATCATGTTACTAAAAAATTTTTTCTCTATCCTGAAATTAGTTTGAAAACTCAAAAACTTTTTATTCGTGATTTAAAAATTTACGTTACAATTAAATTTTTATAACTTAAACAATCATGTATGCATTTCTTGTACTTATGTAGTTTGTTATATACTTTGTGTTAAAATTTTTAAATAATCTTATCGCAATGAAAATTAACTCTTGTTCATATCAAAATTTCTTGAATGACGAACATTATTGTTTTCTAAGTTCTATTGAAGTAAAACATTAACACCTTTAAGCTATTAAGATAGCTTATTATAAAAAAATCATAACTTTTCAAACCTTGCAATATCAAATATTAATGCAACATAAGAATAATTTGATCTATTTATTTAAAGTGTATTAACGAACGATAAAAACATTTCTTTTAGTTTAAAAATTAGAAATTACTTTAAAATTAAAGCATGAGATATGATATGTATAAATGAAAATCAATTTTACACTAAGTGTTAATTAGTTTTAAAACACAACATAAACTTTTTAAGTTTTAAAATACAAGTTTCATCATAACATGATAAAATTGATAAAATACATCAAAATTATATTTAATTTTCTATAATTTTTAAAATAGTAGTGAAAATAAAACCTTGAAAAGTAGAGCAAAATTCAGAATGGTGAATAACATATCCTCAATTAATAAAACTTTGGCGGAATAAAACATATTTTGGATAATTTAAACTATTAGTACTTACTTGCTAGAAAAGTAAAACTAAGCTTTAAATTAATCAATTTATAAGTTTATATGAGCTGGTTAGGATGAAAGTGGTGTAAGTCCACTGAACTTCGTTTTGTGTAATTGAAGGTTTTCTGAAAACATGTGCTAAAAATTCAGGATTGCTTATATTTTTACTCTGTGGGGTGGATTTGTCTTTAGGCAGGGACACAATTTTTGCTGCGGATCAACTTTTATCAAATTTTAACTGAAAGTCCTTTAAATTAGCTTTAATGGACTTACACCACTTTCATCCTAACAGATTGATGGGTTTCGGGAAGGAAGATGGGTATTGGGATGTAGTAAATATAGCTTTCCGAGCGACTGGTTAGTACAAGGTTAGATTTTAAGGTTCTGTTCCACAGATTTTGATGCTTAGATTACGAATATTTTGGTGGAAAATTTTTTATGACCCATTTTGGGGGGTCATATTCAAAATGGCGACCGTGAAACGTTCTTCGCTTGATATGCCTATAGTTTATTTTTTCTATTTGCTTTAACTAAAGCTAAGGTTTAAATTAAAATAGGTTTTCATTTTTTTAAAAACTTGTTACTGATGTGATTTTTAAGATGGCGTCCAAGATGGCCGCCGATTATAAAGTTTTGCAGTTTTTATGATAGAAAGTTGAGCAATATATCAAATCGATTGATTTTGAGTAAGGAAATGGAAATTTAATTGAAATGAAATTATTTTTTACAATAACAAACGCTTTTTTAACCATTAATTTTAAAAAATTTTAATTAAAAAATTAATTTAAAATATTTTACTAATTTTTATTTTTGACTTTTGATATAAAGTACGCCACTGTTTGAATTATATACTAGGTTATTAAATTAATTTTAACTTGTTATTAGGGTGATTTTCAAGATGGCCGCCGTTTATAATTTTTTCAGTTTTTATGATAGATAGTTGAGCAATAAATCAAATTGATTGATTTGCAGTTAGGAAATGGACATTTCAATAAAATTAAATTATATTTTACAACAATAAAAAAAAAATTAACCATAAATTTTAAATTTTAAAAAATAACTTAAAACATTTTACCAAGTTTTATTTATGACATTTGATGTAAAGTACGACACTGATTTAATTATAATGGGTTATCAATTTTATTAAAACTTGGTATTAGGGTGATTTTTAACTGGCGTCCAAGATGGCGGCCGTTTATAAAGTTTGTATATAGATTGATTTTGAGTTAGGAAATGGAATTTTAAATGAAATTACATTTGTTTTTTACGCCAATAAACTCTTTTTAAAACCAGTAATTTCTAACTTAAAAAACTAAATTATAAAAAATGTTAAATTTTTATTTATGGCATTTGATATAAATTAATACACTGTTTGAATTATAATGGGTTATCAATTAATAATTATCAATAAATTAATACATTTATCAATCCTAAGTTCCTCAATACCTAAAGTTACTAGCATACTGTAATTGATATAGAATAGTAGAAAAAAACATACAAGATATTGACTGCAAAGGGGCGTCTGTATTAGCCATGACGATTAAAGGATTAAAGCTTTCCCGCTTAATCTTCCCGCGCGGATTTTATTTTCGGATATTTTCTTACAAAAAGGGGTCATCCATAAATTTGTAATGAAAGTTAACAAAAAATAATTTTTCTCCAGTAAGACGCTTTTTCATAATCGCACGGGCCCCGCCTTTGCAGTTGTGCGAATGTCCTTGGGGTTTCTCTTATCAAAACATATTCACTGCACGAAGCGGAGCAGTGGACTTATGCCACTTTCATCCTGACGATAACGGCTGTTTCGGTAAGTAGTCATTTTTTGAGTCGCTCTCACGGGCCAACAAATCAACTTTTTCCTTAGCAAACAACTACACTAAATAAAGGACCTAAAACTCTATCCAAATCCACTCTTAACTCAACTTTTGTCATTTTTGGACTTACACCACTTTCATCCTGGGCAGCTCATATATTTAATAACAATTAATATAGCTTTTAAGATTAATTTGCATAAAATAATACCAAAAATTTAGACAATCGTTGGGACATTTCTTTTATAGTAAAACATCAGGAATATTTGTTTTAAAATAGCCTTCTAATCCATAAAATAGAAACACTTGTTTAAATTTAAAATACCTAACTAAGAATGGTATGGTTTTGTTAACTTTTTAAACATTTCTTTAGTGTAAAATGATAATTTTATAATTTTGTTATTGATAATAATGTCATTGATTAACCAATAACTGACTCTGTTAATTAAAAATTTATAAGCTTGTGTGTGGACTAAGTTTTTTTTCAATATCACTTGTTATTAGAATAATAACCACTATAAAAAATAAGTTTTAAAACACAAAAAATGTACTTGTTTTTTTCAGTAAGGCAATTTTAATATTGAACAACTTAATCATTCTTTCAAAATATATGCACTATCCACTTCAATAAAGGTTCGATGAGTGGAGAAACTTTGTGTGGGTAAAGATGGTCAGTGTATTAAATTTGATTTTCTCTTTTAAGTCACAGACCGGAATCCTGAAGACATGTGTGTTTAATATCAATCCCTAAACGATTTAAAAAATTTCTTTTGGACGAATTCTTATTTTCAACAAATATAGTTTTATGAATTGGTATCAAACATATTCTAAATTTGTATCAAATAACACTTATTAAGAAAAAATAATCAGTGGCTTCAGAAGGAAAAATATGTGAAAAAAGAAATAATTAGGTAACTTTTCTTCAAAGAAAATTTCCGAATATTGGGAGGAATATGCAATTTTAATGTTCTCCTTTCCTCATTATATAATGAGAGAAATCCATTCATGTAGTTTTAATTTTACAATTATTTATATAAGAGTTGTACTTTTTTGTCTAATTTTAAGCAATAATACTTATAATTATGGATGGTTTTTTATTTTGCTTTTGAAGTGTGTAAGTTTGAAAAGTGTATAATTGGGAAAGTTAGTTCATAAATGAATAAGCACGACTGAAAAGTAAAAGAAAAAAGTATCCTGCCATGCTTAGATATTTCTTTCAAAGCAAACTATTTTATTTTTTGACTAAAATTGCATTAATTAATCGTAATTACTAAAACCTGATTCAATAAAATTTAATTTATTCTACCCTTTGAAAATTCAACAACAGTGGTTAGTAAAAACAATTACAAAATGTTTATCTATTATATGTGTTATGTCAGATTTTATATAAAAGCTATGGCTATATGATCACGACATATTAAATTACTTTTATGTTGATTATTTGAACAAATAAAAGAAAGGACCAGCAGGCATAAAATTTTTTTATAAAACTTTATCCAGAGTAATGGAGGAAATTATATTAATAAGAATTGAAAGCTGTAGTTGATATAGTAATACGAACAATCTAGAGAACATGTATTTGACAAAAACGGCTTCTTCTGTAAAAAAATTATTTTATGATTATAAATATTTTCGAAAATTTTTCCACCTTTTGTGATCAGAACTAGTTTTAATGCATAAGCAATAAATGATTAAGTAATTCATCATAAAGGCTAAAAAAGCTTCGAGAAAACTATTACAGGAAAACTGCTAAATTTTTATTGCTCCAAGTTCTTGGATGAGTTTATAGTTTACTAAATCGATAGGGGAAAATTCGAAGCACCACATTTAGTAACCTAGATGTGTGTGCAACAACACAATAGCTCTTAGAAACCATCGATTCCAGACTTCTATAACCTTTTTTTTTTCTCATTTATTTTCATGACTTCTGTTCGATACAGAAAGTACAAGCCATATGATTGAATTCTTTTGATCATGTCATCACTCAAGATTTCCAGGAAGTAATTTGAAGAAAACTCTTTTAACAAGTTGGTACAACTTTATGAACATCTCGGTACATTCTAAGAAATTGGTATGGATACATACTAAGAAATTCAGTATAAAATAAATCGTGTAGATTCTTCAGACAGTTTTTTATACTTAAGCTGTATGTATTTCGCAAATATTCACTCATTTTTTCATATAATGACTAGTAGTCTGACACGAAATACTAATTATATTCTCGTTTTAGATGATTGGAGAATCTTCGCTCTTTTGCTTTATTTCCGTATTTTTTATCATATGAATATATGGACACATCTAGTTTCCGCATAGGGGAAAATATAATTACGGAAAAACTTTGGATTTATTCGAGTTGAAAAAAATTCGGAGACCAACGCCCTTTTCATAAGCCCTGTAGGGACTCACGACCCTGTTTGGGAATTTTGAAACTTTCCCTTTGGCAATTAGCTTTACAGCTTTAGAAAAGATTTATTTGAAGTTGTGACATCATGTTTTCAAAATTTTAGATCTTGTACTTTGGATTGTACCTCAGATTATCATATCTTACTGCAACTAAAGTTTTAGGTCTAATTCTCACAGTGAATATCTTCTCTCTTGAAAGATATCCCAATAAGATATTTTAAAATTATTTTCTTAAATACTTAGTTTTAGAAAATTTTATTGATAATAAGAAGGTATTGTCCCTCGAACTTAATAACTCATATCTTGTACTTTGGATTGTACCTCAGATTATCATATCTTACTGCAACTAAAGTTTTAGGTCTAATTCTCACAGTGAATATCTTCTCTCTTGAAAGATATCCCAATAAGATATTTTAGAATTATTTTCTTAAATACTTAGTTTTAGAAAATTTTATTGATAATAAGAAGGTATTGTCCCTCGAACTTAATAACTCATCCGGTTTTTAATGTAATTAACTAAACCAAAACATGAAAGTATGCCAATTTAGTTCAAAATATTTTTAAAAAATTAAAACAAATTATTTAACTAACAGTTTAACATAATTTATCTATTAATGTCTGAGGAAGGAACTTTTAATGGAACTTTCCAAATTTTCCTCTTCTATTTGGCATATTAAAAACAATAATGTTTGGAAATGTTAATAATAAACAAGCAAAAACTTCTAAAAATATTCTTTCTAATCTAATACTTTGTTTTTTAAAACAATCTTGATAACAAGATAATTTAAAATATATCTTAAGTTCTCGAGTTTAAATAAATTTACTCTTTTTCGTTCGTAAGTATCCTATATCATCACTTAGAGGCCATTTTTACATTTATTCCACAAGCACTTTCTCAACCTTTATAAAAAATGTTTCGTGGCTAGAAATAATCCAGTTATTAAAGAAAATACCAGGGGCAAAGTTTTCTTACCTATTTTATATTAAGAAGTTATTTTTTACATTCTAGTTATGACTTGGTTAGGTTTTGATTTCTTATAATAATTTTCTATTTAATAATTTATACAGTAAGTACTGCATGTAGCCTGTTGTAGCGCATATCCATGTTTCCAACTCACGCTTCGCCATTTTTTTTTCAGAAAGTTTCTTTCTTTTTCACTCTCAATATCCATAAAATGACGACTCATTTATTGGTAACCTTTAAAAAACTTTCATTTATCAAAATATTAGAAAAAACCCCATAGAACTCAGTAAAGCCTTGATAATATAAAAAGCTCAACTGTCAAAAGTGATTAAATAACATCGTTTCAATGAAAAGTGCGACTGTTTCCAACTGTTGCACAGCACAGGTAGTACCTACATTAGTATTAATGCCGTGCGTGTTGGAGCAGAATAGGTTTTGAACAAACCTGTGTGCACGGTACGGAAATACTCTAAACACCACTAATAAAATGAAGAGTAAAAAATATAAGCTGTTGTCTGCCCCAACTCACGAACGAAAAACATGTCTAATGTTTGTTAAAGGAAAGAAAAAACGCGTATATTAATTAACATCGTGTTTTTTCTTGAGGTTAAATGTTATGAAATGTGTTCATGTTAATTGGTACAAACTGAAAACTTTATTGTTTGTTTCTTTTTTAACATCTGTTTGACTAGAACCTTTTTCATAGCAGCATTGGTATCATAAGCTTTCTATTAAATTCTAAATGATAAGCAAAGTCATATATTAAAGTATCACCTTCTTAAATATTACTACATCACATACCTATTTTTAACTTTTGATATGACACATTTAATCCTTCCTTAAATTCGCCGCAGTTTTCTAATTAAATATTTAAAACTTCTAAAAATATATATACTGTAAATAATATTAAATCTAACAACATAAAAAATATTAATACATAAAAATATGATCTATATATATTTATTTAAATTGCAAATAACACAATTATAACATTTGCTAATCTACTTTGATGATCAGAAACCCTGATAACCAAAAATGTTATCAGAAATCTGTCATCCTTCTAAAGGGAAGATATCCCTTTTCTTTCTTAAATTTACGTGATATAAAACTTCGAATAGAACAACTCTCTCTTTGTTGATTCTCTGTGGGCTATAATTTTCATCAAATATAACGTGTTACTTGTCATTCAAGGGATGCTCTGCCGTTTCCGCTGTTCTACTATCAACAAGAATTCATCAAGTATAGACTTGGCTTGTCTAATTACAGTTGACGTTTTTTTAATATGTATTGTTTCGTTTCGCTTAACACTCTAATATCTGCGAACAACTTGTAAATGTATCTTAAATTCTTCTTTAAACGCTTTCTTTTTAAAAGGATTTCATGAAAACTATTAAGAGTTTTTTTTAAGAGTAAAAGGGTTTAGTTTTACCTAGGAGTGCATATTATTAGACTCAAGGTTGAAAAACGTAATGCGATGTGTTTTTCTCGCTCTTGGAAAAATAATCTATTTTGCTTCATTTTGATGCACTTTATACTTTATGAAGTACTTTATTTTATTCTTACTTTATTCGTACTGTTGAGTGGGTACAACAGGTACCCATCACCAATTTTATTTTACAAGTTCATCGACATAACCAGGTGCACATTCCTCAATTGGGGCAACGTGTGGGGTCTAAGGATTGCCACACAAGGTTATATTTTAACAATAACCAGAGAGTCCAGGTGCACACAATGAACCCTCCATTAAATTGTCAGTAACTAAGAATAGGTGTTCCAAAAATTATCGAGAGGGGTAGGAAGAAGCCCCGGGAAAAGAGTAAATTTTAATAAGATGGGCAACCAACCAGAAGGCTTAATCTCTTAATGTAAACTCCAATATATCCAACCACTGGGAACTCTAGATTGCTGAGGGACGTCCGTACTCCGGACCAGAACCCATATTATTAGCCAGGAAATTCTAGGTGGGCGGAGAAACCAGAAGAGAGGAGCTCATAAATACTGCTACAAGAGATTCCTCAATATAGTTAGTCTCGAGTTTTTACGTAAAGTGCAAGTCCAAGGAGCATTCGATGGAACCGTCTAGAAATTAGATGCTAACCGGCGTCCTTAAAGTTTTAATGCTAGAATTGAGGGAGAGCTAGTTGTGTGTGCGCGGGCCTTAACCACTGTGATGACTTGCCGTTTTGTGACCAAGGATCGGCGATTCCGCCACGTCAACCACGATGGTGATGGTCGTCAAAAAGGGGTAAGTGGATACAGTTACCACAAATTCACAGTCTCTCTCTCTGTATATATATGCTTTTGAATTAGGTTATTGTTGTTAGTATTAAAGTCAGATAACTTATATATTATATTAAATTTTGAATGAAAGATTTATTAAGGTAATGAAATTGGTATCAAATAAGCATGTTCCATATGCATTTTCCCATTGTCCTAATTTTGTATATACTCTAATGTTAAGTGTAAATAAATGTGTTTTGTGTTAAATCCAAGCCTTCTAATCATTTCTTGAGTTCTATTGTCCTGGGTTGTTGATGTTTCGGTTTATATGGAAAATTGTAGAAATCACAACGCAACTAAATTCTATACGATCTCAGCTAATGAAAATGTTGGTAGTGCGCTAGGAGCACTACAACAGTACCTTGTGCTTGATGCCATGTAGCTCAATACGTCGTGCTCTCACGTTGTACGTTTCACTGTTCGCAGCTTAGGCGATGCATTGTTAATTTTGCAGAAAACATAATTTTACACCAATTTAAAAATTAAAACATTTTATAATAACGCATAAACGAACTGAAAGTTTCCGTAAAAAGAAGCAGGTGGCAAACGAAGCACTGAATAAAATCCTGTGAAATCTGTTGATCATCTCTCTTGAACCAGGGTCATAAAAATAAATAAAATGATACGCATTTCCTTTCTAAAATAAATCTATATAATATACCTGATCTAAAAAAACAGTTAACAATATAAACTTGCATTGTGAAATGTAACTGGAAAATGTTGAAGTTGAACTGTTTTTTTTTAATTGAATTAAACAGTATAAGAATGTCTAACTCATTCTAGAAAGGCATTTCCAACCTATGTTCCCAACATTCCTCCCAACTCAAAAAAGGTTTGTCCTGACTGGTCTAGAGATTATATAAATATACCTTTGGGTGCTATAAAACCAACAAAGTATCAAAGTGACCCCCATACTCAGTCACTCTTTCTAACCTCAAATATGAGTCAGTGAAGCCGCAAAAGTCACGGTAAGGACGAGACGCGGAAACTACAGCAGACGGAGTGAAAAGGAATTATGTAGTTTCTTTCTTTTTCAAGAGAGACGGCTTTCCCATTTTTTTTTTAGTTCCGTGCTTTTTATCTACCCCCTGGATTTGAAACTGGGAATTCCTATAAGATATTTTGCTAGATCAGAGTGTCAATGAAGTTGAACGACTATCTCTCGAGTGATCATAAATGTTCATTAAACGATTAAACCAAATGTGAAAGATATTTTTAAACTTGTTTCTGGATCCAATTTCATTTGTTTTAAGTCACTGTAGTATCATTGAGGTAACTTTTAAAATTGAACACGTTTAGGAAAGGGATTGTTATTTAAGTAACTCCTAATCATTTTTAAATGAATTAATTCATAATATATTTCTACTTTCTTCATTTTTTATTCGAATAAAAGTAGCCTAGAGCCACATCGTGGATTCACGACTGAATTCATCAATTAAACAATTTCAATTATAAAAAGTTTTTTTTTAATTAAAGTTTTTTTTATTAAAAGTTATTATTATTATTTTTATTTTTTTTGTTTATTTCGTAAAAGATGCTTAATAGTTTAGTAGCTTCAATATTTAAAAGAAAGTTAATTTTAACTTTTCTGTATGTTCATTACTATTATATTTTGATGACACGTGAATACCGGTAAGGTTATTTACCCTGTACATGTAGTTTCACTGCGAGTGTATATTTGTGGCAGGAAAGCATCAAAGTAACTTTAGATCTAACCCTCATGAGATGTTTTTAATTCGAATCACTACTAAATAAATACATTAAAATAAATATGTAGTATTTTAACGGTCAGTTTAACTCAACAACATATTTTAAAAACCTTTATTCAAATTTTCATAACTGGTTTTTTCGTTGCTTTCGTTTAACCTATAAAGTCAAATGGTAAGCTAAAGAGAAATGCTGCACTTTGAGCAATCATATGATCATATGATTTTGAATATTCTTTAAGATTACTAAGAAATGCATTTTAAGAGGAAACTTTAATCATGAGCCAAGCTTATAACTAGACTTCTTTTTCCAGGGGTTTGGTTCAGAATTACCTATTTCTAAGGTATCTCATAACATAATGGATTAAATGTACACTTACTGGTAGGATTTGAATTTTGGTGCACTTATCTTAAATTTTTTATGGAGGTCCTCTTCCAGAAAATTTCAGAAATTTGACCCTTAAAAGTGGTGTTTATTTTGAAATACTTGGGATCCTTGGGATTTTATCCAAAAAGGACCGCTCCTTGCATGCCGCAGAATTTTCAAGGAAAAAAATGCGTAATAGTAGTTAAATAACCGTCTAAATTTCGAGAGGGTGTCTGAACCTCTATTCTTCCCTTGGATAAAGTCCTGGCATAAGCAATATAAATGAGTGTTACTTGAAACTTCTAAAAGGTTTTTTTGAAATATTTGAAAATTTAAATAAATCGATCCATTTAGATCATTGGTTTCTCAATGGAAAACGCTGCAGGACTTAAAGTTTCTTTTCCACTATCTTATATATAGTTTATCCATATCCTTAGACCTTTTCCACTATCCTTAGACCTGTAAAAGCTATCATTAACACCGAAACCATCAGCTTCGACAACTCCTGATGGCATCGAAGTGAGAGCATCGTTTTGCCGGACGTGACTCGTATTGGAATCAGTGGTTCTTGATCACGCGGCGTGTTTCCAGGAGATTTGGGGGAGATTCGTGCCTCGACGTCACGCAAGTGAGTCGGACGGGGACATCGACATCCGAGGGTTTTTTTTCCATCCTTCCTTTTTTTGCGATGCTTCGGTTGTTTGATTCGGAATTATGTGGACTTCTCAGCGAAGTTTGTGTTTCCATGATTGTGTTGATGACTGGGCTGAGTTTTGACTACGTGTGTTACCAGTGACGGATTGTGCCTTTGGGTGAACTTTTGATAGAAAGTATAGGTTTCATTTGTTTTAAAATCAAAAATTTTTCAAAAACTTATACAACTCTGTTAATGGAAGGGATGTTTGAACGCATTAAGATGATATAAAAGTTTTGATATAAAAGTTGAAAAGAAAGATAAAAAGGTCTTGGAAAAATATAAAAGTTTCTCTCTCCTTTTTGTTTTTCTCTCTCCTCCCTCTTTTATTTCTCTCTCTTTAATTTTCTCTCTCCGCCTTTTTTATTCACTCCATCTCTGTTTTCTGTCTCTCTCTCTTTCTAACTTTTCTTTTTCACTTTTTCATCCCCATCTTTCGTCTCTGTTTCCCATTATCTTTCTATTCACTCAACTATTCTCTTTTTTTCTTTTTAAAATTTCTTTTTTAAAAAAAAGGAATAGATCAGGAAAGCCCCTCCTTAAACTTTTTGTGTACATTAAGCCAATAATTGACTGCGAAGATGGCACGATTTGGAAAACAAGGCCTTTAAGCAAATATTTAAACTGAAAATTGTTACTTTTAGTTTTATCCAACAAAATCTCGGATCAATAGGTTAATGTGTTTATCAGTACTGACCAATACGCTTTGAATTAAATTTTTTAAAGTATATTTCCCATTGGATTTTGTACCAAAATCCTAGTCAAGGTTTAAACTAGGATTTATATTTTGTCATGATAGGGAATACCAAATGCGGGAGCACCTAAGACTGACGCACTTCAAACTAAAGCCTCTTGAAAACTTTGTAACATTAAACGTAATTTAAGTCTTCCAGGGTCTAAATTATTGGAAATGGTTAAAGTACGTATTATAAAAAAAAACTTTGCTTTTAGGAAAATTAAAAAGGAGTGTGCCCTTTCCTTGACTTGGATCAACAAAACTAACCCTGAACTGAAGATCAAACTTAACGGATTAAATTAACTAGAGACGCTTCTGTTGAATCGTGACCCACTTGAAGAGTGATGAAAGAGATGACCATCTTCTGGTTCGGTCAGTTTAACTTTGTTTACAGCTTCTTTAAAAAACTTCGTGGAGTTATAATGGCGCCGTGATCTGGAGGAGGCTTTGTCACGATCTCGCTCGTTAGCTTCGTTTCCGTGAAGATAATGGTGTACGATGGGGGAGTTGAGAAGATTCTTTATCTTTTTATCCTAATGAAGGTCACTGCTACTCTGATGATTTTAAAAATCATGTTAACTAAAGGATTTACATTAACATATTCGTTTATGGCACTGTCGAGAAAACGAGGTTTTATTTTCGTATCGATGACTAATCGTGAATAGTGTTTGGAACTGATTGTTAAGAGGTGTAAAGTACATTTCTGATTATAAAAAAAGGTTATAAGAAATCTCGTGTTATTACTACAAAATATGACCGAATAGGCAATTGTGTGGAATGAGGTATACTCGACAGCAACGTTTCCTGACCTTATGACGTCACTGACAAACAAAGTAGTTCCCAGCACGGTGTCTGAATTTGGAGTGAAATGAAAAACATCAATTTAAAAATATGATTATTTTGTTAAACTGGTTAAACCCATGTAATATAACATCTTTTTATCACGATTTGCGTACCGAAACTTCTCCTAGCAACCCAACAGGTTTTCTGTTTACGCAGTTTCTGCTTCCGCGTCAATAAGGTCAGGAAGCGTTGCCTGTTGAGTATAGTATTTTATCAACCCTTTTCATTACAGCAGAAATGTTGATTTGATAGGAATGATCAATTTTATGAATATTGCTCTACAAACACAAATTTGATTAGGAATTTATTTTAATAACATTAATTTTTTATAATAACTACGCAATAATGTATTTTGAAGTTTTAAACGTTTTCCTAAAGACACATTTTTTAAAGAAAGAATACTTATTAAGTTGTGGTGGAGTTTTTTTAAGTAACCCCCCGGTATTTCCTAACTACAGCATTTGGTCATAAGCTACTTAAGGGTAATTAGCAATTTATTGTTCTTAAAAATAATTTCTATATTATACAAAAGAATATTCAGTTAAATTTTAAAGATTTCTAGGTGTTTTAGTCCTGGAAAAATACATTTGAACAATTTTTGATAAATGAACCTCGCAACACAATTTCCATAATGAATAAGATAGATATGGTCGCAAATCCATTTTGTAGGCGTTTCCTTTTCTACTCCATAAGTAGCCAGGTCCGGACCTTTTTTTTTGTAGAATGCTACAAAAATTACGAAAATATTCTATTCCACGTCAATTTTCTTTTAAGGAAATTAATAGGTGCTTTTACGAAACGTGTTTGGCATAATAATATCTATACTTTTTAATGTACACCCATGGGATTAGTAAAAGTCATTGACTTACGGCGACGTACTCAAACATTAAGGTTTCTACACTGCTTGGTTATGAAAGAAATTTTAAGAATTTTGATACAAAATGTAACATAATAAAAAAATGTGAAATAAATTTGGTAAAGGACACAATCATAACTTCTTAACAAAGTTTTTTTTATTACTCATTTTATGTACTTAAGTTCAAAGCACTATAAGTTAAGAAGTTAATCTAAGAAGTTAAATTATGTATAGTGTTAAAACTGATTCGATTTTAAAATACATTATTTTTTTCTGCTGTTTTATAAAATATTACAAAACAATTATAATATTGATAATTAATATGGTTTTTTAATATTGGAAACACGTTTTACTATAAGAATTACCTAAATATGATTTATTCCACTGAAATATTCACTGTTGTATTTTTTATATGAATATGTTGATAATGGATTTAACAGTACAGAAATACGAAAAAAAACCTTAAAGTAATATATTAATTATTCCAATCATATTAATTTTTCATTATATTTATAATTTAGTTTCTTTGGCTTTTACTAAACTATGAATTAAATTTTTCTTTAACTAATTATTTAACTCTGATCCAATCGCATGGATTTACGTAACTCTTTCATTTCAAAAGATAACCTCCATTCTGTTCTACAATTATTAACGTCGTAACCAATCATTTGTGAAGATTTGAAGGTGCGACCAGCAATTGTCTGTTCTACTGAACAATAATTTCCCTCGTTACGTTTTCAAATCACGTGTTGTTTTCAATGGACCCTATCAAATTCATCTCCCTTAACCACATTCAGCGTTTATAACAAGTGTTAATTAGTGGAAAACAGTGACAAAAAAAATATGAAAACTGATTTTATATAGAGTGCTCTGTACCTCTTTATTTTGTATTGGACGGGACAATGAAGAGCCATCCATTCTTTTCAGTTCTTAGAACAGCTAAGGAGACTAGTTTTTTTTTTATCGTCTGTTTCGCGCCGTGCTTCCTTTTTTTGTTCTACCGTTCACTGACCATGAATAACCCACCTGTTACTCTCGCGTTTCATTCCAATTTTGTGTTACTTCTCTGTAAAGAGTAATGACTTTTTTGGGAGAAATTTTCTTCCCAAGTCAACCCTAAAATTGAGAATGGTAGAATAAATTTCAAAATATGTTAAGCATAGTAATAAGTCGAGAAACCGAGCATTAAATTAGTTACTAGTAACCATTCCAAAATAAGTAGAAAATAACCTTATATTTTGCTCAAGCATATTTATGTCATGAATATTTTTAAACCTAACATAAGAAATCCCAAATGAAAGGTGATACTCAATGTTTACATTTTAGTCAAGCGTATTTTCACAAATCATAATGATATACCACAGCCATAACTTAATATTAATTTTTTTATGGATTCTATAAAAGATATTTTCCATGGATCACAGGACATTGTATTTCCGCTTCTTATTAGAATTAAAATAAAATTTCCAGGAAAATAGAAATTTAAGTTTTAGTTGTTCAACTTTCAAGTAGTTTTTCTCTTTAAGATAGATTTATTATACTCTTCTACTATTTTTTTCTAAGATCAATTTATTAAAATTCTATTTTTACCATTTTAAAGTACTATATAACTAAATTACTTTCAACATCTAAAAAAAGTTTTGAAAAATACCTATTAAATATGTGCAAAATCAAAATTGTCTCAAAGTTTAGAGTTGCTTATGTTTGGCAATATTCTTCCTTTTAAAGTCATTTCATCCGAATTATAGCACTCCCAGCTATTATAATTAGGTTAAAAAAATTGGCCTTTTATCGTATAAAATACATTGCCAACTTGACACATCCAGTAAATCAATACTTGCGCTTAAAAATTTCAAACTTTGAAATGATGTCTTCTGTAACATTAATCAATCTGAAAGTCATGAAAATTTAACTCTAAGGTCTTCTAGTGCATGTTTTCATCATCATTGCCACCCACATTCATCATAACATTTCGTTTTCAGAGAGAATGCATCAGTGTCCACGTTGGCCAAGCTGGCGTCCAGATCGGCAACGCGTGCTGGGAGCTGTACTGTCTGGAGCACGGCATCCAGCCGGACGGTCAGATGCCCAGCGACAAGACCCTGGGGGCTGGTGACGACTCCTTCAACACTTTCTTTAGCGAGACAGGCGCAGGAAAGCACGTGCCGAGGGCTGTCTTCGTGGACCTGGAGCCAACAGTTGTAGGTGAGATCCTGAAAAGTTTTGATGTCGTTGATCTATGGGCAAGGGGTGGTTCCATCGACGACCTTTGATTTAGGTATACTGTCTGTTTGTATAGATATGAAGGTGTGCTTATGAAGAGTTATGTAACCTAAGGAAATTTTACGTACATCCATCAATAATCTCTGAATGAAAATTTGAAATTAAATTTGAATTGCAATGACTTGCCTTTCTCCAAATAATAAAAGTCTTAAACATAGAAATATTTCACAAATTTTCTGGAAGTAAACATTACAAGTCCCTTCCTCACTACTCCAGTGTATCCATCCTTCGAAAGACTAGAGGGGTAGTCCAACCGCTAAACTTACGAAGGGGAAAGCTTGTAAAGGTGAGTCCACTCTATCTCGGACTTAGGAAGTCAGACATACCCCCTAACGATATGATTAATCCCTGAAGAAATAGGCTTTGACGGGTCGTATACGGACTAGTAGCGGCTACAAGTATAGCGGGGTATAGAAGTGCCTAAGGCTGATCGCGCACGAGCGACTTTTGTCACGGTGACAAAGACAAAATTGTTGCCTTGGCTATTGAAACAAGTTCAAGTATTGGTAGAGTGCTCGCACTAGGCGACGTGACACTTGGCCGATTGCCAAGAATTTCTTCATAGAGATCCATTGTTTTCTAGTGATATTTTTGATACTAGTAATCCTGGTTTCCATGACTTTAGTCACTCGTGCGCGCCCAGCCTAACTATTTTGGAAGTGATCCCTTTTCCCATACCAGCCACTTGCCGAACCCTCCATATTATATTTGATTCGGAGTAGTCCGACCGCTACGAGAAAATCTTTTGACGTCGCGTTGTCGTACAATATTGTGGCGATTGTTATAGAAACGTGTTATTCAACTCAATTTTAAAGGTAATGTAATCGCTGAAAAACCTTTTTGTGCCAAATCTGTGTGACATATTATATAGATTTGAACTTCTTTTTCAAAATTTTGTTTTTCCTGTCAAGGTTTTTCTCGTGGGCGGTCGAACTATAGATTCGGACGTAGTGCGGAATCACCTTAAGAAAGGGAGGGAATATGTAATCAGAGAGCGAGATTTTCCGCTTACGCAAGGAACATATAGACTGACTTGACCGCCTCTTTTGTATCGTTTCAGACGAGGTGCGCACGGGCACGTACCGCCAGCTGTTCCACCCCGAACAGCTGATCACGGGGAAGGAGGACGCTGCCAACAACTACGCGCGCGGCCACTACACCATCGGCAAGGAGATCGTGGACCTGGTGCTGGACAGGATCCGCAAGCTGGCCGACCAGTGCACGGGGCTCCAGGGCTTCCTCATCTTCCACAGCTTCGGCGGCGGCACAGGCTCCGGGTTCACCTCCCTGCTGATGGAGCGCCTCTCCGTCGACTACGGCAAGAAGTCCAAGCTAGAGTTCTCCATCTACCCGGCTCCACAGGTGAATGGAAGACTCAAAACAGTCAGATTATGTACTAAATTGGGGCATAAATACCGACTGAAACGAACCGAAGTATTGAATCGTAGCACCTTCGGATCCGTATTTGCCTCATTGGTGAACCGACCGTGATTTGAACACGCAGCCTTCTGTGATTGGGTCCACCAATCCGATCTGAAGGTCCAATACGACTCAAAAGTATACTTCGGAGTTATATTCGCTTCAGTAGGTATTTATGCCCCAATTTAATAATCTGAATATTTTGAGTGGCGAATAAGTTCACTAGAGTCATCCTCCCTGCCCTCTCTGTTTGGGAGTTATCCCTCCCCTGTCCAAGGAAGTGCCATTAGCCAGGTGGATAAAGTCTGTCTGGTTATACGTCTCCTACTGTCATAACTCGCACATTTGCAACTCTGGCGCAGTCTACTTCATGTGTTCGTCCCCTTCATATTTTCAAACTTCCCACTTGGGGCAAAATCAATATATTTTTGCTGGTACCCCAACGAATCAACGAAATAATCAACGTAATCAACGAACCTTGAAGTACCCCCTGCTTTCCTGTTCAAGTTTCCCTTTAAGAATATTTAGGGAATTCAAATCGGCAAAATGTCTTGTTCTTGGTTCCCAGGGTTCTGGGAAAGAGATTGACCGATCATTCAAGTTAGTGTCCACCCCCGTTTTACACACACCAAAATGTACACAGTTTTATTGAATTAATAAGGATTTAACAGTTGGAAAACGAAGGAATCGCCAAAATGATGCTTTCTGAATCAGCTACAGCTCCCAAGATAAAAGCAAACAACAGAACAATTAACTAGAAATTTATCGCTTTAAAGAAGGCAAATTTCGTTCGAACAATACATAACTCTACTTTCACCAAATACATTCCTATCATATAGAAAAAAAGCAAAAACCTTACAATAAACGACTTTAAACAGAAATACACATTCATAACACCCTAACATAATTTCTTTACTAATAGGTTTCAACGGCTGTGGTAGAGCCATACAATTCCGTCCTCACGACCCACACGACTCTGGAGCACTCCGACTGCGCATTCATGGTGGACAACGAGGCCATCTACGACATCTGTCGGAGGAACCTGGACATCGAGCGACCCACCTACACCAACCTCAACCGCCTCATCGGACAGATTGTATCCTCTATCACGGCTTCCTTGAGATTCGATGGAGCCCTCAACGTCGACCTCACCGAGTTCCAAACCAACTTAGTACCGTATCCTAGGTAACAGGGATTCTTAAAGCCCTAATAATTCAAATAAAAACTTATAATCTGGTAATGTGAACTGAACTTAAAGAGCCAAGGAGTTGATGGTATCAGTGCGCGAAGTTCTATGCCTAGAGCTTGAGATAGAACGATGTAACTAGGAAGAATTTCTTGGAGATTAAAGAAAAGTAACTCGGCCTTCCCAGTTATGATATTTATAAGAATCGTTCATACTATACTAGACTGCACCGTTACTTGACCCTGGAGAAACAAGCTGAGAGAAAACAAAGAAAGTAGTTCCCAGCGCTGTGTCTGAATTTTGAGTGAAATTAAGAACTTCAATTTAGAAATATGAGTAGTTTGTTAAACCCATGTTGTATATACTGCGTCTTTTTATTGTAAGGCGCTTGTGTTGAAAAGGATGAATATAATCACTTTAATTTAATTAAAAACTCAATTTCTCTTAATATTGTGCAAGTGAAAATTAAAAATTACTTCTGATAGAGAAATTTCTAAACATAATTAAAAAGAACAACACTGTTTGAATAAAATATTTTAAGTTCAGAAATTGAGGTGCTTTGAGTGGAGGAACATAGGGCTGACTCGAATGTAAATCTGTTGGAGTTAGCTCATTTTCCGTGGAAGCGCCTCAATTTTACTACAGTTAAAATACATAAATTTAGGCTATAAAATTGTGTAAAATATTCTACTGTTAAATATAATTCCAAACAGCACTATAAAACCTCTTTAGGTTTTTATCAGAAGAAAATATTCCAAGTAGAGGTAAATATTTTTATCAATGGAGGCAAGAGGCCTTCCAGTAAAGATCGAAGTAAATCTACACAGTTACAATGCATCATTTCAAATAAGACTCAGCGATGTGCATAACAATATAATAAAACTATTCCTTCCAGAATCCACTTTCCCCTGGCAACCTACGCGCCCGTCATCTCTGCCGAGAAGGCCTACCACGAGCAGCTGACGGTGTCCGAGATCACCAACGCGTGCTTCGAGCCCGCCAACCAGATGGTGAAGTGCGACCCGCGCCACGGAAAGTACATGGCCGTCTGCCTGTTGTATAGAGGGGACGTCGTGCCCAAAGACGTCAACGCCGCCATCGCCACCATCAAGACCAAGAGGACCATCCAGTTCGTGGACTGGTGCCCCACAGGATTCAAGGTATAAAGGCTTTGTTTCTTGTTGGGTTTTTGGCTGTTTATTGTAGTATCGAACATGGCATTGGACTAAAAAGAGGAGGGATATTTGTTAGGCAATATAAATTAATAACGGAAATTAACTGAATTATATTTGCTACCAAATAAATTCAAGATTATCGTGGACAACACATTTGTAAAGAAAGTAAATAATGTTTTTTTAAGGAAAATACAAGTTGTTGAGGTTGCAATAGTTATGTTAGTAACTATTACCAAGCAAAGAAAACATAATGGTATCCTGACAGAAGTTTTTTTGACATGAATACCATACCTTTGACAATAACTAATTTCCTCTAAATTCAGACGCTAGTTTTCATTCATATAAAGTTATAAAACATTGTCAATTACTCAAGGAAATATTTTCATCCCCGTTGAAGCAGAAAACCTTTTGTTGTTTGTGAGGAAACATATTCCACGCCCATAAAAGTTAAAATAATACTTCCTTTAAAGGTAACAATGAAATATGTAAAATCAATTAAAAACCCTTAAAATTCATCGCTACAGGTCGCAACCACTATGTCTGTAAAATACAGTTTCTATAATATGTGTTAGTGGGTACCAAATGAAACTCATCTTCTAATCTCTGTGTTTTTTTTTTCTTTCAAGCGTAAATCTTACAAAATTTCGAATTAATTTGTGAATGACCCCTAACAACGCCAGGTTATCAACTTGGCTTCTTTCCGTAACAAACAAGTTTATAATTATCGCCAATATCTACTGCTAACCTTTTAGTGGCGACTGTTATTCACAGATCACCAGAACAATGGGTATGCCTTGTGATAAGGGCCCTGGCGGGGTTCTGATCACATCTACACTACTCATGAAACTCACGCCTACTTTCTAACGTCACGAGAAGTGGAGAAAAAGAATCTCAATCTACTAATACCCCTCCAAAAGTGGCATATTGAAACACGTCACAGCCAATCACAACTCTGACCATCGAATTTTAACCTACCCCTGAGTCAATTCCAGTCATTTGCAGTGCTGCACTCTAACCATGACATGGAAATTGAAAATAGCGTTTTGAACCCTCTGTGTTGCCTTAATTAATACCTCCTTCTCTCCCTCCAGGTGGGCATCAACTACCAACCCCCCACCGTTGTCCCAGGCGGCGACCTGTCCAAAGTGCAGCGGGCAGTCTGCATGCTGTCCAACACGACAGCAATCGCCGAGGCCTGGGCGCGTCTCGACCACAAATTCGACCTCATGTACGCCAAGCGCGCCTTCGTCCACTGGTACGTGGGTGAAGGGATGGAAGAAGGGGAGTTCGCAGAGGCCAGGGAGGACCTCGCCGCCCTCGAGAAAGACTACGAGGAGGTGGGGGTAGACTCCATGGAAGGGGACGAGGACTTGGCCGGGGACGACTATTAGATAGATGATCGTCTCTACTCTGAGCTTTTTTTATATACCGTCGCTTTTCTTCTCTATCTTTGCTTTTTTGTACTGTTTTGTATGTGGAAGTACGTGTATTTGTTGAAGTAGAATATGGGACGTTCTTATTTCTTATGTGTAGAGTTTGTGTTTTTACCGTGGCACCTTCTACGGTGAGATTCCTTGTAAGCTAAGTGTTGAGCTGAACCACGTCAAATCGCCTCAAAGACGTATTCTCTGCTCTGACCTGAACCAGTAGTCAGAGAAGGAATTGGCAAGTCTATATCACAAGATGAGCTCTGGACTAGTTGGCTGTTGCTATAGAAGCAATACTAAACGAATGGATGTAAGAAATGTAAACGAGAGCTCATCTTGTGATAGACAGACAGTAGAAGAGAATGCGGCCGTCGGTGGGCTAAAACTCTCATAATTTTTAAGGATAAAATAAAGGCTTAAATCCAAGCATGTTGATCTGAGTTCCATTGTATATTGTATAACCATCACAACCCCTGTCTTTTCAAGATCCCAAGTGATGAGATAGCTGATTTTCCATGACTTATGGAGATTAGATCATATTGACATATTGAATCATAAATTTGAGTGAAAAATCATATTGAATCATAAATTTGGGTGGAAGATCATATCGTTGGACAGATTTTTCGTCCCAAATTTTCGTCCCCATGAGCAGAATGCAGCAGTCTGCGATACACCAAAGAATATATTCACATGCTATAAGGATCAACATAGCAAATGGAGACACACTAAAGAACAAGTCATTTTAAATGACTAGTTCTTTAGTTCTGAGTTTATCATGATATAAAACAATGCAATTATTCTATGGTTCAGTTCTTCTCTTAGCTTCGAGTTCATCTTTGTTTACATCATTAAATTCGAATTCTGATAACTGTCCCCTTTTTTCTCATTCAAAGTGAAAAATAAGTATAATTTTCGTTTTGGTGTCTTTGTGTAGCACGTGCAAACACGAAAGCACTTGTAGGAAGTCCCCATCTTCAATGATATGCACTTTTTAATCTTCAGTAGTATGCATATTAGTGATAGAGAACTTATGTGTAGTGAAGATGAAAAAAGTCAAGGCTATGACTGTGATTTAAACAACATACTAGTATTACGATTTCAGCTTTAACCTTATCACAAGTTGCTTCTCTAATTTTCTTAACTCTAAAGAGTTTTCAAAATGTTCGAAGAGTTTTCAGATAACAGAAATTTGAGAAAGTAACGAATATAAATTGAAATTAAACTAATGCATCTTTAGTTTCATGATAAAAAAATACTTCCAAAACAAATTTACTAGATGAATAATCTTATGGATACTTATGGAAACAAATTTGTTTATTCATTTATCTTTTACATAATTATACTCAGAAAATTTTGTTATTATACATTTATTTTTATCAAACCCTTTGACTTTTACGCTGTTGAATTTTGAGTTTTCTGTTTTACATAATTGGAAATGTTCCTTATTTTATTATTTTTTAACCTTTTTTACATCTGTGTTTGTAACAACTGTTTTTATTGCTGCATTATCAATAAGTATTGTAGTAGGTGCAATTTTTCTTCAAAATATTTTTAAATAAAGATATACAAAACTCTATTTTTTCGTACATTTTCTTGTAAAAATTTATAAATTCTATCCTAAAAAAATAGTCGATGTTTGTATAATTCATCGAAACGTTGAAACATTTGTTGGAAAAATATATACAAAACTAATACATTCATTTATAGAGCATTTTCAATCACATGACTCGGACCTAACAACGGCCTTAGCAACAGAAAAGTTACAGTTTTTTGCCATACAGAGGTTAACAGTTACAGAAAATGACTGGCCGTGGAATTCTTCTATTGGAGCATTTGCAATCACGTGATCCCATACCTAAAAACCACCATAGCAACAGATAAACAACGGCCTTAGCAACAGTTAAAAGCCCTACAGAAGATACACAGTTAAAAGAACATAACCGGTTATGACGTCACCTGAAAACACTCTATAATATCACAGTTCAGTAAGGAGTATTGTGTCATTTCAGTGATAGAGCTCCATAACACAAAAAATATCTAACTGCACTTGGAAAAGTAGGTATGCTATTTATATTTACAAAATTAACATTCATTCTAATTCTTATAAAACCAATTTAAGCCCAAAATTTTTATGTTAATTAAATTATAGGGTTTTGAATATTTAACTATCCAAAATACAACTAACAATAAAAATATACCATAGGTTATTCAGTAACTAATAAATATTAAATTAATAACCGATAATGTTACCACACAAATCACTGCAAAATTTCTCAAATTCTGCATCTCTATATATATAATCAAGGTGTCCCTGCCTGCCTGGCTGGGTTCCTGCCTGGGTTCCTGGGTTTGTCCGGAACAGATTTGGCTCAATTTCTCCAAAACTACCCGTCCGAATCGAACCAAACTTGGTACACATACGTATGGGGACGAGGGAAAGACAATGACATCATTTCCAAATTCCTAAAACCACCCCTTCACCCCCTTTTAGGCCTTTTTGTAAAAATCGCCTTACTTCTCCCCTAAAGAAGATCTGTTTAACTCGCATTGTTGCAAAAAATACAACAAAAACAATTTTAAACATAAAACAAAGTATTTAAAGATGAAACCGGACTAAAATTGTTTTAAAAAGGTTATAAATAATTTTAAAAATTGAAAACTGTCCTTATAAAAAACTTAATAACACTATTTTCTTATTAAAAACTTCATTTTCCATGAAACTTTAAGTTGAAACAGAAAGTTTTAAGAATTAGACTGGTTAAAGTAGTGAAAGTAAAGTTTGAATTACGTAATGGCAGTTTTTTTTAGAAATTTGATGATAGAAACACTAGATCAATTGTTATTTAACCTTATAATTTGTTTCTCTGGGATAGTTTAGCGGGATTTTTTTTTTCAATTTAAACAGGGGGTATTTACAAATTTTAGGATATCAAATCTTTGTAATAATTTTAATTGATTTTTTTCATTTAGAATGGATAATTTGGTAACTGACGTAATAAAATGTTCAACACCGGAACTGGATGGGTTAGGTTAGATTTACACAGTTGGAACCGGGAGGGAAAAGGCACCGGGAGCACCGGGATATAAAAAAGTTACCGGGAACACCGTGATATGGAAAAATACCGGGATCACCGGGATATGGAAAAATACCGGGATCACCGGGATATGGAAAAATACCGGGAACACTGGGATGGAAAAATACCAGGAACACCGGGATATGGAAAAATACTGGGAACACCGGGATGATTGGTAATTACGGTTACAGAAAATTAGACGTGTAACTTGAGAAAACTTAAAAAAATAAATTGATACACTCCACCCGTGCAAGGCCGGGCATATCAGCTAGTTTTATATAAAAACAACTAATAAGGAAGTAACTAGGAAACACAGCTTTCCGCGAATTCTAAAAGAATTGAAATCTTTTGATGTTCTCCATTAAATGAAGTGAGCATAGGTGATATTTTTTCCCCAAACTTAGAAACTAAATGCATTTATTCAACATTTTTTTTTCTAAAAATCCAACTTTAAAAAAAATAAGGTAAAAGTTTTTGAGTTTCAAAATAACATTTTAGATGGGTAAAAAGGATTACAGTCAGACTGCCTCGAGAAAAACTTTGGACGCCGTACAATACTATTTTGGCAGTTGTTAAGGAGACAGATTTACCACTAATTTTTTTTTTTTTTTTTTTTGGGGGGGGGGGGTACTTCATAAACCTTTTGAAACCATCTTTGAAAAAAATTTTATGCCAAGTCTGTGTGACAAAAAATCATTTAGCTTTGTACTTCTTTTCAAAGTTTTGTTTTTCTATCATTACACCCTTTCCCTTCATGGCACCATTATTGGAATCTTTACAGCTCACGACAATCACTGCTAAGAAGAATCTGACACAAGGTCCACAGGAACGTGCTGCCGGTAAAAGTCCTGTAACTTCCTGATTTGGTGCTTTTCTTTGGCGAGATCTTCCGCAACGGCTCTCATTTTCTCCGCCAACTCCGTCTTCGACCCTTCGTCATAGTTCTGCGATGTTTTCATGAAATGATAAATGTCCAGTGCCACGAAGACGGCCCCGAGACCCACCGAAATCACTTGGGTGGTCAAGGAGGCCACTTGGGCGTTAGTGGCCGCCGTACTTTGCAGAGCAGCTCCGCTTATGCTTTTCAGAGTCTCTGGGCCAATGGTAGCGAGCTCCTTCATAGCCTAAAAATTAATGAAATGTTTTATCGGTATTGCCATTTGATAGGGTTTTTTTTATACCAGAAAAAAAGACTTGTTTGAACAGACCATTGTAAAATGTCGGTCAATGAGAAAACTTTCCTAATGCTGATATTGTTACTCGGTACTTAATTATGTTTATTTTTTTTTGTTGTACTAATAAAGAAATGGAAATATTAACAAAACAGTTTATGAGCCATGGTATTAGATTTATCTGCACTTCAAGGACTCTCCCCAGACTGGTCCACGGTGTCCTTTTTCCGTTCCACGAAATACCAAGCTTCACCTTTAAATTATAATCTCAATACCTACCTCAGTTTAGTAATTAAAATTGTTAGAAGAATCATTTAGGGAAAAGGCAATAAAATTTGAATAAAAATACTTTGCAAATTAACCACCAAGTTGATTCTTTTAATGAACAAATACCAGGAAAAAACAATCTTAATACAGGAATATAGTAATTCAATTTCTTTTTTGGGGCTACATCTATAGGCGGATTTACGATAGGGCATCGGAGAACTTCTATCGCCTAACTATTACAAGATATTCCATTGTTTTTAACGGTGTAAAATATATTTTCTTAGCCTATCATAGCTTAACTAACATCATAGTATATCATATATCATTCTATAGCCTCTCACAGGATCTTTAGCATGCTCCCAAAAGGACTACTTCCTAAAATCTGTTCATAATTAGGCTTGTATCAATGAAAATCTGTTACCTTTTGAAGACATCCAAATCTGTTCAGCAGCATAAGAAAGCAGAAAAAACAAACAATTAAAATTAACTCTTCTCTAATTATAACACCAGTAACTGAACTGCTTAGAGCGACAGTGGTCTATAGTCTTTGTAAATAGAATCGGCGGTTGACCTTGAGTTTTTTCTCAATATTTTTCTTCTGCGTTGCCATGGTAAAGAATGACGTTTAACCGCCTATTTTATTTACACAAACTATAAGTACACCGAACTTAATTTCGAGTAATTTAAGGTTCTTTTTATCGGCTTCTGTGTTATTTCTTTGGAGATAAAGGCATTTTTGGGCTGCTCTTACAGGCTAATTTATTGATCTTTTGACATCTTCGACAACTACCATACTAGATGAAGGATCTTAAAAGGAACCCAAATCCATGTTTATCTCACAATTAATATTTTTGACTTGGACCACTGTTATTCTGAGCATCTCAACAGTCTCCAACGACCCATCAACAATTAATTAACTAATTACCCACAAAGAATATTTACCTTTTGAAGGGAACCCACATCTGTCCAGCAGCATTTAGGAAACATAAAAACAAACAATTAAAACGAACGCTACACAAATTCCAACACCCTTTACAGTCCCATCAACAATTAATTAATTAATTAATCACCTGAAAGAACTCGGACGACGACGAAAGAGCCGACGAGAACGTCGGCGCCTGACCGAACAGCCCATCCGTCCTGTCCAACTGCTTCAAAAACTCGCTGTCCTCCGGGTACAGGCTCTTCACCAACAGCAAGATGTCCTCCAGCGAATTGGCACCCGTCTTCAGGTTGCAGAACCGCTTCTTGACCTCGTCGCAGCAAGGGGAGGACCTGAGCACCTTGTCCAGGTCTTCCAGAAGAGCCTCGTCCTTGAGAGAGGACAGGATGCACAGGACCTCCTGGTCGTGGAGCACGATCTCGCGGAAGGCGTCGCTGAGCGCCCTGGTGTAGAAGGCGTCGGTGTCCAGCCCTTTGGCGACGCGGTCCGTCAGCTCTCGGGTGAGGTACACTTCGGCTAGGTTGGCGCCGAGGGTGGTGGCTGAGCCGGCCACCGTGCCCACCAGGCCTCCGGCGGAGAGGGCGAGGGATAGGCCACCTGTAAATGAGAGGTTCAGAGTTAAGAATTTGATTGATTTCTGATAATGTTATAGAGCAGTAGCACATGGCGTCACGACCAGTTATTTTCTTTTAAGTGTTAACAGCTGGAGGAGAAGAACCTGTTGCTAGGGCGGTTGCTAGGTGTGATTCACGTGATTGCAAATGCCCTAGAAATTTACTCATGTCAGAAAAATGGATTAAGTCCGTTCATTTACAAAATAATGTTTTATTTTTCCCTAATCATTCATTTGTTATATTCTTTTTCTTCTTGAAGAAAATCGCTATAGGGCTCAATTATGTTATCTGTCCCGTTAAGTATGTATCGTCAAGCTGTTTTGGATGTCAAAAAAACCCCTACTCCTTAATTTAAAGGTAAATTACGAGTACGGGGATCCTCCTTGAATTTTTTGAAAACTTTTAAAAAGAAATCTGAAGCTATATTTTTGGAGTTTTCAGTGTGGGCTTCGTGGGCCACCAGTCGGAAATCCCTGGTCTTGAATAAAAAATACTACTTAAGCAATAACTAAGCCTATCGGTTCAATCCATTTGAATCACCCAGAGTAGATTCTTCTTCAGTGGCGCGCCAGCCCAGGGTGGGTCCAGTGGCGGATCCACGGGGGGGGTGATTGGGGTGATCACCCCCCCCAACAAAGTGACCTCGCCGAATTTCCGGCCGAAAATCACATCCCCGATAACATAGCGATAAACTTGACTTGTGAATAATCTCTACTGAGAAGCCGCTGTCACCATCTGAGCGAGTATTTCTTCCGGTTTCTCGCAGTGCCCCTTTTCGGCAATAGTAGCAACTCGTTAAATGATAACTTCAATGCATCGATCACTTTTAGAGGAGCTCCCTTCCCTAGCCCTGATAAAAGGGTTGACAGCAGGGGGGGCTCATCTGGCTCTCCGATTACTTTCAGCCAGGATGACGTAATCGGCTGGAAGGCGTTGAAGTTTTGACAGGAGTGACCAATCAGGGTTACATAGGGAAATCGCGGAGCTTCTTATAGGGATTTTCTTACGTAGAAGGGAGTAATATAAGACGCGGAAGGGAAAATATAGACCTGTGAACTTGCCTAAGCAACAAATCATATATTTAAATATCAATACTTGTGATCTATATGGGTGCATTCAATTTTTTAACTTCTGATGGGTTAAAACTGATTAAAATTTTTCATTGAATTAAATTATGAGTATCTTGTTTTCCTTCTCATAAGCAACTTGAAGAACAAGTTTATAGCTTACCAAATAGTGGATTGTAACAATATTTTAAAAGTTAAACAAATTCCCACTGTCTGTATTTTAGAAAATTCTAAATACAAAGAAAATACCGTTTTTTAAAGCCTTATTTAGTTACAATCCGATACTTTGAGATCACTAAAAAATCCTCAAATTGTGAGCTATTTTTGGGTTGTTCTTCTTTTGTATGTTTTGTATAAAATTGATTACGCTACTAATCGCTTTTATTACTAATTTATTAAAATTCAAAGTTAGTTTATTAGGTACTAATTAATCTGATCTCACTGAATTTAATATATTCTAATGTATCTTATATTCTGATTATGATTGTAGTAACAATGATCTATCTAAGACATATTGATCAGTGTTAAAACAATCACATAATCAGATGATAATAAATGATCACTTAGATTCTAAGTGATAATTACATGAAGAAAAAATCAAATAATCTGTTAATTTCGAATTCAATTTTGATTAAACATGACAAACATGAAGGAGATAATTTATTGGGTATAAACCTTCACCAACTTGCCGACTCTCACATACGATCGCTGAAAGAAACTCGAACTGAAACAGTTAGTTTTGAAGTTGGATCAGTGTTCCAAAGTTACTATATGATCATTTTATAAGATCTCCAAGGTGAGGTCACATTGATCCTGTTTTAGTGTAAAATTTGAATAGTCTTCAAATTAAAAAATGATACATAATAATTAAAAAATATTGCCAAGCTTTAATAATATAATCATTAAGTCTATAAATTGCTTTTAGTATTTTATTTCAACTCTTTTCAGTTTCTATGAAGGGAGCTAGAAATATATTGTACCTCCCAAATCAAAATTGCTTTTAATCTAAAAGAAATTAATATGTTCCTAAAACCAATCTATGGATTCCTCTTGCCTTTGGGACGATCTACTTCGGTTTCTTACTTCAAATTAACAATAGATATTCATCAACATGAAGCTATAATATCAATTCAATCTAAAACGAAAACCCTTTTAGATTCATATCTTAAATGCTTCAAAACTGAATTGTTGGATCAAAGTTTAAATTTCCCTCTCTCTTGTCAAAAAAATCCCTATTCTATCTGACCCAATCGAAGGAGAAGCTGGGGTATCACGCGAATTACGTAATCGGCTGGAGAGCAGTACGTCACACGAATTTTCGTTCCTATGTGAAGAGCCAACCTTATCTTATTCTATTAACCTTGGGTTGACAGAGGGTCCGCGCTAATGACCACCTTTTCTGGCTTTTTCCTCACCTGGGGTTCGGTACTCTTTGGTCACCGGAAATTTCAGCCGGTGTTAAAGAAATCTGTATCCGGGTGAATTGGACCTCATATCAAGGCTGATTACTGGTATAATTGCACACAAAAACCAGAGCGGGCGGCTTGCTTGTATATTTTCTAATCTCACTGTTTCTCAACATCTATTTAAGGGCTAATCAAAGCTTTTTCAGAGCGATTGACAATCCCATATTGGGAGGGGATAACAGCTATTTGTTGGCAGTGGGATAGTCAAAACTTGTGGGCGGAGCATGTCGTACATATGCCAAGCTGTACTAGTAAAAAATTTAGTTGATTTTCTTTCCAACGTTTGACTTGTCTCGTTTTTTTACACTGATTTGCTGTTTTATTAAAACTTGGCGTTTTACTATCACAAAAAATGGATTCCGGAAATAGTGAACATGGTCGTGCTCAGAAACGAACAGGCTTTGGCTTTGCGGTAATTTTACTTTTAGTTTCTTTTCTGTCTCTCTAATTTTTCTTTATTTTGGTCTGTCTTGTTATATATTAGTGTATACTTTATGCATTTAAGTTGAAGTTCCATTTTAAAAAGGGAAAATGAATTAATTGCATTTAATGGTTTACAATTAAATCAGTAAAAAGTGAAACTTTCCACCAAATATATTTTATGTGTCTTCCTCTTACGAATTGAATGTAAAAGTGAAAATTGATTGTAATGTCGAATGCGCATATAGGTAAAATCACCCCCCCCAAACCAAGTCTCTGGATCCGCCACTGGGTGGGTCAAGGCCTTCCGCAGAATCGATTTCCAGGTTGCCCTTTTCTTGGATAGACTCGTCCAGTTTTTAATTCTAAGATATTTTAAAATTTTATTTGAGACAGAAACCACCGGATCCTCGGTCTTCCCCTTTTGCCCGGTAGATTCCAACCCATAACAGAGCAGGTGTAGCGGTTAAGCAATTTACCAAGAGATATACGACACTGGTTTGCAGACAAATATGTAATGTAGTAAAAACATTGTTAAAACTCACCACTAAAGGGAGAAAGAATAAGTCCTCCAATCCCCGCTGCCCCTCCAGCGATACTGGACGTTATCCCAGTAAGGCTAGCCAGGTTCACATTGTGGTGATGGCGGTCAATCTCTTCGGCCGCAGAACTCAGGGTCACCAGGACCTCTTGCCGGCTGTTGACCCACAGATCGGCCAAAGTGATGAAGGTTTTCTTCGCCTGGTGGCACCCTATGAGGGCCGATTGCAGACGTTCGTTGAACTCTTGGATTTGGGCTTTTAGATCGTCTTTCGTTTTCTGTTTGCTCTTCACAACACCCATCTCATGCAATGGAATCTTTTGATGGTTGGATCTGAAAGGAGTTCATTCGTATAATGGGTAGTATGAACTTTATTGCATTCTGGAGTGAAAAGAGTGGGGTTGAATTAGGAACAGCATTATATTATTTATTACCTTTTACAGTTTATTCCTATTGATATTTGAGGTAAATAAATTATTTTAATGCTCTTTCAAATTTTCTCTAAAATTTACCTGCATTGACAAACAGAGGGTAATAATATGTCATAACGCCATATATCCCCTAATACTAAGTTCCTAAACAATGATAAAAAATATAAAGTAGTTAAAATATCCCTATTTAAAATTTTAATAGTTCTTGAGTTTACAACTGTAAAATCGGCTTCACACATCTCCTACAAAGTAGTTACAAATTTTTCATACTTGTAGATTAAATTATTTTTTAAATAGTTATTTTATTGATTAATATTCGTCTGTATTCTAGCTTATTTACTAATTTCCATATTTTTGGAGGGAAACTATACAAAATTTAAATTGAAACTTATGCTATAACTATTGGTAACACATATCATAATAGGTGTGACCTCAATCGTTACCCGAAGGATTTTATTTAATTTATATGAACTTAAACAATATATAAATATATTTCTAAAATGAGTGAGTTAGTGTACTGTGTTTTTTTTTTACTTCAAAGAGGTCATTGACTACATTCTAAGCACATTTCTCATGTATACAAAATGAAAGGGCTGTGTGTGGTTCTTCTTCTCTGACCGAGAGCATTTTGAGGAGCTCGACTGATGTGGAAAATATTGATTCATTTGAAAATGTTACGGGGAAAATGGAAAACTCTGGTTTATATGCAAAACGCGGAAATGTTTGCTGCGATATTGATTTTCATATTAACGTTAATAATGCATGTGTATCCAAAATAAACATTTCTCGGTAGGAAAACAGTCAAGAGGATTGTTTTCTAGGTATTACTGGTGTAAAATTACCTGATAACATTTTTTTAAATACTATTTCCAAACGTACATGCAACACGTTTAATACCTTTTCTATGTGGTTATTTATTTTCCTAACGAATATTGAAAAATTATTTTCCCATTTACATATTGATTATTTTAATTAAATTGGGGTATCATTTTGTGACATAAAGTTGGGCATCAATGTATGAAGGAACCTAATTTTCCTTACTTTTTATTAATAATATATTGGAAGTTCAAATTATGCACACTCCACTTTGTTTTTCATAAATAAAATAGAAGCTAAATGCATACGTTTACGCATTTAAAGTTCTAAAACTTATGTTTTCAAACTGTAGTATTTTATACTTTTAAAAATAACTTCAAAAGGGAATATCAAATAACATATCTTTCTCTAATTTTCTCTCTCTTCTCTTAGTTTTAAATTAAGTTCATTTAACAAACATAAAAAACACGTCTCCTTTAAAAAAAAATCCTTTAAAAATAATAATTTGCAACCAGATTACACAAGAATTAATTAAGTTTCACTTCAAGAACTTAAAAAAAACTTACGGATGTATGTTATAATTCTAACTATCCAAAGGGTAAAGGGCGACTTTCTAGAAGCCTCTTAAAATAAACTTTATACAGATTTAAATCGTAACATAAACGCCTTTTACTTGAATACCCCTGAACTAAAAAAATAATATTCACAAACAAAACTAACAACAAACAAGTTGGTAAAAAACAACAGCCATTACCTAATAACGAATTTTGTTCCTGTTGATTTCCAGCATATCAAGAACCCCACTAAGATTCTCCGCCACACAAACAAATGCACTCCTTGTCATTCTCTGGCACATCACAGATGTTGTATCCACCTCAGCCAATCCAACACTCTCTCGTCTACCTTCTTCAAAATTCTAATTTTAACGCTATGCGTTGTCTTACGTCGTCACTGCTGTCTCATGATGGCTTCGGAGGAGATCTACGTCATGATTCCCTCTCTGAAGATCTCAGTCAACGGTCTTCTGGTGACTTAGACAATTGAGTATTGTGTCATCCACGCTTTGACGTTTTATATCATAAATAATACATGCTTGTACAAATAGGAAAAAAGGTTTTGAAGTCTCCCTCTCTTTTTTTTTATTAATGGGTGTTGTGTAAAAGGTTAAATTTGGCATTTAAATTTATACATGAGATAATTCCTAAATTCTATTAAAGCTCTTGATTAAAAAAAATAAACATCTTCATTTAAGAACTTTTATACCGGGTAAAACAGGTACGGCTTTCAGATTAAAAGATGTTATTTTTTTTTCTAAAGGAACAGGTTACATTATTTTAATTTCCTTAAAACGAACTGGCCATAAAAATACTCGTAATTTAACTAACTGTTAAAGGTTGTTAACACTGTAAAAGGTTGAATTTGGCATTTAAATTTATACATGAGAAAATTTCTAAATTCTATTAAAACTCTTGATTAAAAAAAAAATAAACATCTTCATTTAAGAACTTTTATACCGGGTAAAACAGATACGGCTTTCAGATTAAAAGATGTTATTTTTTTTCTAAAGGAACAGGTTACATTATATTAATTTCCTTAAAACGAACTGGCCATAAAAATACTCGTGATTTAACTAACTGTTAAACACTGAAAAAAAGTACGTGCACCTATATCTTACTGCTCTCTAAACTCAACAATATGAGTCATAACATCTCATAACATTCTTTCGTCATTTATTAGTCATGAAAGAGCATAAAAACTGAGTGAAATTTATGAGGCATTGTTTTTTTAAGTTCATTTACATCCTTCTGTGAACTCATAAACTAAGTGAATGTTATTGTGAACTTAATCATTTATTTTTTTTCGATGCTCTTACATTTTTAGTGTCGGGAAATTCACTGTTAACTGATTTGAATACAAAATGTTAAACCGATTCTCAAATATCTAATAGACAGTTAATTTCATTTTAACACAAAATAGTTTTAAGGGGCATAACAACAGTTTATAGTGAGCTTAGGGTATTCCCAAATCACAGATTTCATAATTTTTTAATGCGGCAGTCTTACAGCATTATTGTATTGATTTTCTTAGAAATATTTAATTTTAAAATGCTCTCTTATTTATCAATTTTTGAGGGATCTGGATTGTATATTGATAATTTTATTGAATCCATACATTTGTTTATGTTTCATGCTTAAATTATAAATTGCCTACAGTAAATAATTAAATATAATTTCGTTCACTATCCCAGGATACTTTATTGAAATCTATATTTATTTTCAAACATGTCTGTTGAAATATTTAAGGTTCTTTGCTCTTTGAGAGAGTTCACTTTATATCTTCTTTGGTTCATTCAATCGAGGAAAATTGTTGGCAAATTTTTCAGATGCACTGGTGAAGGCTGAATACTGTTTTCTCGTAGAGTTTCCATTAGCTTTCGAGTACATCTGTGGGTTGCTTGTCAAGACATAGTCTAAAAAAAGGAAAGCGTAAATTATCAATGAGGAGTGTTACCTTAATAATTTGTACTGACAAAAGCAAAAATTGGCAGATTTCTTGGTTGCTCCGAGTCAGTGCCATTACACAGAAAGAGGTTGTCGTGACTTTTGCACAGGAAACACTGAATATTTTTTATTAAATGCTTTAAAGATTATTAAATTATTTATTGGAGGTTTTAGTTTTATTTCCAAAATAATATTATAATAATTCCTTGTGAAATAAAGTAAAATAAAACTATCAAAGAATACAAAAGTGTAAAAGGATGACATGAAATCGAATGGTGAAATTCTCTCTATTTCCTTTTCTAAATCTTGACCGTAGAAACGTATTTTAATTTATGTAAAAAGTGGGGTTTGAGAAAATATTGGCATTTCTTCGATGACCATAAGGGACCGTTCAAATATTACATAAACACCTTTAAGGGATTTTCTATTTGGTGACATGGGGACAGGAGTGATGCATACGTAAGTCATAAAAACATAGTATTTTCAAAACATTTTGTAACTCTTAAAAGTAATTTAAGTATAAAAAATCCCCAAAAGGGAAATAAAATCCTCACCAGTCACCACAGCCATAGGGGAAATGTAGCAATCCCCCCCCTCCAGCCCGAATCTATTTACAAGGTACACATTTGTATCTCCACAAGCAAAATTAATCCCCTCCCCAAATAAAATTAAGTTCTAAATTTTTAAATTTGGAACATTACTGAAAGATTTGCATGATTAAGGGTTGAGGGGGACTTAGTTTGTTGCTAAAGTAATTATAGAGCATTTTCAATCACATGACTCGGACCTAACAACGGCCTTAGCAACAGAAGGTTACAGTTTTTTGCCCTACGGAAGGTTAACAGTTACAGAAAATGACTGCCCGTGGAATTCTTCTATTGGAGCATTTGCAATCTCGTGACCCCATACCTAAAAACCTTCTTAGCAACAGATACCTCGTTACCTAGCAACCGCCTCAGCAACAGTTAAAAGCCCTATAAAAGGTTAACAGTTAAAAGAAAATAGCTGGTCGTGACGTCACCTGAAAACACTCTATAAGAGGGATTTAACTATTTGCTTATTTTGGCTGACCAGGGAGAGGGAGGTTAACTATCAATCACCAAACACATGCATATTTAATACTTGATCGTCCCTTAACTTCCATAGAGTCATGAAACTAAAGTTTTATGCATTTGCATGTCACCAAAAGAAGGGAAAACTCATACCTTACTAAGTCAGGTAATAATTAGTAGGTTATAGGTTATTGCAATTATTATAGGTTAATAATTGCTCATACCTTACTGTTCCATTCGAAAATTCTTTGTTTTACCTCTCTCAGTAGTCGGAAGCTTGTTCGATGGTATATCTGATCGGAATTTTCGTGCTTGAAGCTGGGTTGCTTTCGCCCTATGGTTTCTTAGCACATCTTCGCTCCTAGAGGCTCTGATTGCTTTAATGGGATCTTCTTCCAAAATTTTAGAGATATTTTCGTTCAAGAGACTCAGTCTCTCGGCACCTACATTGATATCGGAATCTTTTTTGTGGGAAGATTGCCTATTCCTCTCCATTTCCTTTTTAGCGAAGCCAGCACTCTTCGAAGGTTGAGATTCATGTTCTGACTTCAGGCGAGAAGTGTTCTTTTGCACACCTCGATTCAATAGTTCAGAATAATCTTGCTCTGGTATCTTGATGACCCTATTTGAGCTTTTCGATGGACGAGCTTTCAGTACTTCAGGAAGAATTTCTATGGAAGGACCATCACCACCTAAATGTTCTTGCGGCTTGTGAGGTTTCCTAGGTTTGTTTCGAGGAGGCATGCTTTGTTTCTCTTCGTCTGTAATTTTATCGATAGATTTTCTAACACGTGAAGTTTGGAGGTCATTTAACGGTTGTTCTGGTATTTTATACCTGGATCTCATCTTGATTGACCGTCCATCAATGTGTCCTTTGAATGGATTTTCTGCTAGTATTTGGACTCGCATAACAACATTGTCTTTATTTTTTGGGATAGGATCTTCATAGGTATCGTTGGAATATATGGGCTTTTGCGATGTTGGCTTTTTGACAGTGCTGTATGGGGCACTCTCGTCTTTATTTTTTGAGATTGGAACTTCATAGGCATCGTTGGAATATATAGGCTTGTTGGCAGTGCTGTAAGGGGCATTCTCGTCTTTATTTTTTGAGATTGGAACTTCATAATAGTCGGATGTAGGCTTTTGCGATGGCGGCTTATTGGCAGTGCTGTAAGGAGCATCCTTGTTGTCTCGAGTGCTCTTCGATGTAGGTTGATTATAATATGATTTCTAAAAAAAAAGAAACAAGGCATTTATTAATGTACATATAGATCAATATACTTAAAACACAAGTTCCCAAAGTTTCAAGGTTTGCCATCCATCACTTTTTAAAAGATCTTAAAGATCTTAGAAAAGAGAAGGATTGAGGATGTGGGGATGGTTGGTACTGGAACACGGTTCAGCAAATCGCCACTTACACCATAGTGAAGGGAACAGTTTGAGAACACCCTTCGAGAATACTCAATAGCTCATAAAAATTGCGACGTGGATGTAATGTTTTTTTTTTATGACGTGTACCTTGGAAATCCGCTTAAACGCACCAAATAAATGTTTTTTTTTTAATGCCAAAGTATTTCATAATAATCTTCGTGTAGATACAATGCGCATCTTTCTCGAGAAAAATCTCGCGAATTATCTAATGTATTCAGTAACTGAAAATTATAAATTTAAAATTGCTATTACTGTAATTCTACTGTAGAAGATTGATAAATTTAACAAAATAATCTTTGTATTGAAATTTCTTCACTAATATAAGGTTAAGAAGGAAAATATTGTATATTTCGTATGAAGGTATTTTTTCCCAATAAAACTTGGTGTTAATGGAAGTTAAAGACAATCGGTGTTTAGAATTTTCCATTCACGTTAGTTTGACAAGATTCTACCTCAGTATCTTGACACGAAGAACCTTGTCAAATTGAAGGTACCCAACAATGGTGAATTTTTGAAACAAGAAACTTAAGGAGTAAACGACATAATTGTGTATTTATAAGGTTCAATCAATTTTTACATAAAGAATCTTCGATTTAATTAGTCTTCAAAACACGATGGTAAAAGAGAACCTTGTTAAACAAACTGAGCGAAGTAAAGCAATAAGTAAGAAGTAATATAAGAAGTTATCTTGCAATGCTATTTATTATTCATTCCTATTTCGAAAAGAATAGGCGACATTAGTCATGACGTCACTTGCTTGTTTGGAAACGTTGATTCCATCCGTGATTGGTTCCGTACGGAATTACTTCCAATCACGGAACCAATCACCAATCACGGATGGAGTCAACGTTTCCAAACAAGCAAGTGACGTCACACTAATATAGTCTATTACTAATTCAGATGACTTGTGTATATCCCGAAAACTATGCAACATAAATTCGAATAAATCGCGGTACCTGGTAGTTATCAATCTTTTCGTAAATATGTTCGTCACTCTGAACGGGTGACACCTCCTCGTATACATGGTCCTCAGCACTCGCGCTTTTATTAGCAGTCTCCTCTTCTTCATCACTGTCAAAGTCACTGTACAATGCCTCATCTTCAGCAGTGTCACGTCTTCTAGCTAATACTCTCTTTGCTCCCTCTTCGATCTAAAGAACCCGAACAAAATTACCATTACAATACAGGGTGTCCGGGATAAAGGAGTCTAAGTAAAAGTAAAGGTTATTTTACGGAACTGATGTTCATTAGAATTTTCAAAAAAAAAAAAGTGTAGTATAGAGTGTTTTCAGGTGACGTCACGACCAGCTAATTTCTTTTAACTGTTAACCTTTGTAGGGCTTTTAACTGTTGCTAAGGCGGTTGCTAGGTAACGAGCTATATGTTGCTAAGGCGGTTTTTAAGTATAGGGTCACGTGATTGCAAATACTCCAATAGAAGAATTCCACGGCCAGTCATTTTCTGTAACTGTTAACCTCTGTAGGGCAAAAAACTGTAACATTTCTGTTGCTAAGGCCGTTGTTCGGTCCGAGCCATATGTGATTGAAAATGCTCTATAGAGCATTCGCACATGACGTCACTTGGAGGACAAAATCAACGTTGCTAAGGCTGTTGTTAGGGGCGGGACATAGAAGTATCCAATAGGAGCATTCGCACATGACGTCACTTGGCGAATAAACAACGTTGCTAAGGCCGTTGTTAAGCAGAGTCATGTGATTGAAAATGCTCTATAGACTACTAGCTTTTCTACAGCCCCTCTACATTCTATATACAGTAGTCCCGATAATTCGAGTTTCCTATAAATTTGAGCAGAAAGAATCTGCTTAGTTCCCAAATAATGACGAATGAAAATAATGAATAATGAAATAATGAAGAATTCCACGGCCAGTCATTTTCTGTAACTGTTAACCTCTGTAGGGCAAAAAACTGTAACATTTCTGTTGCTAAGGCCATTGTTAGGTCCGAGTCATGTGATTGAAAATGCTATATAAGTAGGAAGAAAATATTATTGAAGTTTTTATAGAGTGTGTACTTTTTGTAACCCAACAATCGTTTAAACCAGTGATTTTTAACACGTGGTGCACGGACCATAAATGGTTTGTGAAGAGGTGAGGTGCTACGAAACTTCTAAACATTAGGGGATGCCTATAAAGAATTAATAAACACGGGTATAAATAAAAATGAGTCAAAATGCATTAAGAAGCTCAAGAGTAAAAAGATGCTGCAGGACAAAGAAATGATAAAGAGCAAAAGGATTCTGAAGAGAAGGACTTTCAAGATCAAGATATTCTGAAAGGCGACAAAAAAGTCTCTGTAAAAAAATTTAGGTTTAAATAGAAAGAAATATGATTATGACCTTTCAATGCTTTTCTGGTATGTTTAATTAAATTGCATACATGATAAATTTGAAACTTACTATGCCTAAATCCTTGTATGTTGGCTCCGGTTTCTTAGGATGTCTTTTTCTATAAAACAAGAACCAATAAAGCATGATAAACCTATAAAAATAACAATTAGTTAATTTACTTTTAATAATAAAAAAGGGTACTTTAGGATTAGCTGGGCGCAAATCCCTCCAGTTTTGAATATATTGGCAACGTTTTGCTATTTACACATAAAAATATTACAAAAATTAAAAGAATCACTGCTAGTTGTGATATTTTAATGGTTTTATACTTTGAATTTGGATTAGTCAAAAAACTCGACGCTTGCGCCCGGCTAATCCTAAAAATCCTAATCCTACCCCAAAAAGAATTAAAATGTAAAATTTAAACCATTTTATTTTGTAAGTACGATTTTACTCATACCTTAGAGAACATTATTATTATTATTATTATTATTATTATTATTATTATTATTATTATTTTATGTAGAATGCAATGCAACCTTGGAGAATTTTTGAAGAGTATCAAGTATTTTATTTACTTCAAAAACGTTTACACATTTACTTGAAAATAAAGCCGCTTCTACGTCCTAACAAGAAAAATAGTATAAAATTTAAATAAATTAAACTATGATGGTGAAACTCTGTGAAAAGTTTAATTGAATTCTATTCAAAATTTTGAATTTTTAGAAATGGTACACGGGGTTTGTTACATTTTGATCTGAACTAAAATTAAGAACGTTGTAGTTGTATAAGTATTGTTTACGCTTATTTTGTCAAATAAAAAGATAGATTTTAACTTACCAGCCTATCAAAATGATTACCAAGAATACAGAGACTATAATAATAGAATTGGTCGTCGAATCAGAGGACGGAGTGGGTAAGTACTTTCTAGGATCTGAAATTGGAGGGATTTAATTATTCTAAAGTTGTCAAATACTTGAAAAGTAAATCTTAATATAGTATATTTAATAAAACTACTTTGACCGTATAAAATTAAAGGGTTTCCCACGTCCTTTAATTGAAGTGATGCATAATAATGCTTCTTAAAGAGTTATTCGGGTTATTATGAGATTAAAATTTACAACTGATGCAGATTTTCAAATAATTTCTAACATAAATCAGAGGGGGTCGGCAAAATTACTCATTCTAAAAAGGGGGTAGTAAAGTCTAAAAAGATGAGAACCATTGGTTAATAATGTTAATAATACTTTAGTTTTAGAGACTTATGATGAATGCAGTTCATAAAAGAACATGACGAAAAAGTATCGAATAAAGGTAATTAACTCAATAATTAATCAAAATAATTTAAAGTAATTGAGACGGTTGTAGCCAAGAGCTGGTATCCAATGTAAAGCTGTGAGAGTTGGAACTAACTCTGACAGCCTTTGTAAATAACATAACTTGTTGTAGATGCAAACGCCTCAGTTATTAAAATCTAATTGAATTTCAACAGAATGATTAATGGAGATTTAAAAAGCTTCCCTAAAACAACGAATTAAGCATTAAAAACTACACTTTTACTCTCATTACATGGTATGATTCTCCTCTTTTGAAAACAGTGATATTTTTGAATCAATAGTGGATCAGATAAATTTGTTTAAAATTATTCAAACCAATTGTTATATTTTATTTTACCCTTTATATTGCAAAAGAAAACCATGTTTTTATGAAAGAATAATTTTATTGAGCTTTAATTAGTACTTATCTAAAGCTTGAATGGAAAAGCTTGATACAAACTTAAACTAAGTAAGCGCAAGGGTTCTTCCACCTAAAACTAGACCGAAACTAGTTCAAACAGCATATTAAGTTTAACGGAATCCTATCCAAAATTACTAATATTTTTATGTAGGGAATATTAATGCATAGCTATAATTTAAACTTTAAAATACAGCAACTTAAGCAATACAGGGTGTTTCAACAAGTTCACCCAAACTCTTCATAGAAAATTCCTTGTGTATAAAAAAATCCCCAAAGAACTAGGTATACCTCTACGACGCATTCCCCCCCCCCCGAAAATGTGACGTCATATCCCATAAAAACTTTATATTTTTCATTCCACAGTGCACTCTGCATGCTCATTGTATATTTTTAACATTTTGGTGTGCACACATATCATCTAAATAACTATGTTCACGTTTCCCATAATCTTTCTTTAGCGTAAACCGAATATCATACCTTTTTCTCTAGCAATTTTCTAGAATACTATGGGTCGTAGAGGTTAAGCTCTTCGGGCATTTTTTACGTACTCCACGCAAAGAGTGCTCTACAAGACTGCGTGGAGTTTGAGCGAACTTGTTAAAACACCCACTTATTAAAAAAAAAAGGTTAAAAAAGCTAATATCTTTGTCTTAAAATTAGGAAAAGGGACAAGGCAAGAGTAAGTTTGAAACGCACTTACGAATGCACAAATCTGGCGAATCGGCCCCTTCTCCAACAGTGACTTTACCCTCTGGACAAGGCCAGCAAGATGGGGCAGCCTTAAAATCGATGAAGAAGTTCTTGGGACACAGTATACACTCCGACTGTTGACCACTGGTGTAACTCCCTGGCATACAAGGAACTGAGACGAAAGGAATACATTATGTATGTATGCAATATGCTCCTGTGCAGTTCGTTTATGGGTTGGCATGAATAGTTGAGGTATAAAGTTAAAAAAAATACAGCTTAAAAAGAATACACCAGAAGTTTTTGAATTACATTTAGTTTGTTAGGATTCAATTAATTAGAAGATGAATTAGTGCACTTCCTAAGTAGCACAAAAATACCCATCAATATCGTTTTGACAATATTGGCATTTGTTCAAATGGCACCCTTTGAAATATAGACGACATTGAGCAATATTGGTTTTTGCTGACCAATATCTTTCTCTGATAATGATAATGAAAGAGGGAGGAAATACAATTTAGAATGCTTTTAACTTTTTTTTAGTGATTAAAAATCTCAGAAAAGTCCGACATTTATTAATACTGATCGATGTTCATGTGCTACCCACCTGAGTATTTCGTAATCTATACCGTTCAAATCATCAATATTTTTATGCACGGCGCATAGATTATAACGAGTGGTAATAGAAATTAAAAAAAAAATAATAGATCTTGGGGGTCAAAAATACCTTTTGTACCTTTAATAAGTAACCAGTTTATTTGTGAGAAAATGAGGCGTGTTTTTAAGTTTTATATTATGGATTTACAAGCCTTATTTTGGAGTAGATTTTCAATTGTAAATAAATTTCGTAACTGAGTATTCATGATATTGAGATACAAGGGAAGTCCTAATACATCTTTTAAGAAAGGACATGAAAACGTGCCAGAACAATGTTAAAATTCAAGTTAACTGGATGCATCCTTCTTGGCATCAACACCTAACCAGAACACCTATTTAACTTATTTGTTAAATAATATAAAATAAAAATTTCAATACTTACTACACAGGTCTCCCTTAATCCGGTATCCGGATCGACAAATTCCGTTTTCAACAGCAACAGTATCATTTGAATCTAAAGGAGATTGAGAATACCATAATAAATAGACAATTTATAATACTTTTAAATATATGGGGCTTTAATGTTTCACAAAAACATAAATGCATTAATCTATAGCGGAGATTCGTGTACGGAATTCGTATAGCGGAAATTTTGTATAAAATTGCTTACTTTGTACCTAGGACCACATTGTTTCCTAGTACCTAGAGCCTGCTCTGAATACAAGTAAACAGAATTTTTTCAATACTAACATTTTCTATACAATAAGCATAGGACTTTTGAGTTAGGGAGAAAGAAAATTTAATTTTAAAATCATCACTAAAAGTACTTTAGTAAATAATTATATATTAAGATAGCATTGTGTGACTTGTTTGCCACTAATTTTAGAGTAATTTTAATTTTTATATGTATGGTATCTAGAGCTATTTGCAGACTTTTGAAAAAAAGCCTTCTATTTCAATTAATATCCTATTTAATGTTTCTTTAATAAATAATCATAAGGAGAAGTAATAAGTTTTCGGATGTGTGCATATCAGTTTCACAACATAAAACAAAGTTTGTGGCTTTGTTAATGAGGATTGAAAAAAAGTGGCCCAAGGTACACTAATCACCCATATTCAAAGCTTTTTTTAAATCACGAAACTATCTACTTATGAACCTATAAGCAGAAATTCCTGTATCAATCTGTAGCACACAAGTTTCAAAAGCTAAAATTAATCTTCAACTCCGAACGATACGAATCATGAAAATATACCACTAAAACTAAAACATACAATAAATAAATATTCATACAGTTTAAAATAGAAATTGTAGTAATGCAAGCTAAGAGAAAAGTAAAACCTGAAAGCATAGAAATGTAACTTAAATACCAGTTTATTCTTTTAAAATAATTTATTTACTAATATTTAGGAGAAAACATGGTAAGCATTTACCTGAATCATTAATAACTTTACTACATACTTTCGAAGTAAAAGCGTGTTTAAAATCAACAATTGCAGACACATGCTTAAAAAGTGGTCACATTTCCACATATTTTCAGAGAATTTTTTTTTTCAATCTTTTTAAGTCAGAAAATTATCTGCAAGTTTCATGATAAATATGCCACACGTGGTGCCATGCTTCATTGTTTTTGCTACCGGGCTTATGAAAATGTACACTTGTACACGTACCGTACACTGTTCATCATAGAAGGTTTTTCAGTTTTCAAAATTTGACACACACCATTATGAAGTTATTGGAGTTGTCTATTTTTAAAGAAAAAGATAATTTGAAATACATAAAGTTATACCTTAACCTTATCAGTTAAAGTTTTACCTGATAACTCTCTGGCAAGTCGCTTCTTCAATTGTTTGTGATCAGCAATGATAATAGGTTCAAGAAAAAAGCACTTGAAATATTGGGATGAGTTAGTCAGTATATCAGGAATATTAATATGTGAAGATTGGTAGGCTGTTTCTTGAGATTTCTCTCCATTTTCAGAACTAGGATTTCCTTCAAAGCGTTCACAAATAAGTTTCACTTTTCTTTTCGCTCCTGAATAATCATAGACATTGATATCAAGTCTTATTGCTTGGCTTGACAGTATGAGTGATAAGAGGCATAAGAAAAGTAAAGAAGATGGCCCAAAAGAATATTGTGGGAATTCTAACTGCATTTGAGGCACAGTCATTTTAAAATTCATTCAGTTCTTCCTATGTAGAAAAAATATTTTGTACATTGATTTTTAAGAAAAAATTACAAGTTCGGTAATGTTGTTTTCTGATTTAGGGAGTTAAGTACGAGAACCATTATTTTGGATAGCATTTCAATAGAGTATTTCTATTGTTTCAAATTCAACATTGTTGAAATGAATCTGATAGTTTTTCCAATTGACAACAATGAAGCAATTTTATTATGGTCTAAGAAGATTTTCACGGTGTTTTTACATTAAACACTTTCAACTTGCAGTACGTGAAATAAGTTTGGATTTGGAAGCACTCAAACAGCCAGCCTTACCAACTTAAAGGTTTTAAGACTATGGGCCGAGTGGGCGTGTGATTTATATTTATTTAACTATCGGTTTCTATTATTGCAATTAACTTATTTTATGGGCCATTAAGTAATACTGAATGTAATAAGTTGTAGCAAGTATGATTTTATCGTTGGCTTGAATGAGAAAGGCCCTAAGTCACTTTTAGCAAATCTTTTGAAAATGGTAGAATGGGCGCCAACGAACGAATAGAGCCTAGTAGTACTCCGAAAATTTCGCCAAGCAAAATTAAAGTTACTTACTAGCCTTTCTCCTGTAAGCTCACCATATACATGTTTTTTTGGTTTATCTAATATCATGCAACAGAGATGGACTAGGTGTACCAAAACGAGATAAAGCCCTATTTTAATGGTCAAATTTCCAAAACTTTTTAAGGGAGGATCCCCGCCAGACCCCTTTTTTTTACTAGGAACTATTTACATTTTTATATTAAGTTCATCAAGATGCAAATCCTACAGACTATTAAAAAGTTACATTTAACATATAAAATATGCATGGGACTAAAAAATAATTTTGGGTCCTGTAAAAATCCGTAAATTGTAAAAATCTAGCTTTGGGCCTGATAATCACCAAATTATTTGGAGCATATATATTGAAAATATTTCTCCTGTTGTTAAGGATGTTATGTATGTACCTAATAAAATGATCATGCCGAATTTATTGAAGCATCCTAATAGTGAATTAACGAAGTTAAAAAATTGCAAAGTAAAAAAGATAGAACACAAAATTTAATTTTAAAAAGTTGGTAAAATGTCATAATAAAAGAATTCATGAAATTATCCGTTGTATTCGTGAAAGCATTTATGATTGAAATTTTAACTATTTAATGCCTGCAAAAGGGGTGTTATGTCATGCACTTTCATCGCAGTTTAAATGTAAATATGTATATTCATCGCGTTGTTTCATTTAAAAAGGCATGAACACCATAAAATATTTGGGAACTCCTTTTCTATAAGGCATGAGATAGTTCAAATTTCAATCTTGATTAACAGTACGAGTATTGCAGCAGGTAAGCATGCATCTTAAGGAGCAAGTACAAAGTAAATGCAAAAGACTTGTTTCTATTGATTTTTATTAAGATGTGTTAAATCTGAAAAACCTATTATCAACATGATATGAGTAGAAAATTATGCTACAAATTAATATACAAAAGATACAAGCAATCCAAGCTGAATCATCACTTGGCTTACTAAATAAATCATTCAGGAAGTTGTAACACAACCAATTCAACGTGACAATGAGAAGAATCCTGTGTTACGCTATGTATCTCGCACGACGTAGGCTCTGTCAACGTAAAGGTGGTCATAGAAGATAGCATCTGGAATACCGATATCGATCTGGAACGGGTCGAATTCAATCCCGATTCGTTATTTTCGGATCCTATCCTTATATGAACATCACTGTTCAGTGTACTTCTGTGCGATACTTTAGAGAAGCTTTTGGGTAGTAAACCTGCAGAGAAAAATTAGATGTATTAATGAGTACAGAATTTCTCAAAATTGACCGAACTATTGCATTAATTATGTGCGTAATCCAACAAAAAAAATTCTGATTCGTTGAAGAGTCCAAAAAATATATAACTTATAAAATTCATAACTATAACTCATTTTCACAAAGATTTAATAATAAAAAATCCAAAATATCATTGCATTATTTTTTTCTTTTAACTTATATAAAATAAACTTAAACACTTTTTATTTAATTTACATTAAATTAATATCCTAATGCTACCAAAGAAAATCTTGAAATTTAAAAAACAATAGTACTATTCCGTTATTTGTCCCGAAAAAATCTGAAAAATATATTGAACGCCAAATATTCAAAAGTATGTTGATTTTTTCTTCTTCAATCAATATAACTGTAAGCTTTTATCCATGGGCGACGTCAGCATAAAAATATATTGCGGGGGAGACCCAGGGATTAAGGAACTATCAAGGGAGGACTTCTCCAAACCTTGAGTTATTATGAAAAAACTGTTTACTTCTCATGACTTTTCTTTTAGATAACTTTAAGGTTCGTAACCACCGAATTAAATTTTCCATATTTAATTTTTAAATTATCATTAGTTTTATAATAAAAAAGGGATCTAGGGTAGGGCCCTCTCCCATAAAAGTTTTCGAAATTTGAACCTAAAAAACAATGTCAAACTCTTTTTTAGAGCAATAGGAATACACATGCATATCAATATTTAAAGTATACTCAAATTTTTATGCTTGAAACAGCGTTGTAGTTATAAGCTTTAAAACCTGGGGGACGGATCTCACCGCCTACCCCCCTTATATAATATTCAGTTAATTTTAAATCCCCCCCCAGAAGTTAAAAAATTTATTTTTTTTCAGAGAATGTTCTTAATTATTGAATCCCCCCCCGGATCGACGCCCGTGCTTTTATCGGTTAGGGGACATCCATAAATTACACGAGGTCAAAAAGGGGGGAGGGGTTTGGAAAAACCTCCCCATGGGGGGAGGGGGGGTCGATTGAAATCTCACGTCAACATTTTAAGTTAGAAATTATACGATTTTCTTTGTTTTTTAAGTATGAGAAAGGAAAATAATTTTTAAAAAGTTGTAAGTAAATCTCACGTGGGGGGGAGGGGGGGGGGGTCCAGCAAAATCTCACTAAATCTAACCAAGGGGGGAGGGGGGGGGGGTCCAGATTTTGGAAAAAACACCTCACGTAATTTATGGATGTCCCCTTATAACGTAATTGTTTGGAGTTTCTGATGTTTAACTTCCAAAACAGGCTGACGATTTTTGACGGGATGGATAACGGAAGAGTACTAAAAATTGTATCATGTGTTTCTTTCACGTTATCGATTAATTGAATTTATAATAATTTTCTTACTTGGATGAAAAGAAGAGAATTGTAGAAAAGTTGCTGTCTTTGAACTTGCGATGTCTATCAATGTGCTATCACCCGAGAGAAGGTATTGAGAATCACTCATTGGAGTCAAATTTGATATGTCAGTGTCATCTTTTGTAAATGCCTGCTCATCAAGTATTGCATTAGAAACATCGTTTAGTATTTTATCAAGACTATTATTAATTGCGAGGCTTTTCTGAACAGATAGTCTGATTTTCGAAGTGTCTTTTAGTATTTTATCAAGATCATTTTCAATTATAGCGCGCTGTTTAATTTCTTCTTCTTCTTCTAATTGTCTGATTTTTGAAACATCGTTTAGTATTTTATCAAGAACTTTACCAATTTCGTTGCGTTCACTTTCTTCAGCTGATTGTCTGATTTCTGAAACTTCCCTTAGTAATTTATCAAGAACTTCACCAACTACATTGCGTCTTTCACTTTCTTCAGCTTTGCGTCTTTTACTTTCTTCAGCTTTGCGTCTTTCACTTTCTTCAGCTTTGCGTCTTTCATTTTCTTTAGCCATGCGTCTTTCATTTTCTTCAGCTTTGCGTCGTTCACTTTCTTCCACAAACTGTCTAATTCTTGAAACAACGTTTAACATATAATCAAGAACTTTATCAATTACGATGCGTTGTTCACTTTTGTCAATTATTTGTCTGGTTTTTGAAACGACGCCTAGTATTCTATTAAGAACATTATTAATTTCAACGCATCGTTCACTTTCTTCATCTTCTGATTTTCTGACTTTAGAAACGTCTTTTAGTATTTTATCAAGAACACTATTGATTATAATGCTTCTTTCACTTATTTCAACTGACTGTCTTATTTTTGAAACGTCGGTAAGTAGTTTATCAAGAACACCATTAATTGCGTTGGATCTTTCTTTTTCTTCAGCTGATTTTCTGATATTTGAAACATCATTCAGTAGTTTATCAAAGATATTATTAACTAAAACGAATTCTCTACTTTCTTCAACTAATTTTCTGGTTTTTGAAACAACGTTCAGTATGCTATCAAGAACATTATTAGTTTGGATGCGTTGCTTACTTTCTCCAATTAAATCTCTGGTTTTTGAAACAACGTTTAATATGTTATCAAGAACATTGCTAATTACGATCCGTTGTTCCTTTTCTTCAATTGATTGAACGATATTTGAAACTTTGTCAAGTAATTTATCAAGAACACTATTGATTGTAATGCTTCTTTCACTTATTTCAACTGACTGTCTTATTTTTGAAACGTTGTTTAGTATTTTATCAAGAACATTATTAATTTCGTCTGATCGTTCCCTTTCTTCTTCTAATTTTCTGATTTTAGAAGCGTCATTGAGTATGTTATGAATAAAATTATTAATTAAGAAGGATTGTTCACTTTCTTTAACCAATTGTCTGATTTTGGAAACAACGTTTAGAATGTTATCAAGAACATTATTAACTACGACGCATCGTTCTCTTTCTGCATCATCTTCTTCTTCTATTTGTCTGATTTTTGAAACTTCGTTTAGTACTTTTTCAAATACAGTATTAATTACCATGCATCGCTCGCTTATTTCAGCTGATAGTCTGATTTTTGAAACGTTATTTAGTAGGTTGTCAAGAACGTCACTAATTACTTTGGATCGCTCCCTTTCTTCTTTTTCTTTTTTTGCTCTCTGTTTTTCTTCTTCTCTTTTTGCTTTTTGTTTTTCTCTTTCTTGTTTTTCTTCTTCTATTTTTCTGATTTTAGAAACGTCTTTTAGTATTTTATCGAGAACACTGTTAATTAAGATGCTTCGTTCACTGATTTCAACTGATTGTCTTATTTTTGAAACGTCGTTAAGTAGCTTGTCAAGAACACGGTTGATTACGATCCCTCTGTCACTTATTTCCACTGATTTTCGGATTTTCGAAACGTCGTTTAATATTTTACAAACAACATTATTAACTACGATGTTTCTATCAATTACTTTGCTTGCGATTTCTCTATTCTTTTTTTCAATTTCAATACTTTCATCAATTTTAATACTTTTTTCAATAGTTCTTTTTCTTGTCATTGTATCATTTGAAAGTTCTTTCAGGGTTTCGTAAGTCAAAGGATCTGTTTCTTGATTAGAATGTTTGAATTCTCTTTCGGGATATTTTTTAGGAACTTGATAAGTTTCCTCTTTTTTATAATCAGTTTGGGTACTAGTTTCACTTTGAGTGCGTTTTCTCGTCATTTTTCCTCCTGAGAGTTCTTTAAGGGTTTCGTAAGTCAAAGGATCTGTTCCTTGGAACGAATGTCTTAATTCTAATTCAGTTTGAGTAAAACTTTCCTTTTTAATGCTTTTTCTTGATGTTATACCCCCTGAAATAGCTTTAAGAGACTCATAAGTCAAAGGATCTGTTTCTTGATACGTATTTTGGAATCCTTTAGATTCATCGTCACTATCTTTCTTAGAAGAAAGTTCTTCTTCCTGTAGTTGGTCTCGACTTCTTTTTGGTTTTTCATCCCTCTGAAGATAATAAAATATTGTTTAATTTTTATGACATAAGTTTTAAATAATAGTTTACTTCCAGTTATTACAGATCGCAGAGTATTTTATTTAAGGGGCATTTCACAGAATATGTAGGATTGTAAGAGAAAAATGATACAACTCCGTTAGAGTTCCCGCTATATATCGCCAAAATCCAAATCGCTAAATATATCCAAATATCAACAAATGTTTCCGACTTTTATTAATAAACTGAATAGTTATTGATCTCATGAAACATTTTAATTCAGGAGTTTGAAATTATTCATGAATATTTCTACTTTTTGTTGTCTAAAAGAACCGGGCGATATTTAGCGAGAACTCTAACGGAATTTAACCAAAAAAAAATTAAAGATTTTAAAGATTGATACCATCCATTTACCCCTTATTATATCCTAAAACAATTAAAGATGTACTACTTATTATTGCATAAAACAGTGAATTTCAGATTCCATAATAAAAAAATAAACGTTTTTTACTCTTCTTGGCGTCCACAGGAAACTAAACCGAAGCAGAATCATTAGGACTCAAACCTCGTTTAAGCTTGCTTGCCGAACATTTTGTTCACTAAGAACTTTTTTATAATAGAGAGATAAACATTAATCTGTTAACATGACATTAACACAAAGAACAATTTTAAAATCTTCATATTCATGTAAAATCAATGGGCAGGAAATACATGATATGGACCCTGTAAAAGGCCACAAATACCGTAAAATTCCCCATTAAGTTAATTTACAAAAATTTAATTTACATTTCACTTAGAAATAGGAATTTTTATTTAAGTACAGTCAATTAAGTTAAAGTTAATTAATTACAGTTATTTAATTACAGTCAATTAAGTACATTTAAAGTACAGTCCCTAATAATGGAGTTAAAGTAAAAAAAGTTTAGTTAAAAATGATGTTAAAGTAACCGAAATACCTGGGGTAAATTTGAAACCTTGCTAAACACCATGCGTACAAGAAGGGTGATGATTAGGATCCTATGGAGAAGGTAATATTATTTCAATATCACACTATACAAACCATAAAAACTTAGATTTTAATTGAATCGTCAGTTAGAAGAAGGGAATAAGTCCAAAAAATGGCAAATTGACTTTTTGTGCGCAAAAATATCTCCAAGCTTATTGGCTCTACACATGAGTGTATAAGGAGGAAAAAAATAACTATCCCCTATCGGCAGATATAGCCCCTTGAATTCGCGAAATCGATGTCCGTTCATTGTATTTTTTTATTAAATTTTAAATTTAACTTAATATGTCTTTCTTTTCTTATTCTTTGGCTTGTAAACTTAGCCAAAATAAAATTTGATTTAAATTCAAAAGCGTTTTTTCTTTTTTTTAACCAATGAATGTTTGACTCCGTTGATATTCACTTACTCCATTGATATCGCCTTAATGACGTAGTTTCATAACAATTTTTAATTTTATTCGTCTTAGTCTTTCCATCTTTCACTTTTGTACTGTGAACTAAGCAGAAGCAGGTTGAAGGAGGGAATAAGTCCATCCTCTTTTTTTAACTGTAAAACATTTATAAATACACTTATAATTGTTTCGATGATTGTTCCGTATTCTTAACAGTGTCATGAATCTCCTGTAAAAATTTGGTGGCTATAGGATAAAAATTCCATTACTTATACAGTTTTTTACGATTTTCACAAAACTTGGTTTTTGGACTTATTCCCTTCTTCTAACTGACGATTCAATTAAAGTATTATTAATTGTAAATTAAGTATGTTGTTAATTGTCATTAATTGTCTCATCAATTGTAACTTTTATTTGTCACACAAAGAATATTTTTACTTATTGACTGAATAAATAATTAAATAGTTCATTTCACGCATATTAGAAATTGATCAACATATTCAAATGAACAATCTAAAGAAATAGAAGAATAATTAGTTTTGAACTGTTACTTACCACGAGCTGATAAGAAGAGTTATGAAGAGAATTCCAAATACCCACCACCACTTATTTGTGAAGTCAATGGGATTTTCATCTTTACCATCTATTTCTAGAAATTAAAAATGTATGTTTTTAAATACTTAATATTAATTTTATTTTGGGTTTGGGAAAAATCTTAAGGGTTGCAGACAAATAATATCCCGTTTTTTTCTGACTACTTCCTTTCCTTATATCACAAAGTGTCATATTTTTTAACAATATCCCTCCCCCCTTTGTCACATATCTCACTCTTATGTTGACAATATGTTAAGCACCAATTGGCAAAAAATTGGGTGCCCCACATTTTTATTCAAGCTTATACAATATACATTATAATAAATAAGGTTGTATTATACTTAACTTAAGCTCATACATTATAAATTCAAAGGGAACTTTAATTTAGTTATGTAATTTTTATAAAAGTTTTCTTTATATTTTTTATAAGCCTTATAAGCCCTATCTCTCCAAACGTGGAATCATTTGTGGACAGCCCCTTAACTGTGCAATGGGGCTATGACTCAGAAAAAGTTTTGGGATCAATATATTACAGAATTTAAGCCATAAAAATCCTTTTGCAAAAACAGCTCAAATGGAGGGAAGAGTTATTCTAAAATTATTATTATTATTAGTTATGTAAAGAGTTATTCATCGAAATTTCTACATTGGTAGGCTGAATTATTACTCAATTATTATTTATTTCCAAATTTTAAAACAATTGCCATGACTTTACAAATATTTTAGGGACTTTACAAATATTTTATGTCTCAGGGGCGCTTTCCACGGCGTTATATAGAGTTATCTCCCCTCCCGAAGTTTTAGTAATTAAAATTGTGCATGTTTTTTCCTTGAAAATTCCGTTGCATGTCAAAAATGCGGCCTGCCCCAAGTGTCTGAAACTCAGTTAAACATTTTAAAGCATCAAATTTAAAAATCTTTCTGGAGGAGGACGCCAGACACTTTTTATGAAAAGAGGCTCCAATTATCCTCTAAAATTTTACTACTCAATAAAATGTCTGAATAATATCTTTTTAGAACATACAAAAGCTACAGAGGGAGATAGAATGCTGCAATCATAACTTTTAAGGTATGTGACATTAAGTAAATAAAATTGCTTTAAAAATACTTTACATTGTTTGATACTGTTTCTACATTGTATTGTATATTATTCCGTACCATTTGACTTACAATAATAGTAATTTGCTAACAAATTCCAAGAAAATATTTCTTACCAACGCAAGAATCAGCAGAAATTGAACCTTCGTAGAGCGTTTTTTTCCCCGGCGGACACGGCATACACGAATCAGCCGCTTCTTTGTTGCTGTAGAAGTCTCTGGGACAAAGAGTGCATTCTGATGTCTGCCCACTGGTGAAGCTCCCGGGAAAACAGGGAACTAGAAAAGAAAAATTTATTTATAAGATTTTGAAGAACCACCATTCTAATAGATGCAGTGCACAGAACGTCAAAACGAGTAAATTATTTTTTTTTTAAATTTCATTTTTTAAATTTCATGCTTTATGTATTAGAGAACCTTATATGTGTGTTTCGCTTATTACTTTTTATATACAATAATAAACACTTTTATGAAGCTAGAAATTTAAATCTTGAACTACGAAATACAAAAGGTAATTATTATATCCCTAAATCTAAAAAGGAAATTTTTCACAAATCCCATGCATTTTTAGGACCATACCTTTATAATAAATTAAATGAAACACTTAGACTGACCAATAATATACATGAATTTAAATCCGGAATACTCGATTTTATTTCAGGACAACCAGATATTGAAACCTTATTAAAAATTCAAAAGTAATTAAGCGCGGCTTTTGCCACTATATGTATTTAGCTAGCTTTTTGGGTACCAAGGACGAGCCTCTGGCCCTTTTGGTACTACATAATTTAATTCCTGATTCAGTGTGTCTATGTTAGTGTGACGTTTTTGTGTTTATGTACGATTTGTACTGTTTTCTGTTTCTATCTTGTATTTTTTTTTATTTTTGTCCATGGTCAAATAAATTTTATTCTATTCTATTCTTTTCTGAATTTCATATTTATTGCTATTGTAAAATCACCGTTAATTCAGTTGCTACAAAGGCATAGGGTGAATTGCCCAGTGAATGAAGAGACGACCACATAATCTCAAATAATAAGGAATTTAATTGCTCTGGAGTATCCCAATAAAATAAAATTAAGTAGGTAGTTGCAAGAAGATCTCATAAATGGGGAACAAACGTTCATTCAATAAAATCTTTAAACGACCAATTCCCGCATTTTTTTTCATTCGATAGAAATATCCAAGAGAGGAATATGAAAAAGGAATTTTAAGAATTGAGCTACAAAATGAACACCTGACAATGATATTTAAAGTGGGAAAATAGCAAATCCAAATAATAGAGAATAAAATAGAATAGAATAATATAAAATAAAATAGAATAGAATAGAATAAAATTTTGTTCTAATAAATATAATAAATATTTTTAATCTGATCTGCTGCAATAACAGGGCAATGCCGGAAAAACTCTTTATCGATTAAGGTGAAGTTTTAATTAGATTAGACGGTTTTAAAATGTAAAAATACCCCCCTCCTATAAAAATGATTGTTTCCACCAGTAATTTCAATAATGGCATGACGGGTTAAACACTCATCTTCTTCACAGACCTCATAAATATAGCTTTTATCCTACTCAAGACGATTCTATGTGTCGATTAATAGTTACACAAAATTTAGAAAAACAAAATTGTGAAAACAGATCAAATATACTTACAGCACTTTTTTTCATAGATGCGAAACCCAGGAGGGCAATTTCCAATCTCAACTTGTTTTACACCTTGTTCAATACCTAATAATACATACAAAGGCACAATTAGATAATTAGTTGGAATGAATTCGAAGGTTAACGTATGTGCCTGATTATATTTTTATTTTACAGACAAATGATCACTAGAATTTTGTATGATTTCATCCCCGTTTTATAGACGATTTCAACCGTGAGCCGTCAAGAGTCCCTTTAACATTTCCAAATGATTTGAGCGTAACGTTTTGGAATACGCCGGAACAGAGATTTCCGGTCAATGTAATATGTTGTTCCGGTTGAACTCATCCATAGATTAAAATTCAAAACAAACTATGTATTATTAAAGATCGATAAATCCTTTATGTAACATTAAATAATGGAAAAGTTTTTTTCTAAGAGAGAGTGAAATCCTTACAAAACGCTATTGCCTGATGGGAGTATAAGGAACACTCACAGAGTCTATGGCCAAAGGCGATAATGGAAATCGAAAAAGCATGGAATATGTCTTGTGAATGTGGCGCTGGGATCGCGTCACGTCACGAGAGACGGAAAAAAAGCTTGATCCTCCAATAGCCATCCAAAAGGACAGATTGAATAAATACGTCACAGAATGTACTGCCATACCTCTCTGTCAGTCATTGAATTTCCCGTGCTGCTCTCTACCTTATACAGATATTTAAAAATAACGTTTTGGACTCTCTGTTAGGATTTTTCTCTTTGGTAACACTTAACTTGATAAAAATGAACAAAAAAGTTTAATTACCTTCAGTTTGAGTCATAAGGAGAGACAAGCGGTCAATTTTTATTTTATTAATTTTTTTACCATCACCCGTGACTGACATCTGGTACTGACTAACGAGCATAAAAGGAGCCGGAGTCGTAGTTCTAACATCACCTAACAAAAAAAGAAAATGTTAAATTAATTAAATTTGAATGACGTGGAAAAAGACTGTTAAGTCAGATTTTCGTACCGTAATTTACAACTTTATGTTATGATCATTCATCGATAAAAAGTTAAATAATTTTTAGCGAAGTAGCTGAAGGTTTTCTTTTGAAAAAAAATGCCAAAAAAGTTAAGTGGAACATATTAAATTTAAGACTAACGACTCCTTTAAATAAACATATATATTCGTTACTTAGAATATATTCTTGTTACGATACTCGTCAGTACCAGATGTGTCAGGATCAGGAGAAAATAATTTGAAAACGGAACTGAATTTTTAAAATGCTAAGCACACTTGAAGAGAGACTAGGAAATTCTGAAAAAAATAAATTGCCAATATCTTTCTTGAAAAGTGAAAACCCTCAGTTTAAAGAAAGGAATGAGTCAAAACATTAAGCTTAGAGGAAATTTAAAAAAGAAAGAAAAAACAACTTGCATAAATGAGATAATTTTTATTCTATGTCTCAAAAAATTTTACTGAAAATTTAGAATCCTCGTTAGAGTACATATCATTAATTGAAAAAATATGAGTAAAACTACTAAAGCTTTAAATAGTAGGTAAAAATGGTAAAATTAACTTATACATTTAAAATTAAAAGCCTGTTTTTCATTGTTTTAATGAATAGATGGGGCTAAAAGGCCTATAAGAGAAATTTAATTATGAAATAGAATGAAAACGAGTCAAAAAGTTAGTTTAATGGAGTTGGTCATCCCCAGTGAATTTAAAATAAAAATCTACCAATATTCTTTCCAACTTTATTGCACAAATGTGAAAAATAGGCTAAAACAATTAACTTGAATAACTAGATTGAAATTAGTCATTCATAAATTCAGTTTCATGAATATCAATAGTTTTGTTAAAATTGAGAAAAAAAAAGTCAAATTTTATTTTTGCTCAAATGATCAAATCGATAAGGAGAACGGCTAGACATTTTAAGTTTAATTCTAGGGGAGATTCTAGTTTATTCCCCCTCCCCTGTTATATTAATACTCAAGTGACGGAACGGTGCCCAAAGAATAACTTTGCCATTTTTGGTTTTCCTCTTTCAAACTGAAAATTGAAATACAGCTTTCCTGAAAAAAAAATATATCTCCTGAAATAAAAACCTCCTAAAGTCTATTAAAATAGTTCTGACAAAGCGCTGAAAATTTTTCATTGATGGATTCAATAAGCGATCTAAATTTTTAGAATAGCCTCCAGCTACTTCATTTCAGTGACGTTAGTGCTCTGGTCACTTGTTAGATCTTAAACAAAGGTGGTCGCGGTTGAAGTTACTTAACCCAGGTTCTGAAGAGATGTTTTTAACACGTTGACTGCCACGGAATTTTTCACGATTCCTGTCTAAAGAGCCAATTTGATTTTCTCATGTTATATTATTATAAAAAAAACCTTCATTAATAGTACATAGTAATAATAAAAAAAAACTTTAAAAAATGTTTAGAAAAACGTTACGAATTATCTTGTTGAGAAAATTGAATTATTATTGTTAATCTTGAATTATCTTGTCTTGGCTTATACAGAAACCCTGTACTGTTATGCTACGTGTTTCTTTCTCAATAGCTGTACAAATATAATGAAGGTACGAGATAACTCGTAGTAGGGGTCCTGGCACTTAAAAAAACCCTTCGAGATATCTTATAGTTGGTGGTCAACGTGTTAAATTTAAAACAGCTTTCAGAACTTTTTAAAATTTTGAATTTTCTAGGAATTAAGAAATAACAATTAAAAAGGAGTATTTGTGCTTACCTTCTATTTCTCTAGTTTTTCGAGATTTTCTCATGAACCTTCGACTTGTTGAGTTTTTCCTAGATGGCTGAAAGAAACAGTTGACTCTTTTGCCATTGGGTTTCGAAGCTTCTACTAAAGAATTATTAAGAATTTGTGTTGAGTTAAGGGAATTGTGTTTTAAAGTTTGTATTACACTTTTTTCGTCAAAATCGTTCAGTGGAATAATCTGTTCTAGAACACACACAAGTTTAACTTTTAAGTCTGGTCTTGCTGTTTCTGTAAGGTTCTGCTTAGCATATGCGCTACAGCAATTATAAAATATTATTACAAAGGTGGTGAAAACTTTTTTTATTTTCATAGCTTCGAATATGAGTGGATAATTGCTTGAAAATGATAAACGTATTTTAAATGAATGTTCAAGTTCAATGTTTAGTCAACAATAAGAAAGTCCGAATAAAACATAAACAGACATTCATTGTTGCAGGATTAGTTAAACGCATAATTTTCGTAGGTATCAATTGTTGCATTATTAGGGTTAGGGTTTTATGTTTTTCAAATGTTACTTATTTGAAAATACAATTTAAGTATTTAAACAATTTTAGCAAGTTAAAAAAAATTAAAACAATTATTAAATATTAATTAATGTGATAATTTGAGCCTGTTTTTTTGGCACATATATTTTCAATTCTGGGTCTTATTTTCAAAAGGCATACCGAATCTAGTCTCGTCTAGATTAGAACAAAAAAAATTTTTTCGAATTTCTCGCGGAACCCCGGTTGGGAAACGCTGTTTTAGGATATAGTATAAAATGTTAAATCAATACATATGTTTATATTTTAAAATAAAAAAAGGGACGTGTTTTTCCGTGAAATTCAATTTAAAAATTTTAAGCATGCCTAAAATAACAACAACAAAAAATCCATATATCTTTGGAAATAAGAAGCTCATTATATTGAACAAAAAAAATCGTCAACATTTAAAAAAAAAATTCTGTGAACGTTGTTTGTGTATATTATACGAGTATGATGACACAGAGAAGCCCTTTTTTTTGTACATTTGCAACCAGACTAATTATAATTAAAGTTGTTTTTGTTTCCTTGCTAGAAAGCTCATTAATAGGGCTATAGCACCTAGCTTGTAATTTTCAGATTGAATATTATTTCATTATATTGAAATATCTAAGTCAGATAAATCTATAGCAGCAGCTTTTAAGAGTATAGTCATTGTTAGCAGAGCTATTTAAGGAACTGATATACAAACACATGTGCTTTTCCTTTCCACTTTTTTAAGGGCTCCTTATATTTCCAGAAAGTTATAATAGAATGAACAGAATGTTCTTCAAAATTGTTAGTATGCTAGCAATAATAAATTATTAAAATGAAGAAATTTCTTGAGTTTTAAATCTTACACGGGATTCACTTCAGACCCAAATATCAAGTCAAAGAGGTTTTTTAACTTTAATAATTTTGAAATGGATTTTTCCATCAATTTGGAGATTTATTAACCCATTTTACTTCCAAGAAATTTGATTTTATCATTAATTATTATAACAAGATTTGAGAAAATGTTCTGTAAAAGATGTTTTGTGCACTGTTTATCACACATTCATATTTCTTAAAAACCATTCAAGTGATGTCTTTAGAATTTGGTACTTTAAAAAAGGAATTAAATATATTTTCTGTACTATTTAATAAAAAAACTGAATACACTGAAATACAGCATGTTATTTGTTTTACAATGACTTTTAAAGTTAATTTTTATAATCTCTCAATATAAAATTAAAAGAAATTATTTTTAGTCCCAGTGACATATACTTTTCCAGAACAAGTCCCAGTGACTTTCACAAAATAAACCCCCCAACACTCAGGATTTGGTTTTACACACCTTTTAATACATCGACCCTTGTTAGTTTTACCCCCGCCCCAACAACAAGTTTCATATGACTCCTGAAGGCCAGTATGAAATTTGGATATAAGTTTCCTAATATAGTCTGTCTGTCCTCGCTTGGCACGTGTGGCAAACCTAAAATCACTACCCACGGCAGGAAAAGCAGTGGCGAGTGCAGGGTATCGGGTATCTAATAGAAGTGAGATAACCATCTTTATGGCTTTTTCGCCACTGTTTTTTCTGCTGTGGGTACGGATTTTAGGTTTGCCACTTGTGCCAAGCGAGGACAGACAGACTTTAACTTATCTTTCTACTCCTTTGAGTGCAAGTTCAAGTTTAAGCAAGTTTTTCAGTTAATGTTAAGGGATCCTAACATGGAGTACAAGAAAGTAAAAATAAATTAATTTAGTTTTAGAGAGCATAAATGTAAAAAAGTCATTTAAAAAAATAAATTTATTTTTTCTTTTTATCATAGAATGATTTTACAGGGAAAGAAATGCCTTTTTCTTTTAGTTCTGATTTTAGTTTCTGTAGTCTAGCAACCCTCTTGGATTTGCTTTTTTCCATATCCTCTTCAGATTTTACCTTGTTATGAAGCATTCTGTGTTTGTCACTGCTCACAATATCCTTGTTTTTCCAGCCTTTGAAAACATCGTTGTCTAGCTTATCAGAAGGAAGGAATTCACATTTCAGCAGTTTCTCAAAAAACAGGTAGTTGTTCATGCTTTCAGCAACTATCTTTGCAACCTCTTGGGATTCAAACTCAACAAAAGCGTATCCTTTGGACTTGCCAGTTTTTCTGCACCTGGCCAGGCGGAGGCGTAGAATTTTACCAAACTGCGAAAAGTATTTTTTCATTTCTTCTTCAAAAAAGCCATGGGGAATGTGACCAATGTAAATGATGCCAGGAACAGTTACAGAGCTTTCTGCAGCGACTTTTTTCTTGTTCTTTTTAATTTTCTTTACACCACTTGTAGAACTTTTAGTAGGAGTTTTGGCAACCAACTTCTTCTTGACATTTTCAACAAAAGCACTAGTACTCATCTTGATGATCAGTCAAACTGTAAGAAAAGGAAAAAATGTACACTTTTGTTACAATATGCATGCATGTTAAATAAAAACATTTTTTTCCAATGCTCGCTTTACCACAAACATGAATGCCATTCTTTAAAAACTAAAAGACTGTTTAGTCCTTTTGATAAACAAAAGGAAGACTTGAAGCTGTAACTTCAGATAGTCAAAAGAATTGCTAGCCCATCTAAATTACTTTTTTTTTCATCTTTTCTTGCGAAAAAATTTAAATTTGCTCATAAACAAGCCAACTTATAGGATGGGAGTGAAGGTTAAAAGAACTCCTAATTTTAAAAAGAATTAAAAAAAAAAAAAAAACCTTCCAAACTTTGACCTATCTGGAAGAAAAGTGGAAAGAATTTGGAAAAAAAGATTGCCACTCTCAAGTGAAACTCTCCCACTCTCATTAGTGAAAAATACAGTTTTGGCAGTGAATCTTATGAAAGCTTTCTATTTGACTAAACTAAAGAACTACCTATTGCTATAATGCTGCGCAAAACAGTTAAAATAAAAAGTTAAAAAAGTATGGTTTAATCTTATGTGCAAATAAAAAACGTTGTTTCTTAACTTTTTATTTTAAAGAACTACCTAGTTCACCAAAAGAAAATGCAAAAATCTGCAAGAATTAAGTTGGCATCTTGTGTTGGCAAAATGTGCAAGGTTTGTTACTGACAGTCAGTACGAATTCAATTGCAATCCATCCATCTGATGACTTTACGTTTTGTATTAAACTCCATTCATAGAATTGTTATAAAAAGACAAAATTCTGTCCCAGGACTGAGGGGTGGCACCCATGAGCACAAGGCATTAAAGAAATACCCCTAATGTGCCTATGGTTGTACATTTTACATAAAATAGCAAATTTGAAAAAAAAAATGCAAAAACAAAAGCAGACTCCAACCTCTAATGAAAATTTCCTGTAGTTCCATAACGAACCCTTCATCTAGAAATTTGAAATCGGACCCCCTCCATTCAGCAGGATTTATAATTTTTTTTTATAAATGTAGCTTAATTTTTGTCTTGAAAATATTTTTCTTTTTTACCCTCACAGGTGGTGATTGTATGTCACACCCAATGAGTTGCAACAGCAACACTGGGAGTGTTAATTACCATATGCAATATGATCAGTAAAGGGATGGTTACATACAATTTTAGAGAACGGGAGTTGATTATAAGAGAAAGCTTTTAATTTTCAGGATTTTTAGCAGACCCTGTTATTAGCTGCTATGTGCTAGTACATTATGCAGAACTACGTTAAATCTACATTACCCATGCTGCACCAGTGTACAGGTTTCTGTAGTTATTACAATGATTTTTGTAATCTGTAGTATGAAAATAACCATAGTAACTAAAGAGAATTCATAGTACTTGGGAGTCTTTGCAAAAATAGTTTTTAAAGTTAAGGCAAAAGAATTGTAAACATCCCATATAAAAATTGGAAGAAATACTTTTTTACAAAACATTAAAGATTTAAACAAGTATCACCATCTTCTTCAATGGCACCACAGCCACAGGTGTGCCCTGGCCTTTTCAATAATTTTTTTCAGGCCTCTTTTTTTTTACCATGGTCTTTCAATTAATCATAATCACTCAAGTAAAACCATATAAACTGAACATTTGAATGAAATGGAGAAAACAAAAGATGATAGATAAGATCAGTGGCATACTTATTAATACGTAAATATAGGCAATAATAGGTACAAATTGAAAAACACTGATGTTTTTGAAAACACCTTATGGATTATGGTACTAATGTATGTCGACCGTTCAGCGGCACAGCTATAGAACAATCAATGGGTTTTGATTAGTTTCGAATTCAGCGACTTGGTCGACTCGACAGGATAATACGTAAAAACCTGGATTTTTTTCTATGCGTAGGTGATTATAATTTACACACATTGTGTATGAATTTTTCTAATCTATGAAGACATGTGCTGAACTTTTGAACTATAGTCTCATGCTTGATATGCAAATTTTAGGTTCTTAATAATTACGCTGTCCTTCATCCGGGTAAGTATTTTTCTCATTTGAGAAATTAGTACTTAAAGACTTAGTTCCCTCAGAAGGAATTTCTGGCTATGCCACTATAAAAAACCCCTTTTTTTCATATTACAGATTCAAAAATAATAAAATAAACACCAGAAATGAAAAACTTATGTATACTTATCATACATCTTTATAAGGGGTTAATAAGATTGGGTATGATGTATCCCAAGAGATACAAATAGTGAATTCTGTCCTAATCCTAGCTTTAAGAATTAAAATAATTGGTTGGCGCTGTCACCATGCATGCAGTGAAAAGCTAGGTGAATTCTAGATTTTTACCTACAGAAGAGTGGGAACAAATATACAGTGGAAGCTCTTATAGCGTAATTAATCCGTACCGAGTCTTTTGTCGCTATAAGAGCAAACTTCGAGTGATACACTCGAATGTAGAATATCACTCGTTTAAAAGCAATAAATTCGTTAAGCTAAACTATCAATTTTGATGCTTTTCGGGAAGGTGGACTCGATTCCCTCAATGATGTATTTTTAGTAGACTAATTTATAAAGTCTGGAGGAAATCTCAACCTGAAAACGATATCATTGGGATTTAGAACACAGTTCGAATCATTCTATTGATCTTTCCTCACTTTAAACAATTATTTCTTATTTTATGAAGTCTTGATACTTCCAATTTCATGTTATGTTACCTTATTTTTTGCTTTTATTTTAATTTATATAAAGTTTAAGATCAATATTTTACAGAGTATAAATATTTGCTTTTTAAATTTTGATTTTGATATTAATTTATTGCATAGCCCAGTGAGCACAGTACGTAGCGAATACGTCCAGATTACGAAATCGCTACATCGCGAATATCTCTACTTTTGGTAGTTTTTTTGTAGCGATGTCACCACCTTTTACATCGCCACGACAAAAATGGTACAAAAAGAGTACCAATTTCTGCTTTAGAGTTTACCTAATTGGGACGTATTCGCTACATATGTAGCGAATACGTTTCATTACGGACGAATTTCGTCTCTTATAGGTACTCTATACATCCCATTTAGATCCGTCCGATGTCAAAAATTCCAATCCGCTGCATAAAACAGATGTACGGTTTTAGTACGAAATAGGGACGATTTATGTACTATTTACATCCCATTTAGAGCGCTCTGATGACTTTAGTACCAATCCGCTGCATAAAACAGACGTACGGTTTTAGTACGAAATAGGGACGCTTTATGTACTCTTTACATCCCATTTAGAGCCCTCCGATGTCAAAAATTCCAATCCGCTGCATAAAACAGATGTACGGTTTTAGTACGAAATAGGGACGATTTATGTACTATTTACATCCCATTTAGAGCGCTCTGACGACTTTAGTACCAATCCGCTGCATAAAACAGACGTACGGTTTTAGTACCAAATAGGGACGATTTATGTACTCTTTAAATCCCATTTAGAGCCCTCCGATGACTAAAATCTCAATCCACTGCATAAAACAGACACACATGGACAGTTATGAAATGTATTAAGCGAGTACGGCAGTATAACAGCCGCTTTTAACCAACCCGCTACATAAAATAAACGTATACCTGCATTATATTTAGCAAGTTTTCATGTTAATTTTTTTTTTTTTTTTGCCAAACCGAAATATTTGATCAAACTTAGAAAACTTGCTAAATATAAGGCAGGTTACGTTCGTTTTATGTAGTGGGTTGATTAAAAGCAGCTGTATTACGGCCTTACTTGCTACATAATGCATTTCATAATTGTCCATGTATGTCTGTTTTATGCAGAAGATTGAGACTTTTGTCAATAATTCCAGTTAACAAAATGGTTGCACTTCCTCCACCCATTTTCTTCAGAATCTCCACCTGAAATGCACTGAAATGAATTGGCACACTCGATAATTATAAATAAAATTTATTTTATTAAAAAAGATTTAATGGAAAATAAAAAATAGTTGCATGAGTAGAAATCTAACCAAGACCAAGACTAAATTCAAAAAAGTAATTACAGCATGAGCACTAGGTTTTTGAGACAATAAAACAGTAGAGTTTGAGCTGTAGCGTTTCTTCTTTTTTGTACAGAGCATTTTCTCGTAATAGGAATGTCCTGATTACGATCAGGTTAGGACAACATTTGCTGTCCGGTTTTTGGAAATTTTTCGCCTTAACTGGGATGAGCCCAATACGTCCACTTTTGGGCAACAATTGACATTTACTAAAAAAGCAATTTTTGGTAATTTCTCGTCTTAAAAGCGATATCCAGATTTCATCCCCTTTATGACAACATTTGATGAACCGTTTTGGTAATTTTTCTTCCTAAAATTGATGAGCCGAATTACGTACAGATTAGGGCAACATTTGCCATCCAGGTTTGGAAATTTTTCGCCCTAACTGGGATCAGCCCAATACGTCCACTTTTGGGCAACAATTGACATTTACTAAAAAAGCAATTTTTGGTAATTTCTCGTCTTAAAAGCGATATCCAGATTTCATCCCCTTTATGACAACATTTGATGAACCGTTTTGGTAATTTTTCTTCCTAAAATTGATAAGCCGAATTACGTACAGATTAGGGCAACAATTGCCATCCAGATTTTGAAATTTCTCGTCATAAATCGGATGAGCCCAAATACGTCCATTTTTGGGCAACATTTTACGTACAATTTTTGAAACTTTTCGCTTTAATAGGGATGAGCCTGAATACGTTCATTTTATGCCAACATTTGACATCCCATTTTTGAAATTTCTCGACGTAAACGTAGTCGCTACAAATCCGCGACAAAGTCGACGAAGATAGGACGAAAATGGTACATGTGTGCTCACTGGGAGCTTAGCTTCTTTAGAAAGGTCTGATGCTTAACAAAATTTATTACATCAATTTCACCTGCATCTGCATGCAATTTGAAAAATTTATGTCTTAAATATAAGTAAAAAAATTGGAAATAAAGAAAGATAAATGAACACGCTAATAAATTTAAAGTCTAAAATCAACAAGCACATTAGGTAGCGAAATGTTTCGTTTGGGATTGTAGCCGGTTACCCCGGGCGAAAGCAAGCGAGAAGAAGATGCGATCGTTACTTGGTGCTGTTTGTCATACTCTGATATTTGTTTATTGGCTAATTCTGGTGTGACGCACACAAACCGATCCAGAAAAGTATTCGATAAGCTGAATCGATTCGAAGATTAGTCTTTATAAGAGCACAAAAGTGCTCTTATAGAGACTAATTTTTGGGTCTTTATAAGAGAGTATTTTTATAAGAGCAGGTCGCTATAAGAGCTTCCACTGTACATAGAAACTGTATCTGTGACATAAGCTCAAACATCCTAAGTCAAGCCTTAACATCACTTAAGTTCAAAATGCTTCTTTAATCATGCCCAGTGGCGTAACTAGAGTTGACTAATGGGGGGGGGGTGTTACTCCTACCAGTCAACCACTCCAACATATTACTCCCTTTAAAAAAATTCTCATAATGTAGGTATAATATTTTTTTTTGCAAAACCTCCGATAGGAAAACTTCATCTAAGATACTTAACTTTCAAGGGAAAAACACACAGTATAACAGACGTAAAAATATTAGAGGGGGGTTTGGGGGTTTTAACCCAGAAATCTTTAAAAATTTGTCTCTCAATGTAGTGTTTAAATTCATTTTGAGGCCCTTTGGGTTAGTTCCTAAAAGAACAGTTCCTTGTGAACCACCTGCTTTTTCCTATACCTGTGATGCCCTCAGCAGCGATTGGGTGGAAATAGTTGGGGGGGGGGGGTTGACTGGTGGATAGCAAGTGGACCTTCCTTGTAAAGAGATTTTTTTTCAGTTTTTCATGTTTTAGAAACCGTTGATGTAATGGGGGGTTACATCCCCAATAACCCCCCCCTTGCTACGCCTATGAATGTCCTTAAACCTTATGTAGCTTTTTAGAAATTGTAAAGTAGGATTTGCTTATTATTAACTTGATACGTGAAAAATTGTTGGTGATACAGAGTTGCAAGTACAAAACGGGGTCTGGGGGTCCCCCAGAAAAATTTTGAAATTTGACCCTTAAAAACAGGTGTTTTAACTCGTTTTTGAGCTGATTTTCAATGGGGGGGGGGTTACATCCCCAATAACCCCCCCCTCGTTACGCCTATGATCATGCCACTCCTGTCTATACCTTTACATGCATCAGCTGACAGAGGAACCAGCTGTACTGGATATTTCAGATTTACAAAACACAAGTTCAAGGACTTGATCAAGATGATACTGGCGATGAAGTGGCATAAATAACAACTTATGGTGTACAGCTTTAGAAAGAGTCCTCCAGTCACCCTGTTTATCCACAGCTCAAATGATGACTGACAACCATTGAGATCTAATTATGAATATTACTTTTATTAGATCCTAAAATATTAATAATTAATTAGTAGATTATTATTAGAGATCTTACAGTATTAGATCTCTTATGCTGACTGCTGAGAATACTTAATCATGTTGCTGTGGGAGCTGAGGTTAAACATGGCGACTGGAGGACTCTTTTTAAAGCTGTTCCCAACTAAAAATAATTTAACGTAACTAATATTTAAGGCAATAAGATTCAATTCCCACACACCACGTAGTATGTATACTAGACGTCGTAGATAGGAACAGTACAGTACAACCATAGAAATAATCATTAATACTTAACTAATAATGCTTCCACAATTTCTAAATAATAAAATATTTCAATTAATTGTTCTATATGACTTACCAATTAACTATCTTTCAAATAATTTCACTACAGAAAATGTCGCATGAGATTTGTTTTCAAAACACATGTGTGAAAGGCCGTTACAGTTTCAGTTCAGTTACATATTTAACCCACCCCATATTACGAAAATAATGAATTATTTCAATATTATACGCACCAGAATAAAGTATTTTTTAAAGATTAGTACTGAAGAAAAAAGATTTTATTCTTAATAATTTATTTTAGGAATTTTCGCTGAAATATTAAGGGAAATGCAAATTTCTGTAATTTCTTCACTTTTTCAAGAAATCTGGCAACAAAACTTTTTCTAAAGTAAATAAACATCGAAGAAAAGGAGGTGTTTCACGGTGCGCTTCATATTCAGAAATTGAGTTGGAACTACCGTATGTACTGATTAATCTGTTATTTATGTCTAAATTTCTTTTTCAACTTTAACACTTTAAGTTTTTTTTCTGTAATACATTTTTAGGATTCTCAATATTGTGTTAAAATTGACTTTTATGAAACCATTTACTTAGGATCTGTTTAATTTGAGTGTGCACTGTGAGTTTTATAGCCGTTTTCCTTCTTTTTAGTAGCCGTAATTCTTATAAAAAATATTTTCTCATCAGTTAATCCCATGCAACATGGCTATGGAAGCAGTTGTCCTTGCAGCTATTGCTGTTCTTAGTATTGTCTTCGTTGGTTCACTGTTGGCTTTGATTATGGTGTGCCGGCATAAATATTGCCGACCTCTTGACTTCTTTTCAGGCCAATTCAAGGAGTTGAGGTAAGTTTATAGTTTTGGTTAATCCAAAGAAACCGGGCCTGGGCACTATTTTTGGCGAAATTTGGTGTTGTCAATGCTGTTTATTGGCAAGTTAGCAATTTAAATTCTATAGAACTGGGTTACTAGAATACACGGCACAGCTTCGATAAGAGTCTATACCGGCCGCCATGTTTACCTGCAGCTCAAATGATGACACACAACCATATAGATCTAACTATTAATATCATTATTATTGGATCCCAAGGTAATAATATTTAGTAGATCATTATTTTAGGTTCTAATAAAGATGATATTAAAAGTTAAATCTCTATGATTGTCAGTCATCATTTGAGCCGTGGGTAAACATGGCGGCTGGTAGACTGTTATCGAAGCTGTGCCGAATACACTATTTTATCGCTAATTTTGGTGCCTGGACCGGTTTCTTTGGATTACCCTTTGTTTTTAATCCTTTTTCTCTTTGGTACTTATGTAATGAACTGTTGGTGACTGGCTATAAATGATAGCACTTTTTTGACCCTCTCTTTTCCTTATTTCACAAAGTGTCACACTTTACCATACCCCCTCCTCATCTTTGTTACATGTCACCCTGTCATATCCACAATATGTCTAGCACAAGGGTGGGAAAAACTTCAAACACAACATTTTTATTTAAGCTGAGGAAGTGTATTTATAAATGCGGAAAATTTATTTTGAATTATTTTTCAGGCCAGATATTAATTTGATTTCAAATGAAGATGGAACAGACATGGAGCTGGATGATGTACGACTTCATCCCAACATAGAAAAAATTTTAACTGATGAACAGTGGGTGGATGATGCCACGTAAGTTTACTAAATTTTGTTAGTGGTCAGTTTATTTATTTCACTATTGAAACTGAAGTCGCAAATTTTATACCTATGTGTTTATGAAGTTTTAGACATTTTATCAAGTAAATCATGGGTTTCTGGCTGGCATCCCTCAGTGCTTTATTTGCAGCCCATGAACCCCCCCCCAAAAAAAATGACTTTAGAACGCTTTTTTGGCCTGCTAAAATTAAAATTTTTCTAAGGGAGGACTCCCAAACTCTTCCTTCTCAACTTCAAGCCATTAAAATATTTTTAATTCCTGCATTTTCTACGATAAATATAAAGAAAATCTCCTCCCCTTCCTGGAAAAAGAATGAAGCTCTTTTTTTAAAAATGATTGGAGACACAGAGCCTTTCAAGACCTCTTTAAATCTACACTTAATGGTCACACTTTAATTCCTTGTTAAATTTATGAGTTTATTTTTTCAAGGGGAATGAGGGTAAAAATGTAAATTATTAAAATTTCTGGTTATTTTGGATAATTTCAGTAGTAATTATGTTGCTCTTGGAACTTCCACTTAAATTTGATATTTTTAATGGAAAAAAATAATACTTACTGACTTAGTTCAAAGTTAAAATTATGTATTTAAGTACTATCAGAGAATATTTTCCCCATTGATAGTTTTCTGCTATGACTATCATATGCCAGAAGGTAATATCCAAGAAAAAGTGTGTAATCACTCAATCAGCAATCATGTCATTCTCAAAAAATTGAAATTAATTTAAAATTATATTTAACAAGATCCTCTTCACTGTAAGGCTTCATTGCAGTTAGTACATTTAAATTTATTTCTTTGAAATATTTGATTCATCTGCTCTGCCCTTGAAATTGTCCTTTAATAATTTTTTCTTTCTTTTAGAGGGCTTATACCTCACTGCTTAGCAATTTTGAAAAAGTGTCACCATTTAACCGAGAGGTTAGTGGCCATGATGATGACGCATGTACCTCAGCAATCTAACCAAGATCTTACCGATATTATCTACATAGCCAAGAAAATAAGTCCTCGTGTGGATGATGTTGTGAGAGCTATGTACCCACCCTTAGATCCAAGGCTGTTAGAAGCTAGGTAATTTTTTTAGGTAACCTACCTAGTTCCTAAGTATGAAAAGTGTAGTGATGGATTTTCAAAACAAAGGAATTGATTTCTTCACCTTTTTTAAAATATCTAATTGTTTCATAAGAGTTCAATTTATGAAAATGCTAAATACTTGTATAAAAAATCAGTCTTTTATTACATATTTTAAACAAAGAAACATTTCGTTAGAATAAGCTAAAAGATTTCCCCTCTCATTGCAATCTGCAATACTAACTATCCATTTGTGCATGGATAAGTAGTTTTCTGTATAATAATTTTTTTTTGCTATTTTACAATATGTGTTATAAAGATAACATATTAATTGTTAATTTTGTTCCTTTCTTTTTTAGGTGTACAGCACTTATTTTATCAGTGAGTCATATGGCTCTTGTTATTCGAACATTGTGTCAATTGAGAAATGTTGGATGGGTTGATGGAGCCTTAACTGATATGGAACAAAATTTACAAGTAAGCTAATGTTATTTCAATGGAAAATGATGCAAAAAACTTTTCTGACTTTACTGGCATTTTAATCTTCTGATTTATTTTATTTTCCACTTTGTTTTATCTGTGTACAAAAGTCACCCCCCTCCTCTCTTAACTCTTATGAGAGGCTCACCATGGGCATAATGTGTAGATATGGCTGCAACCAATGAGTGCCATTTCCACCAAAGATAGTCGTTATCACGCATGTCCGAGAAGTGGGTAAAATGAGTTAGCAAACAAAATTACCCGGTAAAGAATTACCACATGTTTTTTTTGGGAGGAAAAGAATACGAAAAGGTCCCCAAACCTGTGTAAACAACATGATCATGGGTTACAATGTTCGCACAGAATATGGGTGTATGTCTTCTAGATTTTCATTTCTCAAAGTTAGCTTTAGTGTTTTTAAAATATCTTTTTAAGTTTATAAAAACTGTTTTTTTAGGTTTTGAGAGAAGCTGGTGCTGCTCTGGAAAACATTACGTCCCAACAGAAGGCTGGAATCTCTGTATTAAATTGTGGTGAAATTAACTCAAATGAGTTTGTATCCAGTAACAATGCTTCCTGAAGTGTATCTTTATGCAATCAGGGAGTGTGAGTGTATTCCTATGCATTTATTTTTTTACATTTGTTTTGTTGACAATTATACACTATTTTTGGGAAATAAGTGGATGCATGATCTGTATTGTTTACTCTTAAGACATTTTAAAACTTAAATTTGTTTTTCTTATTTCATTAATTTATCTTATTCCATTTTCAGATACATCAAAATTATTATGTATTTAAAACACATGCATTTATAAATCTTTAATCTGATATTGTTAACATATTGCATCTAGCCAAAAAAGTATCACAACTCCAAATTCAAGACTATGAATTCACTTTGGTGAATGTGGCAGTCACTGCATCAGCAGTTTAACTGCAAATTTACCTTGCCTGTGTCTGCAATTTACAACTATGGTTCAACTCAAAATCAACTGATCATTTATTTATGCTTTAAATATTATCAAGTTATTGATATTTTGAAAAAAATTCATACCCCAATAAAAATGAGACTAACTCAAAAATTCAGCATTTTCCTTAAAATATATCAAAATTGTATTATCTTTTAAATTAAGTCTTTAAGTTGGTATCTCTGCTCTTTTTAAATGTGAAGCATTATTAAGTGTATACATAGGTGAGGTCTTCAAGTTAATCATATCTTTCTAACATTTGTTATGTTTTTAAAATATCTTCAACTTGATTACTATAACACTGATCAGTAGATGTGATCACCGCCAATCACCAAGTTGCACCTAAATTAAAGTGATTTCCATTTGGAGTTTGTTTTTGCCGTGGGGGGATATGGAATTTAAACTTTCTCTTTTTATTGCTGAATAATGCATATGCCTTTTAGACTTGACCAGTGTGCTACTTACATAATGATATTGTATGTTTCTTTGTAAGTTATAGATTCCTATGCTTTTTTTTATGTCATTCATGCATTCAATTTTTGATGCAAAAATTCCGTCCTTTTAAAATCGTTCTTTGATATAGTATCCATAATTTATCTTGGATATTGTTTAAAAAAGTTTGTAATTTTTACACTGATAAATCACTCTTTTAGTGTCTTTAGTATTCAAGTGTTTGTTTTTATTTTTACCTATTTCAATCTTAAAAACATTGAATCTTTCCCTTAAAAAAAAACCTAAGTATTTTAATGCTGAGATAAACTAAGTGCCTTCATCTATTAATCTTTAAAGAAAATATATTCTTGATACATTATTGTATATTCTAACTGTATGAAAACAGTGAAATTGTTTTTACTTGTAATTGAAAATTCCATTTAAAAAAGTTGTTGATTGTTATTTTTTAAGGAATTTTTTTATTAAATGACTATTTGTGAAATAAAAGTTTTAAACAATATGTACTTCTAAATATTTGTATTTCATTTTACATTTATGATTTAATAATTGAATTTATATGAAAAACAGAACATTAAAGAAAGTACTTTTAGAGTACATTAATTTTCACAAATTTTTTCTTGTTGAAAAATGCATCCTTTAAAAATAAATAATTTGGTATATTATTAATTCTGGAGCTTAGATGGGAGTGAAATATGAAAATAAATCTTTATACAGTAAAACCTAACTATTATAGTTAAAAAACTGTTAAAATGGATGATTATGTAGCATTATATTATATGAAATATGATATTAAAACAAATACCACACCAGAAAAATACCAGACTTTCTAAAACACTTGCTTTAGTATTTTACTTTACAGTCACACACTGCTCTAGAGCTAAAACTGCCCTCTCTTTAGACATGTTGAAGGCTCTCTGTAAATGTCTACCAACTTAACTGAAGTACAGTAACAGAACTGAACCACTCACTTTTCAAGCCTCTGCAATACATACAGATTTGGATAAAATCAAAATCTTTCCACACACAAAATTTTCTTCAAGTATTTTATGCAAACTAATTAAGATCCCCCAGTCCTTTAAATTTTGACTTATGACATTATGAAAGTTACAATTGTTCACCTAAATATTGTGATAATGTTTCTGAAACAACAGCAGTAGGAAGAAATCTATTTCAAAAATATAAATTATTGCAAAATCCTTAAGTTCCCTGCACTTGGCATGTGAGTCTGTTATCCAAGTAGTAAAGTATGCATACAAAACAAAGTTTACTGTCCAATAACCCCAACCTCTTGTAAATCTCTCGAGTATCATCACTTGTAACCAGTCCTAATTTGGAGGGAGCAATAAAAGCACATGTGGTAAGTAAAAGGAAGGGACACGGGCATAGTCCTCAACTGAGACAGTTTAAAATGCACCAACCATACCAAAAAGTATCAAATGGGATACTATTTATTTCCCCTTCCAGCATTAAAACATTTGGATGATTTTTTTTTTGTGAATTGTGAAGTCTGATCACTAGGAAAGGTTAGGGGGTTTTTACTGGTCATTGTTTTGAAGTATTTTTAACATTGGGAGAATGGGGAAAATTCAGTACCTTCAAAAACTAGTCATTGGTAGCTCAGTGAGGTTTTACTGTATGTTCATTTAGTTAGTATTCCAATGCATTTTCTTATTTATAGTTTATCTGTATTAATTAGCATTAATTTAACATGAACTGATTATTCTTGATTCAAGACTCTGCGATCTTATCATTAATATAGTGTACCATTAGGAAATGAGAAAATCTCTACTTTAGCATAACAAACATGTTTATAAAAGTTTTCCATTTTAGTATATAAAATTATGTACAGTAGCACATTTTATTTGAACTTTAGGAAAGTTTTCTTCTAAAGTTGGCAGAGCTTCTTTTACGGAGGGATCACAGTATGACACATCAAGTAACTTTAGCTTGGTACAATTCTGCAACAAACTGAAAGAAATATTTTAAAAGCAAATTTTTTTTTAAATTCTACATTTTATTCCATTTAAAAAATACTGATGAAATTTTCTTGAATTAGTAAGTTAATAAGAAAAGATTATCACACAAAACTTCATTAGTATAATGGTAAACTAAACATCTTTGCAATTTAAAATGTTTGTTGATTCCATAATTCAAAATTTTTCTCCATATGTGAATAGCCTGTAATAAAGATTTTCTCTGCCTCCTAACTTCAGCCTTAATTTGGTAATTCTAATTCCCATTAAGCAACAGAACTCATTGATCAAATATTATTACAGAACGAATAGAAAATTAGTGAGTTCATACTGTGAAATTTCTAACATCCAATCTTCCTAATGCCAGCTTTATCGATCAATTTTACCAATGTTACAACCAAACATTCACAATTTTGTTGTTTTTTACACAAGAGTATTAAAGTTTATAAATATGTAAGATGACTGAGATCTTAGTAATCCGATGTACGCTGCTTGATGTCGCACTTGTACTCCAACCCCACAAATATAACTTTTTCAGTGCCTAAGATGGTAGGTTGGTTGTTACTGGTTTTAAGGCGAACAATCAGTGCCTCAGATGGTTTCCCCCTTTAAATTTATTAAAAAGTGTTTTTTAATTTTGATTTCTTATATCGTTTTCAGCTAAGCAAGTAATATTATGTCATTCTCCCCTGATTATCCAACATTTTAAGCACTCTATCACCTAGTCTTAAAGGTAAAGGATAATATAGGTTAATTAAATTATGGGGATAATAAGTTATTCTATAATAGTATAATACTAACTTCTTAATAGCATCCACTCTGATATCAGTTGTACCCAGGAGGTCTAATTGTTCTACATCTGGACAGTAGGTGGTTATTGCATTCAAATCATTATTAGATATAGTCCTGCAAATGAAACATTAGATCATTGAGAAGCATTTATCTTGGAATCCTGAAATTTTCAAAATCATCTATGTTTTTACACACCTGTGACAAATAATCTTACTTACAAATGCTTCTAATAAATTGATATTGTACCACTAATGTTAATTCACAATTTATTTTAGTAGTTTGCTTTAGAAATCTCTTTGGAATACATAATTTTATAAGTATAATAGAATAATTTATTGACTTTAAATTAAGATTCAAATATTAATACTAGAATGAGTTTAAGCACAATGAGCTGACAGTCATATGTTTTAAAAAGTAGTTCATATAATAAGTGAAAAGTGTTTATTTCTTTTGACACCGAAGATTTTGATTCCTTAACAGATTGATTTAGGCTTATGAAACTGTAAATATGGCTGAAAATCGGTAAAATATCAATTATTTGAGATTTTTTTTTTAAGTAATCATAGTAAAGATTGAAGGGATCCTTTCAGTTTGGATTGGAAATCTTTTAGGGTCTTTAATGACAAAATATGTAAAAAATATATTTACATCAAAACTTTAATAAAATATGAACAAACCTTATGGCAGCTAAGAAAATTTTTTTCAGTTTAGGACAATTTTGTATAAGCTGCCGGATGCATCCACAGCTGGCATCTATTTGATAACTGAAAAGGTGCAATAGGTAAAAAGATAATATTATATGCATTAAAGTATAATTTATTTTGCATTTATGATAACTTACCACCATCCTAAATCTATTTCAACTAAGTTATTACAATTCTGGGCAATTAGTTGAATTTCAGAACATCCAATAGTTGACGATCTCCACAAATCCAGAGTTTTTATAGATCTGGTCAAAAATATTTAAAATGAAAAAAAAAATAATGGTAGGTATAGTTTTACTTTTAAATAAAAACACACACTCTTTAACATTTTTACTTCACTAGGGTTTTATGAATGAGGATTACAAGTTTATCCTTCTATAATTTTTCCTCTTTTCTTTAAATAAATATGTATTTTTAAGAGCGGGAAGCTTTCTATTATAAGGAATTTTAAACTAGAATAACATATTGTAATGACTTACAGTCATATTGACTGGTAATCTAATCAGGGGTAAACTGGGAGTCAAACCTCTGCTTGGTGGAACTAGTTTTCCTTCTTTAACGCTAATCGGAGGTTTGACTGCAGGTCAGGTTAGCGATGAATATGGCCATTAGAATTAATGAGTTGGTTTTTCAATAACAAAATTTATTTGAATAATATTGCACAAAAACAAACTAAATAGTTTTCCATCTTACTTTCCCAAGTGTCTTGCTATAAGCTTGACAATTTCATTATAATCAGATAAAAGTATACAGCTTCCCAATAGAAGGTGTTCCAGTTGTAAGGATCTGTATAGGAATATATTTATCAATGACTGCAGTCAGGAATAGGGAATGAACATAAAATATAAAGTATTGAACTTACTTTATAATTAATGTTAAAGAATTTTTGTGAATGAGGGTTCTATGCAAATTGAGATAAGTTAAATTTTTCATTTTAGCTATGCACTTGAAACCATTCTGAGATAAGTCTTCAGCTTGGCAATGTTGCAATTCAAGATCTATTTGGAAAAGTCTTTAATGAATGATAATTGTTTGCTTAAGGGAAAGAAACACATCAAATAATTAGATCCAGTTTCGTAGGTTTGACTGCACCTCTCTAATCCTTTTGCTCATCAATATAACTGTTTTATTTTAAGTAAATCAACGAATGTTGGATGCAAGCGACTGGTTCAATGGTCTTGAAAAATGAAACAATCAATTGCAAACTATGTTAAGCTTGCACAAAACAAGATTTAATACAGACATTATTTTTAACTATAGAATTGTTGTCCATTTAAAAAAACATAAGAACTATAACTTCAAAGGTAAAATATTTCCTTTGATACTAAACTAGTTAAATAAAATATTAATACAACGTTCGGTACATAACATTCAATTCAATACACAAATGCTTTTGAACTTTGGTCTCTTATTTCCATATTTATTTAAAAATGAGAGTTAAAGTAAAAATACAATACCTTTTAAGAATAGGCAACTATTTGCTATAGCTTTTAGGCAGTTATCATTTACAAACAGACAATTGGCCAAATTCAAGCTAGTGATGTTCCTACAAGACCCTTCCAAAAAACTAAAAATAAAAAAGACCATTTAAGCATTTTAAGATAATTTTGCACTTATTTTAATAAATTACATGAATTATTCAAGAATATTTAACACTTTATTATTGTTTTTTATTCTAAATATGCACTTTATGGATAGTTGTATAAATAATAATAATAATATCTTAGAGCTTATTACTTGCAATTTATATCATTCCTAGTTCATATTTTTCATCATCCCAGCTTAAAGGTATTAAACACATCTTAAAAGTATTCCATAAAGTTCAATGATAATACTAAACATTTATAATATTAAAAGATTTGAACCTTATAAAATCAGAAGGTGATATACGATTTTGTCCACCACACCAAGCTAAACTTAATTTTTGTAGGGCAGTCAGCTTAGATTTTAGGCATACTAAGCCTTTTGCATCAACCTAAAAAAGACATAATTATCAGTGTAATTAAAAAGCAAGATATCGATTGACAAAAATGAAATGAAAATTCAGGAAATTGAAGAAGCCACCTTTGATGTTTTAATTACTTACCAAGTGCCAATAAGGTTGCAAGTTCAATTCTCGATATAGCACAGGATCTGAGCACAGTTTTTGAAAAAGTCTATTTTAAACAAGGTACTTTAATTAAAACAAGATCAAACTCTACCCATAAAAAAATTCAAACAATTATTAAGTTTTGGAATTAAATTTATCAAAAATATTCTACATTACTTTTTAATCATGAACACAATGTATCACTATTTTTTTTATTAAAGTGGAATGGAACACAATGAAAAAATTTTTTTACTGTTATAATTTTAATGATAAATGCATTTTGATCTGGGTCACCTTACATTTTCAATAAATTAGTAAACAAAATTCCGTTTTGAAATGAATGCTAAATTATATGATGTTATACTAAGAAACTACGCTATTGAATGAATGTTTTTCATAAAAAATAATAACATTTAAAAAAAATTACACTATTTTAATTAAGAAAAGGTTTTTAAAATCATTAAGTTATATTTTAAGACCACAAAAGAAGCTTACCTAGACACCCTTGATAAAATACACACACTCTGCAAATCCAGATAACTTATGATGAGATAAACAACTTCATTCTGAAATAAAAATGTTATTTACCAAAAAACTTAAAAAAAAAGTTATAATGATGAAATGGAAAGGTGTCTAGCTAACTTACAGGCAATGCATCAAAATAAGAATCTTTATGTGATTGTGGTACTTCTGTAAGGGACCTAGGTGATTCTTTGGTATCTGATTCTGTTTTAGTTTGACACTTTAATAGTTTTGAGTGAGCAGATATGAGGGAATGTTTTAAAAAGAACTGAGGAAACGATTCTTCGCCATACAGAATGACACCATCAATTTCACAATAGTAGTTCAAGTGTTTATGGTGAAATTCAATTCTGTACCAGCTGAAAACAGAAAACCTATATAAAGTTATGCTAAAAAATTAAACTTAATAGAATCAAACCTAAACAACTGTTAATTTAGTTTTATAATAACAAACATTTAAAAATAAATTATAGGTACTTAGATATTGTGTGTGTATTAAATAGTTTTCCTAACATCAAATTGTTGTAAAAGCTTTGTTTTTTCAATGTACTGTCAAAGTTACTTTTTTTTGGTGGAAGTTTGGATGGTTGAAAGTTTTACCTACAACTTATAGAAATATACAGGGCATAAGGCTTAAGAAAGAACTTTCAAAAACAGCATTCCCATTTAGGAATCAGAATACTCCCTCCATTCTAGAGAAAGTTACAATTTCAGCACCTGTGTCTATTTAAAAAATTTTCGAGGGCATCTCAATTTTCCTTAATTTCAAGTAAAGGGGGTCCATTGACTTCTGACTTCTACTTAAAAATCGGACTCTAATTAGAGTCCGATTTTTTTAGTTTAATATTAACTGCTTTTCACATAATTACTACACAATTTTTCCTTTGTGGTCTATTTTACTTAAAACTCATTACTAGACAATGTTAATATTAACATTTGCAGCCAGAGCTTTCAGTGAAAAACTAACATAAAACAGCGCTGCAAGTGCGATGGGGAAGAGAAAGTCAGAGAAAACAGGAGGGGGTGAATCATCACTAGCTGTATTAGGTGAAGTTTTTTACAACTCTTTTTAATGAAAGCAGCATTAAATTACATATTTCATCAGTTTTATAGCAATTTAAATACACAATTACCTATAAGCAATACACATATAATTTAAAAATAATTTTTGTGCAGGTGCCGATAAACAATACCAAAATTAGCCCCTAATAACTTACTCTGTTATAAAGGATATGTCTTTAAATTCAACGCTAAAGCAATTGGATTTATCTGGTGGTAGGATTTGAGGGTCTCCTTTCCATAAAGTAATCCATCTAAAAGTTAAAAAAAATCATATTTCAAAAACTTATTCTTCTTCTATTATTTGTAACCAAAATTTTATTTTCAAAACTTTCATACCGTTCATCATCATAACAGTAGCACATAATTTTAACAACAGCACCAGGATTAAATACTTCATACACACGCAATAACAAAGGTGAAACACGTTTTTCAACAAGAAAATCTGAAAATTTAAATAAGTATCATCAATTAAAAAAAAAAGTTTCAACCAAGTTAAAAATTTAGCTCTATATTTACAAACCAATAAAATCTTGACTTTCAACACTTGTTCCATGAGGAAGATGTGTGTTGATTTTACGAGTGGACGGGAGACAGTGCCACCATTCCCCATAGGTTCTCTAGAATAGGAAGATAACACCATTATTTTAAATATTTGATAAATTAAGTAAATTGAAAACTTTAAAGATATTTACCAAACTGAAATTTATTACAATTTTATAAATAATGGACTAATCTTATTCCAGCACTTAAGCAGCTTGAAAAATAGATAAATCTGATTTGCTGGACTCTCATTAGGGGGTCTCCCCAACATCCCACACTATCAAGGCCTTTCTTTTGATGGCCTCAGGGTTCAGCTGTTTTTATATTTTTTTGGAATTCAACCTTTAGATGTAGAGCTTTAACTCATTTTTAGATATTTGGGAGACACCCAAGAGGATTGCTCTGTGAATGCCACAGGCAATCACTCTACCACAGAATTTATCCAATGCATCATGTTTGGTGCATATGCCGCATTTTGTACACCCTACTTGGAGGCAATGAATGCTAAAAACATGAAACTTTAAATTTAATTATGGGTAAAAAAACTTTTGTTCCCAAATTTTTCTGACTATTTTCTATATGTACTTTTATTGAATGTTCCCAGCCCCTGCTTTGCCTAATAAGTATACTAAACCTACACAAACTGCATAGATAAGCTTTAGTATGGAGCAATTATGGTTTCAAAAATAATCCGATGCCATACCATTTGAAAAGAATATGCATTATCTCCAACAAGAGGATAAATCGTAGGCGGTCCTACAATATTACCAGCTGTATATGATATTGAATCGGAACTTCCATATTGCGAGCTGAAATCTACGACCTTACAAGCCCGCAAAGATAAAACATTTTTTCCTCGTTTTAAGGCTTCAGTGTGAAGCTTATAGAGAATATCATCCTCTTCTCTTTCTACAGTGTTAATCGACATTGAAAAATAATTATATTTTTTGGTTTTTTCTGCATTCCGTTTCTTGCGAATAATTGAAAGCATTCAACCAACTTCCTTCAATATGTAGCATTTTTTCAACTTATTATAAATCCAAATATATATTTAGTATTTAAAACTCAAGAAATCAAAACTTTCTACGTGAATCCTGCATGAAACGAGAATGTTTATAAATAAAATTTATAGTTGCCAGATTTCAGATGCAAGTTTTGTACTCTGTGGTCTTTATACTTTCAGAATTTTTTTAACTATATTAAAATGACTAAAACATTAAAGGACATGAAAATTAAATAATTTAAAGACTTAAATACTGGCTTATAAAAAGCATATAAAAAGTCAGTTTTTTCTACAGCCATTTAAAAAAAAACTAAAATAGATATTTTTAAAAATGCGTTCTTTCCATTGATAACTTTGACCGCAACATAAAAAACAGTTTCCGGTTTGCGATCGCTAACTCCCTGTTAACTTCCGTCTGCTGCATATTATTGTATGGAATTTTTCTATATTTAGTATTTTGTGTTTGAATGAATTGAAGATGATATTACTTGAAATAAACAACAAGATAATCGAAGACATACTGAAACTAAAGTTCAAGAATGCTTTGAATGGGTATGTTGTGTTCTATTGGCTTATAGATTAGTAGTGAAAAAAGTAAATTTTCGTGTGTTTTTTACAGAAGTTCCTCTCTTTCAGAGGGAATTTTGTTGAAGATAACGCTTAAAATCTGTTTATCTTAAATAATTCATTAAAATTTATTATATTTCGGTGAATCGATTGTGTTAAACCTATAGATCCTTCACACTCCCTAACAAACAAGTCGGCGGTGATGTGATCGATTTCTTTCCGAGATCATCTCTTTTTATAATAAATGCCGACTTGTAGCTCTTTTAACTGATTTAAAAATTTCTACAATGTGTTTCTGTAACCAAACTAAACATTGGAAATAGGTGGCCAAAATACAAATACAAGATAACAAACACTCCCAGTTGTTTCCTTAGAAAAAATTGTTTAACACCTTATTTTGTTACTTTAACATTAATAAAATAATCTGAAGTTACTATGATGATAAATCATGGTACTTAAAAGAAACAAGAACTTAGTTTTCACATTTTGTACCCGAACTCGTTACTCCCTTTAATTCACACAATGTACATTATTAAAAAGATACTACAGGTAAATAAAAAAACAGGCTTGGTGAAATTTGATATGGCCAATGCTGTTTATTGGCAAGTAACTAATTCAATTTCTATAGAACTGGGCTGCCTGAATCCATTATTTTATCACTAATTCTTGGCACCAGGCTGGTTTCTTTGGATGTCTCAATATACATATGGAAAGTTTTAAATACAATTGTAAAACCGTATCACAGAGGAGAGACGAACAACAATGACTTATCTTAATTTCTAAAGCAATACTTCAAGGAACTATCTTAAGCAGGATTGTGAAAAATTGCAGGGTTCGTGCATGTCAGGTTTAATTTGCCAAAATAAGCCAGGGATTTGCTGTGACCTGGAAAATACTAAACACTTAAAAAATGAATAGTTTTAATGTCAGCATTGCTGGGACTGGGAGGGGGGTTACTTGTAGCTAAATGGGGTATTTTGACATTAGAAAATAGGGGGAAGGAAATTGCTGCCTTCAAAATCTGGTGTTTTAAAGGGGTGATCACTGTATGTTTGTAGTTTAGTTTAGAACTTAAAAATTCCCAATTCCAGGCATATTAATTTATTGAATGATTCAAAATGTACTTATTGTTTCTTTTTAATTACAGGGGTAAACCAGATACAGTTGATGTGACTATAGCAGATTTTGATGGAGTATTGTTTCACATCTCTAATTTAAATGGAGATAAAACCAAGATCCGTGTAAGTATTTAAATTATTACTATATTATCATAAAATTGGTAAATTAATTGGCCTTATTCATCATTTATGCATCTTAACATTATAAAATAATTGTTTTGTAATTTACCCTTTGGACAATTCTATGTGACTCACATCACATGGAATTCAGACACATATTTTGATTTCCTAATTGCTATTTATGTAATGAAAATGTTTAATTTTCATTCATAATATTAAATAAATCAGCTCTATAAAACAAAATAAATCTTCCATCAGTTAAAAAAATTGATAATAAAAAGCACAGCAGTGTTTTTAACAGTGTGACTCACGTTACCCAAAAAAGGAAAATGTTATTTTGAATTGTAGAAAAAGCTCAATTTTCTCCTCTTATAAAATATTACAAAAATTAATAAATATATCAAAATACTCAGAACATTTGAGGATTTCAAAAATCGTCAATATAACAAATCTAATATTATTTATAATTAACACAAGTTGCAATTAAATGCGTGACTCATGTTACCTAGTTTTGTGACTTGCGTTACATTTCTAAACTATCTTCTGTAAAAGCTCTACTATTTTTTTTATAAAACAATCTGTAAAATGAATTATGTTACCTGTTTTATTTATTGAAAACTCTTTAGAAAGTATTTATAAATATTAAACGTATTCTAAAGTTACACAGAGCTTTGAATTTCACTAAATTCTTGCTGAAAAAATTAGAAAAACCATGCATTTTGGAAGATTTTTTCTCATAGAACAAAAAATGTGCAGAACTGTGTGTAACAATATTCATAAACCTTTTTCAATTAAATGTAACCATATTTTAAAATATATAAGGTTAAAATGAGGTTTTTCCTTAAAAAAAGGATTTCAACTCTGTCCCATGTTTTATGGAATTGCCTTTCACATATTAGAATCTGCTCTTTGCCATAAAACTCCAAATAACCAACCTTCCTACCATATTAAAAACTGACCTTATTAGTCAAAGTTATGGAGTTTATGAATAAGTAATTTGATACTTTAATACTATCTGCATAACAGATATTAAGCTTCAAATATTTTTATGTTTTATGGCAATCTATCTTTTTCTAAGTATTACAGAACCTCTTAAATGCTAATTGAATTGTTTTCACGTTTAAATTGGCATGTGTGATAATGGCATGCATATATCTTGTATAGCTACATAATTTCTTTTTTAATTTTCTTTAATAAACTGAATCTGATTTTTTTTATTTACTTTCTTTGAGTGAATATTATTTTTGATCAGTCTTTAATTTGCAGATAAGTATTTCTCTGAAATTTTACAAGCAGTTGCAAGAACATGGAGCAGATGAAGTAAGATTGTTTTCAAAACTTGTCAGTTTTAAATATATTCTCTGTATTTTAAAAACCAACTACTGACCATTTTGATATAATATTTATTAACTCCTTATTAAAAGAATTTGTAACTTAAGATTAAAATTTGTTTATTATTATAGCTCCTTAAAAGAGAATATGGGGAACTGTTGACTGCTCCGGAAGAAGGTATTTTTTCACATTTAATGGTCTTTAAATATGAATTTACTATTAAACTTTATCATACCTACCTTTTATAATTACAACATTTAACATTCTTTATGTATTGCTTCATATTAGCAGTGTTCTAAGTTTTGAATACAAAATAGCATTCATCTTAACTTGACCTATATTATGAAGTTTTGTGCTACTCATAAAATGAAGTTTTAGACTCAATCAAATGTAATTTAAACTTTTGTGCAATTCAAAATAGAGCTGTAATTGTTCTTTTACATATTATTTATATTACTTTAATCTTCTCTCTTTCACTCTTAAAAAAATTTCTTAACTTCTCTAAATACCAGGTGCATAATTTTCATGTTTGCACTGGAATAAAGTAAAAATATAATCTTATGTGATGAAATTTTGATTGTGTTCTTAAATCTTAGAGAATTATATAAGTGTTATTAATCATTTCTATATTTTTTTAGGTTACAATGTTACTCTACAATTTGATTTGGAAAACATTCCACCATCTTATGATGATTTAATTTTGAAAGCCGGACTTTTGAAAAGAAATTGCTTTGCCTCTGTGTTTGAAAAATATTTTGAATTTCAAGAAAGAGGGGAAGAAGGCCATAAAAGAGCAGTCATTCACTATAGGGATGACGAGACTTTGTAAGTTGCTGAATGAATTCATATTAACCTTTTTGGTTTATACATTGCAAAAATCGTTAAAATTATTTTCAAATTTTCAGGTATGTAGAAGCAAAATCAGACCGAGTAACAGTTGTTTTCAGCACTATATTTAAAGATGAGGATGATGTTGTGATTGGAAAAGTGTTCATGCAAGTGCGTAAATAATTCCTTTCTGTTTCTAGAAAGTATTTCTTTCTGCATCTAAAGAATAATTTTGTTAGTAAAAACTTGTGCTTTTTAAATTTTTAGGAATTTAAAGAGGGAAGGAAAGCTAGTCATACGGCTCCTCAAGTTTTATTCAGTCATAAAGAACCTCCAATGGAACTGGCCAATACAGCTGCAAGAACTGGAGATAATATTGGATACATCACATTTGGTAATTGCTGAGATCTAAGCTTGTTGTTTGTTGTCACTAATTGTATTTGTATTTTATTGTTAAGAATTTAAATGCTATGTGAATATTTCTTTTCACAAGCAAAATATGAGATAGATCTCAATCATTACTTATGGGAAAGTAAGAGATTTATCTCTTAAATCTTTGAATTTACTATTATTATTTGACTACTTATTTGTATTTTATTGTTAAGAATTTAAATGCTATGTGAATATTTCTTTTCACAAGCAAAATATGAGATAGATCTCAATTATTACTTATGGGAAAGTAAGAGATTTATCTCTTAAATATTTGAATTTACAAGACTGCCTTATTGCATACCTAGAGCAGGGATCTCCAAAGTAAACCAAAACTGGATTGGAGTTTTACTGTGCTTGGGCAAATCAGAGTCTTTAGGGGCAATCAATAATTATACATATGGAGAGGTTAACTGTAAATTCAGTAAAAAATAGCTGAATACCAGGCAGGCCAAAACTGATCCGCTAACTTCTGTAATGTGACCTGCAGTATCTGACTAGTTTTTCCCTGTATCTGGTTCACCTCTTTTTACTCATTAAATTAATTTCAACCTCAATTGTATAAATGTTTGGGTTATAAATATATTCTATGCAAAAGAAGGGTTGAAAAAAATTGAAATGTTTTCTCCATTGCAAGTGTTATGATTAGGATTTTAAAGTGTAAAGTGTTATCAATTTTAAAGTAAAAATATTCCAATTTTATTCTCATTCAAATCATAATAATGATCAAATGATAAGCTAACTGTCTTGAACACTTTAATGTTTTTCTTAAGTGTCTAATTAGAATTATTTAATTTTGATTGAAATAAAAACTGTTTATCTCTATTTATCTGAAAGGGAAGATTTGAGAAGTTAGATCCATTTCCAAATTCAATGTTGTTCAAATCAGTTGTTCAAATCAGTTGTTCAATTCAGTTGTTCAATCAAATTCAGTTGTGGAGCACAGAATTTTACGTGGTAGTAGATAAATATGGCCTACAGGCTGACTGCTTTATAACCTGAAAAACATTTTAGAGTATAGGATCAAGAGTTCAGTAGTAAGAGTACAGTGTAATTACAATCCATTTCATTTGCAGCTTGAGATTGCCCTTTTACTACATTTTATTTAGTTTGTATTGCTACTTCACTTCACTTTTTCTCACTTTTAACTCACTTTTTTAACTCACTTTTTCCTTAATATCAATAAAATTTGGTCATCAGTAATTAGGTTCATATTTTTGACAAGGTAGCTTATCAAGATTTTTTACAGTTGTATAAAAGACCTTATGTTTTTAAATAGATAAAACTAATAATAAGTAATTTTTCTTTTTAGTATTATTTCCAAGGCACACCAATAAGAAAGCAAGAGATAACACCATAAATTTAATCCATACTTTCAGAGATTATCTTCATTATCATATCAAGTGCTCAAAAGTAAGTAAATATATTGTATTGATTATCTATATCTATAAAAGCCAAATACCACTGACTGACTGACTGACTCACTGACTCACTGACTCACTGGTAAGTGACAAACACTCAACACGGAATCTCCGAAACTACTGGACCCAGAGGCTTGAAATTTGACAGAGACGTTCCTCTCAGCTATGCGACGCGCACTAAGAAACGATTTTAAAATCCAACGACTCCTTCCCTGTTTTTCGGCGCTTTTTCTACTCCGTTTTTCCCATTGAAATAGCATTATGCATTGTTGAAATGCGTAAATTGCAGTAGGTTTATTTCTCTCTTGAAGTTTCGTCTGGCCTCATGTGATAAAATATAATTTCAAAAATTTCATAATTTATAACAAATTAAGACGAAAAATACAGTGTAAATTTCTATTTCAAAATTATAACAATTTTCAGGAAACATATAAATTCAAATAATTAATTTTGAAACAAAATTTTCCTTTATTTGTAATTTTAATTTTTTTCTAAAATAAATATATTTATGGAAAGGATAAAATAAATGGTTTCCATGCAAACAGAGCTGAAATTATTTCATTGTTTCATGGGGCATGGTTTACTAGACTTATACATTCACTAAATTTTTATTGTTAAGTACTAGAAAACCGTTTTTACTAAGAAGTTGGCTATCATGATAAAAGGAAAATGAGATTTATCAAGTATTTTATTATTTTGATAAAAATGTTTTTATTTTTGGAGATGTAGGATCATGCAAATAAAAATGGATTCTTTATCATTTTTGAATATAAAATAAATTAGGTATAGTTAAATATATTGCTTTGGCGGCGGGAGTTGTTGACTAAATTACACATAGGGATTATTTTTTGATTAAATTAATATCATTTTTGGAAAACGATAGAAACTTCATATACGGTTTGTAACATCCTGTAAGAAATTATTCCCAAGGGGCTCAAAGAGGGTTGTGATTTTTACTTCCTAAGTTTTTATCAAGGGATTTATAAAAACCGAAGCGTAATTTTTGAAAAGGACATCGGAAATACTTCATAGAAATTTTGTTTAAGATTTTAAACTATAAATTTCAAAAGACTGAAGATTTCAATTGGATTGTTCTTTTACAGCCACAGTAAAATGCGGGACGGGATACGTTAGAGTATATTTTCACAGTAAGAAACCGGGATGAAAAAGACGACGGGGACGACGGGGTGATAAGTGATTGCTAACCAGGAAAAGAAAAACCATATAACTCAATAAACCTGATGCTTTAAATTGGATTGTTCTTTAACAGCCAAAGTTAAAAGCGGGACGGGATGAGTTAGGGTATATTTTCAAAGTAAGGAACCGGGAAGAAAAACACGACGGGGGTGACGGGATGATAAGTCACTGCTAATCCAGAAAAAGAAAAGACATATAACTTGATAAACCTGATGATTTATTTCAATTTAATTGTTCTTTACAGCGAAGGTAACAGCCAAATTTAAATGCGGGACGGGATGAGTTAGGGTATATTTTTACAGTTAAGAACTGGGATGAAAAAGACGACGGGGACGACGGGATGATAAGTTCTAGAAAAAGAAAAGACATAACTTGAAAAACTTTTTAAAATATTTATGAATTAACTCAACCCGTGCAAGGCCGGGTAAGTCAGCTAGTATCTATATATGATCCTACTGTCTTTCTGTTATTTTTGCAGTAATTATAATTATATCATTGGTTGTATAAAAGTTAAACATACTTTTGTGTTTTTACCAATGTAATTTTTTTGTAATTAAATAAACTATTTTAAAGAATTGAATTATCTAAAGCAGTGGTGAGCAAATAGCAACCCTTATATGAGTTCTATGACCTTACATCCTTCCTGAATTTTTTTATGTAGGCATCATTGGCTCATGAATATCATAGCTAAACTTTAACCAGTTAGATATACTTGCTGTCTTGTTTCCATCTATTATTTCTTGTTATGACCATATGTGCTAAAAGATCATAGTGGTCACCTTCAAAGGTTCGGGCAAATACCAGCCCTCAGACAGTTATTTGGTGGTCCAGCAAGACAGAAAATTCCACCCATGGTTGCGAGTTCTACAACTTTTTATTTTTCCATTCAGCATCAATAGCTCATTAGTACTTAAACAACTATTGTAATTAATAACAGTAGTTAAAATAAATGTTACTGTTTTAAAACTTATTTTTGAAGGATAAATTCCATCTCGAGTTTTCTTAATCTTTTCTTTTTAGGCATACATTCACTCCCGTATGCGTGCCAAAACATCAGATTTCTTAAAGGTTTTGAATCGAGCTAGACCAGAACCGAAAACTGTAGAAAAGAAAACTATGAGGTATGTATGTCAAGTTATTTTGAGTTGTGTATTAAAATATTGGTAATTTATTTTACTTAATAAAGAAAAGTTATTAAGAAATGTTAAACTGTCAGACATAAGATTTAAAACAATTTAACAGGAGATGGTTTTGTCAAGAAATGTTATTAAGAAATTTAAAGCTTTTAGCCATGACTCAATTATAAGATTTGAAACAATTTAACATGAGATGGTTTGGTTAAGAAATGTTATTAAGAAATTTAAAGCTGTTAGACTTGACTCAATTATAAGATTTGAAACAATTTAACATAAGATGGTATTGTAATATGTTAATAAGGAATTCTTTTCAAAATTTTGTTTTATATGTAGTATTATCATGTATATCCAATTGTATCTTTAACATGTTAATGTCTTTTCCACAGTGGACGGACTTTTGTACGAAGTTAATTTGCAAATACTAAGAAAAATCAAATGTAAAATACTTCATTCCTGAGAAAACTATTATAAATCATTGACTAGATCAAATGAAGTTCTTTTCTTCAAAATCATTTGACTTTAAGAAGTTCAAGTGCTAGGTCTAATGAGAGAAAAATGAACGTACATGATTCATCAAAATGTTGCTTATTTTGTGCTTTTAATTTTCTATTATTTTTCTGTCTAATTATATGTTGATTGGCTATTTAATTATAGAATAATTGTTTTATTATCATCTGATTATGTAAGTTATTTCTACTAATAAATGCTTTTTCTGTTTATACTCGGGTCTTTTTATATTAAATTAGGTCTTAAAATTAAATTGTCGCTAGTTTTGCCTCTAGTTTTAATAACTGATATTACATGCTATAGTAAAACTAGTTACAGTTCAATGTTAAGTACAGTTTTATACAACTTTTGCTGTGTGAAATTGAATTTAATTATCTTTTTGGAGAACTACTGTCTTTTAAAAACCTTCAAAATTAAGATAAATTAAAATATAGGTATTTTTACTTAAGATTGAAAGATTTTTTTTTAAATTAAGGCCTTTATTTTATAAGGTACTAGCTGATATGCCCGGCCTTGCACGGGTGGAGTGTATCAATTTATTAAAATTTTCTCAAGTTACATGCCTAATTTTCTGTAACCATAATTACCAATCATCCTGGTAGTTTTTCATATCCCGGTGTTCCCAGTATTTTTTCATATCCCGGTGCCTTTTTCATCTTGGTGTCCCCGGTGCCTTTTCATCTCGGTGTTCCCGGTGCATTTTCATCACCGTGCTCCCTGTGCCTTTTCCCTCCCGGTTCCAACTGTGTAAATCTAACCTAACCATCCAGTTCCGGTGTTGCACATTTAATTACGACAGTTACCCAATTATCCATTCTAAGTGAAAAAAATCCATTAAAATTATTACAGACTTTTGAAATCCCAAAATTTGTAAATACCCCCTGTTTAAATTGAAAAAAAAATCCCGCTAAACTACACCAAAGAAACAAATTATAAGGTTAAATAACAAATTGATCTAGTGTTTCGATCATCAACTTTCTACAAAAACTGCATGATGTAATCTTTACTTTAACCAGTCTAATTCTTAAAACTTTCTATTTCAACTTAAAGTTTCATGGAAAATGAAGTTTTTAATAAGAAAATACTGTTATAAAGTTTTTTATAAGGGTCGTTTTTAATTTTTTAAATTATTAATAACCTTTTTAAAACATTTAAAACAATTTTAGCCAAGTTTTATCTTTAAATACTTTGTTTTATGTTTAAAATTGTTTTTGTTGTATTATTTGCAACAATGCGAGTTAAACAGATCTTCTTAAGTGGAGAAATAAGGCGAATTTTACAAAAAAAGCCTAAAAGGGGGTGAAGGGGTGGTTTTAGAAATTTGGAAATGATGTCATTGTCTTTCCCCCGTCCCCATACGTATGTGTACCAAGTTTGGTTCGATTCGGACGGGTAGTTTTGGAGAAATTGAGCCAAATCTGTTCCGGACAAACCCAAATGTTTAGAACAAAGTTAGTTTCCGGACAAAATGTTTAGAATATCTTATTGGTACTCATGATCTATCGGTATGCTCCTTATTTTGCTAGATGAATATGCTGTACAACTTATGTATTATATTATATCCAATATAACCTGAAATTATAATGTTCATGATGTCGGTAGCTTTAAATTCATGTCCTTTATAAGAAATGTTATAGAGCTAGCATCTGATGTTGATTTAAATAATTTTCTATTAGAGTTTTTATTGCATTTTGATAACTATGCTAAAAAGTTTTACCATTACTGTTAAGTGCTATCATACTTTTAAAATTCAATTTCATATCAACATTTTTTGTTGAAAAAAGTTTTTTCTTCTGGATAAACAGTTTTCTTTTAGAAATATTTCTCTCTATTAAACCAGTGATCATGGGTGGATTTATTAAGAGTCAAAAGGGCTCTCCCCAAATTTTCAGAATTTTCTAATGGTAAATGATGTTTATAGAAGAATCAGGGCTACTTGACTGGAATTTTTAGTTTGCCCCCCTCAGTGTCTTCCTCCGTAATCCATCCATGGCAATGATGTGAGAGATGTTTCAAGATTTTTTAACAATTTAAAATCACTAAAGAGTTAAGTTTCTGTACTTCAGATGAGATATTTTGTTTCTTTTTTTAGTGAACTAAAAATTGAATATTTTTGGTTGAAAAATAAAATAAATATGTCTTAATAATAATAATTACTAAACACATTGACATTAAAATAATGCTTCTTAATAACAAAGATTTTATTAAAAAGAGGTTAATATCAGATTTCCTTATATACAGTAAATATTTAGGATCCTCTTTTTGCATGTTAATTATTAAGTTCTGTGTGTATCTTGTTCAAAAGTTTAACTTAAGACTTCCTTACAACTCTCTTGTGTGTCTCTTAAACTTTTAACAATTTGAATAAATCACTCATTATTATACATTCACATGTAGCGAATGGATTAATGTATGATTATATGAAGCAAAAACAAGATTATTTTTCTATGCATTTTACTTTTTGTCCCTTGAGCATCGTATAAATTACTACCTCAAAGTATTTACTCCTTGTACTAAGAAAGCTAAGGTTTTACTCTGATACAGGTTGTTTCAAATTGAGTTACCTGATGTCGATCTACAGTCATATTTTCCCATACACACTTACTTCCAATTCCAAATTTTTCTTAATGATATGACAAATTCAAGGCCTTATTCACCGCTACTTGACCAGTGACTAACCAGGAGCTAAAGAAAACTGACTGACTGGTGGAATCCTTTTTAGACAGCTGGTTAACTGCTGGTCAGGTAGCAGTGAATAAGGCTTTTAATCATACTGGCTGCAACTTCATGGGGGTGAGAAATGCTGACAATAAATTTTTATAGGCCCATGTAAATTAAATCCCCATTAGAAAAACGTTTTTAGTGTTTCAATAAGATTCAGAAATATCATTTGAGTATCTTCAAAGTTCACTGCTGAAATTCCTGACTTACACCACTTTATTAACCCATGAGTGCTCAACAAGTGGTGTGAGTCACGGATTTTAGTTTTAATATATCACTGAGTTTTGAAGGTATCATATGAAATTTGTTGTCTCTTTTTTTTTTCAGGATTGTATAAAAAATTCTTTCAGCTGAAGATTTTAACCTTCAGGGATCATATAAAAATTAATTTTCTACATTTTTTCTTCAATAGACCCCTTGGAGTTTCTGTGTGTATCATTAAATATGTCACCTCTTTAAAGAAAACTTGCAATTGGTTGTAAGTGTCTATACTACTACTACTAGGGACTATACTAGGGGAAATTTTTCAGGAGGGCTATTAGCCATTGGGACACTATTTTGGACCTGTACTAGTATGTCTACAACTTAAGTAAATTATCGGTGCAGAGTTTCTGCTGGTCTGAGAGTTTATGTTGACTAATTTGAAATGTTTGAAGGGACACAGAAAAATAAGTTTAAAAACATTGCGTGCCTGTGCCTGATTGCTGGCTGAAAAGTTGGCTTTTTACGCCTTTCGGTCGCATTGCAAAGAAAACAACTTGACAGTGGGAGTAAAATATTGATTCCGCTGAACTATCCAAGAATCACTTGGCCCCTTCCTTCCATAAAATTTTTTTTATAAAAAAAGTAATAAAACTGATGGCAAAACTTAACGGGATTTTTTCAAAAAAATTAATAAGACTTATAATGGTAAAATTTTCCAAATATATGTGCTTTTACCAAAAATATAAATACAGTTATAATACTTAATGGGTTTATTTATTATCAAGGTAAAAAAAAATCTGGCCAGACTTGAATTTTAACTAATAGCTGTCTTATCACTGATGGGTTTTAACTATAAGAATCTGAAAAGCATCATTTAAATTAGTTCAACTAATTCTCTATGGAGAGTCGAGAGAAAAAAAAATATATATTTTCATAAAAAGGATGTGCTGCTCTCTGTCGTTTTATGGTACATCCTTAAAAAGAAGTTTGTAATCGCACCTCTAGATGGCAGCACCGACTCCACTCCAACCCAAAACAGTGCGTACTACTTTCTGGCACAGTGCCAGTCCGGTTCGGTGTTTGGGGTTGCATAACAATATGCGGAGGAGGGGGCTATCCGGAAAATACCGTTCGGGGGTGCGGTGGGTGAGTCACGTGCAACCTGTGTGGAGAAGGAGGCAACCTCACCTCGTTTAATTACTGCTGTTTCTGATTACGAGGGGCCGTAAATTTACATGGCAAAAATGTCGCCCCCGGGTCCGGTTCGAATGAGGGGCGGTGGGGTCCCGTTATTGTAAGGGCGGTAATGGGACTTCGCCCCGTCGATTTATTGCAGTATCGTTTGCTGATATTCTGGGAAGGGATATGGCAATATCTGATGATGGGGCTCCATAAATTTCGAGGCACAGATTTGGTGCGGGTGGGTGGAAAAACGCAGTTTTTGGAGTGAATTTTTGGGAAAACGATATTTTATTCCGTCAATCTTTTGAGACGAATTTTTCCATGTCGGGGAGATGAAACATCTTATTGAAATTGTAATTTAAGGGGACAAATGTAGGTAGTATTACGGATAAAACCAGAAACTTTGCTATTGTGTTAAAAAAAATTATACCATAAACATAATTATGTTTATAATCTGATTTTTATCTGAAAAGGAAGATTTTATAAAATTCAAATCCTCACATCAGCAGTCTATTCAACGGGACAAATTGTTCTTAACAAATCTATAAAAGGCTATAAGATTGTTACAGAAATGGAAAAACATTAAATATTAGAATAATGTATGGTTCAATTGAATAAATTTGTATAATAGTTTACGTTAGGTAACATAGTGCTATTATTTATACTAAAATGTAAAAAAAGTAAAACATGGATTGATTGGTCATTGAATTAAATTTGAGGATCTATAAGGGTTTTTGAATCATGCTTTTGTTTTGCAATAAATGAGTGTATTCCGCGATTACCTGTTTTACCTAAAAGAACTTACACTTTAATATTTTATGACTTCGAAAATTTAAGTTGAACTGATAAGGCTCTAGTATGAAACGAACAGGCGCGTATAGCCAGAGGGAGGGATTTGGGGACCCCCCCCCCCGAAATATCAATATCCCCCTTCGAAATTTTTTTTCTGGCTACGCCACTGGAAACGAATGTGATGGTAATAACGGATGTAATATGTCAATGATAAAATATTTTTTAAAATTGTCAACTCATTGATGGTTTCGTCTTTACCTAATAATCTTAACTTGTGCTCTTATCTTCATTAACCTACTGTGCCTCAAATGACTGAGATTAATAAATCAGTCTGAGTTCGAAATTAAGAGATTGCCACGGTCTCTTTGATAAACTTCACAAATCTAAGCACAATCTGAGCGCCGCCTCATGCAATCCCTGTCTGTATGAATCATGTAAGGAAATCACCAAGAAGTGTCCCCTAACAGGATGTCAGAATTACAAATTCAATACTCATGATCAGTGGGATCACGAGACTAAACCTTATTGAGCTGAATTACTTCCCCTCTCTTGTGACTAAAATGTGATAGTGATAATTCGGTATATACTATTTCCGTTTGTAATCATCGTTTACTCATAATCGCCAAATTTCTTAAGTTTTAACGCTACTCCCCCAATTATTTCTTCAATAATTACTTTTTTGGATGATATGCCGTTCATTCTTGCAAGGAACTCCATCTGATGGTGCTCTCTTTATGGAGGTTCTGTTCTGTTCTAAATTCGCCCGAAATATTTAAACAATTTATTGGCAACATTCAATTCAATTCTAAATATTAATTTAAACCAACTTCATGTTGTTTAATGTTGGATGGATTTAAATAAACAAAATTTTGATTTCGTAAATTTTTTAGTTAAGATCATTTTTTGTTGTTTCTTTTTTATATTAATATTTCTAAAGCATTATCTTTGCATCATTAAATCTATTTTTTAAAGACATTATGGAATGAATCTTAACGCAAATCCGTTTTAATGAATTTCAGTCTTATTCTTTTCACCCCTCCAACTCTTTTTATTTTAGATGAGAAATAGCTTTTCAATAGGCGCGCTGATTACTGTTTTTTCTTTTACTTTACTTATAATTTAAGTTGTTTCAAAACTTTATTTCTTTAACGTAAGATTAGCAAATAAAAGAAATTTTAACAAATAAAACTATCGAAAACTCTTTCCAACAAGCCACAGAAATGATAGGACAATAGGGTATAAGGTGCGCCATTGCTTCACCATCGGCATCGATATCGATTGTATTTGACATCGTTTCTTCGGAATGGGGATTGCAATGTATCAAATCCTTTGTACACCATGCACCTTTTGGTAGTAAATCCTGGGAAAATCTCGATAATGTATACTTTTTAAAATATATTCAGTATGAAAACAATAAAAATCTTAAGCGCCATTCATTGACATACTCAAATTTAATATGAAAGGAATTTAAAAGAATAAAATAGGTATCTTATGAACCAAAATCTATCACACCAATACAATCATTCTTGCTAAAAGGGTTATGGTTACTTTATAATTTAGTTTCATTCATAAATTTGTTTTTAAAAAAATAAAACGCATAGTTTCACATCCCTTTTTTGTATAAGCACTGACAAATTTTTCCTTTTAATTATACAGGGGTGTCCAGCTAAAAGCCTCCCGTAAATTTAAACTCTCGGGGGCAAATTATAGGAAAATTTGAAACAAGTTATTATTTTTATAAATGCTTCTAATTTTAGTTTGGAAAAAACAGTTTTTAAATTTTTTAACAGAAGGGTTCACCAAGAATGCTCTACTTTGAAAGTTGAAACAATTTCAGAGATCAGAACTTCTAATAAATAATAATAAATAAATTAGCAAAATAAATATTTTAAGCATAATATTTTAGCAAAAATAAATTATTTTGAGTATAAGATTAAATTTTCCCAAGTGAAAAATTCCACTATTTATGGTTTTAAAGGCAGAATGTTAGTAAAATGATTGTTTACATTAAACTTTACTGAGAGCAATATTGTCATCGGAAATTATTTTTTATGAATTGTATTTCCAGTTTTACTTTTTCTGAAAGTTTCAGAATAAATTGAATGAAGGATAAATTAGAATTTTACAAGCAATCACGCTCTTATTTTAAATCTTTTAAAAACTTGTGCAAGGAAAGATCACACCATTCTTAATATCTCTCGTAATTTAAACGGGATTTAATCTCAACGGATTTTTATATATTTAGGTGGGTTTTTTTTTCTTTTTTTTTTCTTTTCTATAACATATATTATTTCTTTTTATAGTTTCTTTACTCATTGACAAGCTTCTATGAAGGAATAGATAAGAATGAAATTCTAAAAGTTCAAAATCATGAGCGAAGTTCAGAACTTATCAGATTAGAACCTTGTTTCGAAGTTTTAACGTTCTAAAAATATCCACTCTATCGACGAAATGATTGAAAAATCTTCAAATTGCATGTATACAATATGAAAGTAGAAAATTTTTATCAAGCGTCTTTAAAAAAACACAGCTTAATTCAACGTTAGTAGTTAAAAATATGCAATTATAAACTGAAACTTTAAAAAAATACTCTACACTAAATCAATCATTCATTATTAAGGAATTGGTTGGTTTTACCTTAAAATCACTTACGAATTACTTGGATCAAATATATCTAATGTAAGTTATAGAACTTAAGATAGTTTTAGATTTAGACTATAGATAGCAGGCCCGTGCTGGGTACCTTCAGAGGGCGGTGGACAATGGGTGAAAGGGCGCCGTCCAAATAATTATTTGTAAACCTAAAAACTTACTTTTCTTTTAAGATTGGCGACGTTTCACAAATTGGTTTTCTCAATAGAAAAATAATTAAAGCAATACTGCCATTTGAGAGATATTTGATTGTTTTTTATTTTTAATATTTGATTTTTGTGAAAAACAGTATTTTGAATCATTTTGAGCCCCTTCGGATGATTACATCAAAAGAGGACTACTCCTTGTAAGTCAGAGAATATTCAAGGAAAATCAGTGTATAATGTATTTTAAAAATTCGAGGGGGGTCTGGGGGTCCTCCCCCAGAAAATTTTTGGAATTTTTACTCCTAAAAGTACTGTTTTGACACATTTTGAGACCCTTGGGTTACACCAGGAGGAAAAAACAGCATAAATATTTGTCTAAATTTTAGGGGGGTTAAACCCCTAAAACCCCATTGGATATGGCCCTGCGTTTGATACTCCTCCCTAATGACTAAGGACGGCCCTTAGTCAAGTAACTACCTGTTTAAATAACAGCACCCTAAAAAACAACGCCCCGCCCTTTCAATTTCAACGTATTTACTAAAGGCACAACAAAAAATCAGTGCTGTGTGCGCTTGCATTTTCTGGTTTGTGCATGAAGAGGGGCGTCTAAAAGACACCGTCCCGCCTTCGCAAATTCGAAGTATTAAACAAAGAGCAAAATCGCCATGAAAAATCACCGCAGTAAAATTAAAGCGGAACTTTTAAAATTTCGCGGTAGCTTAAAAAGGCGCCCTGAAAACACCTCCTAGTTTTCCACTCTCAAGGTATGTATTAGTACCTTTTTTTCGCTTAGCGTTCCCCTAGTGCAAAAAACACTACATTGACTTAACACTCTCAAAGGTATTGCTGTTTTGATTAAAGTCGCCCACCTCTATTAAGTAGTAGCCTCTACAGTCGCAACACTCAAAGCCTTGTCAGTTTCGGAATAGGAGGGCGCCAAAATTTCCAGGCTGGAGGGCGCACCGGGATATGTCCCGGTGTCCCGGTGGCCCAGCACGGGCCTGATAGATAGCAGGATGTCTGCAAGAAAAAATAGGGGTGACTAAAGGGGTCGCAAGGGGCGAAAAACCTCCTTTTTACTGTCTACGGACTGAGACATTTACTGAATGGAATGGATTTGAAACATAGTTGGAAGTCATCGTCGAAAAAGAGAAAGACGATTTTGGGGGGGACCTAAAATAGGATCTTTTCCAGTCAAAACACGAAAACAGACTTGACTCGGGAAAAAGTTACAAAAATAGGTTCTCTTGGAAACTTTCCAGAAAGGTAAGTGTAGACACCAAGCGTGACCTGAGAAGCAATGAGACAAAAAATACAAACAAATCCAATTTCTGTTTTGGACTAAGCGAAACGTTCCCGGCAATCCATCTAATTAGAATAAAAACAACGGGAACGTTTAGTTTTGTTGCCGGACAACGACTAATCAATAATATAGCATCATGGGAACTTCTCTAAATAGTGACATAAATTTAGCTACCATCTCTAATGTCTGTATAACTGTGAACAAGTTATTCAGATTTTTTTCATTGTTGGAATTGAGTATCTTGTATCTATACGACCTGTAAAGAAAATTAATAGCTCTTAATCACACAGATAAAAATGTGAAAATTTAATTTTGAACATTTCTAATAGTAAATGCATATCGCTACCTCAGAGCAACAGTGGGACATCTTCCATGGACATGTCATAGAACATGTCTCACTGTTGCTCTGAGGTAGCGATATGAAAGAAACAGTGTCTATGAAAATTATTTCCTGACGTTTCGTCCAGTATTTTGGTGGAAAATTGCGATTTTGGAGCTCAAATGGAAAAGGCCAATGTTAACAATTACAAAATAACATTTTTATTGTTTAAATCAATGTGCTACACTGGTATTCCAAGAAATTAATATTTTGAAACAATTCCCCCGTTTTTCCAAAATTACCAATTTTAGAACTTATTATTATCATCATAGAATTACCTCCTTACTATCTGGCACTCCCCTTTAAATAAATAATATGCTTGTGCAGTGTGCGTCTATAGGTAAGGCGCTTAAGAAATTCGAGACACAAATTTATGACGCTGCACAGAATCAATCTGGCCATCAATATAACTTCTTCACCGTCACTTAAGTGTTTGAAATTGTTTTTTAAGCAAGCACTTTATTCCGAAAAACCAATTACGGCTCTCTCCCGAGGGTCTTTAATTATGCTTCCGAATTTTTTTTTATTTGGCATCTGTTGGAAAGGGGGAGGGCGGGGGTAAACCCAGAAGAAAAAGCGGGGAATTATGCTGACAAAAAGATTACGCGGCCTTAAACGAAGGGAGGGAGAGAGAGGAAAAAATGGAAGGCTTCAATCTTTTTGTCAAGCCCGTGGGCCGGACGGAATGCAATTATGTCCAGTACGGAGAGCGTTCAATGGCACGGACGTATGGGGCTCAGTCTACGTTAATTTTTCTTCTGCTTCAATTTTTTCTGATGCCCGTTTTCCCTTTCCTGAGGGTCGGGCTCCCCTTTCACTCTTATCCCTCCCTGCTCAGCGTGAGTGACAGGATTTTTTTTTTAAAACCCGAATGCTGGTCTACCTTTTGGAAGCCATTTTTGGCCATTCAAGTGTATTTTGAAGTTTATTGGGTTTTTTGCTTTACTTTGTGACTTACCTGACTTACCTATTCGTGAGTTTTTGTAGGAAAGTGATATTCACGATATCCCGAGTCCTTTTCAGTGTAATTAATATTCGGAAATACTTTCGAAAACGACCATGTTAGAGGATTCGCTTTCTGCATCGTGTTTGTGTAGACTTGACACACTTCTGAACACATCTCTTGTCTTTGTTACTTAATACTTACTTGTACGTTTTCTTGATTACAACATGATGATTGTTTTCTATGGAATAAGAGAGAGAATGAGAGAGTACGCAAGAGAAGGAAAATGAGGGAGAGAAGAAACAAATGTACATATTAGAGAAGGAGAAAATCCTCTATGTAATTTTGGAAAAATCGTGTTGGTTTAACTGAATCACCCAAGTGGTACTTTACAAATGTAAGCGAATACTTAATTACAGAAATGGAATTTGATAAAACTGAAACTAACCAAAATTCTCCAGCATTGATATTCGTGTAATGTTTCGTTTTTAAAATATTTCTTCACCAATGGCATATCATTAACAAGTTTTTTTCCCAAGTAGTAAACATTTTGAGTTCATTGACCAACTTTTTACTTGGAGGTATCATATTAGATTTTATTCAGAACAAATCTTAATAATGTTAGATACGTTTCGTTTATACGAGAGATATTTTATCTTATACTCTACTAAGCTCTTGCTTCCAGTTTAACGTATTTCACTATATTCCTGTACCTAAGGTTTTATTAGGGCTTGTACAGATATAGACAATGCTCTAACAGTAAATCTTAGAGAAAAGGTGGAACATTAATCCGACTCATTACTGAAACGTTTGCATGAGCAGATATCTCCATCTTAAGGTTAATAACCTTGATTGCTTATGCAATGAAAGAGGTATTTCTAAACCCCAGGAGAAAAATAAGTCCTTTTTGCGAAACATCTTTGCTATATTGCATAGAAATAATGTGGATTCTGAACTCAAGTATTGCGAAACAAAAACAATTTCCATAGGATGGGAAAAACGCATTGTTTTCCCCATGCAAATGATGCGAAAGCCATATTCACAAAGTATTTGGAACAATTGTGGGAAAGAATTGTTTTCCAGAAGGGGATGAAACTCAAAAAGGCATGTTAAATCGAATTAAAAATTATTTTTAACTATACCCAGAATTTTTCTATTATTCAACCTGAATGCAATACTGTTGATATAGTCTCACCCGAGAGACATAGTAGACAAAACAAAGCTTCGAAGCCACTGCACAACGTGAATTCTCTTATTATCTCGCCTCATTCCCCGCGCATGTGCGAATTGAAAGTGTGAAAGCGGCACCCCCTCTATAGTTTCATTATTTGCATTGTAAGTCGAATGAAGTAGTGGTTGGTTTGGGACCCTTCTCTGCCATTCAGTCGAATGAGGGTTGGACTGGCCATCTGTCAAAAGGAGACCGCTGTGAATTAAGTTACACATTCGAAACTTAGTCACTGCTGTGAGCAGGGCTTCACTGCACCCCCATTTGATTTACAGTTTGTTGACTCTTTCAGAATGGAATACTTGGTCAGCATAGATGTGAAAATTTTATTTAAATTACAGGTATAATTTTCTGTGATCGGGTTGGTCATATTTCATTTAAAGTTATGAATAGCTGTAAGCTATGGTTTCCTGCGGTTATATATTTTTAATGATTGTGAAGTAGACCTTTTATGATATTAACATGTAGAATAAAAATTTCAGTTATAAATTTCTGCCCATTACCATTCTTACCATTTGTTTCCCTGTTTTTGTACATCAATATTCATAAAACTACAACAAATATATTCTATATATTTTTTTTCGTTTATGAAGCTAATAAATATACTTCATTTTCTTCTTAATTATTACTAATACAATAAATAAATTTTATCAATAAATAAGATAGTTAAGTGTTACGGTGTTAAGAGCGCCTAAAAATTGCCATAAAATCCTCTATGTGTCAATTTACGCCAGAAATGTAGATTATATTGGGCTCTTAGGACTGCATAAACTCTTTAGCCTTTTCTTTATATTACACTGTTCAAATTCTACACCATAAACCCAACCGGAGAATTTTTAGCAGACTATACATATTTCTACTTTGTGTTCAAAACTGAAACTTAGAAGCCTAAAGAACCAAATCCAATCAGCTGACTTCCTTTCATTGGTTGGCTTCGAGTTTTCCACACCAGTAGCAGTTCCGAAATTGTCTATATTCGATAACGAAGTACTGAAATAATTATTGTATATATAAGCCTAAATTTTCTCAAGTAACTGAAACTATCACCAAGATAATTTTTTAACCTTTCAGCAATCTATCAACAGCTTATCTGCCACTGCACACCATCAGTTGTTGAAGAAACGGACAGTATACGACTCTTCTACAGAAACAAAGGAAGAACAGACGCAAATGACAGCCCCAGCCCTAGGGCTCACAATGGCAGTCCACTAGGACAGGGACCCTGGTCCTCCCCGTCACTCCTGGGGCTGACAGGCTGATTAAAAAACATGATGTATCGCTAAAAGCACCGGACGGGCGAGCAGATAATGGGAATTCTTTTCTTCCCCGCGTTACGTCCTCGAAGGCTTATTTTTTCTCCATTATTATTAATCCGATGGAGTTTTTTTCTGCCCCCACCCCCACGGGCCTGACAATGGGAAGCTCGTCACGTGGCCTCCCGATATGCACTCGTATCGTACTTCATAAGTTAATTTAGATCCCATTTTTTCCACCCCGACCGCAAGTTAATGGAAAAAAAAGTCCAGAGATAAAAAGCGATGAGGGTTGCTGATGGTGAAATTTGTAATGTTGATTAAGAAAAATGGATTTGCGAGGGGGGCGTAATGGTGGTCGATTGCTTGTTTGAAAAGAGGCGATTATGGTGGCGTTCTGGGGTTGATTATGCATCATTTGGAATGTGTTAGGTCTGACAGATTACGGAGAAATGAAGGCGTAAAAAATTTCACACTGAATTATGATCGATTTAAAATAAAACAGACCTTTCGAAACAGGCCTGATTGGTTGATAGATCTTGGAGCTTTAATAACGAAAGAAATCCCTAAAAACATAGTTAAAAAAGGGGTATTGATGTTCTTGAGTTTAAATTATTGGTTTACACACAATCATTGCCCACTGTCTGTGAGAGCTTTGAAAGTGGTCATTAGACAAGTTCAACAACTTCCAAAAAAGTTGCCAGAAAATAATACATTTCACATCTTTTAATAAAAAGATGCTAACCTTGCTGGGCTTTTAGCCTGTAGTTGATCGACTATATTTGTATTTGTATAATAATGTTTTTGATTTACTTTTTAAAGATTAAATGTTTGTTCGTTGATACTGAATCCGAATGAGCCATGAGATTGGAATTTAATTGGAATTGAGCCATTCCAATTAAATAAGGCAACTCAAACAGCTTTACATATTTCAGTTAAGTTGTTGTTCAAGCTCCTCAAGCGTTATCACCTTTATATAATGTATTTTTTAGTTTTAGGTACCGGAGAAATATGCCTTACCTATACTAGTCTAGATGATGATGATGATGGACTAGTCGAATGTTTGATACTATTGAACTTCATATTTTTACGATGTGTTATTTTTAATCTTCTTTTTAATAGACCAATAACTCTTTAATTACAAACTGAGTCTGGGGATCCGATATTAATTCATACTTTTTATGTATTTCAACAATATTTTTGTTTTACCTACTACACAATGTTTACTTTTTACGCCTTAGCTGAAATATGAAGATTGCTGCTACCTTGATGAGATTTCTAGATTAAAATTAAATTAAAAAGCCGCTTATTCTTAAGTTTAGGATAAATTATTTAGTGATTAAAAGATGCTCTAAGGTGTGTGTGGGTTTATTATTTTTTTTAAGTTTATGATCTCTATTTAGTAATTTCACATTAATGTTTCGGTTAGCAGGTTTTAACTTTAAGGTTAGCTAAAGTCTATGTCGATTCTCCATCGAGATTCAAATCAACAAAGGTTCAGGGAAAAAACTACCAACTCTCTACTAATTCGATACAAAAATCAACTGAAACATTTTTACATACTTTTTAAAACCCTAGTTCCGTTCCCATCAGTTGATCTAACGAAACTTACATTACAGAGACACAAATACTATTTTTTTTTTATAGTTGAGGTTCAGTGTCTCCATTTTAGACAATCTATGTATGGCATCCATAGTTATTATCATCAGTTGATCTTAGTGTTCGGCAACTAGTGGGCAAAAAATAGTTAACTACCAACTACTAACTAGTCTGGGAAATTGTAGTTGTAACTAGTAGTTAACTATTTTTCCTGGGACTAGTTGCAACTAGTAGTTAACAATTTCCCAAAGTAGTTAACTACTAGTTAACTAGTCTATTTAATTTCATAACCTACTTTTTGGCAAAATTCTAATACATCTTTCTAATTTATGTCACACGTTGTCAAACGTTTAAACTTCGCGCAAAAATGGTCTTTATTTCTGGTTATGGTATTTGAGTACTCTACCTTTGATAAAAATTTTAAATATCTCTTTAAATTTTAAATAATTTTTTTATGAAGCAGTTGAAAATTTAAAAGTAGTTTTAACTAGTAGTTAGTTAAAAAAATAGTTAAACTAATAGTTGAACTACTTTAAACTTAAAGTAGTTAAACTACTAAGTTGATCAGTAGTTAACTACTAGTTGCAACTACTTCTAGTTAACTAGTGCCGAACACTAGTTGATCTAACGAAACTTACATTACAGAGACACATATACTAGTTGAGGTTCAGTGTCTCCATTTTCGACAATCTATGTATGGCATCCATAGTTATTGTAATTGAGATGTCTATTTAGAAGGTGATATGAATTAAGCTAGGTTTATTGCTGTAACCTACCATTTCACGCTGGTAATAAAGAAAAGGATGCAAAGAAAAGTTGTTTGAGAGACCAAGACACATGTATTATTTTCTATAGGTTCAAGCATCTCTTTCTGGTAAGTGGGATTTTATCTTCATAGGATCCCCGATTCAATAATAGTCTTGGTCACATATATTCTACTTGGTATTCATAGATAAAAACACCACCCACAAAACATCGAATTTCGCAATGTAAGCAAAGTGTTGCATTATTTGAAATTAAAAAAAGAAATTAGAAAATACGAATAATTCAACAATGAGATCAAATTGCGGAATTAATTGATGAAGCATAAATAATCCCTTTCATAAAAGAGCAAAAAATTTTATACGGGATATTTTTACCCGCAAAATTACGTAAAACAAACTTAGCTAGAAAAAAAATATTCGTCATTTATTCGGTGGAAATTCCCATATGGTTGTGAAAGGAATCACAGTTCGTAATTTTTCCCCAGATGCGGCAATCTCATTGTGGGTATCTGTTTATTGCTCTGTCACTCAATGCAGAAAAACGGTTCATCGAAAAAAAAAACACCAGATCAATCCCACAGAAGAGGAGCTATGACAAAAACACTTCTACATAATCAATCATTCATGTGTCATCTCTTCTGCAATTCTCTCCGTTACGGAGCTATCCATAATGCATGGTCCAAACAGGTGTTACCAGACGTTTATATTTAATGCATAACCAGATGTGAATAGGATATATATTCTCATTTATTTTTCTGAGAGTTTCTGGAATTGTTCGTCCTTTCGTATTATTTCTTGGTAAGAAATATCCAGAAATATCTGAGAGTGACTGAAAGAGTAGTATAGAGGTACTTGCAGTTCTCTGATTGAAATGGTGATAGAAATAAACGAAAAATTTATGATTTCGAGACAGAGAAGAGTTATATTATCTAATACGGTATTTAAAAACACATTAGGCTAATTGGAAAATTATACGTAACGTAGTTTTCTGAAATATCTGAAAGCTTTTTATGGAAGAGTAATAATTACATTTTGAATTTTTATCTCCTAAAAATGGTACTTGGTAGATAAAAACATTATGTATAATTAATATAAATTTCACACACTACTTATTTTAAGATTTTGCTTGAATGGCATAAACTTTCAACAAGTCTACTAACTTGTTCACAAAAACTAAATCATGTTCTAAAATTTTTTAATTTAAAATAAATGAAGCATGTTACCCGATAGCTTTTAGACGGTCAATTCTTTGCAAGAAATGTTCGAACATCAGATAATAAAACCAATGTTATAAGCAATATCAAATTTTATGGGTTTGAAACATTTTTAATAGTATTTAGAGAACTGAAAGACAAAATATGGAATCTAGGGCATTAATATGCAGTGGCAAATAAATACTTTACCTCAGGAACTAAAAAATATCTAATTACATTAAGGAAATTCGGTAATGTCATTGATTATTATCTGAAAATTGACGATAATACTGTGTAACTATGTGCTATACTTTCTTGTGATGCTATGGGCTTACTACTACCTATAATCTACCTATCTACCTATATATTTGGGTGCTATAATCTAATGTTCAATTTATCCCGCAATTAAATTTGTCCCCTATTAAAATAACGTTCTTAAAACTCGCTAGCTTTATTTAAGAAATAGAAGTACTGAAAATTATACCGTTTTGTGCCTGGATTGTACGGATGACCTCTTCTTCATATCCAAATCCAATCCTTATGGCTTATGTAATACTTAAAGCTCCCACAACTTTAACAATGTGCCTATTTTCCAAACATTTATTACAACCCTTGAAAACATATTGCCACTCCCTCTCAGAAAAAAGCTCCACTGTCGACTTCACCATCCGAAATCTCCGCACCCCTCTCGGACTTGAGCAAACAATTAATGGTCCCTCCGTTGCCATAGCAGCATGACGAAGGATGAGGATAAAGAAGCAGGTAGAAGCAAAAAAGGCTATTTCGGTCCCCACCCCCATGATTTGCTCAGCAAAAAAACGATCGGGTCGGGATAAAAAAAATGGTATCGATATATATGGCCGAGCTAACGGCGTATAGAGCCATCGAGGACCATAAGCCCCGTGAGCTTAAATCCAGGACTATGCTCTTGATTTACGCCGGCGCGGAACCCAGATTTTATTTGGAGGGACTTTCCTATCTCCTTTTTGGAGGGCTGAAGCGATAGTGAATGAAGTTGAAGCTTATGCTTTATAATCTGAACTTTATCTTGTGCTGGGTGCGTTTCTCCTCGTGCATTGAGGGTTAATGATTTTCATATTTTAGTTTGTAATCGAAGAATGAACATTGAACGTATGAACATTTTCATCGGGGATAACAAACATTAAAATACACAATTTTTATTCCACTGCATAAAATTCATTGTTTTCTTGAAGATGTAGAAAAAGACTATCTAAGCACATAAAGCTTCTTATATGGAGTTATAAGAAGGAAATATATGAATTTAGAATTTATGTTTTTCTTGGAATTGATATAAAAAGATTTTTAAAAAGTTTTCTACAAACATTTTATTGTAGAAAAATAATCTACCCATGTGTATATTTTGGTTGAAAACTCTTTTTTCACACTGCAAGTAATTATTAAAAAATAAAAGTACCAAAAATGTTATTAATTTCAAGCTAAAATATTTATTAAGAGAAGGTTTATCACATGGAACTAGTACAATATTTATCATACTAGCTGATATGCCCGGCCTTGCACGGGTGGAGTGTATCAATTTATTAAAATTTTCTCAAGTTACATGCCTAATTTTCTGTAACCATAATTACCAATCATCCTGGTAGTTTTTCATATCCCGGTGTTCCCAGTATTTTTTCATATCCCGGTGTTCCCAGTATTTTTTCATATCCCGGTGCCTTTTTCATCTTGGTGTCCCCGCCCTAATAGCACCGTGACCAGTTTGTGACTTTTTTGTGACTGTCACTTGGGAGTCGCGGGCATGACCGTGAAGTCACCAGTAAGTGGAAGTGACAGCTTAATGTCCGGGGCTTGTGACCAAAAATCTGTGACCACTTGTGACTTCCCTGTGAAGTCACAACGTGACCTCTTTGTGTGTAAGTGACGTCCATGTAACGGCGCATCGTCGTCACGATGTGCCGGTATCACATTGTGACCATGATGTGACACCACAGCGTGGTCTCATTCACATTGTGACCATGATGTGACATCGCAGCGTGGTCTCATTCTGCCAAGTCGCGTTGTGACCCCGATGTAACTTCACATTAAGTTCCTTATTTCTTTTACTATTCTATATAAATTAAATGGAGAATTTTATGAAATATATGAAAATTTTAATTTAGCGTTATTATTTTTCTCTAATTCTTGTCAAGTAGATAATTTGAACCTTGTTAATGTTTTAATTAATGTATTCCAAGATTTTTATGATCAGCTATGATGATTTCTTACTGAAATAACTCAACGGTTCTTTGTTAATTACTAATCCTTAATTGATAGCCTTTATAAATATCTATTTTTAAATATTATTTATAGTTGTCACAACACTTTCAAAATAGATACCAATAAACTAATCAGATATATGTTTTATGTTTAAATTAAAATTCATTTAACATCCTAAAAAGTATATGTGTGCTATTTAATTTAAAAATAGCTTTTAACAATAATAATTGGTTGGAATTCCAATTTATATTTAAAATGTTCTATAAAAAGTACCTACCTTGACAATACACTACAATGCTATAACTGAAAAAAAACTGTTATTTGTTTCTTCTTGCATTAACTTCCTTAATTACTTGTCCTTATTGCTGCATTTTCTTTTCTAACACTAAATAATCAAAAATTGTTATTCTGTTATCTGAATAAAGCCTTTCCTCAAGATAAAAATTCCTTTAAAGTTTATTAGATGCCTTATATAAATCAAGAAATTTGCTTCTATAGAGAAATTAATTTATATTTGGTCAGTATTCAATCTCTAATAAATAGCTTCTTTTTATAATATGAATTAATATTGGCTGTATTTTCAATTTATAATTATACTGAAATAATTGTTTCTTCTTGCATTACCTTCCTTAATTACATGCCCTTATTGCTTAATTATATTTTTTTATACATTTCAAAACATTTAACAATCAAGCATTGAATTATTTTTCCACTAACTAAGCAATTAAAATGCCATACCTTCTCTTTTAATGAAATGCACTCATCTCTACAAACAAAATATGGCACTGTAACTTCAATTTTAACATAAAAATAAATGTTGACTACTTTTTTAAACTAGTGAAAAATAAAATCTTTTAAACCCCCTCCACTTACTATTCATAGCTTTTGCCTTTGAACTCTCACAATTAACATTTTGATACAGTCATAAAAATTTTAAAAGATACAACCACTTTAAAAAGTATAAAATAATTTATTAAATATTATAAGCACAAAAAAGAATGCTTGTATTTTCAATAATGGACAATCTCAATCCTGTAAGGAAAAAGGTTTATATAAGTATTTTCACATAATTCTAACTATATTTTGAAGTTAAAATGTGTATGTTGCATGCATACAATTGCATTAAAACACTAAAAAATATCAACCTAGATCCTTTTAACCCAATTGACAGTTTATATTTTTTATTTTTATTATTTGTTAACATTAAGTTTCATCCTATTTAGTTTCAAATGAATAATTACTTTAAAATACTTTACTTTAAATAATAGTTTGCAAATTTCCAAAATTAAAGAATGGAAGAATTTGTACGATTTTTTTTTCTGATAAAAAATTTAAATATTGCTTAAATAATATTTTACCTTAAAATTTTCATATACCTTATTATCTACACACCTTGTAATTCTTTGTTTGATATTAAAACTCTAAAGTTCAAACCATAAATTTCTATTTGCCTTCTTGCAAACAAGAAATTCCTCCAATAATTTTTTTAATTTTCCAACTAAATTTTGGACATAATATTTGAACTACAAAAAAGTGAACACTTTCTTCAAAAACAAGCATTTAAAGCCAAGGATATTGGCGCCAAGTAAGAAAAACGCGATCGTGAACCGTCCGTCAAGTTGTTTTTTTGCCCGCGTCCACGCCGTCAAAATGCCAACTTTACAGGCAAACGTCCGAAAGTATATGTATGAAAATACCTTTTTTGTCCGTGGAAATTTCTTCCACGGAAAAGAGGTATTTTGAGGAAAATTGTTAAAAAAGCGGAACATAATACAAAAAGTCACAAAAAGCGGAATTCCGCGGATCCGCGGAAAAATCACATCCCTGAGTAACACACGTTGAAATACGATCGATACATTGAGGTACAATTTTATGAATTTAATGAACGTAAAACAATTTAAAAACTCCTAATTTGGGTAAAATAGTATAAGTTACAATAAATATGTTAGTAAATTTTCAAAGAATACATGCAAAAAGAGAATGATAACTTATCAAAAATCCTATGCTTGAGTCAGAACACCAACCAACAGCAATATGGCGGCTTGTTTATCTCGGCCAAGACAAGACATGTCTCAGTTCTCAGCTCGGCGGGGAAGAAGGCGCATGCGCTATGCACTCGCTTTATATCGATATTGGGCAGGCGTGGCCGAAGGGTCACGCTGTGACGTCGCTGAGAAGACGTATCTGTGACAAGCCACACAATTCTTAAATAAATCTATATATTTTTTTGATAATGGTTTAAAAGGTGATTGATTCTTAAAATATGCATCGAGATGCGCGTCATATCCGATTTTCATAAATACACCTCTATAATTTAGTAAGTTAATAGGCTTATTAAAAAATTTATAGGTTTGTTAAAAAACACAAGTCCACTTTTTAATTAATAAATCGATAAATATTATTAAAATTTTTTTTTTGATTTTACTTATGAGTAAAGGACCGTTATGGCAAAGTTTTTCCAGAATTACGGGTTTCCATGGTGATTATGACGTAATTGAGAATTTTTGAAAGCATAATAGAGCCTACTGATCTTTAACGCGAATCAAACTGGAATATTTCCCAGATTTGAGTTCTCAGTTTGTTTACTTTTAAAGTTAGATTTTAATGCTTTACATATTTAGAAAGCTTATAAAAAATGATTCTAGGAATTGGAAAATTTAAGGGGAATCTATAAATATTGCGTTTGTAATTTAGGTTCAAAGAATTTTCGTTTAACTTGAAATTTTTCCCAAATATTGAGATAAATAGTTAAGATTTTCATATGTTGTAGTAGACCTTTAGACGAATAAAAATATGTATCGCATTAAGGGATCGATGAATTAGTTCAGGATTTATAAATTATTCAAGCTTATTATTGTATTTATTATGTATACGGCCCCCTAATTAAAATTGGACCCTGAAAATTTGATAGAATGTGTAGATTTACACCATGAACAATATATGAAAATTTCATGGTCCTATTTCTAAGGGAAGTCCCTTAATTAGCCTATCCGGTGTATTTTAATACTTGAAAAAATCCCAGTTCAAAAACCTGGCTACCTATTTTGATGAATGAAATTTTAGTATGTTGTGCAACTCGAAGAGCTTCGAACGGCTCATCGCATTAATGTGGCGTGTGAAATTAACTAAGCGGGCTTGGGGGTCCCTCATCCCCATGCGCGAAACCGGTAGAGTCGCTGCCGGTAGGCCTAAAACGCTACACGAGGCACGTGCCATGCCAGACAAACTGGCGTGAAGCCTTTTTCTTTCTTTTGACTCAAAAGTAAAGGTCAAAAAAGGCCTCTTCGAGACCTTTAAGAAAAAGGTTTTTGCTAAAAGATATCTTAACATAACAATTATTTTGAGAGAAATTGGAGTTAAAGTGTTGGCAATTTCGATATTTATATACACGCTCCGGTACGAAGCTTGAAACTTTAAAAACAAAAACTAAGAACACTGCTTTTAGAGACATGAAGAATAAAAAGAAATAAACGTTGGCATTTAAAATCTTATTTAGATACTTAATACAAAAGTCAAAATTGTTTATTTGTATACAACCCCTAATGAAGACTTGCCCCCGAGGGGAAAATGAAAATGCTCATTTTTGAATATTATCATCAGATTATAAAAATTATTTCGAACACAAGGAATAACAGGGTTCTTACAATTAAAATATTAACCCTAAATAATCAAGACTTTTCGATAAAAACCCCATATTTCTTTGCCTCAACTGTAAAAATCTTTTTGTATAATAATTTCACAACACTAAGCGGAGCCGGTGTGGTCCAGTGGCTAGCGCACGCGCTTGGCAATCCAACTGTCCCGGGTTCGATTCCGATGTCCTGGTATCTGTACTTTTGCTCAATAATAAATGTAAAAAAATAAATTACAGGATATGTGGTTAATTTTTTGTTTTAATTGGAAATACAGTAAGTAATCATCTTTGCATAATATTAATAAATAAAATAAATAAAAATTATGAATTTTAAGTCCAGAGCTTTGATACGCCATCTAGCGAATACGTTTTTAAGCTCGCCTATCCATTCACGGCTGACTGATGTGGGTTGTATATATAGTAATCCATATAATGTTATTTCTGCAAATTAACACGATTCACTTCCGTGCTCCCCTTTGGAGATTTAATTAATTACAGATATTTATTAAGATCGATTTTAGACAGAAATTTTAATGCTGATTACAGGTATTTTTTCTCCAAAATTAGAAAACAATTAAATAAAATGAACAATTAATTCAAGTCTGAAATTTCAAAAGCATTTTTCAGGCTATTTTAAGTGAATTTTTCCTTGAAATCAGAAATACCTCAATATAATCCTACTAAAACATGTCGTCACTAATCGGTCACACGGTGAAATCACAGAGACGTCATGGGGTGACGGGTCACCCCGAGGAATCGCAATGACGTTGCTGAGTGTTCACACGATGGCGGTTACAATGTGACCTCTTTGTGTAGTCGCATTTCAGTCACTCTGTGACCTGTGACTTGGGTGACCCTCAGTGACGTTATAGTGACGTCACTGTGACTTTGGTGCTATTAGGGCAGTGGAGAGGAAAGATGTGGAAACGTAATTTACAAAACGATGAATAAAAGAAAATAAACTAAAATGTTTTCTCCCCGGCGGGGAATCGAACCCCGGTCTCCTGCGTGACTGGCAGGGATACTGACCACTATACTACCGAGGACGCAGTGGAGAGGAAAGATGTGGAAACGTAATTTACAAAACGATGAATAAAAGAAAATAAACTAAAATGTTTTCTCCCCGGCGGGGAATCGAACCCCGGTCTCCTGCGTGACAGGCAGGGATACTGACCACTATACTACCGAGGACGCAGTGGAGAGGAAAGATGTGGAAACGTAATTTACAAAACGATGAATAAAAGAAAATAAACTAAAATGTTTTCTCCCCGGCGGGGAATCGAACCCCGGTCTCCTGCGTGACAGGCAGGGATACTGACCACTATACTACCGAGGACGCAGTGGAGAGGAAAGATGTGGAAACGTAATTTACAAAACGATTAATAAAAGAAAATAAACTAAAATGTTTTCTCCCCGGCGGGGAATCGAACCCCGGTCTCCTGCGTGACAGGCAGGGATACTGACCACTATACTACCGAGGACGCAGTTGAGAGGAAAGATGTGGAAACGTAATTTACAAAACGATGAATAAAAGAAAATAAACTAAAATGTTTTCTCCCCGGCGGGGAATCGAACCCCGGTCTCCTGCGTGACAGGCAGGGATACTGACCACTATACTACCGAGGACGCAGTTGAGAGGAAAGATGTGGAAACGTAATTTACAAAACGATTAATAAAAGAAAATAAACTAAAATGCTTTCTCCCCGGCGGGGAATCGAACCCCGGTCTCCTGCGTGACAGGCAGGGATACTGACCACTATACTACCGAGGACGCAGTGGAGAGGAAAGATGTGGAAACGTAATTTACAAAACTATTAATAAAAGAAAATAAACTAAAATGTTTTCCCCCCGGCGGGGAATCGAACCCCGGTCTCCTGCGTGACAGGCAGGGATACTGACCACTATACTACCGAGGACGCAGTGGAGAGGAAAGATGTGGAAACGTAATTTACAAAACGATTAATAAAAGAAAATAAACTAAAATGTTTTCTCCCCGGCGGGGAATCGAACCCCGGTCTCCTGCGTGACAGGCAGGGATACTGACCACTATACTACCGAGGACGCAGTTGAGAGGAAAGATGTGGAAACGTAATTTACAAAACGATGAATAAAAGAAAATAAACTAAAATGTTTTCTCCCCGGCGGGGAATCGAACCCCGGTCTCCTGCGTGACAGGCAGGGATACTGACCACTATACTACCGAGGACGCAGTTGAGAGGAAAGATGTGGAAACGTAATTTACAAAACGATTAATAAAAGAAAATAAACTAAAATGTTTTCTCCCCGGCGGGGAATCGAACCCCGGTCTCCTGCGTGACAGGCAGGGATACTGACCACTATACTACCGAGGACGCAGTTGAGAGGAAAGATGTGGAAACGTAATTTACAAAACGATTAATAAAAGAAAATAAACTAAAATGTTTTCTCCCCGGCGGGGAATCGAACCCCGGTCTCCTGCGTGACAGGCAGGGATACCGACCACTATACTACCGAGGACGCAGTGGAGAGGAAAGATGTGGAAAAGTAATTTACAAAACGATTAATAAAAGAAAATAAACTAAAATGTTTTCTCCCCGGCGGGGAATCGAACCCCAGTCTCCTGCGTGACAGGCAGGGATACTGACCACTATACTACCGAGGACGCAGTTCAGAGGAAAGATGTGGAAACGTAATTCACAAAACGATTAATAAAAGAAAATAAACTAAAATGTTTTCTCCCCGGCGGGGAATCGAACCCCGGTCTCCTGCGTGACAGGCAGGGATACTGACCACTATACTACCGAGGACGCAGTGGAGAGGAAAGATGTGGAAACGTAATTTACAAAACGATTAATAAAAGAAAATAAACTAAAATGCTTTCTCCCCGGCGGGGAATCGAACCCCGGTCTCCTGCGTGACAGGCAGGGATACTGACCACTATACTACCGAGGACGCAGTTGAGAGGAAAGATGTGGAAACGTAATTTACAAAACGATTAATAAAAGAAAATAAACTAAAATGTTTTCTCCCCGGCGGGGAATCGAACCCCGGTCTCCTGCGTGACAGGCAGGGATACTGACCACTATACTACCGAGGACGCAGTAGAGAGGAAAGATGTGGAAACGTAATTTACAAAACGATTAATAGAAGAAAATAAACTAAAATGTTTTCTCCCCGGCGGGGAATCGAACCCCGGTCTCCTGCGTGACAGGCAGGGATACTGACCACTATACTACCGAGGACGCAGTTGAGAGGAAAGATGTGGAAACGTAATTTACAAAACGATTAATAAAAGAAAATAAACTAAAATGCTTTCTCCCCGGCGGGGAATCGAACCCCGGTCTCCTGCGTGACAGGCAGGGATACTGACCACTATACTACCGAGGACGCAGTTGAGAGGAAAGATGTGGAAACGTAATTTACAAAACGATTAATAAAAGAAAATAAACTAAAATGTTTTCTCCCCGGCGGGGAATCGAACCCCGGTCTCCTGCGTGACAGGCAGGGATACTGACCACTATACTACCGAGGACGCAGTGGAGAGGAAAGATGTGGAAACGTAATTTACAAAACGATGAATAAAAGAAAATAAACTAAAATGTTTTCTCCACGCCCGGTCTCCTGCGTGACAGGCAGGGATACTGACCACTATACTACCGAGGACGCAGTTGAGAGGAAAGATGTGGAAACGTAATTTACAAAACGATTAATAAAAGAAAATAAACTAAAATGCTTTCTCCCCGGCGGGGAATCGAACCCCGGTCTCCTGCGTGACAGGCATGGATACTGACCACTATACTACCGAGGACGCAGTTGAGAGGAAAGATGTGGAAACGTAATTTACAAAACGATGAATAAAAGAAAATAAACTAAAATGTTTTCTCCCCGGCGGGGAATCGAACCCCGGTCTCCTGCGTGACAGGCAGGGATACTGACCACTATACTACCGAGGACGCAGTTGAGAGGAAAGATGTGGAAACGTAATTTACAAAACGATTAATAAAAGAAAATAAACTAAAATGCTTTCTCCCCGGCGGGGAATCGAACCCCGGTCTCCTGCGTGACAGGCAGGGATACTGACCACTATACTACCGAGGACGCAGTTGAGAGGAAAGATGTGGAAACGTAATTTACAAAACGATGAATAAAAGAAAATAAACTAAAATGTTTTCTCCCCGGCGGGGAATCGAACCCCGGTCTCCTGCGTGACAGGCAGGGATACTGACCACTATACTACCGAGGACGCAGTTGAGAGGAAAGATGTGGAAACGTAATTTACAAAACGATGAATAAAAGAAAATAAACTAAAATGTTTTCTCCCCGGCGGGGAATCGAACCCCGGTCTCCTGCGTGACAGGCAGGGATACTGACCACTATACTACCGAGGACGCAGTTGAGAGGAAAGATGTGGAAACGTAATTTACAAAACGATTAATAAAAGAAAATAAACTAAAATGTTTTCTCCCCGGCGGGGAATCGAACCCCGGTCTCCTGCGTGACAGGCAGGGATACTGACCACTATACTACCGAGGACGCAGTTGAGAGGAAAGATGTGGAAACGTAATTTACAAAACGATGAATAAAAGAAAATAAACTAAAATGTTTTCTCCCCGGCGGGGAATCGAACCCCGGTCTCCTGCGTGACAGGCAGGGATACTGACCACTATACTACCGAGGACGCAGTGGAGAGGAAAGATGTGGAAACGTAATTTACAAAACGATGAATAAAAGAAAATAAACTAAAATGTTTTCTCCCCGGCGGGGAATCGAACCCCGGTCTCCTGCGTGACAGGCAGGGATACTGACCACTATACTACCGAGGACGCAGTGGAGAGGAAAGATGTGGAAACGTAATTTACAAAACGATTAATAAAAGAAAATAAACAAAAATGTTTTCTCCCCGGCGGGGAATCGAACCCCGGTCTCCTGCGTGACTGGCAGGGATACTGACCACTATACTACCGAGGACGCAGTTGAGAGGAAAGATGTGGAAACGTAATTTACAAAACGATGAATAAAAGAAAATAAACTAAAATGTTTTCTCCCCGGCGGGGAATCGAACCCCGGTCTCCTGCGTGACAGGCAGGGATACTGACCACTATACTACCGAGGACGCAGTTGAGAGGAAAGATGTGGAAACGTAATTTACAAAACGATTAATAAAAGAAAATAAACTAAAATGTTTTCTCCCCGGCGGGGAATCGAACCCCGGTCTCCTGCGTGACAGGCAGGGATACTGACCACTATACTACCGAGGACGCAGTAGAGAGGAAAGATGTGGAAACGTAATTTACAAAACGATTAATAAAAGAAAATAAACTAAAATGTTTTCTCCCCGGCGGGGAATCGAACCCCGGTCTCCTGCGTGACAGGCAGGGATACTGACCACTATACTACCGAGGACGCAGTTGAGAGGAAAGATGTGGAAACGTAATTTACAAAACGATTAATAAAAGAAAATAAATTAAAATGTTTTCTCCCCGGGGGGGAATCGAACCCCGGTCTCCTGCGTGACAGGCAGGGATACTGACCACTATACTACCGTGGACGCAGTGGAGAGGAAAGATGTGGAAAAGTAATTTACAAAACGATTAATAAAAGAAAATAAACTAAAATGTTTTCTCCCCGGCGGGGAATCGAACCCCGGTCTCCTGCGTGACAGGCAGGGATACTGACCACTATACTACCGAGGACGCAGTTCAGAGGAAAGATGTGGAAACGTAATTCACAAAACGATTAATAAAAGAAAATAAACTAAAATGTTTTCTCCCCGGCGGGGAATCGAACCCCGGTCTCCTGCGTGACAGGCAGGGATACTGACCACTATACTACCGAGGACGCAGTGGAGAGGAAAGATGTGGAAACGTAATTTACAAAACGATGAATAAAAGAAAATAAACTAAAATGTTTTCTCCCCGGCGGGGAATCGAACCCCGGTCTCCTGCGTGACAGGCAGGGATACTGACCACACTATACTACCGAGGACGCAGTGGAGAGGAAAGATGTGGAAACGTAATTTACAAAACGATGAATAAAAGAAAATAAACTAAAATGTTTTCTCCCCGGCGGGTAATCGAACCCCGGTCTCCTGCGTGACAGGCAGGGATACTGACCACTATACTACCGAGGACGCAGTGGAGAGGAAAGATGTGGAAACGTAATTTACAAAACGATGAATAAAAGAAAATAAACTAAAATGTTTTCTCCCCGGCGGGGAATCGAACCCCGGTCTCCTGCGTGACAGGCAGGGATACTGACCACTATACTACCGAGGACGCAGTGGAGAGGAAAGATGTGGAAACGTAATTTACAAAACGATTAATAAAGAAAATAAACTAAAATGTTTTCTCCCCGGCGGGGAATCGAACCCCGGTCTCCTGCGTGACAGGCAGGGATACTGACCACTATACTACCGAGGACGCAGTTGAGAGGAAAGATGTGGAAACGTAATTTACAAAACGATGAATAAAAGAAAATAAACTAAAATGTTTTCTCCCCGGCGGGGAATCGAACCCCGGTCTCCTGCGTGACAGGCAGGGATACTGACCACTATACTACCGAGGACGCAGTTGAGAGGAAAGATGTGGAAACGTAATTTACAAAACGATTAATAAAAGAAAATAAACTAAAATGTTTTCTCCCCGGCGGGGAATCGAACCCCGGTCTCCTGCGTGACAGGCAGGGATACTGACCACTATACTACCGAGGACGCAGTAGAGAGGAAAGATGTGGAAACGTAATTTACAAAACGATTAATAAAAGAAAATAAACTAAAATGTTTTCTCCCCGGCGGGTAATCGAACCCCGGTCTCCTGCGTGACAGGCAGGGATACTGACCACTATACTACCGAGGACGCAGTTGAGAGGAAAGATGTGGAAACGTAATTTACAAAACGATTAATAAAAGAAAATAAATTAAAATGTTTTCTCCCCGGGGGGGAATCGAACCCCGGTCTCCTGCGTGACAGGCAGGGATACTGACCACTATACTACCGAGGACGCAGTGGAGAGGAAAGATGTGGAAAAGTAATTTACAAAACGATTAATAAAAGAAAATAAACTAAAATGTTTTCTCCCCGGCGGGGAATCGAACCCCGGTCTCCTGCGTGACAGGCAGGGATACTGACCACTATACTACCGAGGACGCAGTTCAGAGGAAAGATGTGGAAACGTAATTTACAAAACGATGAATAAAAGAAAATAAACTAAAATGTTTTCTCCCCGGCGGGGAATCGAACCCCGGTCTCCTGCGTGACAGGCAGGGATACTGACCACTATACTACCGAGGACGCAGTTGAGAGGAAAGATGTGGAAACGTAATTTACAAAACGATTAATAAAAGAAAATAAACTAAAATGTTTTCTCCCCGGCGGGGAATCGAACCCCGGTCTCCTGCGTGACAGGCAGGGATACTGACCACTATACTACCGAGGACGCAGTTGAGAGGAAAGATGTGGAAACGTAATTTACAAAACGATGAATAAAAGAAAATAAACTAAAATGTTTTCTCCCCGGCGGGGAATCGAACCCCGGTCTCCTGCGTGACAGGCAGGGATACTGACCACTATACTACCGAGGACGCAGTGGAGAGGAAAGATGTGGAAACGTAATTTACAAAACGATGAATAAAAGAAAATAAACTAAAATGTTTTCTCCCCGGCGGGGAATCGAACCCCGGTCTCCTGCGTGACAGGCAGGGATACTGACCACTATACTACCGAGGACGCAGTGGAGAGGAAAGATGTGGAAACGTAATTTACAAAACGATTAATAAAAGAAAATAAACAAAAATGTTTTCTCCCCGGCGGGGAATCGAACCCCGGTCTCCTGCGTGACTGGCAGGGATACTGACCACTATACTACCGAGGACGCAGTTGAGAGGAAAGATGTGGAAACGTAATTTACAAAACGATGAATAAAAGAAAATAAACTAAAATGTTTTCTCCCCGGCGGGGAATCGAACCCCGGTCTCCTGCGTGACAGGCAGGGATACTGACCACTATACTACCGAGGACGCAGTTGAGAGGAAAGATGTGGAAACGTAATTTACAAAACGATTAATAAAAGAAAATAAACTAAAATGTTTTCTCCCCGGCGGGGAATCGAACCCCGGTCTCCTGCGTGACAGGCAGGGATACTGACCACTATACTACCGAGGACGCAGTAGAGAGGAAAGATGTGGAAACGTAATTTACAAAACGATTAATAAAAGAAAATAAACTAAAATGTTTTCTCCCCGGCGGGGAATCGAACCCCGGTCTCCTGCGTGACAGGCAGGGATACTGACCACTATACTACCGAGGACGCAGTTGAGAGGAAAGATGTGGAAACGTAATTTACAAAACGATTAATAAAAGAAAATAAATTAAAATGTTTTCTCCCCGGGGGGGAATCGAACCCCGGTCTCCTGCGTGACAGGCAGGGATACTGACCACTATACTACCGAGGACGCAGTGGAGAGGAAAGATGTGGAAAAGTAATTTACAAAACGATTAATAAAAGAAAATAAACTAAAATGTTTTCTCCCCGGCGGGGAATCGAACCCCGGTCTCCTGCGTGACAGGCAGGGATACTGACCACTATACTAACGAGGACGCAGTTCAGAGGAAAGATGTGGAAACGTAATTCACAAAACGATTAATAAAAGAAAATAAACTAAAATGTTTTCTCCCCGGCGGGGAATCGAACCCCGGTCTCCTGCGTGACAGGCAGGGATACTGACCACTATACTACCGAGGACGCAGTGGAGAGGAAAGATGTGGAAACGTAATTTACAAAACGATGAATAAAAGAAAATAAACTAAAATGTTTTCTCCCCGGCGGGGAATCGAACCCCGGTCTCCTGCGTGACTGGCAGGGATACTGACCACTATACTACCGAGGACGCAGTGGAGAGGAAAGATGTGGAAACGTAATTTACAAAACGATGAATAAAAGAAAATAAACTAAAATGTTTTCTCCCCGGCGGGGAATCGAACCCCGGTCTCCTGCGTGACAGGCAGGGATACTGACCACTATACTACCGAGGACGCAGTGGAGAGGAAAGATGTGGAAACGTAATTTACAAAACGATGAATAAAAGAAAATAAACTAAAATGTTTTCTCCCCGGCGGGGAATCGAACCCCGGTCTCCTGCGTGACAGGCAGGGATACTGACCACTATACTACCGAGGACGCAGTGGAGAGGAAAGATGTGGAAACGTAATTTACAAAACGATTAATAAAGAAAATAAACTAAAATGTTTTCTCCCCGGCGGGGAATCGAACCCCGGTCTCCTGCGTGACAGGCAGGGATACTGACCACTATACTACCGAGGACGCAGTTGAGAGGAAAGATGTGGAAACGTAATTTACAAAACGATGAATAAAAGAAAATAAACTAAAATGTTTTCTCCCCGGCGGGGAATCGAACCCCGGTCTCCTGCGTGACAGGCAGGGATACTGACCACTATACTACCGAGGACGCAGTTGAGAGGAAAGATGTGGAAACGTAATTTACAAAACGATTAATAAAAGAAAATAAACTAAAATGTTTTCTCCCCGGCGGGGAATCGAACCCCGGTCTCCTGCGTGACAGGCAGGGATACTGACCACTATACTACCGAGGACGCAGTAGAGAGGAAAGATGTGGAAACGTAATTTACAAAACGATTAATAAAAGAAAATAAACTAAAATGTTTTCTCCCCGGCGGGGAATCGAACCCCGGTCTCTTGCGTGACAGGCAGGGATACTGACCACTATACTACCGAGGACGCAGTGGAGAGGAAAGATGTGGAAACGTAATTTACAAAACGATTAATAAAAGAAAATAAACTAAAATGTTTTTTCCCCGGCGGGGAATCGAACCCCGGTCTCCTGCGTGACAGGCAGGGATACTGACCACTATACTACCGAGGACGCAGTGGAGAGGAAAGATGTCGAAACGTAATTTACAAAACGATTAATAAAAGAAAATAAACTAAAGTGTTTTCTCCCCGGCGGGGAATCGAACCCCGGTCTCCTGCGTGACAGGCAGGGATACTGACCACTATACTACCGAGGACGCAGTTGAGAGGAAAGATGTGGAAACGTAATTTACAAAACGATGAATAAAAGAAAATAAACTAAAATGTTTTCTCCCCGGCGGGGAATCGAACCCCGGTCTCCTGCGTGACAGGCAGGGATACTGACCACTATACTACCGAGGACGCAGTTGAGAGGAAAGATGTGGAAACGTAATTTACAAAACGATTAATAAAAGAAAATAAACTAAAATGCTTTCTCCCCGGCGGGGAATCGAACCCCGGTCTCCTGCGTGACAGGCAGGGATACTGACCACTATACTACCGAGGACGCAGTGGAGAGGAAAGATGTGGAAACGTAATTTACAAAACTATTAATAAAAGAAAATAAACTAAAATGTTTTCCCCCCTGCGGGGAATCGAACCCCGGTCTCCTGCGTGACAGGCAGGGATACTGACCACTATACTACCGAGGACGCAGTGGAGAGGAAAGATGTGGAAACGTAATTTACAAAACGATGAATAAAAGAAAATAAACTAAAATGTTTTCTCCCCGGCGGGGAATCGAACCCCGGTCTCCTGCGTGACAGGCAGGGATACTGACCACTATACTACCGAGGACGCAGATGAGAGGAAAGATGTGGAAACGTAATTTACAAAACGATTAATAAAAGAAAATAAACTAAAATGCTTTCTCCCCGGCGGGGAATCGAACCCCGGTCTCCTGCGTGACAGGCAGGGATACTGACCACTATACTACCGAGGACGCAGTTGAGAGGAAAGATGTGGAAACGTAATTTACAAAACGATGAATAAAAGAAAATAAACTAAAATGTTTTCTCCCCGGCGGGGAATCGAACCCCGGTCTCCTGCGTGACAGGCAGGGATACTGACCACTATACTACCGAGGGCGCAGTGGAGAGGAAAGATGTGGAAACGTAATTTACAAAACGATTAATAAAAGAAAATAAACTAAAATGCTTTCTCCCCGGCGGGGAATTGAACCCCGGTCTCCTGCGTGACAGGCAGGGATACTGACCACTATACTACCGAGGACGCAGTTGAGAGGAAAGATGTGGAAACGTAATTTACAAAACGATTAATAAAAGAAAATAAACTAAAATGCTTTCTCCCCGGCGGGGAATCGAACCCCGGTCTCCTGCGTGACAGGCAGGGATACTGACCACTATACTACCGAGGACGCAGTTGAGAGGAAAGATGTGGAAACGTAATTTACAAAACGATTAATAAAAGAAAATAAACTAAAATGTTTTCTCCCCGGCGGGGAATCGAACCCCGGTCTCCTGCGTGACAGGCAGGGATACTGACCACTATACTACCGAGGACGCAGTAGAGAGGAAAGATGTGGAAACGTAATTTACAAAACGATTAATAGAAGAAAATAAACTAAAATGTTTTCTCCCCGGCGGGGAATCGAACCCCGGTCTCCTGCGTGACAGGCAGGGATACTGACCACTATACTACCGAGGACGCAGTTGAGAGGAAAGATGTGGAAACGTAATTTACAAAACGATTAATAAAAGAAAATAAACTAAAATGCTTTCTCCCCGGCGGGGAATCGAACCCCGGTCTCCTGCGTGACAGGCAGGGATACTGACCACTATACTACCGAGGACGCAGTTGAGAGGAAAGATGTGGAAACGTAATTTACAAAACGATTAATAAAAGAAAATAAACTAAAATGTTTTCTCCCCGGCGGGGAATCGAACCCCGGTCTCCTGCGTGACAGGCAGGGATACTGACCACTATACTACCGAGGACGCAGTAGAGAGGAAAGATGTGGAAACGTAATTTACAAAACGATTAATAAAAGAAAATAAACTAAAATGTTTTCTCCCTGGCGGGGAATCGATCCCCGGTCTCATGCGTGACAGGCAGGGATACTGACCACTATACTACCGAGGACGCAGTGGAGAGGAAAGATGTGGAAACGTAATTTACAAAACGATTAATAAAAGAAAATAAACTAAAATGTTTTCTCCCCGGCGGGGAAACGAACCCCGGTCTCCTGCGTGACAGGCAGGGATACTGACCACTATACTACCGAGGACGCAGTTGAGAGGAAAGATGTGGAAACGTAATTTACAAAACGATTAATAAAAGAAAATAAACTAAAATGCTTTCTCCCCGGCGGGGAATCGAACCCCGGTCACCTGCGTGACAGGCAGGGATACTGACCACTATACTACCGAGGACGCAGTGGAGAGAAAAGATGTGGAAACGTAATTTACAAAACGATTAATAAAAGAAAATAAACTAAAATGTTTTCTCCCCGGCGGGGAATCGAACCCCGGTCTCCTGCGTGACAGGCAGGGATACTGACCACTATACTACCGAGGACGCAGTGGAGAGGAAAGATGTGGAAACGTAATTTACAAAACGATGAATAAAAGAAAATAAACTAAAATGTTTTCTCCACGCCCGGTCTCCTGCGTGACAGGCAGGGATACTGACCACTATACTACCGAGGACGCAGTTGAGAGGAAAGATGTGGAAACGTAATTTACAAAACGATTAATAAAAGAAAATAAACTAAAATGCTTTCTCCCCTGCGGGGAATCGAACCCCGGTCTCCTGCGTGACAGGCGTGGATACTGACCACTATACTACCGAGGACGCAGTTGAGAGGAAAGATGTGGAAACGTAATTTACAAAACGATGAATAAAAGAAAATAAACTAAAATGTTTTCTCCCCGACGGGGAATCGAACCCCGGTCTCCTGCGTGACAGGCAGGGATACTGACCACTATACTACCGAGGACGCAGTTGAGAGGAAAGATGTGGAAACGTAATTTACAAAACGATTAATAAAAGAAAATAAACTAAAATGCTTTCTCCCCGGCGGGGAATCGAACCCCGGTCTCCTGCGTGACAGGCAGGGATACTGACCACTATACTACCGAGGACGCAGTTGAGAGGAAAGATGTGGAAACGTAATTTACAAAACGATGAATAAAAGAAAATAAACTAAAATGTTTTCTCCCCGGCGGGGAATCGAACCCCGGTCTCCTGCGTGACAGGCAGGGATACTGACCACTATACTACCGAGGACGCAGTTGAGAGGAAAGATGTGGAAACGTAATTTACAAAACGATTAATAAAAGAAAATAAACTAAAATGTTTTCTCCCCGGCGGGGAATCGAACCCCGGTCTCCTGCGTGACAGGCAGGGATACTGACCACTATACTACCGAGGACGCAGTTGAGAGGAAAGATGTGGAAACGTAATTTACAAAACGATGAATAAAAGAAAATAAACTAAAATGTTTTCTCCCCGGCGGGGAATCGAACCCCGGTCTCCTGCGTGACAGGCAGGGATACTGACCACTATACTACCGAGGACGCAGTGGAGAGGAAAGATGTGGAAACGTAATTTACAAAACGATGAATAAAAGAAAATAAACTAAAATGTTTTCTCCCCGGCGGGGAATCGAACCCCGGTCTCCTGCGTGACAGGCAGGGATACTGACCACTATACTACCGAGGACGCAGTGGAGAGGAAAGATGTGGAAACGTAATTTACAAAACGATTAATAAAAGAAAATAAACAAAAATGTTTTCTCCCCGGCGGGGAATCGAACCCCGGTCTCCTGCGTGACTGGCAGGGATACTGACCACTATACTACCGAGGACGCAGTTGAGAGGAAAGATGTGGAAACGTAATTTACAAAACGATGAATAAAAGAAAATAAACTAAAATGTTTTCTCCCCGGCGGGGAATCGAACCCCGGTCTCCTGCGTGACAGGCAGGGATACTGACCACTATACTACCGAGGACGCAGTTGAGAGGAAAGATGTGGAAACGTAATTTACAAAACGATTAATAAAAGAAAATAAACTAAAATGTTTTCTCCCCGGCGGGGAATCGAACCCCGGTCTCCTGCGTGACAGGCAGGGATACTGACCACTATACTACCGAGGACGCAGTAGAGAGGAAAGATGTGGAAACGTAATTTACAAAACGATTAATAAAAGAAAATAAACTAAAATGTTTTCTCCCCGGCGGGGAATCGAACCCCGGTCTCCTGCGTGACAGGCAGGGATACTGACCACTATACTACCGAGGACGCAGTTGAGAGGAAAGATGTGGAAACGTAATTTACAAAACGATTAATAAAAGAAAATAAATTAAAATGTTTTCTCCCCGGGGGGGAATCGAACCCCGGTCTCCTGCGTGACAGGCAGGGATACTGACCACTATACTACCGTGGACGCAGTGGAGAGGAAAGATGTGGAAAAGTAATTTACAAAACGATTAATAAAAGAAAATAAACTAAAATGTTTTCTCCCCGGCGGGGAATCGAACCCCGGTCTCCTGCGTGACAGGCAGGGATACTGACCACTATACTACCGAGGACGCAGTTCAGAGGAAAGATGTGGAAACGTAATTCACAAAACGATTAATAAAAGAAAATAAACTAAAATGTTTTCTCCCCGGCGGGGAATCGAACCCCGGTCTCCTGCGTGACAGGCAGGGATACTGACCACTATACTACCGAGGACGCAGTGGAGAGGAAAGATGTGGAAACGTAATTTACAAAACGATGAATAAAAGAAAATAAACTAAAATGCTTTCTCCCCGGCGGGGAATCGAACCCCGGTCTCCTGCGTGACAGGCAGGGATACTGACCACTATACTACCGAGGACGCAGTTGAGAGGAAAGATGTGGAAACGTAATTTACAAAACGATGAATAAAAGAAAATAAACTAAAATGTTTTCTCCCCGGCGGGGAATCGAACCCCGGTCTCCTGCGTGACAGGCAGGGATACTGACCACTATACTACCGAGGGCGCAGTGGAGAGGAAAGATGTGGAAACGTAATTTACAAAACGATTAATAAAAGAAAATAAACTAAAATGCTTTCTCCCCGGCGGGGAATTGAACCCCGGTCTCCTGCGTGACAGGCAGGGATACTGACCACTATACTACCGAGGACGCAGTTGAGAGGAAAGATGTGGAAACGTAATTTACAAAACGATTAATAAAAGAAAATAAACTAAAATGCTTTCTCCCCGGCGGGGAATCGAACCCCGGTCTCCTGCGTGACAGGCAGGGATACTGACCACTATACTACCGAGGACGCAGTGGAGAGGAAAGATGTCGAAACGTAATTTACAAAACGATTAATAAAAGAAAATAAACTAAAGTGTTTTCTCCCCGGCGGGGAATCGAACCCCGGTCTCCTGCGTGACAGGCAGGGATACTGACCACTATACTACCGAGGACGCAGTTGAGAGGAAAGATGTGGAAACGTAATTTACAAAACGATGAATAAAAGAAAATAAACTAAAATGTTTTCTCCCCGGCGGGGAATCGAACCCCGGTCTCCTGCGTGACAGGCAGGGATACTGACCACTATACTACCGAGGACGCAGTTGAGAGGAAAGATGTGGAAACGTAATTTACAAAACGATTAATAAAAGAAAATAAACTAAAATGCTTTCTCCCCGGCGGGGAATCGAACCCCGGTCTCCTGCGTGACAGGCAGGGATACTGACCACTATACTACCGAGGACGCAGTGGAGAGGAAAGATGTGGAAACGTAATTTACAAAACTATTAATAAAAGAAAATAAACTAAAATGTTTTCCCCCCTGCGGGGAATCGAACCCCGGTCTCCTGCGTGACAGGCAGGGATACTGACCACTATACTACCGAGGACGCAGTGGAGAGGAAAGATGTGGAAACGTAATTTACAAAACGATGAATAAAAGAAAATAAACTAAAATGTTTTCTCCCCGGCGGGGAATCGAACCCCGGTCTCCTGCGTGACAGGCAGGGATACTGACCACTATACTACCGAGGACGCAGATGAGAGGAAAGATGTGGAAACGTAATTTACAAAACGATTAATAAAAGAAAATAAACTAAAATGCTTTCTCCCCGGCGGGGAATCGAACCCCGGTCTCCTGCGTGACAGGCAGGGATACTGACCACTATACTACCGAGGACGCAGTTGAGAGGAAAGATGTGGAAACGTAATTTACAAAACGATGAATAAAAGAAAATAAACTAAAATGTTTTCTCCCCGGCGGGGAATCGAACCCCGGTCTCCTGCGTGACAGGCAGGGATACTGACCACTATACTACCGAGGGCGCAGTGGAGAGGAAAGATGTGGAAACGTAATTTACAAAACGATTAATAAAAGAAAATAAACTAAAATGCTTTCTCCCCGGCGGGGAATTGAACCCCGGTCTCCTGCGTGACAGGCAGGGATACTGACCACTATACTACCGAGGACGCAGTTGAGAGGAAAGATGTGGAAACGTAATTTACAAAACGATTAATAAAAGAAAATAAACTAAAATGCTTTCTCCCCGGCGGGGAATCGAACCCCGGTCTCCTGCGTGACAGGCAGGGATACTGACCACTATACTACCGAGGACGCAGTTGAGAGGAAAGATGTGGAAACGTAATTTACAAAACGATTAATAAAAGAAAATAAACTAAAATGTTTTCTCCCCGGCGGGGAATCGAACCCCGGTCTCCTGCGTGACAGGCAGGGATACTGACCACTATACTACCGAGGACGCAGTAGAGAGGAAAGATGTGGAAACGTAATTTACAAAACGATTAATAGAAGAAAATAAACTAAAATGTTTTCTCCCCGGCGGGGAATCGAACCCCGGTCTCCTGCGTGACAGGCAGGGATACTGACCACTATACTACCGAGGACGCAGTTGAGAGGAAAGATGTGGAAACGTAATTTACAAAACGATTAATAAAAGAAAATAAACTAAAATGCTTTCTCCCCGGCGGGGAATCGAACCCCGGTCTCCTGCGTGACAGGCAGGGATACTGACCACTATACTACCGAGGACGCAGTTGAGAGGAAAGATGTGGAAACGTAATTTACAAAACGATTAATAAAAGAAAATAAACTAAAATGTTTTCTCCCCGGCGGGGAATCGAACCCCGGTCTCCTGCGTGACAGGCAGGGATACTGACCACTATACTACCGAGGACGCAGTAGAGAGGAAAGATGTGGAAACGTAATTTACAAAACGATTAATAAAAGAAAATAAACTAAAATGTTTTCTCCCTGGCGGGGAATCGATCCCCGGTCTCATGCGTGACAGGCAGGGATACTGACCACTATACTACCGAGGACGCAGTGGAGAGGAAAGATGTGGAAACGTAATTTACAAAACGATTAATAAAAGAAAATAAACTAAAATGTTTTCTCCCCGGCGGGGAAACGAACCCCGGTCTCCTGCGTGACAGGCAGGGATACTGACCACTATACTACCGAGGACGCAGTTGAGAGGAAAGATGTGGAAACGTAATTTACAAAACGATTAATAAAAGAAAATAAACTAAAATGCTTTCTCCCCGGCGGGGAATCGAACCCCGGTCACCTGCGTGACAGGCAGGGATACTGACCACTATACTACCGAGGACGCAGTGGAGAGAAAAGATGTGGAAACGTAATTTACAAAACGATTAATAAAAGAAAATAAACTAAAATGTTTTCTCCCCGGCGGGGAATCGAACCCCGGTCTCCTGCGTGACAGGCAGGGATACTGACCACTATACTACCGAGGACGCAGTGGAGAGGAAAGATGTGGAAACGTAATTTACAAAACGATGAATAAAAGAAAATAAACTAAAATGTTTTCTCCACGCCCGGTCTCCTGCGTGACAGGCAGGGATACTGACCACTATACTACCGAGGACGCAGTTGAGAGGAAAGATGTGGAAACGTAATTTACAAAACGATTAATAAAAGAAAATAAACTAAAATGCTTTCTCCCCTGCGGGGAATCGAACCCCGGTCTCCTGCGTGACAGGCGTGGATACTGACCACTATACTACCGAGGACGCAGTTGAGAGGAAAGATGTGGAAACGTAATTTACAAAACGATGAATAAAAGAAAATAAACTAAAATGTTTTCTCCCCGACGGGGAATCGAACCCCGGTCTCCTGCGTGACAGGCAGGGATACTGACCACTATACTACCGAGGACGCAGTTGAGAGGAAAGATGTGGAAACGTAATTTACAAAACGATTAATAAAAGAAAATAAACTAAAATGCTTTCTCCCCGGCGGGGAATCGAACCCCGGTCTCCTGCGTGACAGGCAGGGATACTGACCACTATACTACCGAGGACGCAGTTGAGAGGAAAGATGTGGAAACGTAATTTACAAAACGATGAATAAAAGAAAATAAACTAAAATGTTTTCTCCCCGGCGGGGAATCGAACCCCGGTCTCCTGCGTGACAGGCAGGGATACTGACCACTATACTACCGAGGACGCAGTTGAGAGGAAAGATGTGGAAACGTAATTTACAAAACGATTAATAAAAGAAAATAAACTAAAATGTTTTCTCCCCGGCGGGGAATCGAACCCCGGTCTCCTGCGTGACAGGCAGGGATACTGACCACTATACTACCGAGGACGCAGTTGAGAGGAAAGATGTGGAAACGTAATTTACAAAACGATGAATAAAAGAAAATAAACTAAAATGTTTTCTCCCCGGCGGGGAATCGAACCCCGGTCTCCTGCGTGACAGGCAGGGATACTGACCACTATACTACCGAGGACGCAGTGGAGAGGAAAGATGTGGAAACGTAATTTACAAAACGATGAATAAAAGAAAATAAACTAAAATGTTTTCTCCCCGGCGGGGAATCGAACCCCGGTCTCCTGCGTGACAGGCAGGGATACTGACCACTATACTACCGAGGACGCAGTGGAGAGGAAAGATGTGGAAACGTAATTTACAAAACGATTAATAAAAGAAAATAAACAAAAATGTTTTCTCCCCGGCGGGGAATCGAACCCCGGTCTCCTGCGTGACTGGCAGGGATACTGACCACTATACTACCGAGGACGCAGTTGAGAGGAAAGATGTGGAAACGTAATTTACAAAACGATGAATAAAAGAAAATAAACTAAAATGTTTTCTCCCCGGCGGGGAATCGAACCCCGGTCTCCTGCGTGACAGGCAGGGATACTGACCACTATACTACCGAGGACGCAGTTGAGAGGAAAGATGTGGAAACGTAATTTACAAAACGATTAATAAAAGAAAATAAACTAAAATGTTTTCTCCCCGGCGGGGAATCGAACCCCGGTCTCCTGCGTGACAGGCAGGGATACTGACCACTATACTACCGAGGACGCAGTAGAGAGGAAAGATGTGGAAACGTAATTTACAAAACGATTAATAAAAGAAAATAAACTAAAATGTTTTCTCCCCGGCGGGGAATCGAACCCCGGTCTCCTGCGTGACAGGCAGGGATACTGACCACTATACTACCGAGGACGCAGTTGAGAGGAAAGATGTGGAAACGTAATTTACAAAACGATTAATAAAAGAAAATAAATTAAAATGTTTTCTCCCCGGGGGGGAATCGAACCCCGGTCTCCTGCGTGACAGGCAGGGATACTGACCACTATACTACCGTGGACGCAGTGGAGAGGAAAGATGTGGAAAAGTAATTTACAAAACGATTAATAAAAGAAAATAAACTAAAATGTTTTCTCCCCGGCGGGGAATCGAACCCCGGTCTCCTGCGTGACAGGCAGGGATACTGACCACTATACTACCGAGGACGCAGTTCAGAGGAAAGATGTGGAAACGTAATTCACAAAACGATTAATAAAAGAAAATAAACTAAAATGTTTTCTCCCCGGCGGGGAATCGAACCCCGGTCTCCTGCGTGACAGGCAGGGATACTGACCACTATACTACCGAGGACGCAGTGGAGAGGAAAGATGTGGAAACGTAATTTACAAAACGATGAATAAAAGAAAATAAACTAAAATGTTTTCTCCCCGGCGGGGAATCGAACCCCGGTCTCCTGCGTGACAGGCAGGGATACTGACCACTATACTACCGAGGACGCAGTGGAGAGGAAAGATGTGGAAACGTAATTTACAAAACGATGAATAAAAGAAAATAAACTAAAATGTTTTCTCCCCGGCGGGGAATCGAACCCCGGTCTCCTGCGTGACAGGCAGGGATACTGACCACTATACTACCGAGGACGCAGTGGAGAGGAAAGATGTGGAAACGTAATTTACAAAACGATGAATAAAAGAAAATAAACTAAAATGTTTTCTCCCCGGCGGGGAATCGAACCCCGGTCTCCTGCGTGACAGGCAGGGATACTGACCACTATACTACCGAGGACGCAGTGGAGAGGAAAGATGTGGAAACGTAATTTACAAAACGATTAATAAAGAAAATAAACTAAAATGTTTTCTCCCCGGCGGGGAATCGAACCCCGGTCTCCTGCGTGACAGGCAGGGATACTGACCACTATACTACCGAGGACGCAGTTGAGAGGAAAGATGTGGAAACGTAATTTACAAAACGATGAATAAAAGAAAATAAACTAAAATGTTTTCTCCCCGGCGGGGAATCGAACCCCGGTCTCCTGCGTGACAGGCAGGGATACTGACCACTATACTACCGAGGACGCAGTTGAGAGGAAAGATGTGGAAACGTAATTTACAAAACGATTAATAAAAGAAAATAAATTAAAATGTTTTCTCCCCGGGGGGGAATCGAACCCCGGTCTCCTGCGTGACAGGCAGGGATACTGACCACTATACTACCGTGGACGCAGTGGAGAGGAAAGATGTGGAAAAGTAATTTACAAAACGATTAATAAAAGAAAATAAACTAAAATGTTTTCTCCCCGGCGGGGAATCGAACCCCGGTCTCCTGCGTGACAGGCAGGGATACTGACCACTATACTACCGAGGACGCAGTTCAGAGGAAAGATGTGGAAACGTAATTCACAAAACGATTAATAAAAGAAAATAAACTAAAATGTTTTCTCCCCGGCGGGGAATCGAACCCCGGTCTCCTGCGTGACAGGCAGGGATACTGACCACTATACTACCGAGGACGCAGTGGAGAGGAAAGATGTGGAAACGTAATTTACAAAACGATGAATAAAAGAAAATAAACTAAAATGTTTTCTCCCCGGCGGGGAATCGAACCCCGGTCTCCTGCGTGACAGGCAGGGATACTGACCACTATACTACCGAGGACGCAGTGGAGAGGAAAGATGTGGAAACGTAATTTACAAAACGATGAATAAAAGAAAATAAACTAAAATGTTTTCTCCCCGGCGGGGAATCGAACCCCGGTCTCCTGCGTGACAGGCAGGGATACTGACCACTATACTACCGAGGACGCAGTGGAGAGGAAAGATGTGGAAACGTAATTTACAAAACGATGAATAAAAGAAAATAAACTAAAATGTTTTCTCCCCGGCGGGGAATCGAACCCCGGTCTCCTGCGTGACAGGCAGGGATACTGACCACTATACTACCGAGGACGCAGTGGAGAGGAAAGATGTGGAAACGTAATTTACAAAACGATTAATAAAGAAAATAAACTAAAATGTTTTCTCCCCGGCGGGGAATCGAACCCCGGTCTCCTGCGTGACAGGCAGGGATACTGACCACTATACTACCGAGGACGCAGTTGAGAGGAAAGATGTGGAAACGTAATTTACAAAACGATGAATAAAAGAAAATAAACTAAAATGTTTTCTCCCCGGCGGGGAATCGAACCCCGGTCTCCTGCGTGACAGGCAGGGATACTGACCACTATACTACCGAGGACGCAGTTGAGAGGAAAGATGTGGAAACGTAATTTACAAAACGATTAATAAAAGAAAATAAACTAAAATGTTTTCTCCCCGGCGGGGAATCGAACCCCGGTCTCCTGCGTGACAGGCAGGGATACTGACCACTATACTACCGAGGACGCAGTAGAGAGGAAAGATGTGGAAACGTAATTTACAAAACGATTAATAAAAGAAAATAAACTAAAATGTTTTCTCCCCGGCGGGTAATCGAACCCCGGTCTCCTGCGTGACAGGCAGGGATACTGACCACTATACTACCGAGGACGCAGTTGAGAGGAAAGATGTGGAAACGTAATTTACAAAACGATTAATAAAAGAAAATAAATTAAAATGTTTTCTCCCCGGGGGGGAATCGAACCCCGGTCTCCTGCGTGACAGGCAGGGATACTGACCACTATACTACCGAGGACGCAGTGGAGAGGAAAGATGTGGAAAAGTAATTTACAAAACGATTAATAAAAGAAAATAAACTAAAATGTTTTCTCCCCGGCGGGGAATCGAACCCCGGTCTCCTGCGTGACAGGCAGGGATACTGACCACTATACTACCGAGGACGCAGTTCAGAGGAAAGATGTGGAAACGTAATTCACAAAACGATTAATAAAAGAAAATAAACTAAAATGTTTTCTCCCCGGCGGGGAATCGAACCCCGGTCTCCTGCGTGACAGGCAGGGATACTGACCACTATACTACCGAGGACGCAGTGGAGAGGAAAGATGTGGAAACGTAATTTACAAAACGATGAATAAAAGAAAATAAACTAAAATGTTTTCTCCCCGGCGGGGAATCGAACCCCGGTCTCCTGCGTGACAGGCAGGGATACTGACCACTATACTACCGAGGACGCAGTGGAGAGGAAAGATGTGGAAACGTAATTTACAAAACGATGAATAAAAGAAAATAAACTAAAATGTTTTCTCCCCGGCGGGGAATCGAACCCCGGTCTCCTGCGTGACAGGCAGGGATACTGACCACTATACTACCGAGGACGCAGTGGAGAGGAAAGATGTGGAAACGTAATTTACAAAACGATGAATAAAAGAAAATAAACTAAAATGTTTTCTCCCCGGCGGGGAATCGAACCCCGGTCTCCTGCGTGACAGGCAGGGATACTGACCACTATACTACCGAGGACGCAGTGGAGAGGAAAGATGTGGAAACGTAATTTACAAAACGATTAATAAAGAAAATAAACTAAAATGTTTTCTCCCCGGCGGGGAATCGAACCCCGGTCTCCTGCGTGACAGGCAGGGATACTGACCACTATACTACCGAGGACGCAGTTGAGAGGAAAGATGTGGAAACGTAATTTACAAAACGATGAATAAAAGAAAATAAACTAAAATGTTTTCTCCCCGGCGGGGAATCGAACCCCGGTCTCCTGCGTGACAGGCAGGGATACTGACCACTATACTACCGAGGACGCAGTTGAGAGGAAAGATGTGGAAACGTAATTTACAAAACGATTAATAAAAGAAAATAAATTAAAATGTTTTCTCCCCGGGGGGGAATCGAACCCCGGTCTCCTGCGTGACAGGCAGGGATACTGACCACTATACTACCGTGGACGCAGTGGAGAGGAAAGATGTGGAAAAGTAATTTACAAAACGATTAATAAAAGAAAATAAACTAAAATGTTTTCTCCCCGGCGGGGAATCGAACCCCGGTCTCCTGCGTGACAGGCAGGGATACTGACCACTATACTACCGAGGACGCAGTTCAGAGGAAAGATGTGGAAACGTAATTCACAAAACGATTAATAAAAGAAAATAAACTAAAATGTTTTCTCCCCGGCGGGGAATCGAACCCCGGTCTCCTGCGTGACAGGCAGGGATACTGACCACTATACTACCGAGGACGCAGTGGAGAGGAAAGATGTGGAAACGTAATTTACAAAACGATGAATAAAAGAAAATAAACTAAAATGTTTTCTCCCCGGCGGGGAATCGAACCCCGGTCTCCTGCGTGACAGGCAGGGATACTGACCACTATACTACCGAGGACGCAGTGGAGAGGAAAGATGTGGAAACGTAATTTACAAAACGATGAATAAAAGAAAATAAACTAAAATGTTTTCTCCCCGGCGGGGAATCGAACCCCGGTCTCCTGCGTGACAGGCAGGGATACTGACCACTATACTACCGAGGACGCAGTGGAGAGGAAAGATGTGGAAACGTAATTTACAAAACGATGAATAAAAGAAAATAAACTAAAATGTTTTCTCCCCGGCGGGGAATCGAACCCCGGTCTCCTGCGTGACAGGCAGGGATACTGACCACTATACTACCGAGGACGCAGTGGAGAGGAAAGATGTGGAAACGTAATTTACAAAACGATTAATAAAGAAAATAAACTAAAATGTTTTCTCCCCGGCGGGGAATCGAACCCCGGTCTCCTGCGTGACAGGCAGGGATACTGACCACTATACTACCGAGGACGCAGTTGAGAGGAAAGATGTGGAAACGTAATTTACAAAACGATGAATAAAAGAAAATAAACTAAAATGTTTTCTCCCCGGCGGGGAATCGAACCCCGGTCTCCTGCGTGACAGGCAGGGATACTGACCACTATACTACCGAGGACGCAGTTGAGAGGAAAGATGTGGAAACGTAATTTACAAAACGATTAATAAAAGAAAATAAACTAAAATGTTTTCTCCCCGGCGGGGAATCGAACCCCGGTCTCCTGCGTGACAGGCAGGGATACTGACCACTATACTACCGAGGACGCAGTAGAGAGGAAAGATGTGGAAACGTAATTTACAAAACGATTAATAAAAGAAAATAAACTAAAATGTTTTCTCCCCGGCGGGTAATCGAACCCCGGTCTCCTGCGTGACAGGCAGGGATACTGACCACTATACTACCGAGGACGCAGTTGAGAGGAAAGATGTGGAAACGTAATTTACAAAACGATTAATAAAAGAAAATAAATTAAAATGTTTTCTCCCCGGGGGGGAATCGAACCCCGGTCTCCTGCGTGACAGGCAGGGATACTGACCACTATACTACCGAGGACGCAGTGGAGAGGAAAGATGTGGAAAAGTAATTTACAAAACGATTAATAAAAGAAAATAAACTAAAATGTTTTCTCCCCGGCGGGGAATCGAACCCCGGTCTCCTGCGTGACAGGCAGGGATACTGACCACTATACTACCGAGGACGCAGTTCAGAGGAAAGATGTGGAAACGTAATTCACAAAACGATTAATAAAAGAAAATAAACTAAAATGTTTTCTCCCCGGCGGGGAATCGAACCCCGGTCTCCTTAGTGACAGGCAGGGATACTGACCACTATACTACCGAGGACGCAGTGGAGAGGAAAGATGTGGAAACGTAATTTCAAAACGAAGAATAAAAGAAAATAAACTAAAATGTTTTCTCCCCGGCGGGGAATCGAACCCCGGTCTCCTGCGTGACAGGCAGGGATACTGACCACTATACTACCGAGGACGCAGTGGAGAGGAAAGATGTGGAAACGTAATTTACAAAACGATTAATAAAAGAAAATAAACTAAAATGTTTTCCCCCCTTCGGGGAATCGAACCCCGGTCTCCTGCGTGACAGGCAGGGATACTGACCACTATACTACCGAGGACGCAGTGGAGAGGAAAGATGTGGAAACGTAATTTACAAAACGATTAATAAAAGAAAATAAACTAAAATGTTTTCTCCCCGGCGGGGAATCGAACCCCGGTCTCCTGCGTGACAGGCAGGGATACTGACCACTATACTACCGAGGACGCAGTGGAGAGGAAAGATGTGGAAACGTAATTTACAAAACGATTAATAAAAGAAAATAAACTAAAATGTTTTCTCCCCGGCGGGGAATCGAACCCCGGTCTCCTGCGTGACAGGCAGGGATACTGACCACTATACTACCGAGGACGCAGTTGAGAGGAAAGATGTGGAAACGTAATTTACAAAACGATGAATAAAAGAAAATAAACTAAAATGTTTTCTCCCCGGCGGGGAATTGAACCCCGGTCTCCTGCGTGACAGGCAGGGATACTGACCACTATACTACCGAGGACGCAGTTGAGAGGAAAGATGTGGAAACGTAATTTACAAAACGATTAATAAAAGAAAATAAACTAAAATGCTTTCTCCCCGGCGGGGAATCGAACCCCGGTCTCCTGCGTGACAGGCAGGGATACTGACCACTATACTACCGAGGACGCAGTTGAGAGGAAAGATGTGGAAACGTAATTTACAAAACGATGAATAAAAGAAAATAAACTAAAATGTTTTCTCCCCGGCGGGGAATCGAACCCCGGTCTCCTGCGTGACAGGCAGGGATACTGACCACTATACTACCGAGGACGCAGTTGAGAGGAAAGATGTGGAAACGTAATTTACAAAACGATTAATAAAAGAAAATAAACTAAAATGCTTTCTCCCCGGCGGGGAATCGAACCCCGGTCTCCTGCGTGACAGGCAGGGATACTGACCACTATACTACCGAGGACGCAGTTGAGAGGAAAGATGTGGAAACGTAATTTACAAAACGATGAATAAAAGAAAATAAACTAAAATGTTTTCTCCCCGGCGGGGAATCGAACCCCGGTCTCCTGCGTGACAGGCAGGGATACTGACCACTATACTACCGAAGACGCAGTTGAGAGGAAAGATGTGGAAACGTAATTTACAAAACGATTAATAAAAGAAAATAAACTAAAATGCTTTCTCCCCGGCGGGGAATCGAACCCCGGTCTCCTGCGTGACTGGCAGGGATACTGACCACTATACTACCGAGGACGCAGTTGAGAGGAAAGATGTGGAAACGTAATTTACAAAACGATGAATAAAAGAAAATAAACTAAAATGTTTTCTCCCCGGCGGGGAATCGAACCCCGGTCTCCTGCGTGACAGGCAGGGATACAGACCACTATACTACCGAGGACGCAGTTGAGAGGAAAGATGTGGAAACGTAATTTACAAAACGATTAATAAAAGAAAATAAACTAAAATGTTTTCTCCCCGGCAGGGAATCGAACCCCGGTCTCCTGCGTGACAGGCAGGGATACTGACCACTATACTACCGAGGACGCAGTTGAGAGGAAAGATGTGGAAACGTAATTTACAAAACGATGAATAAAAGAAAATAAACTAAAATGTTTTCTCCCCGGCGGGGAATCGAACCCAGGTCTCCTGCGTGAGAGGCAGGGATACTGACCACTATACTACCGAGGGCGCAGTGGAGAGGAAAGATGTGGAAACGTAATTTACAAAACGATTAATAAAAGAAAATAAACTAAAATGCTTTCTCCCCGGCGGGGAATCGAACCCCGGTCTCCTGCGTGACAGGCAGGGATACTGACCACTATACTACCGAGGACGCAGTTGAGAGGAAAGATGTGGAAACGTAATTTACAAAACGATTAATAAAAGAAAATAAACTAAAATGTTTTCTCCCCGGCGGGGAATCGAACCCCGGTCTCCTGCGTGACAGGCAGGGATACTGACCACTATACTACCGAGGACGCAGTGGAGAGGAAAGATGTGGAAACGTAATTTACAAAACGATGAATAAAAGAAAATAAACTAAAATGTTTTCTCCCCGGCGGGGAATCGAACCCCGGTCTCCTGCGTGACAGGCAGGGATACTGACCACTATACTACCGAGGACGCAGTTGAGAGGAAAGATGTGGAAACGTAATTTACAAAACGATTAATAAAAGAAAATAAACTAAAATGTTTTCTCCCCGGCGGGGAATCGAACCCCGGTCTCCTGCGTGACAGGCAGGGATACTGACCACTATACTACCGAGGACGCAGTTGAGAGGAAAGATGTGGAAACGTAATTTACAAAACGATTAATAAAAGAAAATAAACTAAAATGTTTTCTCCCCGGCGGGGAATCGAACCCCGGTCTCCTGCGTGACAGGCAGGGATACTGACCACTATACTACCGAGGACGCAGTAGAGAGGAAAGATGTGGAAACGTAATTTACAAAACGATTAATAAAAGAAAATAAACTAAAATGTTTTCTCCCTGGCGGGGAATCGAACCCCGGTCTCCTGCGTGACAGGCAGGGATACTGACCACTATACTACCGAGGACGCAGTGGAGAGGAAAGATGTGGAAACGTAATTTACAAAACGATTAATAAAAGAAAATAAACTAAAATGTTTTCTCCCCGGCGGGGAATCGAACCCCGGTCTCCTGCGTGACAGGCAGGGATACTGACCACTATACTACCGAGGACGCAGTTGAGAGGAAAGATGTGGAAACGTAATTTACAAAACGATTAATAAAAGAAAATAAACTAAAATGCTTTCTCCCCGGCGGGGAATCGAACCCCGGTCTCCTGCGTGACAGGCAGGGATACTGACCACTATACTACCGAGGACGCAGTGGAGAGAAAAGATGTGGAAACGTAATTTACAAAACGATTAATAAAAGAAAATAAACTGAAATGTTTTCTCCCCGGCGGGGAATCGAACCCCGGTCTCCTGCGTGACAGGCAGGGATACTGACCACTATACTACCGAGGACGCAGTTGAGAGGAAAGATGTGGAAACGTAATTTACAAAACGATGAATAAAAGAAAATAAACTAAAATGTTTTCTCCCCGCCCGGTCTCCTGCGTGACAGGCAGGGATACTGACCACTATACTACCGAGGACGCAGTTGAGAGGAAAGATGTGGAAACGTAATTTACAAAACGATTAATAAAAGAAAATAAACTAAAATGTTTTCTCCCCGGCGGGGAAACGAACCCCGGTCTCCTGCGTGACAGGCAGGGATACTGACCACTATACTACCGAGGACGCAGTTGAGAGGAAAGATGTGGAAACGTAATTTACAAAACGATTAATAAAAGAAAATAAACTAAAATGTTTTCTCCCCGGCGGGGAATCGAACCCCGGTCTCCTGCGTGACAGGCAGGGATACTGACCACTATACTACCGAGGACCCAGTAGAGAGGAAAGATGTGGAAACGTAATTTACAAAACGATTAATAAAAGAAAATAAACTAAAATGTTTTCTCCCCGGCGGGGAATCGAACCCCGGTCTCCTGCGTGACAGGCAGGGATACTGACCACTATACTACCGAGGACGCAGTTGAGAGGAAAGATGTGGAAACGTAATTTACAAAACGATTAATAAAAGAAAATAAATTAAAATGTTTTCTCCCCGGGGGAGAATCGAACCCCGGTCTCCTGCGTGACAGGCAGGGATACTGACCACTATACTACCGAGGACGCAGTGGAGAGGAAAGATGTGGAAAAGTAATTTACAAAACGATTAATAAAAGAAAATAAACTAAAATGTTTTCTCCCCGGCGGGGAATCGAACCCCGGTCTCCTGCGTGACAGGCAGGGATACTGACCACTATACTACCGAGGACGCAGTTCAGAGGAAAGATGTGGAATCGTAATTCACAAAACGATTAATAAAAGAAAATAAACTAATATGTTTTCTCCCCGGCGGGGAATCGAACCCCGGTCTCCTGCGTGACAGGCAGGGATACTGACCACTATACTACCGAGGACGCAGTGGAGAGGAAAGATGTGGAAACGTAATTTACAAAACGATGAATAAAAGAAAATAAACTAAAATGTTTTCTCCCCGGCGGGGAATCGAACCCCGGTCTCCTGCGTGACAGGCAGGGATACTGACCACTATACTACCGAGGACGCAGTTGAGAGGAAAGATGTGGAAACGTAATTTACAAAACGATTAATAAAAGAAAATAAACTAAAATGTTTTCTCCCCGGCGGGGAATCGAACCCCGGTCTCCTGCGTGAATGGCAGGGATACTGACCACTATACTACCGAGGACGCAGTTGAGAGGAAAGATGTGGAAACGTAATTTACAAAACGATGAATAAAAGAAAATAAACTAAAATGTTTTCTCCCCGGCGGGGAATCGAACCCCGGTCTCCTGCGTGACAGGCAGGGATACTGACCACTATACTACCGAGGACGCAGTTGAGAGGAAAGATGTGGAAACGTAATTTACAAAACGATTAATAAAAGAAAATAAACTAAAATGCTTTCTCCCCGGCGGGGAATCGAACCCCGGTCTCCTGCGTGACAGGCAGGGATACTGACCACTATACTACCGAGGACGCAGTTGAGAGGAAAGATGTGGAAACGTAATTTACAAAACGATGAATAAAAGAAAATAAACTAAAATGTTTTCTCCCCGGCGGGGAATCGAACCCCGGTCTCCTGCGTGACAGGCAGGGATACTGACCACTATACTACCGAGGACGCAGTGGAGAGGAAAGATGTGGAAACGTAATTTACAAAACGATTAATAAAAGAAAATAAACTAAAATGCTTTCTCCCCGGCGGGGAATCGAACCCCGGTCTCCTGCGTGACAGGCAGGGATACTGACCACTATACTACCGAATACGCAGTTGAGAGGAAAGATGTGGAAACGTAATTTACAAAACGATGAATAAAAGAAAATAAACTAAAATGTTTTCTCCCCGGCGGGGAATCGAACCCCGGTCTCCTGCGTGACAGGCAGGGATACTGACCACTATACTACCGAGGACGCAGTTGAGAGGAAAGATGTGGAAACGTAATTTACAAAACGATTAATAAAAGAAAATAAACTAAAATGTTTTCTCCCCGGCGGGGAATCGAACCCCGGTCTCCTGCGTGACAGGCAGGGATACTGACCACTATACTACCGAGGACGCAGTAGAGAGGAAAGATGTGGAAACGTAATTTACACAACGATTAATAAAAGAAAATAAACTAAAATGTTTTCTCCCCGGCGGGGAATCGAACCCCGGTCTCCTGCGTGACAGGCAGGGATACTGACCACTATACTACCGAGGACGCAGTTGAGAGGAAAGATGTGGAAACGTAATTTACAAAACGATTAATAAAAGAAAATAAATTAAAATGTTTTCTCCCCGGGGGGGAATCGAACCCCGGTCTCCTGCGTGACAGGCAGGGATACCGACCACTATACTACCGAGGACGCAGTGGAGAGGAAAGATGTGGAAAAGTAATTTACAAAACGATTAATAAAAGAAAATAAACTAAAATGTTTTCTCCCCGGCGGGGAATCGAACCCCAGTCTCCTGCGTGACAGGCAGGGATACTGACCACTATACTACCGAGGACGCAGTTCAGAGGAAATATGTGGAAACGTAATTCACAAAACGATTAATAAAAGAAAATAAACTAAAATGTTTTCTCCCCGGCGGGGAATCGAACCCCGGTCTCCTGCGTGACAGGCAGGGATACTGACCACTATACTACCGAGGACGCAGTGGAGAGGAAAGATGTGGAAACGTAATTTACAAAACGATGAATAAAAGAAAATAAACTAAAATGTTTTCTCCCCGGCGGGGAATCGAACCCCGGTCTCCTGCGTGACAGGCAGGGATACTGACCACTATACTACCGAGGACGCAGTGGAGAGGAAAGATGTGGAAACGTAATTTACAAAACGATGAATAAAAGAAAATAAACTAAAATGTTTTCTCCCCGGCGGGGAATCGAACCCCGGTCTCCTGCGTGACAGGCAGGGATACTGACCACTATACTACCGAGGACGCAGTGGAGAGGAAAGATGTGGAAACGTAATTTACAAAACGATGAATAAAAGAAAATAAACTAAAATGTTTTCTCCCCGGCGGGGAATCGAACCCCGGTCTCCTGCGTGACAGGCAGGGATACTGACCACTATACTACCGAGGACGCAGTGGAGAGGAAAGATGTGGAAACGTAATTTACAAAACGATTAATAAAGAAAATAAACTAAAATGTTTTCTCCCCGGCGGGGAATCGAACCCCGGTCTCCTGCGTGACAGGCAGGGATACTGACCACTATACTACCGAGGACGCAGTTGAGAGGAAAGATGTGGAAACGTAATTTACAAAACGATGAATAAAAGAAAATAAACTAAAATGTTTTCTCCCCGGCGGGGAATCGAACCCCGGTCTCCTGCGTGACAGGCAGGGATACTGACCACTATACTACCGAGGACGCAGTTGAGAGGAAAGATGTGGAAACGTAATTTACAAAACGATTAATAAAAGAAAATAAACTAAAATGCTTTCTCCCCGGCGGGGAATCGAACCCCGGTCTCCTGCGTGACAGGCAGGGATACTGACCACTATATTACCGAGGACGCAGTTGAGAGGAAAGATGTGGAAACGTAATTTACAAAACGATGAATAAAAGAAAATAAACTAAAATGTTTTCTCCCCGGCGGGGAATCGAACCCCGGTCTCCTGCGTGACAGGCAGGGATACTGACCACTATACTACCGAGGACGCAGTTGAGAGGAAAGATGTGGAAACGTAATTTACAAAACGATTAATAAAAGAAAATAAACTAAAATGTTTTCTCCCCGGCGGGGAATCGAACCCCGGTCTCCTGCGTGACAGGCAGGGATACTGACCACTATACTACCGAGGACGCAGTTGAGAGGAAAGATGTGGAAACGTAATTTACAAAACGATGAATAAAAGAAAATAAACTAAAATGTTTTCTCCCCGGCGGGGAATCGAACCCCGGTCTCCTGCGTGACAGGCAGGGATACTGACCACTATACTACCGAGGACGCAGTGGAGAGGAAAGATGTGGAAACGTAATTTACAAAACGATGAATAAAAGAAAATAAACTAAAATGTTTTCTCCCCGGCGGGGAATCGAACCCCGGTCTCCTGCGTGACAGGCAGGGATACTGACCACTATACTACCGAGGACGCAGTGGAGAGGAAAGATGTGGAAACGTAATTTACAAAACGATTAATAAAAGAAAATAAACCAAAATGTTTTCTCCCCGGCGGGGAATCGAACCCCGGTCTCCTGCGTGACTGGCAGGGATACTGACCACTATACTACCGAGGACGCAGTTGAGAGGAAAGATGTGGAAACGTAATTTACAAAACGATGAATAAAAGAAAATAAACTAAAATGTTTTCTCCCCGGCGGGGAACCGAACCCCGGTCTCCTGCGTGACAGGCAGGGATACTGACCACTATACTACCGAGGACGCAGTTGAGAGGAAAGATGTGGAAACGTAATTTACAAAACGATTAATAAAAGAAAATAAACTAAAATGTTTTCTCCCCGGCGGGGAATCGAACCCCGGTCTCCTGCGTGACAGGCAGGGATACTGACCACTATACTACCGAGGACGCAGTAGAGAGGAAAGATGTGGAAACGTAATTTACAAAACGATTAATAAAAGAAAATAAACTAAAATGTTTTCTCCCCGGGGGGGAATCGAACCCCGGTCTCCTGCGTGACAGGCAGGGATACTGACCACTATACTACCGAGGACGCAGTGGAGAGGAAAGATGTGGAAAAGTAATTTACAAAACGATTAATAAAAGAAAATAAACTAAAATGTTTTCTCCCCGGCGGGGAATCGAACCCCGGTCTCCTGCGTGACAGGCAGGGATACTGACCACTATACTACCGAGGACGCAGTTCAGAGGAAAGATGTGGAAACGTAATTCACAAAACGATTAATAAAAGAAAATAAACTAAAATGTTTTCTCCCCGGCGGGGAATCGAACCCCGGTCTCCTGCGTGACAGGCAGGGATACTGACCACTATACTACCGAGGACGCAGTGGAGAGGAAAGATGTGGAAACGTAATTTACAAAACGATGAATAAAAGAAAATAAACTAAAATGTTTTCTCCCCGGCGGGGAATCGAACCCCGGTCTCCTGCGTGACTGGCAGGGATACTGACCACTATACTACCGAGGACGCAGTGGAGAGGAAAGATGTGGAAACGTAATTTACAAAACGATGAATAAAAGAAAATAAACTAAAATGTTTTCTCCCCGGCGGGGAATCGAACCCCGGTCTCCTGCGAGACAGGCAGGGATACTGACCACTATACTACCGAGGACGCAGTGGAGAGGAAAGATGTGGAAACGTAATTTACAAAACGATGAATAAAAGAAAATAAACTAAAATGTTTTCTCCCCGGCGGGGAATCGAACCCCGGTCTCCTGCGTGACAGGCAGGGATACTGACCACTATACTACCGAGGACGCAGTGGAGAGGAAAGATGTGGAAACGTAATTTACAAAACGATTAATAAAGAAAATAAACTAAAATGTTTTCTCCCCGGCGGGGAATCGAACCCCGGTCTCCTGCGTGACAGGCAGGGATACTGACCACTATACTACCGAGGACGCAGTTGAGAGGAAAGATGTGGAAACGTAATTTACAAAACGATTAATAAAAGAAAATAAACTAAAATGTTTTCTCCCCGGCGGGGAATCGAACCCCGGTCTCCTGCGTGACAGGCAGGGATACTGACCACTATACTACCGAGGACGCAGTAGAGAGGAAAGATGTGGAAACGTAATTTACAAAACGATTAATAAAAGAAAATAAACTAAAATGTTTTCTCCCCGGCGGGGAATCGAACCCCGGTCTCTTGCGTGACAGGCAGGGATACTGACCACTATACTACCGAGGACGCAGTGGAGAGGAAAGATGTGGAAACGTAATTTACAAAACGATTAATAAAAGAAAATAAACTAAAATGTTTTCTCCCCGGCGGGGAATCGAACCCCGGTCTCCTGCGTGACAGGCAGGGATACTGACCACTATACTACCGAGGACGCAGTGGAGAGGAAAGATGTGGAAACGTAATTTACAAAACGATTAATAAAAGAAAATAAACTAAAGTGTTTTCTCCCCGGCGGGGAATCGAACCCCGGTCTCCTGCGTGACAGGCAGGGATACTGACCACTATACTACCGAGGACGCAGTTGAGAGGAAAGATGTGGAAACGTAATTTACAAAACGATGAATAAAAGAAAATAAACTAAAATGTTTTCTCCCCGGCGGGGAATCGAACCCCGGTCTCCTGCGTGACAGGCAGGGATACTGACCACTATACTACCGAGGACGCAGTTGAGAGGAAAGATGTGGAAACGTAATTTACAATACGATAAATAAAAGAAAATAAACTAAAATGCTTTCTCCCCGGCGGGGAATCGAACCCCGGTCTCCTGCGTGACAGGCAGGGATACTGACCACTATACTACCGAGGACGCAGTGGAGAGGAAAGATGTGGAAACGTAATTTACAAAACTATTAATAAAAGAAAATAAACTAAAATGTTTTCCCCCCGGCGGGGAATCGAACCCCGGTCTCCTGCGTGACAGGCAGGGATACTGACCACTATACTACCGAGGACGCAGTGGAGAGGAAAGATGTGGAAACGTAATTTACAAAACGATTAATAAAAGAAAATAAACTAAAATATTTTCTCCCCGGCGGGGAATCGAACCCCGGTCTCCTGCGTGACAGGCAGGGATACTGACCACTATACTACCGAGGACGCAGTTGAGAGGAAAGATGTGGAAACGTAATTTACAAAACGATGAATAAAAGAAAATAAACTAAAATGTTTTCTCCCCGGCGGGGAATCGAACCCCGGTCTCCTGCGTGACAGGCAGGGATACTGACCACTATACTACCGAGGACGCAGTTGAGAGGAAAGATGTGGAAACGTAATTTACAAAACGATTAATAAAAGAAAATAAACTAAAATGCTTTCTCCCCGGCGGGGAATCGAACCCCGGTCTCCTGCGTGACAGGCAGGGATACTGACCACTATACTACCGAGGACGCAGTTGAGAGGAAAGATGTGGAAACGTAATTTACAAAACGATGAATAAAAGAAAATAAACTAAAATGTTTTCTCCCCGGCGGGGAATCGAACCCCGGTCTCCTGCGTGACAGGCAGGGATACTGACCACTATACTACCGAGGACGCAGTTGAGAGGAAAGATGTGGAAACGTAATTTACAAAACGATTAATAAAAGAAAATAAACTAAAATGTTTTCTCCCCGGCGGGGAATCGAACCCCGGTCTCCTGCGTGACAGGCAGGGATACTGACCACTATACTACCGAGGACGCAGTTGAGAGGAAAGATGTGGAAACGTAATTTACAAAACGATGAATAAAAGAAAATAAACTAAAATGTTTTCTCCCCGGCGGGGAATCGAACCCCGGTCTCCTGCGTGACAGGCAGGGATACTGACCACTATACTACCGAGGACGCAGTTGAGAGGAAAGATGTGGAAACGTAATTTACAAAACGATGAATAAAAGAAAATAAACTAAAATGTTTTCTCCCCGGCGGGGAATCGAACCCAGGTCTCCTGCGTGAGAGGCAGGGATACTGACCACTATACTACCGAGGGCGCAGTGGAGAGGAAAGATGTGGAAACGTAATTTACAAAACGATTAATAAAAGAAAATAAACTAAAATGCTTTCTCCCCGGCGGGGAATCGAACCCCGGTCTCCTGCGTGACAGGCAGGGATACTGACCACTATACTACCGAGGACGCAGTTGAGAGGAAAGATGTGGAAACGTAATTTACAAAACGATTAATAAAAGAAAATAAACTAAAATGCTTTCTCCCCGGCGGGGAATCGAACCCCGGTCTCCTGCGTGACAGGCAGGGATACTGACCACTATACTACCGAGGACGCAGTTGAGAGGAAAGATGTGGAAACGTAATTTACAAAACGATTAATAAAAGAAAATAAACTAAAATGTTTTCTCCCCGGCGGGGAATCGAACCCCGGTCTCCTGCGTGACAGGCAGGGATACTGACCACTATACTACCGAGGACGCAGTAGAGAGGAAAGATGTGGAAACGTAATTTACAAAACGATTAATAGAAGAAAATAAACTAAAATGTTTTCTCCCCGGCGGGGAATCGAACCCCGGTCTCCTGCGTGACAGGCAGGGATACTGACCACTATACTACCGAGGACGCAGTTGAGAGGAAAGATGTGGAAACGTAATTTACAAAACGATTAATAAAAGAAAATAAACTAAAATGCTTTCTCCCCGGCGGGGAATCGAACCCCGGTCTCCTGCGTGACAGGCAGGGATACTGACCACTATACTACCGAGGACGCAGTGGAGAGGAAAGATGTGGAAACGTAATTTACAAAACGATTAATAAAAGAAAATAAACTAAAATGCTTTCTCCCCGGCGGGGAATCGAACCCCGGTCTCCTGCGTGACAGGCAGGGATACTGACCACTATACTACCGAGGACGCAGTAGAGAGGAAAGATGTGGAAACGTAATTTACAAAACGATTAATAAAAGAAAATAAACTAAAATGTTTTCTCCCCGGCGGGGAATCGAACCCCGGTCTCTTGCGTGACAGGCAGGGATACTGACCACTATACTACCGAGGACGCAGTGGAGAGGAAAGATGTGGAAACGTAATTTACAAAACGATTAATAAAAGAAAATAAACTAAAATGTTTTCTCCCCGGCGGGGAATCGAACCCCGGTCTCCTGCGTGACAGGCAGGGATACTGACCACTATACTACCGAGGACGCAGTGGAGAGGAAAGATGTGGAAACGTAATTTACAAAACGATTAATAAAAGAAAATAAACTAAAGTGTTTTCTCCCCGGCGGGGAATCGAACCCCGGTCTCCTGCGTGACAGGCAGGGATACTGACCACTATACTACCGAGGACGCAGTTGAGAGGAAAGATGTGGAAACGTAATTTACAAAACGATGAATAAAAGAAAATAAACTAAAATGTTTTCTCCCCGGCGGGGAATCGAACCCCGGTCTCCTGCGTGACAGGCAGGGATACTGACCACTATACTACCGAGGACGCAGTTGAGAGGAAAGATGTGGAAACGTAATTTACAATACGATAAATAAAAGAAAATAAACTAAAATGCTTTCTCCCCGGCGGGGAATCGAACCCCGGTCTCCTGCGTGACAGGCAGGGATACTGACCACTATACTACCGAGGACGCAGTGGAGAGGAAAGATGTGGAAACGTAATTTACAAAACTATTAATAAAAGAAAATAAACTAAAATGTTTTCCCCCCGGCGGGGAATCGAACCCCGGTCTCCTGCGTGACAGGCAGGGATACTGACCACTATACTACCGAGGACGCAGTGGAGAGGAAAGATGTGGAAACGTAATTTTCAAAACGATTAATAAAAGAAAATAAACTAAAATATTTTCTCCCCGGCGGGGAATCGAACCCCGGTCTCCTGCGTGACAGGCAGGGATACTGACCACTATACTACCGAGGACGCAGTTGAGAGGAAAGATGTGGAAACGTAATTTACAAAACGATGAATAAAAGAAAATAAACTAAAATGTTTTCTCCCCGGCGGGGAATCGAACCCCGGTCTCCTGCGTGACAGGCAGGGATACTGACCACTATACTACCGAGGACGCAGTTGAGAGGAAAGATGTGGAAACGTAATTTACAAAACGATTAATAAAAGAAAATAAACTAAAATGCTTTCTCCCCGGCGGGGAATCGAACCCCGGTCTCCTGCGTGACAGGCAGGGATACTGACCACTATACTACCGAGGACGCAGTTGAGAGGAAAGATGTGGAAACGTAATTTACAAAACGATGAATAAAAGAAAATAAACTAAAATGTTTTCTCCCCGGCGGGGAATCGAACCCCGGTCTCCTGCGTGACAGGCAGGGATACTGACCACTATACTACCGAGGACGCAGTTGAGAGGAAAGATGTGGAAACGTAATTTACAAAACGATTAATAAAAGAAAATAAACTAAAATGTTTTCTCCCCGGCGGGGAATCGAACCCCGGTCTCCTGCGTGACAGGCAGGGATACTGACCACTATACTACCGAGGACGCAGTTGAGAGGAAAGATGTGGAAACGTAATTTACAAAACGATGAATAAAAGAAAATAAACTAAAATGTTTTCTCCCCGGCGGGGAATCGAACCCCGGTCTCCTGCGTGACAGGCAGGGATACTGACCACTATACTACCGAGGACGCAGTTGAGAGGAAAGATGTGGAAACGTAATTTACAAAACGATGAATAAAAGAAAATAAACTAAAATGTTTTCTCCCCGGCGGGGAATCGAACCCAGGTCTCCTGCGTGAGAGGCAGGGATACTGACCACTATACTACCGAGGGCGCAGTGGAGAGGAAAGATGTGGAAACGTAATTTACAAAACGATTAATAAAAGAAAATAAACTAAAATGCTTTCTCCCCGGCGGGGAATCGAACCCCGGTCTCCTGCGTGACAGGCAGGGATACTGACCACTATACTACCGAGGACGCAGTTGAGAGGAAAGATGTGGAAACGTAATTTACAAAACGATTAATAAAAGAAAATAAACTAAAATGCTTTCTCCCCGGCGGGGAATCGAACCCCGGTCTCCTGCGTGACAGGCAGGGATACTGACCACTATACTACCGAGGACGCAGTTGAGAGGAAAGATGTGGAAACGTAATTTACAAAACGATTAATAAAAGAAAATAAACTAAAATGTTTTCTCCCCGGCGGGGAATCGAACCCCGGTCTCCTGCGTGACAGGCAGGGATACTGACCACTATACTACCGAGGACGCAGTAGAGAGGAAAGATGTGGAAACGTAATTTACAAAACGATTAATAGAAGAAAATAAACTAAAATGTTTTCTCCCCGGCGGGGAATCGAACCCCGGTCTCCTGCGTGACAGGCAGGGATACTGACCACTATACTACCGAGGACGCAGTTGAGAGGAAAGATGTGGAAACGTAATTTACAAAACGATTAATAAAAGAAAATAAACTAAAATGCTTTCTCCCCGGCGGGGAATCGAACCCCGGTCTCCTGCGTGACAGGCAGGGATACTGACCACTATACTACCGAGGACGCAGTGGAGAGGAAAGATGTGGAAACGTAATTTACAAAACGATTAATAAAAGAAAATAAACTAAAATGCTTTCTCCCCGGCGGGGAATCGAACCCCGGTCTCCTGCGTGACAGGCAGGGATACTGACCACTATACTACCGAATACGCAGTTGAGAGGAAAGATGTGGAAACGTAATTTACAAAACGATGAATAAAAGAAAATAAACTAAAATGTTTTCTCCCCGGCGGGGAATCGAACCCCGGTCTCCTGCGTGACAGGCAGGGATACTGACCACTATACTACCGAGGACGCAGTTGAGAGGAAAGATGTGGAAACGTAATTTACAAAACGATTAATAAAAGAAAATAAACTAAAATGTTTTCTCCCCGGCGGGGAATCGAACCCCGGTCTCCTGCGTGACAGGCAGGGATACTGACCACTATACTACCGAGGACGCAGTAGAGAGGAAAGATGTGGAAACGTAATTTACACAACGATTAATAAAAGAAAATAAACTAAAATGTTTTCTCCCCGGCGGGGAATCGAACCCCGGTCTCCTGCGTGACAGGCAGGGATACTGACCACTATACTACCGAGGACGCAGTTGAGAGGAAAGATGTGGAAACGTAATTTACAAAACGATTAATAAAAGAAAATAAATTAAAATGTTTTCTCCCCGGGGGGGAATCGAACCCCGGTCTCCTGCGTGACAGGCAGGGATACCGACCACTATACTACCGAGGACGCAGTGGAGAGGAAAGATGTGGAAAAGTAATTTACAAAACGATTAATAAAAGAAAATAAACTAAAATGTTTTCTCCCCGGCGGGGAATCGAACCCCAGTCTCCTGCGTGACAGGCAGGGATACTGACCACTATACTACCGAGGACGCAGTTCAGAGGAAAGATGTGGAAACGTAATTCACAAAACGATTAATAAAAGAAAATAAACTAAAATGTTTTCTCCCCGGCGGGGAATCGAACCCCGGTCTCCTGCGTGACAGGCAGGGATACTGACCACTATACTACCGAGGACGCAGTGGAGAGGAAAGATGTGGAAACGTAATTTACAAAACGATGAATAAAAGAAAATAAACTAAAATGTTTTCTCCCCGGCGGGGAATCGAACCCCGGTCTCCTGCGTGACAGGCAGGGATACTGACCACTATACTACCGAGGACGCAGTGGAGAGGAAAGATGTGGAAACGTAATTTACAAAACGATGAATAAAAGAAAATAAACTAAAATGTTTTCTCCCCGGCGGGGAATCGAACCCCGGTCTCCTGCGTGACAGGCAGGGATACTGACCACTATACTACCGAGGACGCAGTGGAGAGGAAAGATGTGGAAACGTAATTTACAAAACGATGAATAAAAGAAAATAAACTAAAATGTTTTCTCCCCGGCGGGGAATCGAACCCCGGTCTCCTGCGTGACAGGCAGGGATACTGACCACTATACTACCGAGGACGCAGTGGAGAGGAAAGATGTGGAAACGTAATTTACAAAACGATTAATAAAGAAAATAAACTAAAATGTTTTCTCCCCGGCGGGGAATCGAACCCCGGTCTCCTGCGTGACAGGCAGGGATACTGACCACTATACTACCGAGGACGCAGTTGAGAGGAAAGATGTGGAAACGTAATTTACAAAACGATGAATAAAAGAAAATAAACTAAAATGTTTTCTCCCCGGCGGGGAATCGAACCCCGGTCTCCTTAGTGACAGGCAGGGATACTGACCACTATACTACCGAGGAGGCAGTGGAGAGGAAAGATGTGGAAACGTAATTTACAAAACGATGAATAAAAGAAAATAAACTAAAATGTTTTCTCCCCGGCGGGGAATCGAACCCCGGTCTCCTTAGTGACAGGCAGGGATACTGACCACTATACTACCGAGGAGGCAGTGGAGAGGAAAGATGTGGAAACGTAATTTACAAAACGATGAATAAAAGAAAATAAACTAAAATGTTTTCTCCCCGGCGGGGAATCGAACCCCAGTCTCCTGCGTGACAGGCAGGGATACTGACCACTATACTACCGAGGACGCAGTTCAGAGGAAAGATGTGGAAACGTAATTCACAAAACGATTAATAAAAGAAAATAAACTAAAATGTTTTCTCCCCGGCGGGGAATCGAACCCCGGTCTCCTGCGTGACAGGCAGGGATACTGACCACTATACTACCGAGGACGCAGTGGAGAGGAAAGATGTGGAAACGTAATTTACAAAACGATGAATAAAAGAAAATAAACTAAAATGTTTTCTCCCCGGCGGGGAATCGAACCCCGGTCTCCTGCGTGACAGGCAGGGATACTGACCACTATACTACCGAGGACGCAGTGGAGAGGAAAGATGTGGAAACGTAATTTACAAAACGATGAATAAAAGAAAATAAACTAAAATGTTTTCTCCCCGGCGGGGAATCGAACCCCGGTCTCCTGCGTGACAGGCAGGGATACTGACCACTATACTACCGAGGACGCAGTGGAGAGGAAAGATGTGGAAACGTAATTTACAAAACGATGAATAAAAGAAAATAAACTAAAATGTTTTCTCCCCGGCGGGGAATCGAACCCCGGTCTCCTGCGTGACAGGCAGGGATACTGACCACTATACTACCGAGGACGCAGTGGAGAGGAAAGATGTGGAAACGTAATTTACAAAACGATTAATAAAGAAAATAAACTAAAATGTTTTCTCCCCGGCGGGGAATCGAACCCCGGTCTCCTGCGTGACAGGCAGGGATACTGACCACTATACTACCGAGGACGCAGTTGAGAGGAAAGATGTGGAAACGTAATTTACAAAACGATGAATAAAAGAAAATAAACTAAAATGTTTTCTCCCCGGCGGGGAATCGAACCCCGGTCTCCTTAGTGACAGGCAGGGATACTGACCACTATACTACCGAGGAGGCAGTGGAGAGGAAAGATGTGGAAACGTAATTTACAAAACGATGAATAAAAGAAAATAAACTAAAATGTTTTCTCCCCGGCGGGGAATCGAACCCCGGTCTCCTGCGTGACAGGCAGGGATACTGACCACTATACTACCGAGGACGCAGTGGAGAGGAAAGATGTGGAAACGTAATTTACAAAACGATGAATAAAAGAAAATAAACTAAAATGTTTTCTCCCCGGCGGGGAATCGAACCCCGGTCTCCTGCGTGACAGGCAGGGATACTGACCACTATACTACCGAGGACGCAGTGGAGAGGAAAGATGTGGAAACGTAATTTACAAAACGATTAATAAAAGAAAATAAACTAAAATGTTTTCCCCCCTGCGGGGAATCGAACCCCGGTCTCCTGCGTGACAGGCAGGGATACTGACCACTATACTACCGAGGACGCAGTGGAGAGGAAAGATGTGGAAACGTAATTTACAAAACGATTAATAAAAGAAAATAAACTAAAATGTTTTCTCCCCGGCGGGGAATCGAACCCCGGTCTCCTGCGTGACAGGCAGGGATACTGACCACTATACTACCGAGGACGCAGTGGAGAGGAAAGATGTGGAAACGTAATTTACAAAACGATTAATAAAAGAAAATAAACTAAAATGTTTTCTCCCCGGCGGGGAATCGAACCCCGGTCTCCTGCGTGACAGGCAGGGATACTGATCACTATACTACCGAGGACGCAGTTAAGAGGAAAGATGTGGAAACGTAATTTACAAAACGATGAATAAAAGAAAATAAACTAAAATGTTTTCTCCCCGGCGGGGAATCGAACCCCGGTCTCCTGCGTGACAGGCAGGGATACTGACCACTATACTACCGAGGACGCAGTTGAGAGGAAAGATGTGGAAACGTAATTTACAAAACGATTAATAAAAGAAAATAAACTAAAATTCTTTCTCCCCGGCGGGGAATCGAACCCCGGTCTCCTGCGTGACAGGCAGGGATACTGACCACTATACTACCGAGGACGCAGTGGAGAGGAAAGATGTGGAAACGTAATTTACAAAACGATGAATAAAAGAAAATAAACTATAATGTTTTCTCCCCGGCGGGGAATCGAACCCCGGTCTCCTGCGTGACAGGCAGGGATACTGACCACTATACTACCGAGGACGCAGTTGAGAGGAAAGATGTGGAAACGTAATTTACAAAACGATTAATAAAAGAAAATAAACTAAAATGCTTTCTCCCCGGCGGGGAATCGAACCCCGGTCTCCTGCGTGACAGGCAGGGATACTGACCACTATACTACCGAGGACGCAGTTGAGAGGAAAGATGTGGAAACGTAATTTACAAAACGATGAATAAAAGAAAATAAACTAAAATGTTTTCTCCCCGGCGGGGAATCGAACCCCGGTCTCCTGCGTGACAGGCAGGGATACTGACCACTATACTACCGAGGACGCAGTTGAGAGGAAAGATGTGGAAACGTAATTTACAAAACGATTAATAAAAGAAAATAAACTAAAATGCTTTCTCCCCGGCGGGGAATCGAACCCCGGTCTCCTGCGTGACAGGCAGGGATACTGACCACTATACTACCGAGGACGCAGTTGAGAGGAAAGATGTGGAAACGTAATTTACAAAACGATGAATAAAAGAAAATAAACTAAAATGTTTTCTCCCCGGCGGGGAATCGAACCCCGGTCTCCTGCGTGACAGGCAGGGATACTGACCACTATACTACCGAGGACGCAGTTGAGAGGAAAGATGTGGAAACGTAATTTACAAAACGATTAATAAAAGAAAATAAACTAAAATGTTTTCTCCCCGGCGGGGAATCGAACCCCGGTCTCCTGCGTGACAGGCAGGGATACTGACCACTATACTACCGAGGACGCAGTTGAGAGGAAAGATGTGGAAACGTAATTTACAAAACGATGAATAAAAGAAAATAAACTAAAAGGTTTTCTCCCCGGCGGGGAATCGAACCCCGGTCTCCTGCGTGACAGGCAGGGATACTGACCACTATACTACCGAGGACGCAGAGGAGAGGAAAGATGTGGAAACGTAATTTACAAAACGATGAATAAAAGAAAATAAACTAAAATGTTTTCTCCCCGGCGGGGAATCGAACCCCGGTCTCCTGCGTGACAGGCAGGGATACTGACCACTATACTACCGAGGACGCAGTGGAGAGGAAAGATGTGGAAACGTAATTTACAAAACGATTAATAAAAGAAAATAAACCAAAATGTTTTCTCCCCGGCGGGGAATCGAACCCCGGTCTCCTGCGTGACTGGCAGGGATACTGACCACTATACTACCGAGGACGCAGTTGAGAGGAAAGATGTGGAAACGTAATTTACAAAACGATGAATAAAAGAAAATAAACTAAAATGTTTTCTCCCCGGCGGGGAACCGAACCCCGGTCTCCTGCGTGACAGGCAGGGATACTGACCACTATACTACCGAGGACGCAGTTGAGAGGAAAGATGTGGAAACGTAATTTACAAAACGATTAATAAAAGAAAATAAACTAAAATGTTTTCTCCCCGGCGGGGAATCGAACCCCGGTCTCCTGCGTGACAGGCAGGGATACTGACCACTATACTACCGAGGACGCAGTTGAGAGGAAAGATGTGGAAACGTAATTTACAAAACGATTAATAAAAGAAAATAAACTAAAATGTTTTCTCCCCGGCGGGGAATCGAACCCCGGTCTCCTGCGTGACAGGCAGGGATACTGACCACTATACTACCGAGGACGCAGTTGAGAGGAAAGATGTGGAAACGTAATTTACAAAACGATGAATAAAAGAAAATAAACTAAAAGGTTTTCTCCCCGGCGGGGAATCGAACCCCGGTCTCCTGCGTGACAGGCAGGGATACTGACCACTATACTACCGAGGACGCAGAGGAGAGGAAAGATGTGGAAACGTAATTTACAAAACGATGAATAAAAGAAAATAAACTAAAATGTTTTCTCCCCGGCGGGGAATCGAACCCCGGTCTCCTGCGTGACAGGCAGGGATACTGACCACTATACTACCGAGGACGCAGTGGAGAGGAAAGATGTGGAAACGTAATTTACAAAACGATTAATAAAAGAAAATAAACCAAAATGTTTTCTCCCCGGCGGGGAATCGAACCCCGGTCTCCTGCGTGACTGGCAGGGATACTGACCACTATACTACCGAGGACGCAGTTGAGAGGAAAGATGTGGAAACGTAATTTACAAAACGATGAATAAAAGAAAATAAACTAAAATGTTTTCTCCCCGGCGGGGAACCGAACCCCGGTCTCCTGCGTGACAGGCAGGGATACTGACCACTATACTACCGAGGACGCAGTTGAGAGGAAAGATGTGGAAACGTAATTTACAAAACGATTAATAAAAGAAAATAAACTAAAATGTTTTCTCCCCGGCGGGGAATCGAACCCCGGTCTCCTGCGTGACAGGCAGGGATACTGACCACTATACTACCGAGGACGCAGTAGAGAGGAAAGATGTGGAAACGTAATTTACAAAACGATTAATAAAAGAAAATAAACTAAAATGTTTTCTCCCCGGCGGGGAATCGAACCCCGGTCTCCTGCGTGACAGGCAGGGATACTGACCACTATACTACCGAGGACGCAGTTGAGAGGAAAGATGTGGAAACGTAATTTACAAAACGATTAATAAAAGAAAATAAACTAAAATGTTTTCTCCCCGGCGGGGAATCGAACCCCGGTCTCCTGCGTGACAGGCAGGGATACTGACCACTATACTATCGAGGACGCAGTGGAGAGGAAAGATGTGGAAAAGTAATTTACAAAACGATTAATAAAAGAAAATAAACTAAAATGTTTTCTCCCCGGCGGGGAATCGAACCCCGGTCTCCTGCGTGACAGGCAGGGATACTGACCACTATACTACCGAGGACGCAGTTCAGAGGAAAGATGTGGAAACGTAATTCACAAAACGATTAATAAAAGAAAATAAACTAAAATGTTTTCTCCCCGGCGGGGAATCGAACCCCGGTCTCCTGCGTGACAGGCAGGGATACTGACCACTATACTACCGAGGACGCAGTGGAGAGGAAAGATGTGGAAACGTAATTTACAAAACGATGAATAAAAGAAAATAAACTAAAATGTTTTCTCCCCGGCGGGGAATCGAACCCCGGTCTCCTGCGTGACAGGCAGGGATACTGACCACTATACTACCGAGGACGCAGTGGAGAGGAAAGATGTGGAAACGTAATTTACAAAACGATTAATAAAAGAAAATAAACTAAAATGTTTTCTCCCCGGCGGGGAATCGAACCCCGGTCTCCTGCGTGACAGGCAGGGATACTGACCACTATACTACCGAGGACGCAGTGGAGAGGAAAGATGTGGAAACGTAATTTACAAAACGATTAATAAAAGAAAATAAACTAAAATGTTTTCTCCCCGGCGGGGAATCGAACCCCGGTCTCCTGCGTGACAGGCAGGGATACTGATCACTATACTACCGAGGACGCAGTTAAGAGGAAAGATGTGGAAACGTAATTTACAAAACGATGAATAAAAGAAAATAAACTAAAATGTTTTCTCCCCGGCGGGGAATCGAACCCCGGTCTCCTGCGTGACAGGCAGGGATACTGACCACTATACTACCGAGGACGCAGTTGAGAGGAAAGATGTGGAAACGTAATTTACAAAACGATTAATAAAAGAAAATAAACTAAAATGCTTTCTCCCCGGCGGGGAATCGAACCCCGGTCTCCTGCGTGACAGGCAGGGATACTGACCACTATACTACCGAGGACGCAGTGGAGAGGAAAGATGTGGAAACGTAATTTACAAAACGATGAATAAAAGAAAATAAACTATAATGTTTTCTCCCCGGCGGGGAATCGAACCCCGGTCTCCTGCGTGACAGGCAGGGATACTGACCACTATACTACCGAGGACGCAGTTGAGAGGAAAGATGTGGAAACGTAATTTACAAAACGATTAATAAAAGAAAATAAACTAAAATGCTTTCTCCCCGGCGGGGAATCGAACCCCGGTCTCCTGCGTGACAGGCAGGGATACTGACCACTATACTACCGAGGACGCAGTTGAGAGGAAAGATGTGGAAACGTAATTTACAAAACGATGAATAAAAGAAAATAAACTAAAATGTTTTCTCCCCGGCGGGGAATCGAACCCCGGTCTCCTGCGTGACAGGCAGGGATACTGACCACTATACTACCGAGGACGCAGTTGAGAGGAAAGATGTGGAAACGTAATTTACAAAACGATTAATAAAAGAAAATAAACTAAAATGCTTTCTCCCCGGCGGGGAATCGAACCCCGGTCTCCTGCGTGACAGGCAGGGATACTGACCACTATACTACCGAGGACGCAGTTGAGAGGAAAGATGTGGAAACGTAATTTACAAAACGATGAATAAAAGAAAATAAACTAAAATGTTTTCTCCCCGGCGGGGAATCGAACCCCGGTCTCCTGCGTGACAGGCAGGGATACTGACCACTATACTACCGAGGACGCAGTTGAGAGGAAAGATGTGGAAACGTAATTTACAAAACGATTAATAAAAGAAAATAAACTAAAATGTTTTCTCCCCGGCGGGGAATCGAACCCCGGTCTCCTGCGTGACAGGCAGGGATACTGACCACTATACTACCGAGGACGCAGTTGAGAGGAAAGATGTGGAAACGTAATTTACAAAACGATGAATAAAAGAAAATAAACTAAAAGGTTTTCTCCCCGGCGGGGAATCGAACCCCGGTCTCCTGCGTGACAGGCAGGGATACTGACCACTATACTACCGAGGACGCAGAGGAGAGGAAAGATGTGGAAACGTAATTTACAAAACGATGAATAAAAGAAAATAAACTAAAATGTTTTCTCCCCGGCGGGGAATCGAACCCCGGTCTCCTGCGTGACAGGCAGGGATACTGACCACTATACTACCGAGGACGCAGTGGAGAGGAAAGATGTGGAAACGTAATTTACAAAACGATTAATAAAAGAAAATAAACCAAAATGTTTTCTCCCCGGCGGGGAATCGAACCCCGGTCTCCTGCGTGACTGGCAGGGATACTGACCACTATACTACCGAGGACGCAGTTGAGAGGAAAGATGTGGAAACGTAATTTACAAAACGATGAATAAAAGAAAATAAACTAAAATGTTTTCTCCCCGGCGGGGAACCGAACCCCGGTCTCCTGCGTGACAGGCAGGGATACTGACCACTATACTACCGAGGACGCAGTTGAGAGGAAAGATGTGGAAACGTAATTTACAAAACGATTAATAAAAGAAAATAAACTAAAATGTTTTCTCCCCGGCGGGGAATCGAACCCCGGTCTCCTGCGTGACAGGCAGGGATACTGACCACTATACTACCGAGGACGCAGTAGAGAGGAAAGATGTGGAAACGTAATTTACAAAACGATTAATAAAAGAAAATAAACTAAAATGTTTTCTCCCCGGCGGGGAATCGAACCCCGGTCTCCTGCGTGACAGGCAGGGATACTGACCACTATACTACCGAGGACGCAGTTGAGAGGAAAGATGTGGAAACGTAATTTACAAAACGATTAATAAAAGAAAATAAACTAAAATGTTTTCTCCCCGGCGGGGAATCGAACCCCGGTCTCCTGCGTGACAGGCAGGGATACTGACCACTATACTATCGAGGACGCAGTGGAGAGGAAAGATGTGGAAAAGTAATTTACAAAACGATTAATAAAAGAAAATAAACTAAAATGTTTTCTCCCCGGCGGGGAATCGAACCCCGGTCTCCTGCGTGACAGGCAGGGATACTGACCACTATACTACCGAGGACGCAGTTCAGAGGAAAGATGTGGAAACGTAATTCACAAAACGATTAATAAAAGAAAATAAACTAAAATGTTTTCTCCCCGGCGGGGAATCGAACCCCGGTCTCCTGCGTGACAGGCAGGGATACTGACCACTATACTACCGAGGACGCAGTGGAGAGGAAAGATGTGGAAACGTAATTTACAAAACGATGAATAAAAGAAAATAAACTAAAATGTTTTCTCCCCGGCGGGGAATCGAACCCCGGTCTCCTGCGTGACTGGCAGGGATACTGACCACTATACTACCGAGGACGCAGTGGAGAGGAAAGATGTGGAAACGTAATTTACAAAACGATGAATAAAAGAAAATAAACTAAAATGTTTTCTCCCCGGCAGGGAATCGAACCCCGGTCTCCTGCGTGACAGGCAGGGATACTGACCACTATACTACCGAGGACGCAGTGGAGAGGAAAGATGTGGAAACGTAATTTACAAAACGATGAATAAAAGAAAATAAACTAAAATGTTTTCTCCCCGGCGGGGAATCGAACCCCGGTCTCCTGCGTGACAGGCAGGGATACTGACCACTATACTACCGAGGACGCAGTGGAGAGGAAAGATGTGGAAACGTAATTTACAAAACGATTAATAAAGAAAATAAACTAAAATGTTTTCTCCCCGGCGGGGAATCGAACCCCGGTCTCCTGCGTGACAGGCAGGGATACTGACCACTATACTACCGAGGACGCAGTTGAGAGGAAAGATGTGGAAACGTAATTTACAAAACGATTAATAAAAGAAAATAAACTAAAATGTTTTCTCCCCGGCGGGGAATCGAACCCCGGTCTCCTGCGTGACAGGCAGGGATACTGACCACTATACTACCGAGGACGCAGTAGAGAGGAAAGATGTGGAAACGTAATTTACAAAACGATTAATAAAAGAAAATAAACTAAAATGTTTTCTCCCCGGCGGGGAATCGAACCCCGGTCTCTTGCGTGACAGGCAGGGATACTGACCACTATACTACCGAGGACGCAGTGGAGAGGAAAGATGTGGAAACGTAATTTACAAAACGATTAATAAAAGAAAATAAACTAAAATGTTTTCTCCCCGGCGGGGAATCGAACCCCGGTCTCCTGCGTGACAGGCAGGGATACTGACCACTATACTACCGAGGACGCAGTGGAGAGGAAAGATGTGGAAACGTAATTTACAAAACGATTAATAAAAGAAAATAAACTAAAGTGTTTTCTCCCCGGCGGGGAATCGAACCCCGGTCTCCTGCGTGACAGGCAGGGATACTGACCACTATACTACCGAGGACGCAGTTGAGAGGAAAGATGTGGAAACGTAATTTACAAAACGATGAATAAAAGGAAATAAACTAAAATGTTTTCTCCCCGGCGGGGAATCGAACCCCGGTCTCCTGCGTGACAGGCAGGGATACTGACCACTATACTACCGAGGACGCAGTTGAGAGGAAAGATGTGGAAACGTAATTTACAATACGATTAATAAAAGAAAATAAACTAAAATGCTTTCTCCCCGGCGGGGAATCGAACCCCGGTCTCCTGCGTGACAGGCAGGGATACTGACCACTATACTACCGAGGACGCAGTGGAGAGGAAAGATGTGGAAACGTAATTTACAAAACTATTAATAAAAGAAAATAAACTAAAATGTTTTCCCCCCGGCGGGGAATCGAACCCCGGTCTCCTGCGTGACAGGCAGGGATACTGACCACTATACTACCGAGGACGCAGTGGAGAGGAAAGATGTGGAAGCGTAATTTACAAAACGATTAATAAAAGAAAATAAACTAAAATGTTTTCTCCCCGGCGGGGAATCGAACCCCGGTCTCCTGCGTGACAGGCAGGGATACTGACCACTATACTACCGAGGACGCAGTTGAGAGGAAAGATGTGGAAACGTAATTTACAAAACGATGAATAAAAGAAAATAAACTAAAATGTTTTCTCCCCGGCGGGGAATCGAACCCCGGTCTCCTGCGTGACAGGCAGGGATACTGACCACTATACTACCGAGGACGCAGTTGAGAGGAAAGATGTGGAAACGTAATTTACAAAACGATTAATAAAAGAAAATAAACTAAAATGCTTTCTCCCCGGCGGGGAATCGAACCCCGGTCTCCTGCGTGACAGGCAGGGATACTGACCACTATACTACCGAGGACGCAGTTGAGAGGAAAGATGTGGAAACGTAATTTACAAAACGATGAATAAAAGAAAATAAACTAAAATGTTTTCTCCCCGGCGGGGAATCGAACCCCGGTCTCCTGCGTGACAGGCAGGGATACTGACCACTATACTACCGAGGACGCAGTTGAGAGGAAAGATGTGGAAACGTAATTTACAAAACGATTAATAAAAGAAAATAAACTAAAATGTTTTCTCCCCGGCGGGGAATCGAACCCCGGTCTCCTGCGTGACAGGCAGGGATACTGACCACTATACTACCGAGGACGCAGTTGAGAGGAAAGATGTGGAAACGTAATTTACAAAACGATGAATAAAAGAAAATAAACTAAAATGTTTTCTCCCCGGCGGGGAATCGAACCCCGGTCTCCTGCGTGACAGGCAGGGATACTGACCACTATACTACCGAGGACGCAGTTGAGAGGAAAGATGTGGAAACGTAATTTACAAAACGATGAATAAAAGAAAATAAACTAAAATGTTTTCTCCCCGGCGGGGAATCGAACCCAGGTCTCCTGCGTGAGAGGCAGGGATACTGACCACTATACTACCGAGGGCGCAGTGGAGAGGAAAGATGTGGAAACGTAATTTACAAAACGATTAATAAAAGAAAATAAACAAAATGCTTTCTCCCCGGCGGGGAATCGAACCCCGGTCTCCTGCGTGACAGGCAGGGATACTGACCACTATACTACCGAGGACGCAGTTGAGAGGAAAGATGTGGAAACGTAATTTACAAAACGATTAATAAAAGAAAATAAACTAAAATGCTTTCTCCCCGGCGGGGAATCGAACCCCGGTCTCCTGCGTGACAGGCAGGGATACTGACCACTATACTACCGAGGACGCAGTTGAGAGGAAAGATGTGGAAACGTAATTTACAAAACGATTAATAAAAGAAAATAAACTAAAATGTTTTCTCCCCGGCGGGGAATCGAACCCCGGTCTCCTGCGTGACAGGCAGGGATACTGACCACTATACTACCGAGGACGCAGTAGAGAGGAAAGATGTGGAAACGTAATTTACAAAACGATTAATAGAAGAAAATAAACTAAAATGTTTTCTCCCCGGCGGGGAATCGAACCCCGGTCTCCTGCGTGACAGGCAGGGATACTGACCACTATACTACCGAGGACGCAGTTGAGAGGAAAGATGTGGAAACGTAATTTACAAAACGATTAATAAAAGAAAATAAACTAAAATGCTTTCTCCCCGGCGGGGAATCGAACCCCGGTCTCCTGCGTGACAGGCAGGGATACTGACCACTATACTACCGAGGACGCAGTTGAGAGGAAAGATGTGGAAACGTAATTTACAAAACGATTAATAAAAGAAAATAAACTAAAATGTTTTCTCCCCGGCGGGGAATCGAACCCCGGTCTCCTGCGTGACAGGCAGGGATACTGACCACTATACTACCGAGGACGCAGTAGAGAGGAAAGATGTGGAAACGTAATTTACAAAACGATTAATAAAAGAAAATAAACTAAAATGTTTTCTCCCTGGCGGGGAATCGAACCCCGGTCTCCTGCGTGACAGGCAGGGATACTGACCACTATACTACCGAGGACGCAGTGGAGAGGAAAGATGTGGAAACGTAATTTACAAAACGATTAATAAAAGAAAATAAACTAAAATGTTTTCTCCCCGGCGGGGAATCGAACCCCGGTCTCCTGCGTGACAGGCAGGGATACTGACCACTATACTACCGAGGACGCAGTTGAGAGGAAAGATGTGGAAACGTAATTTACAAAACGATTAATAAAAGAAAATAAACTAAAATGCTTTCTCCCCGGCGGGGAATCGAACCCCGGTCTCCTGCGTGACAGGCAGGGATACTGACCACTATACTACCGAGGACGCAGTGGAGAGAAAAGATGTGGAAACGTAATTTACAAAACGATTAATAAAAGAAAATAAACTAAAATGTTTTCTCCCCGGCGGGGAATCGAACCCCGGTCTCCTGCGTGACAGGCAGGGATACTGACCACTATACTACCGAGGACGCAGTGGAGAGGAAAGATGTGGAAACGTAATTTACAAAACGATGAATAAAAGAAAATAAACTAAAATGTTTTCTCCACGCCCGGTCTCCTGCGTGACAGGCAGGGATACTGACCACTATACTACCGAGGACGCAGTTGAGAGGAAAGATGTGGAAACGTAATTTACAAAACGATTAATAAAAGAAAATAAACTAAAATGCTTTCTCCCCGGCGGGGAATCGAACCCCGGTCTCCTGCGTGACAGGCAGGGATACTGACCACTATACTACCGAGGACGCAGTTGAGAGGAAAGATGTGGAAACGTAATTTACAAAACGATGAATAAAAGAAAATAAACTAAAATGTTTTCTCCCCGGCGGGGAATCGAACCCCGGTCTCCTGCGTGACAGGCAGGGATACTGACCACTATACTACCGAGGACGCAGTTGAGAGGAAAGATGTGGAAACGTAATTTACAAAACGATTAATAAAAGAAAATAAACTAAAATGCTTTCTCCCCGGCGGGGAATCGAACCCCGGTCTCCTGCGTGACAGGCAGGGATACTGACCACTATACTACCGAGGACGCAGTTGAGAGGAAAGATGTGGAAACGTAATTTACAAAACGATGAATAAAAGAAAATAAACTAAAATGTTTTCTCCCCGGCGGGGAATCGAACCCCGGTCTCCTGCGTGACAGGCAGGGATACTGACCACTATACTACCGAGGACGCAGTTGAGAGGAAAGATGTGGAAACGTAATTTACAAAACGATTAATAAAAGAAAATAAACTAAAATGTTTTCTCCCCGGCGGGGAATCGAACCCCGGTCTCCTGCGTGACAGGCAGGGATACTGACCACTATACTACCGAGGACGCAGTTGAGAGGAAAGATGTGGAAACGTAATTTACAAAACGATGAATAAAAGAAAATAAACTAAAATGTTTTCTCCCCGGCGGGGAATCGAACCCCGGTCTCCTGCGTGACAGGCAGGGATACTGACCACTATACTACCGAGGACGCAGTGGAGAGGAAAGATGTGGAAACGTAATTTACAAAACGATGAATAAAAGAAGATAAACTAAAATGTTTTCTCCCCGGCGGGGAATCGAACCCCGGTCTCCTGCGTGACAGGCAGGGATACTGACCACTATACTACCGAGGACGCAGTGGAGAGGAAAGATGTGGAAACGTAATTTACAAAACGATTAATAAAAGAAAATAAACAAAAATGTTTTCTCCCCGGCGGGGAATCGAACCCCGGTCTCCTGCGTGACTGGCAGGGATACTGACCACTATACTACCGAGGACGCAGTTGAGAGGAAAGATGTGGAAACGTAATTTACAAAACGATGAATAAAAGAAAATAAACTAAAATGTTTTCTCCCCGGCGGGGAATCGAACCCCGGTCTCCTGCGTGACAGGCAGGGATACTGACCACTATACTACCGAGGACGCAGTTGAGAGGAAAGATGTGGAAACGTAATTTACAAAACGATTAATAAAAGAAAATAAACTAAAATGTTTTCTCCCCGGCGGGGAATCGAACCCCGGTCTCCTGCGTGACAGGCAGGGATACTGACCACTATACTACCGAGGACGCAGTAGAGAGGAAAGATGTGGAAACGTAATTTACAAAACGATTAATAAAAGAAAATAAACTAAAATGTTTTCTCCCCGGCGGGGAATCGAACCCCGGTCTCCTGCGTGACAGGCAGGGATACTGACCACTATACTACCGAGGACGCAGTTGAGAGGAAAGATGTGGAAACGTAATTTACAAAACGATTAATAAAAGAAAATAAATTAAAATGTTTTCTCCCCGGGGGGAATCGAACCCCGGTCTCCTGCGTGACAGGCAGGGATACTGACCACTATACTACCGTGGACGCAGTGGAGAGGAAAGATGTGGAAAAGTAATTTACAAAACGATTAATAAAAGAAAATAAACTAAAATGTTTTCTCCCCGGCGGGGAATCGAACCCCGGTCTCCTGCGTGACAGGCAGGGATACTGACCACTATACTACCGAGGACGCAGTTCAGAGGAAAGATGTGGAAACGTAATTCACAAAACGATTAATAAAAGAAAATAAACTAAAATGTTTTCTCCCCGGCGGGGAATCGAACCCCGGTCTCCTGCGTGACAGGCAGGGATACTGACCACTATACTACCGAGGACGCAGTGGAGAGGAAAGATGTGGAAACGTAATTTACAAAACGATGAATAAAAGAAAATAAACTAAAATGTTTTCTCCCCGGCGGGGAATCGAACCCCGGTCTCCTGCGTGACAGGCAGGGATACTGACCACTATACTACCGAGGACGCAGTGGAGAGGAAAGATGTGGAAACGTAATTTACAAAACGATGAATAAAAGAAAATAAACTAAAATGTTTTCTCCCCGGCGGGGAATCGAACCCCGGTCTCCTGCGTGACAGGCAGGGATACTGACCACTATACTACCGAGGACGCAGTGGAGAGGAAAGATGTGGAAACGTAATTTACAAAACGATGAATAAAAGAAAATAAACTAAAATGTTTTCTCCCCGGCGGGGAATCGAACCCCGGTCTCCTGCGTGACAGGCAGGGATACTGACCACTATACTACCGAGGACGCAGTGGAGAGGAAAGATGTGGAAACGTAATTTACAAAACGATTAATAAAGAAAATAAACTAAAATGTTTTCTCCCCGGGGGGGAATCGAACCCCGGTCTCCTGCGTGACAGGCAGGGATACTGACCACTATACTACCGAGGACGCAGTTGAGAGGAAAGATGTGGAAACGTAATTTACAAAACGATGAATAAAAGAAAATAAACTAAAATGTTTTCTCCCCGGCGGGGAATCGAACCCCGGTCTCCTGCGTGACAGGCAGGGATACTGACCACTATACTACCGAGGACGCAGATGAGAGGAAAGATGTGGAAACGTAATTTACAAAACGATTAATAAAAGAAAATAAACTAAAATGCTTTCTCCCCGGCGGGGAATCGAACCCCGGTCTCCTGCGTGACAGGCAGGGATACTGACCACTATACTACCGAGGACGCAGTTGAGAGGAAAGATGTGGAAACGTAATTTACAAAACGATGAACAAAAGAAAATAAACTAAAATGTTTTCTCCCCGGCGGGGAATCGAACCCCGGTCTCCTGCGTGACAGGCAGGGATACTGACCACTATACTACCGAGGACGCAGTTGAGAGGAAAGATGTGGAAACGTAATTTACAAAACGATTAATAAAAGAAAATAAACTAAAATGTTTTCTCCCCGGCGGGGAATCGAACCCCGGTCTCCTGCGTGACAGGCAGGGATACTGACCACTATACTACCGAGGACGCAGTTGAGAGGAAAGATGTGGAAACGTAATTTACAAAACGATGAATAAAAGAAAATAAACTAAAATGTTTTCTCCCCGGCGGGGAATCGAACCCAGGTCTCCTGCGTGAGAGGCAGGGATACTGACCACTATACTACCGAGGGCGCAGTGGAGAGGAAAGATGTGGAAACGTAATTTACAAAACGATTAATAAAAGAAAATAAACTAAAATGTTTTCTCCACGCCCGGTCTCCTGCGTGACAGGCAGGGATACTGACCACTATACTACCGAGGACGCAGTTGAGAGGAAAGATGTGGAAACGTAATTTACAAAACGATTAATAAAAGAAAATAAACTAAAATGCTTTCTCCCCGGCGGGGAATCGAACCCCGGTCTCCTGCGTGACAGGCAGGGATACTGACCACTATACTACCGAGGACGCAGTTGAGAGGAAAGATGTGGAAACGTAATTTACAAAACGATGAATAAAAGAAAATAAACTAAAATGTTTTCTCCCCGGCGGGGAATCGAACCCCGGTCTCCTGCGTGACAGGCAGGGATACTGACCACTATACTACCGAGGACGCAGTTGAGAGGAAAGATGTGGAAACGTAATTTACAAAACGATTAATAAAAGAAAATAAACTAAAATGCTTTCTCCCCGGCGGGGAATCGAACCCCGGTCTCCTGCGTGACAGGCAGGGATACTGACCACTATACTACCGAGGACGCAGTTGAGAGGAAAGATGTGGAAACGTAATTTACAAAACGATGAATAAAAGAAAATAAACTGAAATGTTTTCTCCCCGGCGTGGAATCGAACCCCGGTCTCCTGCGTGACAGGCAGGGATACTGACCACTATACTACCGAGGACGCAGTTGAGAGGAAAGATGTGGAAACGTAATTTACAAAACGATTAATAAAAGAAAATAAACTAAAATGTTTTCTCCCCGGCGGGGAATCGAACCCCGGTCTCCTGCGTGACAGGCAGGGATACTGACCACTATTCTACCGAGGACGCAGTTGAGAGGAAAGATGTGGAAACGTAATTTACAAAACGATGAATAAAAGAAAATAAACTAAAATGTTTTCTCCCCGGCGGGGAATCGAACCCCGGTCTCCTGCGTGACAGGCAGGGATACTGACCACTATACTACCGAGGACGCAATGGAGAGGAAAGATGTGGAAACGTAATTTACAAAACGATTAATAAAAGAAAATAAACAAAAATGTTTTCTCCCCGGCGGGGAATCGAACCCCGGTCTCCTGCGTGACTGGCAGGGATACTGACCACTATACTACCGAGGACGCAGTTGAGAGGAAAGATGTGGAAACGTAATTTACAAAACGATGAATAAAAGAAAATAAACTAAAATGTTTTCTCCCCGGCGGGGAATCGAACCCCGGTCTCCTGCGTGACAGGCAGGGATACTGACCACTATACTACCGAGGACGCAGTTGAGAGGAAAGATGTGGAAACGTAATTTACAAAACGATTAATAAAAGAAAATAAACTAAAATGTTTTCTCCCCGGCGGGGAATCGAACCCCGGTCTCCTGCGTGACAGGCAGGGATACTGACCACTATACTACCGAGGACGCAGTAGAGAGGAAAGATGTGGAAACGTAATTTACAAAACGATTAATAAAAGAAAATAAACTAAAATGTTTTCTCCCCGGCGGGGAATCGAACCCCGGTCTCCTGCGTGACAGGCAGGGATACTGACCACTATACTACCGAGGACGCAGTTGAGAGGAAAGATGTGGAAACGTAATTTACAAAACGATTAATAAAAGAAAATAAATTAAAATGTTTTCTCCCCGGGGGGGAATCGAACCCCGGTCTCCTGCGTGACAGGCAGGGATACTGACCACTATACTACCGTGGACGCAGTGGAGAGGAAAGATGTGGAAAAGTAATTTACAAAACGATTAATAAAAGAAAATAAACTAAAATGTTTTCTCCCCGGCGGGGAATCGAACCCCGGTCTCCTGCGTGACAGGCAGGGATACTGACCACTATACTACCGAGGACGCAGTTCAGAGGAAAGATGTGGAAACGTAATTCACAAAACGATTAATAAAAGAAAATAAACTAAAATGTTTTCTCCCCGGCGGGGAATCGAACCCCGGTCTCCTGCGTGACAGGCAGGGATACTGACCACTATACTACCGAGGACGCAGTGGAGAGGAAAGATGTGGAAACGTAATTTACAAAACGATGAATAAAAGAAAATAAACTAAAATGTTTTCTCCCCGGCGGGGAATCGAACCCCGGTCTCCTGCGTGACAGGCAGGGATACTGACCACTATACTACCGAGGACGCAGTGGAGAGGAAAGATGTGGAAACGTAATTTACAAAACGATGAATAAAAGAAAATAAACTAAAATGTTTTCTCCCCGGCGGGGAATCGAACCCCGGTCTCCTGCGTGACAGGCAGGGATACTGACCACTATACTACCGAGGACGCAGTGGAGAGGAAAGATGTGGAAACGTAATTTACAAAACGATGAATAAAAGAAAATAAACTAAAATGTTTTCTCCCCGGCGGGGAATCGAACCCCGGTCTCCTGCGTGACAGGCAGGGATACTGACTACTATACTACCGAGGACGCAGTGGAGAGGAAAGATGTGGAAACGTAATTTACAAAACGATTAATAAAGAAAATAAACTAAAATGTTTTCTCCCCGGCGGGGAATCGAACCCCGGTCTCCTGCGTGACAGGCAGGGATACTGACCACTATACTACCGAGGACGCAGTTGAGAGGAAAGATGTGGAAACGTAATTTACAAAACGATGAATAAAAGAAAATAAACTAAAATGTTTTCTCCCCGGCGGGGAATCGAACCCCGGTCTCCTGCGTGACAGGCAGGAATACTGACCACTATACTACCGAGGACGCAGTTGAGAGGAAAGATGTGGAAACGTAATTTACAAAACGATTAATAAAAGAAAATAAACTAAAATGTTTTCTCCCCGGCGGGGAATCGAACCCCGGTCTCTTGCGTGACAGGCAGGGATACTGACCACTATACTACCGAGGACGCAGTAGAGAGGAAAGATGTGGAAACGTAATTTACAAAACGATTAATAAAAGAAAATAAACTAAAATGTTTTCTCCCCGGCGGGTAATCGAACCCCGGTCTCCTGCGTGACAGGCAGGGATACTGACCACTATACTACCGAGGACGCAGTTGAGAGGAAAGATGTGGAAACGTAATTTACAAAACGATTAATAAAAGAAAATAAATTAAAATGTTTTCTCCCCGGGGAGGAATCGAACCCCGGTCTCCTGCGTGACAGGCAGGGATACTGACCACTATACTACCGAGGACGCAGTGGAGAGGAAAGATGTGGAAAAGTAATTTACAAAACGATTAATAAAAGAAAATAAACTAAAATGTTTTCTCCCCGGCGGGGAATCGAACCCCGGTCTCCTGCGTGACAGGCAGGGATACTGACCACTATACTACCGAGGACGCAGTTCAGAGGAAAGATGTGGAAACGTAATTCACAAAACGATTAATAAAAGAAAATAAACTAAAATGTTTTCTCCCCGGCGGGGAATCGAACCCCGGTCTCCTTAGTGACAGGCAGGGATACTGACCACTATACTACCGAGGACGCAGTGGAGAGGAAAGATGTGGAAACGTAATTTACAAAACGAAGAATAAAAGAAAATAAACTAAAATGTTTTCTCCCCGGCGGGGAATCGAACCCCGGTCTCCTGCGTGACAGGCAGGGATACTGACCACTATACTACCGAGGACGCAGTGGAGAGGAAAGATGTGGAAACGTAATTTACAAAACGATTAATAAAAGAAAATAAACTAAAATGTTTTCCCCCCTTCGGGGAATCGAACCCCGGTCTCCTGCGTGACAGGCAGGGATACTGACCACTATACTACCGAGGACGCAGTAGAGAGGAAAGATGTGGAAACGTAATTTACAAAACGATTAATAAAAGAAAATAAACTAAAATGTTTTCTCCCCGGCGGGGAATCGAACCCCGGTCTCCTGCGTGACAGGCAGGGATACTGACCACTATACTACCGAGGACGCAGTGGAGAGGAAAGATGTGGAAACGTAATTTACAAAACGATTAATAAAAGAAAATAAACTAAAATGTTTTGTCCCCGGCGGGGAATCGAACCCCGGTCTCCTGCGTGACAGGCAGGGATACTGACCACTATACTACCGAGGACGCAGTTGAGAGGAAAGATGTGGAAACGTAATTTACAAAACGATGAATAAAAGAAAATAAACTAAAATGTTTTCTCCCCGGCGGGGAATCGAACCCCGGTCTCCTGCGTGACAGGCAGGGATACTGACCACTATACTACCGAGGACGCAGTTGAGAGGAAAGATGTGGAAACGTAATTTACAAAACGATTAATAAAAGAAAATAAACTAAAATGCTTTCTCCCCGGCGGGGAATCGAACCCCGGTCTCCTGCGTGACAGGCAGGGATACTGACCACTATACTACCGAGGACGCAGTTGAGAGGAAAGATGTGGAAACGTAATTTACAAAACGATGAATAAAAGAAAATAAACTAAAATGTTTTCTCCCCGGCGGGGAATCGAACCCCGGTCTCCTGCGTGACAGGCAGGGATACTGACCACTATACTACCGAGGACGCAGTTGAGAGGAAAGATGTGGAAACGTAATTTACAAAACGATTAATAAAAGAAAATAAACTAAAATGCTTTCTCCCCGGCGGGGAATCGAACCCCGGTCTCCTGCGTGACAGGCAGGGATACTGACCACTATACTACCGAGGACGCAGTTGAGAGGAAAGATGTGGAAACGTAATTTACAAAACGATGAATAAAAGAAAATAAACTAAAATGTTTTCTCCCCGGCGGGGAATCGAACCCCGGTCTCCTGCGTGACAGGCAGGGATACTGACCACTATACTACCGAGGACGCAGTTGAGAGGAAAGATGTGGAAACGTAATTTACAAAACGATTAATAAAAGAAAATAAACTAAAATGCTTTCTCCCCGGCGGGGAATCGAACCCTGGTCTCCTGCGTGACTGGCAGGGATACTGACCACTATACTACCGAGGACGCAGTTGAGAGGAAAGATGTGGAAACGTAATTTACAAAACGATGAATAAAAGAAAATAAACTAAAATGTTTTCTCCCCGGCGGGGAATCGAACCCCGGTCTCCTGCGTGACAGGCAGGGATACTGACCACTATACTACCGAGGACGCAGTTGAGAGGAAAGATGTGGAAACGTAATTTACAAAACGATTAATAAAAGAAAATAAACTAAAATGTTTTCTCCCCGGCGGGGAATCGAACCCCGGTCTCCTGCGTGACAGGCAGGGATACTGACCACTATACTACCGAGGACGCAGTTGAGAGGAAAGATGTGGAAACGTAATTTACAAAACGATGAATAAAAGAAAATAAACTAAAATGTTTTCTCCCCGGCGGGGAATCGAACCCAGGTCTCCTGCGTGAGAGGCATTGATACTGACCACTATACTACCGAGGGCGCAGTGGAGAGGAAAGATGTGGAAACGTAATTTACAAAACGATTAATAAAAGAAAATAAACTAAAATGCTTTCTCCCCGGCGGGGAATCGAACCCCGGTCTCCTGCGTGACAGGCAGGGATACTGACCACTATACTACCGAGGACGCAGTTGAGAGGAAAGATGTGGAAACGTAATTTACAAAACGATTAATAAAAGAAAATAAACTAAAATGTTTTCTCCCCGGCGGGGAATCGAACCCCGGTCTCCTGCGTGACAGGCAGGGATACTGACCACTATACTACCGAGGACGCAGTGGAGAGGAAAGATGTGGAAACGTAATTTACAAAACGATTAATAAAAGAAAATAAACTAAAATGTTTTCTCCCCGGCGGGGAATCGAACCCCGGTCTCCTGCGTGACAGGCAGGGATACTGACCACTATACTACCGAGGACGCAGTTGAGAGGAAAGATGTGGAAACGTAATTTACAAAACGATTAATAAAAGAAAATAAACTAAAATGCTTTCTCCCCGGCGGGGAATCGAACCCCGGTCTCCTGCGTGACAGGCAGGGATACTGACCACTATACTACCGAGGACGCAGTTGAGAGGAAAGATGTGGAAACGTAATTTACAAAACGATGAATAAAAGAAAATAAACTAAAATGTTTTCTCCCCGGCGGGGAATCGAACCCCGGTCTCCTGCGTGACAGGCAGGGATACTGACCACTATACTACCGAGGACGCAGTTGAGAGGAAAGATGTGGAAACGTAATTTACAAAACGATGAATAAAAGAAAATAAACTAAAATGTTTTCTCCCCGGCGGGGAATCGAACCCCGGTCTCCTGCGTGACAGGCAGGGATACTGACCACTATACTACCGAGGACGCAGTTGAGAGGAAAGATGTGGAAACGTAATTTACAAAACGATTAATAAAAGAAAATAAACTAAAATGTTTTCTCCCCGGCGGGGAATCGAACCCCGGTCTCCTGCGTGACAGGCAGGGATACTGACCACTATACTACCGAGGACGCAGTTGAGAGGAAAGATGTGGAAACGTAATTTACAAAACGATTAATAAAAGAAAATAAACTAAAATGTTTTCTCCCCGGCGGGGAATCGAACCCCAGTCTCCTGCGTGACAGGCAGGGATACTGACCACTATACTACCGAGGACGCAGTTGAGAGGAAAGATGTGGAAACGTAATTTACAAAACGATGAATAAAAGAAAATAAACTAAAATGTTTTCTCCCCGGCGGGGAATCGAACCCCGGTCTCCTGCGTGACAGGCAGGGATACTGACCACTATACTACCGAGGACGCAGTTGAGAGGAAAGATGTGGAAACGTAATTTACAAAACGATTAATAAAAGAAAATAAACTAAAATGCTTTCTCCCCGGCGGGGAATCGAACCCCGGTCTCCTGCGTGACAGGCAGGGATACTGACCACTATACTACCGAGGACGCAGTGGAGAGGAAAGATATGGAAACGTAATTTACAAAACGATGAATAAAAGAAAATAAACTAAAATGTTTTCTCCCCGGCGGGGAATCGAACCCCGGTCTCCTGCGTGACAGGCAGGGATACTGACCACTATACTACCGAGGACGCAGTGGAGAGGAAAGATGTGGAAACGTAATTTACAAAACGATGAATAAAAGAAAATAAACTAAAATGTTTTCTCCCCGGCGGGGAATCGAACCCCGGTCTCCTGCGTGACAGGCAGGGATACTGACTACTATACTACCGAGGACGCAGTGGAGAGGAAAGATGTGGAAACGTAATTTACAAAACGATTAATAAAGAAAATAAACTAAAATGTTTTCTCCCCGGCGGGGAATCGAACCCCGGTCTCCTGCGTGACAGGCAGGGATACTGACCACTATACTACCGAGGACGCAGTTGAGAGGAAAGATGTGGAAACGTAATTTACAAAACGATGAATAAAAGAAAATAAACTAAAATGTTTTCTCCCCGGCGGGGAATCGAACACCGGTCTCCTGCGTGACAGGCAGGAATACTGACCACTATACTACCGAGGACGCAGTTGAGAGGAAAGATGTGGAAACGTAATTTACAAAACGATTAATAAAAGAAAATAAACTAAAATGTTTTCTCCCCGGCGGGGAATCGAACCCCGGTCTCCTGCGTGACAGGCAGGGATACTGACCACTATACTACCGAGGACGCAGTAGAGAGGAAAGATGTGGAAACGTAATTTACAAAACGATTAATAAAAGAAAATAAACTAAAATGTTTTCTCCCCGGCGGGTAATCGAACCCCGGTCTCCTGCGTGACAGGCAGGGATACTGACCACTATACTACCGAGGACGCAGTTGAGAGGAAAGATGTGGAAACGTAATTTACAAAACGATTAATAAAAGAAAATAAATTAAAATGTTTTCTCCCCGGGGAGGAATCGAACCCCGGTCTCCTGCGTGACAGGCAGGGATACTGACCACTATACTACCGAGGACGCAGTGGAGAGGAAAGATGTGGAAAAGTAATTTACAAAACGATTAATAAAAGAAAATAAACTAAAATGTTTTCTCCCCGGCGGGGAATCGAACCCCGGTCTCCTGCGTGACAGGCAGGGATACTGACCACTATACTACCGAGGACGCAGTTCAGAGGAAAGATGTGGAAACGTAATTCACAAAACGATTAATAAAAGAAAATAAACTAAAATGTTTTCTCCCCGGCGGGGAATCGAACCCCGGTCTCCTTAGTGACAGGCAGGGATACTGACCACTATACTACCGAGGACGCAGTGGAGAGGAAAGATGTGGAAACGTAATTTACAAAACGAAGAATAAAAGAAAATAAACTAAAATGTTTTCTCCCCGGCGGGGAATCGAACCCCGGTCTCCTGCGTGACAGGCAGGGATACTGACCACTATACTACCGAGGACGCAGTGGAGAGGAAAGATGTGGAAACGTAATTTACAAAACGATTAATAAAAGAAAATAAACTAAAATGTTTTCCCCCCTTCGGGGAATCGAACCCCGGTCTCCTGCGTGACAGGCAGGGATACTGACCACTATACTACCGAGGACGCAGTAGAGAGGAAAGATGTGGAAACGTAATTTACAAAACGATTAATAAAAGAAAATAAACTAAAATGTTTTCTCCCCGGCGGGGAATCGAACCCCGGTCTCCTGCGTGACAGGCAGGGATACTGACCACTATACTACCGAGGACGCAGTGGAGAGGAAAGATGTGGAAACGTAATTTACAAAACGATTAATAAAAGAAAATAAACTAAAATGTTTTGTCCCCGGCGGGGAATCGAACCCCGGTCTCCTGCGTGACAGGCAGGGATACTGACCACTATACTACCGAGGACGCAGTTGAGAGGAAAGATGTGGAAACGTAATTTACAAAACGATGAATAAAAGAAAATAAACTAAAATGTTTTCTCCCCGGCGGGGAATCGAACCCCGGTCTCCTGCGTGACAGGCAGGGATACTGACCACTATACTACCGAGGACGCAGTTGAGAGGAAAGATGTGGAAACGTAATTTACAAAACGATTAATAAAAGAAAATAAACTAAAATGCTTTCTCCCCGGCGGGGAATCGAACCCCGGTCTCCTGCGTGACAGGCAGGGATACTGACCACTATACTACCGAGGACGCAGTTGAGAGGAAAGATGTGGAAACGTAATTTACAAAACGATGAATAAAAGAAAATAAACTAAAATGTTTTCTCCCCGGCGGGGAATCGAACCCCGGTCTCCTGCGTGACAGGCAGGGATACTGACCACTATACTACCAAGGACGCAGTTGAGAGGAAAGATGTGGAAACGTAATTTACAAAACGATTAATAAAAGAAAATAAACTAAAATGCTTTCTCCCCGGCGGGGAATCGAACCCCGGTCTCCTGCGTGACAGGCAGGGATACTGACCACTATACTACCGAGGACGCAGTTGAGAGGAAAGATGTGGAAACGTAATTTACAAAACGATGAATAAAAGAAAATAAACTAAAATGTTTTCTCCCCGGCGGGGAATCGAACCCCGGTCTCCTGCGTGACAGGCAGGGATACTGACCACTATACTACCGAGGACGCAGTTGAGAGGAAAGATGTGGAAACGTAATTTACAAAACGATTAATAAAAGAAAATAAACTAAAATGCTTTCTCCCCGGCGGGGAATCGAACCCTGGTCTCCTGCGTGACTGGCAGGGATACTGACCACTATACTACCGAGGACGCAGTTGAGAGGAAAGATGTGGAAACGTAATTTACAAAACGATGAATAAAAGAAAATAAACTAAAATGTTTTCTCCCCGGCGGGGAATCGAACCCCGGTCTCCTGCGTGACAGGCAGGGATACTGACCACTATACTACCGAGGACGCAGTTGAGAGGAAAGATGTGGAAACGTAATTTACAAAACGATTAATAAAAGAAAATAAACTAAAATGTTTTCTCCCCGGCGGGGAATCGAACCCCGGTCTCCTGCGTGACAGGCAGGGATACTGACCACTATACTACCGAGGACGCAGTTGAGAGGAAAGATGTGGAAACGTAATTTACAAAACGATGAATAAAAGAAAATAAACTAAAATGTTTTCTCCCCGGCGGGGAATCGAACCCAGGTCTCCTGCGTGAGAGGCATTGATACTGACCACTATACTACCGAGGGCGCAGTGGAGAGGAAAGATGTGGAAACGTAATTTACAAAACGATTAATAAAAGAAAATAAACTAAAATGCTTTCTCCCCGGCGGGGAATCGAACCCCGGTCTCCTGCGTGACAGGCAGGGATACTGACCACTATACTACCGAGGACGCAGTTGAGAGGAAAGATGTGGAAACGTAATTTACAAAACGATTAATAAAAGAAAATAAACTAAAATGTTTTCTCCCCGGCGGGGAATCGAACCCCGGTCTCCTGCGTGACAGGCAGGGATACTGACCACTATACTACCGAGGACGCAGTGGAGAGGAAAGATGTGGAAACGTAATTTACAAAACGATTAATAAAAGAAAATAAACTAAAATGTTTTCTCCCCGGCGGGGAATCGAACCCCGGTCTCCTGCGTGACAGGCAGGGATACTGACCACTATACTACCGAGGACGCAGTTGAGAGGAAAGATGTGGAAACGTAATTTACAAAACGATTAATAAAAGAAAATAAACTAAAATGCTTTCTCCCCGGCGGGGAATCGAACCCCGGTCTCCTGCGTGACAGGCAGGGATACTGACCACTATACTACCGAGGACGCAGTTGAGAGGAAAGATGTGGAAACGTAATTTACAAAACGATGAATAAAAGAAAATAAACTAAAATGTTTTCTCCCCGGCGGGGAATCGAACCCCGGTCTCCTGCGTGACAGGCAGGGATACTGACCACTATACTACCGAGGACGCAGTTGAGAGGAAAGATGTGGAAACGTAATTTACAAAACGATTAATAAAAGAAAATAAACTAAAATGTTTTCTCCCCGGCGGGGAATCGAACCCCGGTCTCCTGCGTGACAGGCAGGGATACTGACCACTATACTACCGAGGACGCAGTGGAGAGGAAAGATGTGGAAACGTAATTTACAAAACGATTAATAAAAGAAAATAAACTAAAATGTTTTCTCCCCGGCGGGGAATCGAACCCCGGTCTCCTGCGTGACAGGCAGGGATACTGACCACTATACTACCGAGGACGCAGTTGAGAGGAAAGATGTGGAAACGTAATTTACAAAACGATGAATAAAAGAAAATAAACTAAAATGTTTTCTCCCCGGCGGGGAATCGAACCCCGGTCTCCTGCGTGACAGGCAGGGATACTGACCACTATACTACCGAGGACGCAGTTGAGAGGAAAGATGTGGAAACGTAATTTACAAAACGATTAATAAAAGAAAATAAACTAAAATGCTTTCTCCCCGGCGGGGAATCGAACCCCGGTCTCCTGCGTGACAGGCAGGGATACTGACCACTATACTACCGAGGACGCAGTGGAGAGGAAAGATGTGGAAACGTAATTTACAAAACGATTAATAAAAGAAAATAAACTAAAATGTTTTCCCCCCGGCGGGGAATCGAACCCCGGTCTCCTGCGTGACAGGCAGGGATACTGACCACTATACTACCGAGGACGCAGTGGAGAGGAAAGATGTGGAAACGTAATTTACAAAACGATTAATAAAAGAAAATAAACTAAAATGTTTTCTCCCCGGCGGGGAATCGAACCCCGGTCTCCTGCGTGACAGGCAGGGATACTGACCACTATACTACCGAGGACGCAGTTGAGTGGAAAGATGTGGAAACGTAATTTACAAAACGATGAATGAAAGAAAATAAACTAAAATGTTTTCTCCCCGGCGGGGAATCGAACCCCGGTCTCCTGCATGACAGGCAGGGATACTGACCACTATACTACCGAGGACGCAGTTGAGAGGAAAGATGTGGAAACGTAATTTACAAAACGATTAATAAAAGAAAATAAACTAAAATGCTTTCTCCCCGGCGGGGAATCGAACCCCGGTCTCCTGCGTGACAGGCAGGGATACTGACCACTATACTACCGAGGACGCAGTTGAGAGGAAAGATGTGGAAACGTAATTTACAAAACGATGAATAAAAGAAAATAAACTAAAATGTTTTCTCCCCGGCGGGGAATCGAACCCCGGTCTCCTGCGTGACAGGCAGGGATACTGACCACTATACTACCGAGGACGCGGTTGAGAGGAAAGATGTGGAAACGTAATTTACAAAACGATTAATAAAAGAAAATAAACTAAAATGTTTTCTCCCCGGCGGGGAATCGAACCCCGGTCTCCTGCGTGACAGGCAGGGATACTGACCACTATACTACCGAGGACGCAGTTGAGAGGAAAGATGTGGAAACGTAATTTACAAAACGATGAATAAAAGAAAATAAACTAAAATGTTTTCTCCCCGGCGGGGAATCGAACCCCGGTCTCCTGCGTGACAGGCAGGGATACTGACCACTATACTACCGAGGACGCAGTTGAGAGGAAAGATGTGGAAACGTAATTTACAAAACGATGAATAAAAGAAAATAAACTAAAATGTTTTCTCCCCGGCGGGGAATCGAACCCAGGTCTCCTGCGTGAGAGGCAGGGATACTGACCACTATACTACCGAGGGCGCAGTGGAGAGGAAAGATGTGGAAACGTAATTTACAAAACGATTAATAAAAGAAAATAAACTAAAATGCTTTCTCCCCGGCGGGGAATCGAACCCCGGTCTCCTGCGTGACAGGCAGGGATACTGACCACTATACTACCGAGGACGCAGTTGAGAGGAAAGATGTGGAAACGTAATTTACAAAACGATTAATAAAAGAAAATAAACTAAAATGCTTTCTCCCTTGCGGGGAATCGAACCCCGGTCTCCTGCGTGACAGGCAGGGATACTGACCACTATACTACCGAGGACGCAGTTGAGAGGAAAGATGTGGAAACGTAATTTACAAAACGATTAATAAAAGAAAATAAACTAAAATGTTTTCTCCCCGGCGGGGAATCGAACCCCGGTCTCCTGCGTGACAGGCAGGGATACTGACCACTATACTACCGAGGACGCAGTAGAGAGGAAAGATGTGGAAACGTAATTTACAAAACGATTAATAGAAGAAAATAAACTAAAATGTTTTCTCCCCGGCGGGGAATCGAACCCCGGTCTCCTGCGTGACAGGCAGGGATACTGACCACTATACTACCGAGGACGCAGTTGAGAGGAAAGATGTGGAAACGTAATTTACAAAACGATTAATAAAAGAAAATAAACTAAAATGCTTTCTCCCCGGCGGGGAATCGAACCCCGGTCTCCTGCGTGACAGGCAGGGATACTGACCACTATACTACCGAGGACGCAGTTGAGAGGAAAGATGTGGAAACGTAATTTACAAAACGATTAATAAAAGAAAATAAACTAAAATGTTTTCTCCCCGGCGGGGAATCAAACCCCGGTCTCCTGCGTGACAGGCAGGGATACTGGCCACTATACTACCGAGGACTCAGTTGAGAGGAAAGATGTGGAAACGTAATTTACAAAACGATGAATAAAAGAAAATAAACTAAAATGTTTTCTCCCCGCCCGGTCTCCTGCGTGACAGGCAGGGATACTGACCACTATACTACCGAGGACGCAGTTGAGAGGAAAGATGTGGAAACGTAATTTACAAAACGATTAATAAAAGAAAATAAACTAAAATGCTTTCTCCCCGGCGGGGAATCGAACCCCGGTCTCCTGCGTGACAGGAAGGGATACTGACCACTATACTACCGAGGACGCAGTTGAGAGGAAAGATGTGGAAACGTAATTTACAAAACGATTAATAAAAGAAAATAAACTAAAATGTTTTCTCCCCGGCGGGAAATCGAACCCCGGTCTCCTGCGTGACAGGCAGGGATACTGACCACTATACTACCGAGGACGCAGTAGAGAGGAAAGATGTGGAAACGTAATTTACAAAACGATTAATAGAAGAAAATAAACTAAAATGTTTTCTCCCCGGCGGGGAATCGAACCCCGGTCTCCTGCGTGACACGCAGGGATACTGACCACTATACTACCGAGGACGCAGTTGCGAGGAAAGATGTGGAAACGTAATTTACAAAACGATTAATAAAAGAAAATAAACTAAAATGCTTTCTCCCCGGCGGGGAATCGAACCCCGGTCTCCTGCGTGACAGGCAGGGATACTGACCACTGTACTACCGAGGACGCAGTAGAGAGGAAAGATGTGGAAACGTAATTTACAAAACGATTAATAAAAGAAAATAAACTAAAATGTTTTCTCCCTGGCGGGGAATCGAACCCCGGTCTCCTGCGTGACAGGCAGGGATACTGACCACTATACTACCGAGGACGCAGTGGAGAGGAAAGATGTGGAAACGTAATTTACAAAACGATTAATAAAAGAAAATAAACTAAATTGTTTTCTCCCCGGCGGGGAATCGAACCCCGGTCTCCTGCGTGACAGGCAGGGATACTGACCACTATACTACCGAGGACGCAGTTGAGAGGAAAGATGTGGAAACGTAATTTACAAAACGATTAATAAAAGAAAATAAACTAAAATGCTTTCTCCCCGGCGGGGAATCGAACCCCGGTCTCCTGCGTGACAGGCAGGGATACTGACCACTATACTACCGAGGACGCAGTGGAGAGAAAAGATGTGGAAACGTAATTTACAAAACGATTAATAAAAGAAAATAAACTAAAATGTTTTCTCCCCGGCGGGGAATCGAACCCCGGTCTCCTGCGTGACAGGCAGGGATACTGACCACTATACTACCGAGGACGCAGTTGAGAGGAAAGATGTGGAAACGTAATTTACAAAACGATGAATAAAAGAAAATAAACTAAAATGTTTTCTCCCCGCCCGGTCTCCTGCGTGACAGGCAGGGATACTGACCACTATACTACCGAGGACGCAGTTGAGAGGAAAGATGTGGAAACGTAATTTACAAAACGATTAATAAAAGAAAATAAACTAAAATGCTTTCTCCCCGGCGGGGAATCGAACCCCGGTCTCCTGCGTGACAGGCAGGGATACTGACCACTATACTACCGAGGACGCAGTTGAGAGGAAAGATGTGGAAACGTAATTTACAAAACGATGAATAAAAGAAAATAAACTAAAATGTTTTCTCCCCGGCGGGGAATCGAACCCCGGTCTCCTGCGTGACAGGCAGGGATACTGACCACTATACTGCCGAGGACGCAGTTGAGAGGAAAGATGTGGAAACGTAATTTACAAAACGATTAATAAAAGAAAATAAACTAAAATGCTTTCTCCCCGGCGGGGAATCGAACCCCGGTCTCCTGCGTGACAGGCAGGGATACTGACCACTATACTACCGAGGACGCAGTTGAGAGGAAAGATGTGGAAACGTAATTTACAAAACGATGAATAAAAGAAAATAAACTAAAATGTTTTCTCCCCGGCGGGGAATCGAACCCCGGTCTCCTGCGTGACAGGCAGGGATACTGACCACTATACTACCGAGGACGCAGTTGAGAGGAAAGATGTGGAAACGTAATTTACAAAACGATTAATAAAAGAAAATAAACTAAAATGTTTTCTATCCGGCGGGGAATCGAACCCCGGTCTCCTGCGTGACAGGCAGGGATACTGACCACTATACTACCGAGGACGCAGTTGAGAGGAAAGATGTGGAAACGTAATTTACAAAACGATGAATAAAAGAAAATAAACTAAAATGTTTTCTCCCCGGCGGGGAATCGAACCCCGGTCTCCTGCGTGACAGGCAGGGATACTGACCACTATACTACCGAGGACGCAGTGGAGAGGAAAGATGTGGAAACGTAATTTACAAAACGATGAATAAAAGAAAATAAACTAAAATGTTTTCTCCCCGGCGGGGAATCGAACCCCGGTCTCCTGCGTGACAGGCAGGGATACTGACCACTATACTACCGAGGACGCAGTGGAGAGGAAAGATGTGGAAACGTAATTTACAAAACGATTAATAAAAGAAAATAAACAAAAATGTTTTCTCCCCGGCGGGGAATCGAACCCCGGTCTCCTGCGTGACTGGCAGGGATACTGACCACTATACTACCGAGGACGCAGTTGAGAGGAAAGATGTGGAAACGTAATTTACAAAACGATGAATAAAAGAAAATAAACTAAAATGTTTTCTCCCCGGCGGGGAATCGAACCCCGGTCTCCTGCGTGACAGGCAGGGATACTGACCACTATACTACCGAGGACGCAGTTGAGAGGAAAGATGTGGAAACGTAATTTACAAAACGATTAATAAAAGAAAATAAACTAAAATGTTTTCTCCCCGGCGGGGAATCGAACCCCGGTCTCCTGCGTGACAGGCAGGGATACTGACCACTATACTACCGAGGACGCAGTAGAGAGGAAAGATGTGGAAACGTAATTTACAAAACGATTAATAAAAGAAAATAAACTAAAATGTTTTCTCCCCGGCGGGGAATCGAACCCCGGTCTCCTGCGTGACAGGCAGGGATACTGACCACTATACTACCGAGGACGCAGTTGAGAGGAAAGATGTGGAAACGTAATTTACAAAACGATTAATAAAAGAAAATAAATTAAAATGTTTTCTCCCCGGGGGGGAATCGAACCCCGGTCTCCTGCGTGACAGGCAGGGATACTGACCACTATACTACCGAGGACGCAGTGGAGAGGAAAGATGTGGAAAAGTAATTTACAAAACGATTAATAAAAGAAAATAAACTAAAATGTTTTCTCCCCGGCGGGGAATCGAACCCCGGTCTCCTGCGTGACAGGCAGGGATACTGACCACTATACTACCGAGGACGCAGTTCAGAGGAAAGATGTGGAAACGTAATTCACAAAACGATTAATAAAAGAAAATAAACTAAAATGTTTTCTCCCCGGCGGGGAATCGAACCCCGGTCTCCTGCGTGACAGGCAGAGATACTGACCACTATACTACCGAGGACGCAGTGGAGAGGAAAGATGTGGAAACGTAATTTACAAAACGATGAATAAAAGAAAATAAACTAAAATGTTTTCTCCCCGGCGGGGAATCGAACCCCGGTCTCCTGCGTGACAGGCAGGGATACTGACCACTATACTACCGAGGACGCAGTGGAGAGGAAAGATGTGGAAACGTAATTTACAAAACGATGAATAAAAGAAAATAAACTAAAATGTTTTCTCCCCGGCGGGGAATCGAACCCCGGTCTCCTGCGTGACAGGCAGGGATACTGACCACTATACTACCGAGGACGCAGTTGAGAGGAAAGATGTGGAAACGTAATTTACAAAACGATTAATAAAAGAAAATAAACTAAAATGTTTTCTCCCCGGCGGGGAATCGAACCCCGGTCTCCTGCGTGACAGGCAGGGATACTGACCACTATACTACCGAGGACGCAGCAGAGAGGAAAGATGTGGAAACGTAATTTACAAAACGATTAATAAAAGAAAATAAACTAAAATGTTTTCTCCCCGGCGGGTAATCGAACCCCGGTCTCCTGCGTGACAGGCAGGGATACTGACCACTATACTACCGAGGACGCAGTTGAGAGGAAAGATGTGGAAACGTAATTTACAAAACGATTAATAAAAGAAAATAAATTAAAATGTTTTCTCCCCGTGGGGGAATCGAACCCCGGTCTCCTGCGTGACAGGCAGGGATACTGACCACTATACTACCGAGGACGCAGTGGAGAGGAAAGATGTGGAAAAGTAACTTACAAAACGATTAATAAAAGAAAATAAACTAAAATGTTTTCTCCCCGGCGGGGAATCGAACCCCGGTCTCCTGCGTGACAGGCAGGGATACTGACCACTATACTACCGAGGACGCAGTTCAGAGGAAAGATGTGGAAACGTAATTCACAAAACGATTAATAAAAGAAAATAAACTAAAATGTTTTCTCCCCGGCGGGGAATCGAACCCCGGTCTCCTTAGTGACAGGCAGGGATACTGACCACTATACTACCGAGGACGCAGTGGAGAGGAAAGATGTGGAAACGTAATTTACAAAACGATGAATAAAAGAAAATAAACTAAAATGTTTTCTCCCCGGCGGGGAATCGAACCCCGGTCTCCTGCGTGACAGGCAGGGATACTGACCACTATACTACCGAGGACGCAGTGGAGAGGAAAGATGTGGAAACGTAATTTACAAAACGATGAATAAAAGAAAATAAACTAAAATGTTTTCTCCCCGGCGGGGAATCGAACCCCGGTCTCCTGCGTGACAGGCAGGGATACTGACCACTATACTACCGAGGACGCAGTGGAGAGGAAAGATGTGGAAACGTAATTTACAAAACGATTAATAAAAGAAAATAAACTAAAATGTTTTCCCCCCTTCGGGGAATCGAACCCCGGTCTCCTGCGTGACAGGCAGGGATACTGACCACTATACTACCGAGGACGCAGTGGAGAGGAAAGATGTGGAAACGTAATTTACAAAACGATTAATAAAAGAAAATAAACTAAAATGTTTTCTCCCCGGCGGGGAATCGAACCCCGGTCTCCTGCGTGACAGGCAGGGATACTGACCACTATACTACCGAGGACGCAGTGGAGAGGAAAGATGTGGAAACGTAATTTACAAAACGATTAATAAAAGAAAATAAACTAAAATGTTTTCTCCCCGGCGGGGAATCGAACCCCGGTCTCCTGCGTGACAGGCAGGGATACTGACCACTATACTACCGAGGACGCAGTTGAGAGGAAAGATGTGGAAACGTAATTTACAAAACGATTAATAAAAGAAAATAAACTAAAATGCTTTCTCCCCGGCGGGGAATCGAACCCCGGTCTCCTGCGTGACAGGCAGGGATACTGACCACTATACTACCGAGGACGCAGTTGAGAGGAAAGATGTGGAAACGTAATTTACAAAACGATGAATAAAAGAAAATAAACTAAAATGTTTTCTCCCCGGCGGGGAATCGAACCCCGGTCTCCTGCGTGACAGGCAGGGATACTGACCACTATACTACCGAGGACGCAGTTGAGAGGAAAGATGTGGAAACGTAATTTACAAAACGATTAATAAAAGAAAATAAACTAAAATGTTTTCTCCCCGGCGGGGAATCGAACCCCGGTCTCCTGCGTGACAGGCAGGGATACTGACCACTATACTACCGAGGACGCAGTTGAGAGGAAAGATGTGGAAACGTAATTTACAAAACGATGAATAAAAGAAAATAAACTAAAATGTTTTCTCCCCGGCGGGGAATCGAACCCAGGTCTCCTGCGTGAGAGGCAGGGATACTGACCACTATACTACCGAGGGCGCAGTGGAGAGGAAAGATGTGGAAACGTAATTTACAAAACGATTAATAAAAGAAAATAAACTAAAATGCTTTCTCCCCGGCGGGGAATCGAACCCCGGTCTCCTGCGTGACAGGCAGGGATACTGACCACTATACTACCGAGGACGCAGTTGAGAGGAAAGATGTGGAAACGTAATTTACAAAACGATTAATAAAAGAAAATAAACTAAAATGTTTTCCCCCCTTCGGGGAATCGAACCCCGGTCTCCTGCGTGACAGGCAGGGATACTGACCACTATACTACCGAGGACGCAGTGGAGAGGAAAGATGTGGAAACGTAATTTACAAAACGATTAATAAAAGAAAATAAACTAAAATGTTTTCTCCCCGGCGGGGAATCGAACCCCGGTCTCCTGCGTGACAGGCAGGGATACTGACCACTATACTACCGAGGACGCAGTGGAGAGGAAAGATGTGGAAACGTAATTTACAAAACGATTAATAAAAGAAAATAAACTAAAATGTTTTCTCCCCGGCGGGGAATCGAACCCCGGTCTCCTGCGTGACAGGCAGGGATACTGACCACTATACTACCGAGGACGCAGTTGAGAGGAAAGATGTGGAAACGTAATTTACAAAACGATTAATAAAAGAAAATAAACTAAAATGCTTTCTCCCCGGCGGGGAATCGAACCCCGGTCTCCTGCGTGACAGGCAGGGATACTGACCACTATACTACCGAGGACGCAGTTGAGAGGAAAGATGTGGAAACGTAATTTACAAAACGATGAATAAAAGAAAATAAACTAAAATGTTTTCTCCCCGGCGGGGAATCGAACCCCGGTCTCCTGCGTGACAGGCAGGGATACTGACCACTATACTACCGAGGACGCAGTTGAGAGGAAAGATGTGGAAACGTAATTTACAAAACGATTAATAAAAGAAAATAAACTAAAATGTTTTCTCCCCGGCGGGGAATCGAACCCCGGTCTCCTGCGTGACAGGCAGGGATACTGACCACTATACTACCGAGGACGCAGTTGAGAGGAAAGATGTGGAAACGTAATTTACAAAACGATGAATAAAAGAAAATAAACTAAAATGTTTTCTCCCCGGCGGGGAATCGAACCCAGGTCTCCTGCGTGAGAGGCAGGGATACTGACCACTATACTACCGAGGGCGCAGTGGAGAGGAAAGATGTGGAAACGTAATTTACAAAACGATTAATAAAAGAAAATAAACTAAAATGCTTTCTCCCCGGCGGGGAATCGAACCCCGGTCTCCTGCGTGACAGGCAGGGATACTGACCACTATACTACCGAGGACGCAGTTGAGAGGAAAGATGTGGAAACGTAATTTACAAAACGATTAATAAAAGAAAATAAACTAAAATGTTTTCTCCCCGGCGGGGAATCGAACCCCGGTCTCCTGCGTGACAGGCAGGGATACTGACCACTATACTACCGAGGACGCAGTGGAGAGGAAAGATGTGGAAACGTAATTTACAAAACGATTAATAAAAGAAAATAAACTAAAATGTTTTCTCCCCGGCGGGGAATCGAACCCCGGTCTCCTGCGTGACAGGCAGGGATACTGACCACTATACTACCGAGGACGCAGTGGAGAGGAAAGATGTGGAAACGTAATTTACAAAACGATTAATAAAAGAAAATAAACTAAAATGTTTTTTCCCCGGCGGGGAATCGAACCCCGGTCTCCTGCGTGACAGGCAGGGATACTGACCACTATACTACCGAGGACGCAGTTGAGAGGAAAGATGTGGAAACGTAATTTACAAAACGATGAATAAAAGAAAATAAACTAAAATGTTTTCTCCCCGGCGGGGAATCGAACCCCGGTCTCCTGCGTGACAGGCAGGGATACTGACCACTATACTACCGAGGACGCAGTTGAGAGGAAAGATGTGGAAACGTAATTTACAAAACGATTAATAAAAGAAAATAAACTAAAATGCTTTCTCCCCGGCGGGGAATCGAACCCCGGTCTCCTGCGTGACAGGCAGGGATACTGACCACTATACTACCGAGGACGCAGTTGAGAGGAAAGATGTGGAAACGTAATTTACAAAACGATGAATAAAAGAAAATAAACTAAAATGTTTTCTCCCCGGCGGGGAATCGAACCCCGGTCTCCTGCGTGACAGGCAGGGATACTGACCACTATACTACCGAGGACGCAGATGAGAGGAAAGATGTGGAAACGTAATTTACAAAACGATGAATAAAAGAAAATAAACTAAAATGTTTTCTCCCCGGCGGGGAATCGAACCCCGGTCTCCTGCGTGACAGGCAGGGATACTGACCACTATACTACCGAGGACGCAGTTGAGAGGAAAGATGTGGAAACGTAATTTACAAAACGATGAATAAAAGAAAATAAACTAAAATGTTTTCTCCCCGGCGGGGAATCGAACCCCGGTCTCCTGCGTGACAGGCAGGGATACTGACCACTATACTACCGAGGACGCAGTGGAGAGGAAAGATGTGGAAACGTAATTTACAAAACGATTAATAAAAGAAAATAAACTAAAATGCTTTCTCCCCGGCGGGGAATCGAACCCCGGTCTCCTGCGTGACAGGCAGGGATACTGACCACTATACTACCGAATACGCAGTTGAGAGGAAAGATGTGGAAACGTAATTTACAAAACGATTAATAGAAGAAAATAAACTAAAATGTTTTCTCCCCGGCGGGGAATCGAACCCCGGTCTCCTGCGTGACAGGCAGGGATACTGACCACTATACTACCGAGGACGCAGTTGAGAGGAAAGATGTGGAAACGTAATTTACAAAACGATTAATAAAAGAAAATAAACTAAAATGCTTTCTCCCCGGCGGGGAATCGAACCCCGGTCTCCTGCGTGACAGGCAGGGATACTGACCACTATACTACCGAGGACGCAGTTGAGAGGAAAGATGTGGAAACGTAATTTACAAAACGATTAATAAAAGAAAATAAACTAAAATGTTTTCTCCCCGGCGGGGAATCGAACCCCGGTCTCCCGCGTGACAGGCAGGGATACTGACCACTATACTACCGAGGACGCAGTAGAGAGGAAAGATGTGGAAACGTAATTTACAAAACGATTAATAGAAGAAAATAAACTAAAATGTTTTCTCCCCGGCGGGGAATCGAACCCCGGTGTCCTGCGTGACAGGCAGGGATACTGACCACTATACTACCGAGGACGCAGTTGAGAGGAAAGATGTGGAAACGTAATTTACAAAACGATTAATAAAAGAAAATAAACTAAAATGCTTTCTCCCCGGCGGGGAGTCGAACCCCGGTCTCCTGCGTATCAGGCAGGGATACTGACCACTATACTACCGAGGACGCAGTTGAGAGGAAAGATGTGGAAACGTAATTTACAAAACGATTAATAAAAGAAAATAAACTAAAATGTTTTCTCCCCGGCGGGGAATCGAACCCCGGTCTCCTGCGTGACAGGCAGGGATACTGACCACTATACTACCGAGGACGCAGTAGAGAGGAAAGATGTGGAAACGTAATTTACAAAACGATTAATAAAAGAAAATAAACTAAAATGTTTTCTCCCTGGCGGGGAATCGAACCCCGGTCTCCTGCGTGACAGGCAGGGATACTGACCACTATACTACCGAGGACGCAGTTGAGAGGAAAGATGTGGAAACGTAATTTACAAAACGATTAATAAAAGAAAATAAATTAAAATGTTTTCTCCCCGGGGGGGAATCGAACCCCGGTGTCCTGCGTGACAGGCAGGGATACTGACCACTATACTACCGAGGACGCAGTGGAGAGGAAAGATGTGGAAAAGTAATTTACAAAACGATTAATAAAAGAAAATAAACTAAAATGTTTTCTCCCCTGCGGGGAATCGAACCCCGGTCTCCTGCGTGACAGGCAGGGATACTGACCACTATACTACCGAGGACGCAGTTGAGAGGAAAGATGTGGAAACGTAATTTACAAAACGATTAATAAAAGAAAATAAACTAAAATGTTTTCTCCCCGGCGGGGAATCGAACCCCGGTCTCCTGCGTGACAGGCAGGGATACTGACCACTATACTACCGAGGACGCAGTGGAGAGGAAAGATGTGGAAACGTAATTTACAAAACGATTAATAAAAGAAAATAAACTAAAATGTTTTCTCCCCGGCGGGGAATCGAACCCCGGTCTCCTGCGTGACAGGCAGGGATACTGACCACTATACTACCGAGGACGCAGTTGAGAGGAAAGATGTGGAAACGTAATTTACAAAACGATTAATAAAAGAAAATAAATTAAAATGTTTTCTCCCCGGGGGAGAATCGAACCCCGGTCTCCTGCGTGACAGGCAGGGATACTGACCACTATACTACCGAGGACGCAGTGGAGAGGAAAGATGTGGAAAAGTAATTTACAAAACGATTAATAAAAGAAAATAAACTAAAATGTTTTCTCCCCGGCGGGGAATCGAACCCCGGTCTCCTGCATGACAGGCAGGGATACTGACCACTATACTACCGAGGACGCAGTTCAGAGGAAAGATGTGGAAACGTAATTCACAAAACGATTAATAAAAGAAAATAAACTAAAATGTTTTCTCCCCGGCGGGGAATCGAACCCCGGTCTCCTGCGTGACAGGCAGGGATACTGACCACTATACTACCGAGGACGCAGTTGAGAGGAAAGATGTGGAAACGTAATTTACAAAACGATGAATAAAAGAAAATAAACTAAAATAGTTTCTCCCCGGCGGGGAATCGAACCCCGGTCTCCTGCGTGACAGGCAGGGATACTGACCACTATATTACCGAGAACGCAGTTGAGAGGAAAGATGTGGAAACGTAATTTACAAAACGATGAATAAAAGAAAATAAACTAAAATGTTTTCTCCCCGGCGGGGAATCGAACCCCGGTCTCCTGCGTGACAGGCAGGGATACTGACCACTATACTACCGAGGACGCAGTTGAGAGGAAAGATGTGGAAACGTAATTTACAAAACGATGAATAAAAGAAAATAAACTAAAATGTTTTCTCCCCGGCGGGGAATCGAACCCCGGTCTCCTGCGTGACAGGCAGGGATACTGACCACTATACTACCGAGGACGCAGTGGAGAGGAAAGATGTGGAAACGTAATTTACAAAACGATTAATAAAAGAAAATAAACTAAAATGCTTTCTCCCCGGCGGGGAATCGAACCCCGGTCTCCTGCGTGACAGGCAGGGATACTGACCACTATACTACCGAATACGCAGTTGAGAGGAAAGATGTGGAAACGTAATTTACAAAACGATGAATAAAAGAAAATAAACTAAAATGTTTTCTCCCCGGAGGGGAATCGAACCCCGGTCTCCTGCGTGACAGGCAGGGATACTGACCACTATACTACCGAGGACGCAGTTGAGAGGAAAGATGTGGAAACGTAATTTACAAAACGATTAATAAAAGAAAATAAACTAAAATGCTTTCTCCCCGGCGGGGAATCGAACCCCGGTCTCCTGCGTGACAGGCAGGGATACTGACCACTATACTACCGAGGACGCAGTTGAGAGGAAAGATGTGGAAACGTAATTTACAAAACGATTAATAAAAGAAAATAAACTAAAATGCTTTCTCCCCGGCGGGGAATCGAACCCCGGTCTCCTGCGTGACAGGCAGGGATACTGACCACTATACTACCGAGGACGCAGTTGAGAGGAAAGATGTGGAAACGTAATTTACAAAACGATGAATAAAAGAAAATAAACTAAAATGTTTTCTCCCCGGCGGGGAATCGAACCCCGGTCTCCTGCGTGACAGGCAGGGATACTGACCACTATACTACCGAGGACGCAGTTGAGAGGAAAGATGTGGAAACGTAATTTACAAAACGATTAATAAAAGAAAATAAACTAAAATGCTTTCTCCCCGGCGGGGAATCGAACCCCGGTCTCCTGCGTGACAGGCAGGGATACTGACCACTATACTACCGAGGACGCAGTTGAGAGGAAAGATGTGGAAACGTAATTTACAAAACGATGAATAAAAGAAAATAAACTAAAATGTTTTCTCCCCGGCGGGGAATCGAACCCCGGTCTCCTGCGTGACAGGCAGGGATACTGACCACTATACTACCGAGGACGCAGTTGAGAGGAAAGATGTGGAAACGTAATTTACAAAACGATTAATAAAAGAAAATAAACTAAAATGTTTTCTCCCCGGCGGGGAATCGAACCCCGGTCTCCTGCGTGACAGGCAGGGATACTGACCACTGTACTACCGAGGACGCAGTTGAGAGGAAAGATGTGGAAACGTAATTTACAAAACGATGAATAAAAGAAAATAAACTAAAATGTTTTCTCCCCGGCGGGGAATCGAACCCCGGTCTCCTGCGTGACAGGCAGGGATACTGACCACTATACTACCGAGGACACAGTTGAGAGGAAAGATGTGGAAACGTAATTTACAAAACGATTAATAAAAGAAAATAAACTAAAATGCTTTCTCCCCGGCGGGGAATCGAACCCCGGTCTCCTGCGTGACAGGCAGGGATACTGACCACTATACTACCGAGGACGCAGTTGTGAGGAAAGATGTGGAAACGTAATTTACAAAACGATGAATAAAAGAAAATAAACTAAAATGTTTTCTCCCCGGCGGGGAATCGAACCCCGGTCTCCTGCGTGACAGGCAGGGATACTGACCACTATACTACCGAGGACGCAGTGGAGAGGAAAGATGTGGAAACGTAATTTACAAAACGATTAATAAAAGAAAATAAACTAAAATGCTTTCTCCCCGGCGGGGAATCGAACCCCGGTCTCCTGCGTGACAGGCAGGGATACTGACCACTATACTACCGAATACGCAGTTGAGAGGAAAGATGTGGAAACGTAATTTACAAAACGATGAATAAAAGAAAATAAACTAAAATGTTTTCTCCCCGGCGGGGAATCGAACCCCGGTCTCCTGCGTGACAGGCAGGGATACTGACCACTATACTACCGAGGACCAGAGGGGGCCCATCTGACACTGCTACCAGTGACGTCACTGGCAGCGGAAGTGACGAGCCAAAGCTTACACTGGCCAATCAGGCTTGTTAAGGCGGAGCGTAAAGTTTCCATGCCACCAGTATCTTTCCCTTATCCTGCTCAAACTGAAAGTGATTGGCTGTTCAAACAGTTAGGAGGCGTTACAAATGACGTCACTGGCAGCGGAAACGAGACGTCACGAGCTTTTTCCATGTCTATGTGAAGAGCCAACCTTATATTCTATAAACCTTGACCGAGGACGCAGTTGAGAGGAAAGATGTGGAAACGTAATTTACAAAACGATTAATAAAAGAAAATAAACTAAAATGCTTTCTCCCCGGCGGGGAATCGAACCCCGGTCTCCTGCGTGACAGGCAGGGATACTGACCACTATACTACCGAGGACGCAGTTGAGAGGAAAGATGTGGAAACGTAATTTACAAAACGATGAATAAAAGAAAATAAACTAAAATGTTTTCTCCCCGGCGGGGAATCGAACCCCGGTCTCCTGCGTGACAGGCAGGGATACTGACCACTATACTACCGAGGACGCAGTTGAGAGGAAAGATGTGGAAACGTAATTTACAAAACGATTAATAAAAGAAAATAAACTAAAATGCTTTCTCCCCGGCGGGGAATCGAACCCCGGTCTCCTGCGTGACAGGCAGGGATACTGACCACTATACTACCGAGGACGCAGTTGAGAGGAAAGATGTGGAAACGTAATTTACAAAACGATTAATAAAAGAAAATAAACTAAAATGTTTTCTCCCCGGCGGGGAATCGAACCCCGGTCTCCTGCGTGACAGGCAGGGATACTGACCACTATACTACCGAGGACGCAGTTGAGAGGAAAGATGTGGAAACGTAATTTACAAAACGATGAATAAAAGAAAATAAACTAAAATGTTTTCTCCCCGGCGGGGAATCGAACCCAGGTCTCCTGCGTGAGAGGCAGGGATACTGACCACTATACTACCGAGGGCGCAGTGGAGAGGAAAGATGTGGAAACGTAATTTACAAAACGATTAATAAAAGAAAATAAACTAAAATGTTTTCTCCCCGGCGGGGAATCGAACCCCGGTCTCCTGCGTGACAGGCAGGGATACTGACCACTATACTACCGAGGACGCAGTGGAGAGGAAAGATGTGGAAACGTAATTTACAAAACGATTAATAAAAGAAAATAAACTAAAATGTTTTCTCCCCGGCGGGGAATCGAACCCCGGTCTCCTGCGTGACAGGCAGGGATACTGACCACTATACTACCGAGGACGCAGTGGAGAGGAAAGATGTGGAAACGTAATTTACAAAACGATTAATAAAAGAAAATAAACTAAAATGCTTTCTCCCCGGCGGGGAATCGAACCCCGGTCTCCTGCGTGACAGGCAGGGATACTGACCACTATACTACCGAATACGCAGTTGAGAGGAAAGATGTGGAAACGTAATTTACAAAACGATTAATAGAAGAAAATAAACTAAAATGTTTTCTCCCCGGCGGGGAATCGAACCCCGGTCTCCTGCGTGACAGGCAGGGATACTGACCACTATACTACCGAGGACGCAGTTGAGAGGAAAGATGTGGAAACGTAATTTACAAAACGATTAATAAAAGAAAATAAACTAAAATGCTTTCTCCCCGGCGGGGAATCGAACCCCGGTCTCCTGCGTGACAGGCAGGGATACTGACCACTATACTACCGAGGACGCAGTTGAGAGGAAAGATGTGGAAACGTAATTTACAAAACGATGAATAAAAGAAAATAAACTAAAATGTTTTCTCCCCGGCGGGGAATCGAACCCCGGTCTCCTGCGTGACAGGCAGGGATACTGACCACTATACTACCGAGGACGCAGTTGAGAGGAAAGATGTGGAAACGTAATTTACAAAACGATGAATAAAAGAAAATAAACTAAAAAGTTTTCTCCCCGGAGGGGAATCGAACCCCGGTCTCCTGCGTGACAGGCAGGGATACTGACCACTATACTACCGAATACGCAGTTGAGAGGAAAGATGTGGAAACGTAATTTACAAAACGATGAATAAAAGAAAATAAACTAAAATGTTTTCTCCCCGGAGGGGAATCGAACCCCGGTCTCCTGCGTGACAGGCAGGGATACTGACCACTATACTACCGAGGACGCAGTTGAGAGGAAAGATGTGGAAACGTAATTTACAAAACGATTAATAAAAGAAAATAAACTAAAATGCTTTCTCCCCGGCGGGGAATCGAACCCCGGTCTCCTGCGTGACAGGCAGGGATACTGACCACTATACTACCGAGGACGCAGTTGAGAGGAAAGATGTGGAAACGTAATTTACAAAACGATTAATAAAAGAAAATAAACTAAAATGCTTTCTCCCCGGCGGGGAATCGAACCCCGGTCTCCTGCGTGACAGGCAGGGATACTGACCACTATACTACCGAGGACGCAGTTGAGAGGAAAGATGTGGAAACGTAATTTACAAAACGATGAATAAAAGAAAATAAACTAAAATGTTTTCTCCCCGGCGGGGAATCGAACCCCGGTCTCCTGCGTGACAGGCAGGGATACTGACCACTATACTACCGAGGACGCAGTTGAGAGGAAAGATGTGGAAACGTAATTTACAAAACGATTAATAAAAGAAAATAAACTAAAATGCTTTCTCCCCGGCGGGGAATCGAACCCCGGTCTCCTGCGTGACAGGCAGGGATACTGACCACTATACTACCGAGGACGCAGTTGAGAGGAAAGATGTGGAAACGTAATTTACAAAACGATGAATAAAAGAAAATAAACTAAAATGTTTTCTCCCCGGCGGGGAATCGAACCCCGGTCTCCTGCGTGACAGGCAGGGATACTGACCACTATACTACCGAGGACGCAGTTGAGAGGAAAGATGTGGAAACGTAATTTACAAAACGATTAATAAAAGAAAATAAACTAAAATGTTTTCTCCCCGGCGGGGAATCGAACCCCGGTCTCCTGCGTGACAGGCAGGGATACTGACCACTATACTACCGAGGACGCAGTTGAGATTAAAGATGTGGAAACGTAATTTACAAAACGATGAATAAAAGAAAATAAACTAAAATGTTTTCTCCCCGGCGGGGAATCGAACCCCGGTCTCCTGCGTGACAGGCAGGGATACTGACCACTATACTACCGAGGACACAGTTGAGAGGAAAGATGTGGAAACGTAATTTACAAAACGATTAATAAAAGAAAATAAACTAAAATGCTTTCTCCCCGGCGGGGAATCGAACCCCGGTCTCCTGCGTGACAGGCAGGGATACTGACCACTATACTACCGAGGACGCAGTTGTGAGGAAAGATGTGGAAACGTAATTTACAAAACGATGAATAAAAGAAAATAAACTAAAATGTTTTCTCCCCGGCGGGGAATCGAACCCCGGTCTCCTGCGTGACAGGCAGGGATACTGACCACTATACTACCGAGGACGCAGTGGAGAGGAAAGATGTGGAAACGTAATTTACAAAACGATTAATAAAAGAAAATAAACTAAAATGCTTTCTCCCCGGCGGGGAATCGAACCCCGGTCTCCTGCGTGACAGGCAGGGATACTGACCACTATACTACCGAATACGCAGTTGAGAGGAAAGATGTGGAAACGTAATTTACAAAACGATGAATAAAAGAAAATAAACTAAAATGTTTTCTCCCCGGCGGGGAATCGAACCCCGGTCTCCTGCGTGACAGGCAGGGATACTGACCACTATACTACCGAGGACCAGAGGGGGCCCATCTGACACTGCTACCAGTGACGTCACTGGCAGCGGAAGTGACGAGCCAAAGCTTACACTGGCCAATCAGGCTTGTTAAGGCGGAGCGTAAAGTTTCCATGCCACCAGTATCTTTCCCTTATCCTGCTCAAACTGAAAGTGATTGGCTGTTCAAACAGTTAGGAGGCGTTACAAATGACGTCACTGGCAGCGGAAACGAGACGTCACGAGCTTTTTCCATGTCTATGTGAAGAGCCAACCTTATATTCTATAAACCTTGACCGAGGACGCAGTTGAGAGGAAAGATGTGGAAACGTAATTTACAAAACGATTAATAAAAGAAAATAAACTAAAATGCTTTCTCCCCGGCGGGGAATCGAACCCCGGTCTCCTGCGTGACAGGCAGGGATACTGACCACTATACTACCGAGGACGCAGTTGAGAGGAAAGATGTGGAAACGTAATTTACAAAACGATGAATAAAAGAAAATAAACTAAAATGTTTTCTCCCCGGCGGGGAATCGAACCCCGGTCTCCTGCGTGACAGGCAGGGATACTGACCACTATACTACCGAGGACGCAGTTGAGAGGAAAGATGTGGAAACGTAATTTACAAAACGATTAATAAAAGAAAATAAACTAAAATGCTTTCTCCCCGGCGGGGAATCGAACCCCGGTCTCCTGCGTGACAGGCAGGGATACTGACCACTATACTACCGAGGACGCAGTTGAGAGGAAAGATGTGGAAACGTAATTTACAAAACGATTAATAAAAGAAAATAAACTAAAATGTTTTCTCCCCGGCGGGGAATCGAACCCCGGTCTCCTGCGTGACAGGCAGGGATACTGACCACTATACTACCGAGGACGCAGTTGAGAGGAAAGATGTGGAAACGTAATTTACAAAACGATGAATAAAAGAAAATAAACTAAAATGTTTTCTCCCCGGCGGGGAATCGAACCCAGGTCTCCTGCGTGAGAGGCAGGGATACTGACCACTATACTACCGAGGGCGCAGTGGAGAGGAAAGATGTGGAAACGTAATTTACAAAACGATTAATAAAAGAAAATAAACTAAAATGTTTTCTCCCCGGCGGGGAATCGAACCCCGGTCTCCTGCGTGACAGGCAGGGATACTGACCACTATACTACCGAGGACGCAGTGGAGAGGAAAGATGTGGAAACGTAATTTACAAAACGATTAATAAAAGAAAATAAACTAAAATGTTTTCTCCCCGGCGGGGAATCGAACCCCGGTCTCCTGCGTGACAGGCAGGGATACTGACCACTATACTACCGAGGACGCAGTGGAGAGGAAAGATGTGGAAACGTAATTTACAAAATGATTAATAAAAGAAAATAAACTAAAATGCTTTCTCCCCGGCGGGGAATCGAACCCCGGTCTCCTGCGTGACAGGCAGGGATACTGACCACTATACTACCGAATACGCAGTTGAGAGGAAAGATGTGGAAACGTAATTTACAAAACGATTAATAGAAGAAAATAAACTAAAATGTTTTCTCCCCGGCGGGGAATCGAACCCCGGTCTCCTGCGTGACAGGCAGGGATACTGACCACTATACTACCGAGGACGCAGTTGAGAGGAAAGATGTGGAAACGTAATTTACAAAACGATTAATAAAAGAAAATAAACTAAAATGCTTTCTCCCCGGCGGGGAATCGAACCCCGGTCTCCTGCGTGACAGGCAGGGATACTGACCACTATACTACCGAGGACGCAGTTGAGAGGAAAGATGTGGAAACGTAATTTACAAAACGATGAATAAAAGAAAATAAACTAAAATGTTTTCTCCCCGGCGGGGAATCGAACCCCGGTCTCCTGCGTGACAGGCAGGGATACTGACCACTATACTACCGAGGACGCAGTTGAGAGGAAAGATGTGGAAACGTAATTTACAAAACGATGAATAAAAGAAAATAAACTAAAATGTTTTCTCCCCGGCGGGGAATCGAACCCCGGTCTCCTGCGTGACAGGCAGGGATACTGACCACTATACTACCGAGAACGCAGTTGAGAGGAAAGATGTGGAAACGTAATTTACAAAACGATGAATAAAAGAAAATAAACTAAAATGTTTTCTCCCCGGCGGGGAATCGAACCCCGGTCTCCTGCGTGACAGGCAGGGATACTGACCACTATACTACCGAGGACGCAGTTGAGAGGAAAGATGTGGAAACGTAATTTACAAAACGATGAATAAAAGAAAATAAACTAAAATGTTTTCTCCCCGGCGGGGAATCGAACCCCGGTCTCCTGCGTGACAGGCAGGGATACTGACCACTATACTACCGAGGACGCAGTTGAGAGGAAAGATGTGGAAACGTAATTTACAAAACGATGAATAAAAGAAAATAAACTAAAATGTTTTCTCCCCGGCGGGGAATCGAACCCCGGTCTCCTGCGTGACAGGCAGGGATACTGACCACTATACTACCGAGGACGCAGTGGAGAGGAAAGATGTGGAAACGTAATTTACAAAACGATTAATAAAAGAAAATAAACTAAAATGCTTTCTCCCCGGCGGGGAATCGAACCCCGGTCTCCTGCGTGACAGGCAGGGATACTGACCTCTATACTACCGAATACGCAGTTGAGAGGAAAGATGTGGAAACGTAATTTACAAAACGATGAATAAAAGAAAATAAACTAAAATGTTTTCTCCCCGGCGGGGAATCGAACCCCGGTCTCCTGCGTGACAGGCAGGGATACTGACCACTATACTACCGAGGACGCAGTTGAGAGGAAAGATGTGGAAACGTAATTTACAAAACGATTAATAAAAGAAAATAAACTAAAATGCTTTCTCCCCGGCGGGGAATCGAACCCCGGTCTCCTGCGTGACAGGCAGGGATACTGACCACTATACTACCGAGGACGCAGTTGAGAGGAAAGATGTGGAAACGTAATTTACAAAACGATGAATAAAAGAAAATAAACTAAAATGTTTTCTCCCCGGCGGGGAATCGAACCCCGGTCTCCTGCGTGACAGGCAGGGATACTGACCACTATACTACCGAGGACGCAGTGGAGAGGAAAGATGTGGAAACGTAATTTACAAAACGATTAATAAAAGAAAATAAACTAAAATGTTTTCTCCCCGGCGGGGAATCGAACCCCGGTCTCCTGCGTGACAGGCAGGGATACTGACCACTATACTACCGAGGACGCAGTGGAGAGGAAAGATGTGGAAACGTAATTTACAAACCGATTAATAAAAGAAAATAAACTAAAATGCTTTCTCCCCGGCGGGGAATCGAACCCCGGTCTCCTGCGTGACAGGCAGGGATACTGACCACTATACTACCGAGGACGCAGTTGAGAGGAAAGATGTGGAAACGTAATTTACAAAACGATTAATAAAAGAAAATAAACTAAAATGCTTTCTCCCCGGCGGGGAATCGAACCCCGGTCTCCTGCGTGACAGGCAGGGATACTGACCACTATACTACCGAGGACGCAGTTGAGAGGAAAGATGTGGAAACGTAATTTACAAAACGATGAATAAAAGAAAATAAACTAAAATGTTTTCTCCCCGGCGGGGAATCGAACCCCGGTCTCCTGCGTGACAGGCAGGGATACTGACCACTATACTACCGAGGACGCAGTTGAGAGGAAAGATGTGGAAACGTAATTTACAAAACGATTAATAAAAGAAAATAAACTAAAATGCTTTCTCCCCGGCGGGGAATCGAACCCCGGTCTCCTGCGTGACAGGCAGGGATACTGACCACTATACTACCGAGGACGCAGTTGAGAGGAAAGATGTGGAAACGTAATTTACAAAACGATGAATAAAAGAAAATAAACTAAAATGTTTTCTCCCCGGCGGGGAATCGAACCCCGGTCTCCTGCGTGACAGGCAGGGATACTGACCACTATACTACCGAGGACGCAGTTGAGAGGAAAGATGTGGAAACGTAATTTACAAAACGATTAATAAAAGAAAATAAACTAAAATGTTTTCTCCCCGGCGGGGAATCGAACCCCGGTCTCCTGCGTGACAGGCAGGGATACTGACCACTATACTACCGAGGACGCAGTTGAGAGGAAAGATGTGGAAACGTAATTTACAAAACGATGAATAAAAGAAAATAAACTAAAATGTTTTCTCCCCGGCGGGGAATCGAACCCCGGTCTCCTGCGTGACAGGCAGGGATACTGACCACTATACTACCGAGGACACAGTTGAGAGGAAAGATGTGGAAACGTAATTTACAAAACGATTAATAAAAGAAAATAAACTAAAATGCTTTCTCCCCGGCGGGGAATCGAACCCCGGTCTCCTGCGTGACAGGCAGGGATACTGACCACTATACTACCGAGGACGCAGTTGTGAGGAAAGATGTGGAAACGTAATTTACAAAACGATGAATAAAAGAAAATAAACTAAAATGTTTTCTCCCCGGCGGGGAATCGAACCCCGGTCTCCTGCGTGACAGGCAGGGATACTGACCACTATACTACCGAGGACGCAGTGGAGAGGAAAGATGTGGAAACGTAATTTACAAAACGATTAATAAAAGAAAATAAACTAAAATGCTTTCTCCCCGGCGGGGAATCGAACCCCGGTCTCCTGCGTGACAGGCAGGGATACTGACCACTATACTACCGAATACGCAGTTGAGAGGAAAGATGTGGAAACGTAATTTACAAAACGATGAATAAAAGAAAATAAACTAAAATGTTTTCTCCCCGGCGGGGAATCGAACCCCGGTCTCCTGCGTGACAGGCAGGGATACTGACCACTATACTACCGAGGACGCAGTTGAGAGGAAAGATGTGGAAACGTAATTTACAAAACGATTAATAAAAGAAAATAAACTAAAATGCTTTCTCCCCGGCGGGGAATCGAACCCCGGTCTCCTGCGTGACAGGCAGGGATACTGACCACTATACTACCGAGGACGCAGTTGAGAGGAAACATGTGGAAACGTAATTTACAAAACGATGAATAAAAGAAAATAAACTAAAATGTTTTCTCCCCGGCGGGGAATCGAACCCCGGTCTCCTGCGTGACAGGCAGGGATACTGACCACTATACTACCGAGGACGCAGTGGAGAGGAAAGATGTGGAAACGTAATTTACAAAACGATTAATAAAAGAAAATAAACTAAAATGCTTTCTCCCCGGCGGGGAATCGAACCCCGGTCTCCTGCGTGACAGGCAGGGATACTGACCACTATACTACCGAATACGCAGTTGAGAGGAAAGATGTGGAAACGTAATTTACAAAACGATTAATAGAAGAAAATAAACTAAAATGTTTTCTCCCCGGCGGGGAATCGAACCCCGGTCTCCTGCGTGACAGGCAGGGATACTGACCACTATACTACCGAGGACGCAGTTGAGAGGAAAGATGTGGAAACGTAATTTACAAAACGATTAATAAAAGAAAATAAACTAAAATGCTTTCTCCCCGGCGGGGAATCGAACCCCGGTCTCCTGCGTGACAGGCAGGGATACTGACCACTATACTACCGAGGACGCAGTTGAGAGGAAAGATGTGGAAACGTAATTTACAAAACGATGAATAAAAGAAAATAAACTAAAATGTTTTCTCCCCGGCGGGGAATCGAACCCCGGTCTCCTGCGTGACAGGCAGGGATACTGACCACTATACTACCGAGGACGCAGTTGAGAGGAAAGATGTGGAAACGTAATTTACAAAACGATGAATAAAAGAAAATAAACTAAAATGTTTTCTCCCCGGCGGGGAATCGAACCCCGGTCTCCTGCGTGACAGGCAGGGATACTGACCACTATACTACCGAGGACGCAGTTGAGAGGAAAGATGTGGAAACGTAATTTACAAAACGATGAATAAAAGAAAATAAACTAAAATGTTTTCTCCCCGGCGGGGAATCGAACCCCGGTCTCCTGCGTGACAGGCAGGGATACTGACCACTATACCACCGAGGACGCAGTGGAGAGGAAAGATGTGGAAACGTAATTTACAAAACGATTAATAAAAGAAAATAAACTAAAATGCTTTCTCCCCGGCGGGGAATCGAACCCCGGTCTCCTGCGTGACAGGCAGGGATACTGACCACTATACTACCGAATACGCAGTTGAGAGGAAAGATGTGGAAACGTAATTTACAAAACGATTAATAGAAGAAAATAAACTAAAATGTTTTCTCCCCGGCGGGGAATCGAACCCCGGTCTCCTGCGTGACAGGCAGGGATACTGACCACTATACTACCGAGGACGCAGTTGAGAGGAAAGATGTGGAAACGTAATTTACAAAACGATTAATAAAAGAAAATAAACTAAAATGCTTTCTCCCCGGCGGGGAATCGAACCCCGGTCTTCTGCGTGACAGGCAGGGATACTGACCACTATACTACCGAGGACGCAGTTGAGAGGAAAGATGTGGAAACGTAATTTACAAAACGATTAATAAAAGAAAATAAACTAAAATGTTTTCTCCCCGGCGGGGAATCGAACCCCGGTCTCCTGCGTGACAGGCAGGGATACTGACCACTATACTACCGAGGACGCAGTAGAGAGGAAAGATGTGGAAACGTAATTTACAAAACGATTAATAGAAGAAAATAAACTAAAATGTTTTCTCCCCGGCGGGGAATCGAACCCCGGTGTCCTGCGTGACAGGCAGGGATACTGACCACTATACTACCGAGGACGCAGTTGAGAGGAAAGATGTGGAAACGTAATTCACAAAACGATTAATAAAAGAAAATAAACTAAAATGCTTTCTCCCCGGCGGGGAGTCGAACCCCGGTCTCCTGCGTGACAGGCAGGGATACTGACCACTATACTACCGAGGACGCAGTTGAGAGGAAAGATGTGGAAACGTAATTTACAAAACGATTAATAAAAGAAAATAAACTAAAATGTTTTCTCCCCGGCGGGGAATCGAACCCCGGTCTCCTGCGTGACAGGCAGGGATACTGACCACTATACTACCGAGGACGCAGTAGAGAGGAAAGATGTGGAAACGTAATTTACAAAACGATTAATAAAAGAAAATAAACTAAAATGTTTTCTCCCCGGCGGGGAATCGAACCCCGGTCTCCTGCGTGACAGGCAGGGATACTGACCACTATACTACCGAGGACGCAGTTGAGAGGAAAGATGTGGAAACGTAATTTACAAAACGATTAATAAAAGAAAATAAATTAAAATGTTTTCTCCCCGGGGGGGAATCGAACCCCGGTCTCCTGCGTGACAGGCAGGGATACTGACCACTATACTACCGAGGACGCAGTGGAGAGGAAAGATGTGGAAAAGTAATTTACAAAACGATTAATAAAAGAAAATAAACTAAAATGTTTTCTCCCCGGCGGGGAATCGAACCCCGGTCTCCTGCGTGACAGGCAGGGATACTGACCACTATACTACCGAGGACGCAGTGGAGAGGAAAGATGTGGAAACGTAATTTACAAAACGATTAATAAAAGAAAATAAACTAAAATGTTTTCTCCCCGGCGGGGAATCGAACCCCGGTCTCCTGCGTGACAGGCAGGGATACTGACCACTATACTACAGAGGACGCAGTGGAGAGGAAAGATGTGGAAACGTAATTTACAAAACGATTAATAAAAGAAAATAAACTAAAATGTTTTCTCCCCGGCGGGGAATCGAACCCCGGTCTCCTGCGTGACAGGCAGGGATACTGACCACTATACTACCGAGGACGCAGTTGAGAGGAAAGATGTGGAAACGTAATTTACAAAACGATTAATAAAAGAAAATAAATTAAAATGTTTTCTCCCCGGCGGGGAATCGAACCCCGGTCTCCTGCGTGACAGGCAGGGATACTGACCACTATACTACCGAGGACGCAGTTGAGAGGAAAGATGTGGAAACGTAATTTACAAAACGATTAATAAAAGAAAATAAATTAAAATGTTTTCTCCCCGGCGGGGAATCGAACCCCGGTCTCCTGCGTGACAGGCAGGGATACTGACCACTATACTACCGAGGACGCAGTTGAGAGGAAAGATGTGGAAACGTAATTCACAAAACGATTAATAAAAGAAAATAAACTAAAATGTTTTCTCCCCGGCGGGGAATCGAACCCCGGTCTCCTGCGTGACAGGCAGGGATACTGACCACTATACTACCGAGGACGCAGTGGAGAGGAAAGATGTGGAAACGTAATTCACAAAACGATTAATAAAAGAAAATAAACTAAAATGTTTTCTCCCCGGCGGGGAATCGAACCCCGGTCTCCTGCGTGACAGGCAGGGATACTGACCACTATAGTACCGAGGACGCAGTTGAGAGGAAAGATGTGGAAACGTAATTTACAAAACGATTAATAAAAGAAAATAAACTAAAATGCTTTCTCCCCGGCGGGGAATCGAACCCCGGTCTCCTGCGTGACAGGCAGGGATACTGACCACTATACTACCGAGGACGCAGTGGAGAGGAAAGATGTGGAAACGTAATTTACAAAACGATTAATAAAAGAAAATAAACTAAAATGTTTTCTCCCCGGCGGGGAATCGAACCCCGGTCTCCTGCGTGACAGGCAGGGATACTGACCACTATACTACAGAGGACGCAGTGGAGAGGAAAGATGTGGAAACGTAATTTACAAAACGATTAATAAAAGAAAATAAACTAAAATGTTTTCTCCCCGGCGGGGAATCGAACCCCGGTCTCCTGCGTGACAGGCAGGGATACTGACCACTATACTACCGAGGACGCAGTTGAGAGGAAAGATGTGGAAACGTAATTTACAAAACGATTAATAAAAGAAAATAAATTAAAATGTTTTCTCCCCGGCGGGGAATCGAACCCCGGTCTCCTGCGTGACAGGCAGGGATACTGACCACTATACTACCGAGGACGCAGTTGAGAGGAAAGATGTGGAAACGTAATTCACAAAACGATTAATAAAAGAAAATAAACTAAAATGTTTTCTCCCCGGCGGGGAATCGAACCCCGGTCTCCTGCGTGACAGGCAGGGATACTGACCACTATACTACCGAGGACGCAGTGGAGAGGAAAGATGTGGAAACGTAATTCACAAAACGATTAATAAAAGAAAATAAACTAAAATGTTTTCTCCCCGGCGGGGAATCGAACCCCGGTCTCCTGCGTGACAGGCAGGGATACTGACCACTATAGTACCGAGGACGCAGTTGAGAGGAAAGATGTGGAAACGTAATTTACAAAACGATTAATAAAAGAAAATAAACTAAAATGCTTTCTCCCCGGCGGGGAATCGAACCCCGGTCTCCTGCGTGACAGGCAGGGATACTGACCACTATACTACCGAGGACGCAGTGGAGAGGAAAGATGTGGAAACGTAATTTACAAAACGATGAATAAAAGAAAATAAACTAAAATGTTTTCTCCCCGGCGGGGAATCGAACCCCGGTCTCCTGCGTGACAGGCAGGGATACTGACCACTATACTACCGAGGACGCAGTTGAGAGGAAAGATGTGGAAACGTAATTTACAAAACGATGAATAAAAGAAAATAAACTAAAATGTTTTCTCCCCGCCGGGGAATCGAACCCCGGTCTCCTGCGTGACAGGGAGGGATACTGACCACTATACTACCGAGGACGCAGTTGAGAGGAAAGATGTGGAAACGTAATTTACAAAACGATTAATAAAAGAAAATAAACTAAAATGCTTTCTCCCCGGCGGGGAATCGAACCCCGGTCTCCTGCGTGACAGGCAGGGATACTGACCACTATACTACCGAGGACGCAGTGGAGAGGAAAGATGTGGAAACGTAATTTACAAAACGATTAATAAAAGAAAATAAACTAAAATGTTTTCTCCCCGGCGGGGAATCGAACCCCGGTCTCCTGCGTGACAGGCAGGGATACTGACCACTATACTACCGAGGACGCAGTGGAGAGGAAAGATGTGGAAACGTAATTTACAAAACGATTAATAAAAGAAAATAAACTAAAATGTTTTCTCCCCGGCGGGGAATCGAACCCCGGTCTCCTGCGTGACAGGCAGGGATACTGACCACTATACTACCGAGGACGCAGTTGAGAGGAAAGATGTGGAAACGTAATTTACAAAACGATGAATAAAAGAAAATAAACTAAAATGTTTTCTCCCCGGCGGGGAATCGAACCCCGGTCTCCTGCGTGACAGGCAGGGATACTGACCACTATACTACCGAGGACGCAGTTGAGAGGAAAGATGTGGAAACGTAATTTACAAAACGATTAATAAAAGAAAATAAACTAAAATGTTTTCTCCCCGGCGGGGAATCGAACCCCGGTCTCCTGCGTGACAGGCAGGGATACTGACCACTATACTACCGAGGACGCAGTGGAGAGGAAAGATGTGGAAACGTAATTCACAAAACGATTAATAAAAGAAAATAAACTAAAATGTTTTCTCCCCGGCGGGGAAACGAACCCCGGTCTCCTGCGTGACAGGCAGGGATACTGACCACTATACTACCGAGGACGCAGTTGAGAGGAAAGATGTGGAAACGTAATTCACAAAACGATTAATAAAAGAAAATAAACTAAAATGTTTTCTCCCCGGCGGGGAATCGAACCCCGGTCTCCTGCGTGACAGGCAGGGATACTGACCACTATACTACCGAGGACGCAGTTGAGAGGAAAGATGTGGAAACGTAATTTACAAAACGATTAATAAAAGAAAATAAACTAAAATGCTTTCTCCCCGGCGGGGAATCGAACCCCGGTCTCCTGCGTGACAGGCAGGGATACTGACCACTATACTACCGAGGACGCAGTGGAGAGGAAAGATGTGGAAACGTAATTTACAAAACGATGAATAAAAGAAAATAAACTAAAATGTTTTCTCCCCGCCGGGGAATCGAACCCCGGTCTCCTGCGTGACAGGGAGGGATACTGACCACTATACTATCGAGGACGCAGTTGAGAGGAAAGATGTGGAAACGTAATTTACAAAACGATTAATAAAAGAAAATAAACTAAAATGCTTTCTCCCCGGCGGGGAATCGAACCCCGGTCTCCTGCGTGACAGGCAGGGATACTGACCACTATACTACCGAGGACGCAGTTGAGAGGAAAGATGTGGAAACGTAATTTACAAAACGATTAATAAAAGAAAATAAACTAAAATGCTTTCTCCCCGGCGGGGAATCGAACCCCGGTCTCCTGCGTGACAGGCAGGGATACTGACCACTATACTACCGAGGACGCAGTGGAGAGGAAAGATGTGGAAACGTAATTTACAAAACGATTAATAAAAGAAAATAAACTAAAATGTTTTCTCCCCGTTGGGGAATCGAACCCCGGTCTCCTGCGTGACAGGCAGGGATACTGACCACTATACTACCGAGGACGCAGTGGAGAGGAAAGATGTGGAAACGTAATTTACAAAACGATTAATAAAAGAAAATAAACTAAAATGTTTTCTCCCCGGCGGGGAATCGAACCCCGGTCTCCTGCGTGACAGGCAGGGATACTGACCACTATACTACCGAGGACGCAGTTGAGAGGAAAGATGTGGAAACGTAATTTACAAAACGATGAATAAAAGAAAATAAACTAAAATGTTTTCTCCCCGGCGGGGAATCGAACCCCGGTCTCCTGCGTGACAGGCAGGGATACTGACCACTATACTACCGAGGACGCAGTTGAGAGGAAAGATGTGGAAACGTAATTTACAAAACGATGAATAAAAGAAAATAAACTAAAATGTTTTCTCCCCGGCGGGGAATCGAACCCCGGTCTCCTGCGTGACAGGCAGGGATACTGACCACTATACTACCGAGGACGCAGTTGAGAGGAAAGATGTGGAAACGTAATTTACAAAACGATTAATAAAAGAAAATAAACTAAAATGCTTTCTCCCCGGCGGGGAGTCGAACCCCGGTCTCCTGCGTGACAGGCAGGGATACTGACCACTATACTACCGAGGACGCAGTGGAGAGGAAAGATGTGGAAACGTAATTTACAAAACGATGAATAAAAGAAAATAAACTAAAATGTTTTCTCCCCGGCGGGGAATCGAACCCCGGTCTCCTGCGTGACAGGCAGGGATACTGACCACTATACTACCGAGGACGCAGTTGAGAGGAAAGATTTGGAAACGTAATTTACAAAACGATTAATAAAAGAAAATAAACTAAAATGTTTTCTCCCCGGCGGGGAATCGAACCCCGGTCTCCTGCGTGACAGGCAGGGATACTGACTACTATACTACCGAGGACGCAGTTGAGAGGAAAGATGTGGAAACGTAATTTACAAAACGATTAATAAAAGAAAATAAACTAAAATGTTTTCTCCCCCGCGGGGAATCGAACCCCGGTCTCCTGCGTGACAGGCAGGGATACTGACCACTATACTACCGAGGACGCAGTTGAGAGGAAAGATGTGGAAACGTAATTTACAAAACGATTAATAAAAGAAAATAAACTAAAATGCTTTCTCTCCGGCGGGGAATCGAACCCAGGTCTCCTGCGTGACAGGCAGGGATACTGACCACTATACTACCGAGGACGCAGTGGAGAGGAAAGATGTGGAAACGTAATTTACAAAACGATTAATAAAAGAAAATAAACTAAAATGTTTTCTCCCCGGCGGGGAATCGAACCCCGGTCTCCTGCGTGACAGGCAGGGATACTGACCACTATACTACCGAGGACGCAGTTGAGAGGAAAGATGTGGAAACGTAATTTACAAAACGATTAATAAAAGAAAATAAACTAAAATGCTTTCTCCCCGGGGGAGAATCGAACCCCGGTCTCCTGCGTGACAGGCAGGGATACTGACCACTATACTACCGAGGACGCAGTGGAGAGGAAAGATGTGGAAACGTAATTTACAAAACGATTAATAAAAGAAAATAAACTAAAATGTTTTCTCCCGGGCGGGGAATCGAACCCCGGTCTCCTGCGTGACAGGCAGGGATACTGACCCCTATACTACCGAGGACGCAGTTGAGAGGAAAGATGTGGAAACGTAATTCACAAAACGATTAATAAAAGAAAATAAACTAAAATGTTTTCTCCCCGGCGGGGAATCGAACCCCGGTCTCCTGCGTGACAGGCAGGGATACTGACCACTATACTACCGAGGACGCAGTGGAGAGGAAAGATGTGGAAACGTAATTTACAAAACGATGAATAAAAGAAAATAAACTAAAATGTTTTCTCCCCGGCGGGGAATCGAACCCCGGTCTCCTGCGTGACAGGCAGGGATACTGACCACTATACTACCGAGGACGCAGTGGAGAGGAAAGATGTGGAAACGTAATTTACAAAACGATTAATAAAAGAAAAAAAACTAAAATGCTTTCTCCCCGGCGGGGAATCGAACCCCGGTCTCCTGCGTGACAGGCAGGGATACTGACCACTATACTACCGAGGACGCAGCGGAGAGGAAAGATGTGGAAACGTAATTTACAAAACGATTAATAAAAGAAAATAAACTAAAATGTTTTCTCCCTGGCAGGGAATCGAACCCCGGTCTCCTGCGTGACAGGCAGGGATACTGACCACTATACTACCGAGGACGCAGTTGAGAGGAAAGATGTGGAAACGTAATTTACAAAACGATTAATAAAAGAAAATAAATTAAAATGTTTTCTCCCCGGGGGGGAATCGAACCCCGGTCTACTGCGTGCCAGGCAGGGATACTGACCACTATACTACCGAGGACGCAGTTGAGAGGAAAGATGTGGAAACGTAATTTACAAAACGATTAATAAAAGAAAATAAACTAAAATGTGTTCTCCCCGGCGGGGAATCGAACCACGGTCTCCTGCGTGACAGGCAGGGATACTGACCACTATACTACCGAGGACGCAGTTGAGAGGAAAGATGTGGAAACGTAATTTACAAAACGATTAATAAAAGAAAATAAACTAAAATGTTTTCTCCCCGGCGGGGAATCGAACCCCGGTCTCCTGCGTGACAGGCAGGGATACTGACCACTATACTACCGAGAACGCAGTTGAGAGGAAAGATGTGGAAACGTAATTTACAAAACGATGAATAAAAGAAAATAAACTAAAATGTTTTCTCCCCGGCGGGGAATCGAACCCCGGTCTCCTGCGTGACAGGCAGGGATACTGAACACTATACTACCGAGGACGCAGTTGAGAGGAAAGATGTGGAAACGTAATTTACAAAACGATTAATAAAAGAAAATAAACTAAAATGTTTTCTCCCCGGCGGGGAATCGAACCCCGGTCTCCTGCGTGACAGGCAGGGATACTGACCACTATACTACCGAGGACGCAGTTGAGAGGAAAGATGTGGAAACGTAATTTACAAAACGATGAATAAAAGAAAATAAACTAAAATGTTTTCTCCCCGGCGGGGAATCGAACCCCGGTCTCCTGCGTGACAGGCAGGGATACTGACCACTATACTACCGAGGACGCAGTTGAGAGGAAAGATGTGGAAACGTAATTTACAAAACGATTAATAAAAGAAAATAAACTAAAATGCTTTCTCCCCGGGGGAGAATCGAACCCCGGTCTCCTGCGTGACAGGCAGGGATACTGACCACTATACTACCGAGGACGCAGTGGAGAGGAAAGATGTGGAAACGTAATTTACAAAACGATTAATAAAAGAAAATAAACTAAAATGTTTTCTCCCGGGCGGGGAATCGAACCCCGGTCTCCTGCGTGACAGGCAGGGATACTGACCCCTATACTACCGAGGACGCAGTTGAGAGGAAAGATGTGGAAACGTAATTCACAAAACGATTAATAAAAGAAAATAAACTAAAATGTTTTCTCCCCGGCGGGGAATCGAACCCCGGTCTCCTGCGTGACAGGCAGGGATACTGACCACTATACTACCGAGGACGCAGTGGAGAGGAAAGATGTGGAAACGTAATTTACAAAACGATGAATAAAAGAAAATAAACTAAAATGTTTTCTCCCCGGCGGGGAATCGAACCCCGGTCTCCTGCGTGACAGGCAGGGATACTGACCACTATACTACCGAGGACGCAGTGGAGAGGAAAGATGTGGAAACGTAATTTACAAAACGATTAATAAAAGAAAAAAAACTAAAATGCTTTCTCCCCGGCGGGGAATCGAACCCCGGTCTCCTGCGTGACAGGCAGGGATACTGACCACTATACTACCGAGGACGCAGCGGAGAGGAAAGATGTGGAAACGTAATTTACAAAACGATTAATAAAAGAAAATAAACTAAAATGTTTTCTCCCTGGCAGGGAATCGAACCCCGGTCTCCTGCGTGACAGGCAGGGATACTGACCACTATACTACCGAGGACGCAGTTGAGAGGAAAGATGTGGAAACGTAATTTACAAAACGATTAATAAAAGAAAATAAATTAAAATGTTTTCTCCCCGGGGGGGAATCGAACCCCTGTCTCCTGCGTGCCAGGCAGGGATACTGACCACTATACTACCGAGGACGCAGTTGAGAGGAAAGATGTGGAAACGTAATTTACAAAACGATTAATAAAAGAAAATAAACTAAAATGTGTTCTCCCCGGCGGGGAATCGAACCACGGTCTCCTGCGTGACAGGCAGGGATACTGACCACTATACTACCGAGGACGCAGTTGAGAGGAAAGATGTGGAAACGTAATTTACAAAACGATTAATAAAAGAAAATAAACTAAAATGTTTTCTCCCCGGCGGGGAATCGAACCCCGGTCTCCTGCGTGACAGGCAGGGATACTGACCACTATACTACCGAGGACGCAGTAGAGAGGAAAGATGTGGAAACGTAATTTACAAAACGATTAATAAAAGAAAATAAACTAAAATGTTTTCTCCCCGGCGGGGAATCGAACCCCGGTCTCCTGCGTGACAGGCAGGGATACTGACCACTATACTACCGAGAACGCAGTTGAGAGGAAAGATGTGGAAACGTAATTTACAAAACGATGAATAAAAGAAAATAAACTAAAATGTTTTCTCCCCGGGGGGGAATCGAACCCCGGTCTCCTTCGTGACAGGCAGGGATACTGAACACTATACTACCGAGGACGCAGTTGAGAGGAAAGATGTGGAAACGTAATTTACAAAACGATTAATAAAAGAAAATAAACTAAAATGTTTTCTCCCCGGCGGGGAATCGAACCCCGGTCTCCTGCGTGACAGGCAGGGATACTGACCACTATACTACCGAGGACGCAGTTCAGAGAAAAGATGTGGAAACGTAATTTACAAAACGATTAATAAAAGAAAATAAATTAAAATGTTTTCTCCCCGGCGGGGAATCGAACCCCGGTCTCCTGCGTGACAGGCAGGGATACTGACCACTATACTACCGAGGACGCAGTGGAGAGGAAAGATGTGGAAACGTAATTTACAAAACGATGAATAAAAGAAAATAAACTAAAATGTTTTCTCCCCGGCGGGGAATCGAACCCCGGTCTCCTGCGTGACAGGCAGGGATACTGACCACTATACTACCGAGGACGCAGTGGAGAGGAAAGATGTGGAAACGTAATTTACAAAACGATTAATAAAAGAAAATAAACTAAAATGTTTTCTCCCCGGCGGGGAATCGAACCCCGGTCTCCTGCGTGACAGGCAGGGATACTGACCACTATACTACCGAGGACGCAGTTGAGAGGAAAGATGTGGAAACGTAATTTACAAAACGATGAATAAAAGAAAATAAACTAAAATGTTTTCTCCCCGGCGGGGAATCGAACCCCGGTCTCCTGCGTGACAGGCAGGGATACTACTACCGAGGACGCAGTTGAGAGGAAAGATGTGGAAACGTAATTTACAAAACGATTAATAAAAGAAATTAAACTAAAATGTTTTCTCCCCGGCGGGGAATCGAACCCCGGTCTCCTGCGTGACAGGCAGGGATACTGACCACTATACAACCGAGGACGCAGTTGAGAGGAAAGATGTGGAAACGTAATTTACAAAACGATTAATAAAAGAAAATAAACTAAAATGTTTTCTCCCCGGCGGGGAATCGAACCCCGGTCTCCTGCGTGACAGGCAGGGATACTGACCACTATACTACCGAGGACGCAGTAGAGAGGAAAGATGTGGAAACGTAATTTACAAAACGATTAATAAAAGAAAATAAACTAAAATGTTTCCTCCCCGGCGTGGAATCGAACCCCGGTCTCCTGCGTGACAGGCAGGGATACTGACCACTATACTACTGAGGACGCAGTTGTGAGGAAAGATGTGGAAACGTAATTTACAAAACGATTAATAAAAGAAAATAAATTAAAATGTTTTCTCCCCGGGGGGGAATCGAACCCCGGTCTCCTGCGTGACAGGCAGGGATACTGACCACTATACTACCGAGGACGCAGTGGAGAGGAAAGATGTGGAAAAGTAATTTACAAAACGATTAATAAAAGAAAATAAACTAAAATGTTTTCTCCCCGGCGGGGAATCGAACCCCGGTCTCCTGCGTGACAGGCAGGGATACTGACCACTATACTACCGAGGACGCAGTAGAGAGGAAAGATGTGGAAACGTAATTTACAAAACGATTAATAAAAGAAAATAAACTAAAATGTTTTCTCCCCGGCGGGGAATCGAACCCCGGTCTCCTGCGTGACAGGCAGGGATACTGACCACTATACTACCGAGGATGCAGTGGAGAGGAAAGATGTGGAAAAGTAATTTACAAAACGATTAATAAAAGAATTTAAACTAAAATGTTTTCTCCCCGGCGGGGAATCGAACCCCGGTCTCCTGCGTGACAGGCAGGGATACTGACCACTATACTACCGAGGACGCAGTGGAGAGGAAAGATGTGGAAACGTAATTTACAAAACGATTAATAAAAGAAAATAAACTAAAATGTTTTCTCCCCGGCGGGGAATCGAACCCCGGTCTCCTGCGTGACAGGCAGGGATACTGACCACTATACTACCGAGGACGCAGTAGAGAGGAAAGATGTGGAAACGTAATTTACAAAACGATTAATAAAAGAAAATAAACTAAAATGTTTTCTCCCCGGCGGGGAATCGAACCCCGGTCTCCTGCGTGACAGGCAGGGATACTGACCACTATACTACCGAGGACGCAGTAGAGAGGAAAGATGTGGAAACGTAATTTACAAAACGATTAATAAAAGAAAATAAACTAAAATGTTTCCTCCCCGGCGTGGAATCGAACCCCGGTCTCCTGCGTGACAGGCAGGGATACTGACCACTATACTACTGAGGACGCAGTTGTGAGGAAAGATGTGGAAACGTAATTTACAAAACGATTAATAAAAGAAAATAAATTAAAATGTTTCCTCCCCGGCAGGGAATCGAACCCCGGTCTCCTGCGTGACAGGCAGGGATACTGACCACTATACTACCGAGGACGCAGTGGAGAGGAAAGATGTGGAAAAGTAATTTACAAAACGATTAATAAAAGAAAATAAACTAAAATGTTTTCTCCCCGGCGGGGAATCGAACCCCGGTCTCCTGCGTGACAGGCAGGGATACTGACCACTATACTACCGAGGACGCAGTAGAGAGGAAAGATGTGGAAACGTAATTTACAAAACGATTAATAAAAGAAAATAAACTAAAATGTTTTCTCCCCGGCGGGGAATCGAACCCCGGTCTCCTGCGTGACAGGCAGGGATACTGACCACTATACTACCGAGGATGCAGTGGAGAGGAAAGATGTGGAAAAGTAATTTACAAAACGATTAATAAAAGAATTTAAACTAAAAGGTTTTCTCCCCGGCGGGGAATCGAACCCCGGTCTCCTGCGTGACAGGCAGGGATACTGACCACTATACTACCGAGGACGCAGTTGAGAGGAAAGATGTGGAAACGTAATTTACAAAACGATTAATAAAAGAAAATAAACAAAAATGTTTTCTCCCCGGCGGGGAATCGAACCCCGGTCTCCTGCGTGACAGGCAGGGATACTGACCACTATACTACCGAGGACGCAGTTGAGAGGAAAGATGTGGAAACGTAATTTACAAAACGATTAATAAAAGAAAATAAACTAAAATGTTTTCTCCCCGGCGGGGAATCGAACCACGGTCTCCTGCGTGACAGGCAGGGATACTGACCACTATACTACCGAGGACGCAGTTGAGAGGAAAGATGTGGAAACGTAATTTACAAAACGATTAATAAAAGAAAATAAACTAAAATGTTTTCTCCCCGGCGGGGAATCGAACCCCCGTCTCCTGCGTGACAGGCAGGGATACTGACCACTATACTACCGAGGACGCAGTAGAGAGGAAAGATGTGGAAACGTAATTTACAAAACGATTAATAAAAGAAAATAAACTAAAATGTTTTCTCCCCGGCGGGGAATCGAACCCCGGTCTCCTGCGTGACAGGCAGGGATACTGACCACTATACTACCGAGGACGCAGTTGAGAGGAAAGATGTGGAAACGTAATTTACAAAACGATTAATAAAAGAAAATAAATTAAAATGTTTTCTCCCCGGGGGGGAATCGAACCCCGGTCTCCTGCGTGACAGGCAGGGATACTGACCACTATACTACGAAGGACGCAGTGGAGAGGAAAGATGTGGAAAAGTAATTTACAAAACGATTAATAAAAGAAAATAAACTAAAATGTTTTCTCCCCGGCGGGGAATCGAACCCCGGTCTCCTGCGTGACAGGCAGGGATACTGACCACTATACTACCGAGGACGCAGTTCAGAGGAAAGATGTGGAAACGTAATTCACAAAACGATTAATAAAAGAAAATAAACTAAAATGTTTTCTCCCCGGCGGGGAATCGAACCCCGGTCTCCTGCGTGACAGGCAGGGATACTGACCACTATACTACCGAGGACGCAGTGCAGAGGAAAGATGTGGAAACGTAATTTACAAAACGATGAATAAAAGAAAATAAACTAAAATGTTTTCTCCCCGGCGGGGAATCGAACCCCGGTCTCCTGCGTGACAGGCAGGGATACTGACCACTATACTACCGAGGACGCAGTGGAGAGGAAAGATGTGGAAACGTAATTTACAAAACGATGAATAAAAGAAAATAAACTAAAATGTTTTCTCCCCGGCGGGGAATCGAACCCCGGTCTCCTGCGTGACAGGCAGGGATCCTGACCACTATACTACCGAGGACGCAGTGGAGAGGAAAGATGTGGAAACGTAATTTACAAAGCGATTAATAAAAGAAAATAAACTAAAATGTTTTCTCCCCGGCGGGGAATCGAACCCCGGTCTCCTGCGTGACAGGCAGGGATACTGACCACTATACTACCGAGGACGCAGTTGAGAGGAAAGATGTGGAAACGTAATTTACAAAACGATTAATAAAAGAAAATAAACTAAAATGCTTTCTCCCCGGCGGGGAATCGAACCCCGGTCTCCTGCGTGACAGGCAGGGATACTGACCACTATACTACCGAGGACGCAGTGGAGAGGAAAGATGTGGAAACGTAATTTACAAAACGATTAATAAAAGAAAATAAACTAAAATTTTTTCTCCCCGGCGGGGAATCGAACCCCGGTCTCCTGCGTGACAGGCAGTGATACTGACCACTATACTACCGAGGACGCAGTTGAGAGGAAAGATGTGGAAACGTAATTTACAAAACGATGAATAAAAGAAGATAAACTTAAATGTTTTCTCCCCGGCGGGGAATCGAACCCCGGTCTCCTGCGTGACAGGCAGGGATACTGACCGCTATACTACCGAGGACGCAGTTGAGAGGAAAGATGTGGAAACGTAATTTACAAAACGATTAATAAAAGAAAATAAACTAAAATGTTTTCTCCCCGGCGGGGAATCGAACCCCGGTCTCCTGCGTGACAGGCAGGGATACTGACCACCATACTACCGAGGACGCAGTTGAGAGGAAAGATGTGGAAACGTAATTTACAAAACGATTAATAAAAGAAAATAAATTAAAATGTTTTCTCCCCGGGGGGGAATCGAACCCCGGTCTCCTGCGTGACAGGCAGTGATACTGACCACTATACTACCGAGGACGCAGTGGAGAGGAAAGATGTGGAAAAGTAATTTACAAAACGATTAATAAAAGAAAATAAACTAAAATGTTTTCTCCCCGGCGGGGAATCGAACCCCGGTCTCCTGCGTGACAGGCAGGGATACTGACCACTATACTACCGAGGACGCAGTGGAGAGGAAAGATGTGGAAACGTAATTTACAAAACGATTAATAAAAGAAAATAAACTAAAATGTTTTCTCCCCGGCGGGGAATCGAACCCCGGTCTCCTGCGTGACAGGCAGGGATACTGACCACTATACTACCGAGGACGCATTGGAGAGGAAAGATGTGGAAACGTAATTTACAAAACGATTAATAAAAGAAAATAAACTAAAATGTTTTCTCCCCGGCGGGGAATCGAACCCCGGTCTCCTGCGTGACAGGCAGGGATACTGACCACTATACTACCGAGGACGCATTGGAGAGGAAAGATGTGGAAACGTAATTTACAAAACGATTAATAAAAGAAAATAAACTAAAATGTTTTCTCCCCGGCGGGGAATCGAACCCCGGTCTCCTGCGTGACAGGCAGGGATACTGACCACTATACTACCGAGGACGCATTGGAGAGGAAAGATGTGGAAACGTAATTTACAAAACGATTAATAAAAGAAAATAAACTAAAATGTTTTCTCCCCGGCGGGGAATCGAACCCCGGTCTCCTGTGTGACAGGCAGGGATACTGACCACTATACTACCGAGGACGCAGTTGAGAGGAAAGATGTGGAAACGTAATTTACAAAACGATTAATAAAAGAAAATAAACTAAAATGTTTTCTCCCCGGCGGGGAATCGAACCCCGGTCTCCTGCGTGACAGGCAGGGATACTGACAACTATACTACCGAGGACGCATTGGAGAGGAAAGATGTGGAAACGTAATTTACAAAACGATTAATAAAAGAAAATAAACTAAAATGATTTCTCCCCCGCGGGGAATCGAACCCCGGTCTCCTGCGTGACAGGCAGGGATACTGACCACTATACTACCGAGGACGCAGTTGAGAGGAAAGATGTGGAAACGTAATTTACAAAACGATTAAGAAAACTGTTTTCGTATTGAAATAGGTTCGCCCCTTTGCGATTTCCAAAGGCTCACGGCTAGAGCGCCGCTAGGTGGCAGTACTATCACTCACGAAAGAGCACACGTTGAGCGTATGTTTGAAAATGGTTTTGGGGAAGTGTATCAGTGTATTTACTACTTTCGTACTTTGAATGGAGCGACATTTTTGCTGGTTTTTTTTTTTTGCTTTTTTTTTTTTGGAAGATAAGCAGCTAGTTATCTTGAACTGCTTTATTACGAAAAAAAAAGCTACCTATTAAGTGACAAATATAATAAATAGTTTTAGTGACATATATAATAATTAAATAGTTTTCATATCATGAAACTATGAAAATTATTTACAAAAACTCTCTCTACAAATATTGTACAAACTTCGGCCTTTTTTTAATAAGGAAGAAGGTTTATTGCTTACAAGTCTCTGGTAATTATTAAAAACTTCCTGATTATTTTCCCCAATTATTAAAAACCTACGTAAATAAATTCAAGTTCCTAAAAAAATATGCTTACCTTTAATTATAAATCAATAGGAAAATAATTACATGCATAGAATTGAACCTTTTAAAACAACCAGTTTTTGATTTAAAATCTGCTTGAATGATGAATGTAAGAATAATTAGAAATTTAATGAAACAGTTTATTGTAGTTTTGCTAGTGATAATAGATGAATTAATAATACTAGATTTTAAGAAAAGTGCTTTATAATTACAAATTTTAAAGGTTTTTCCCATGGGGGTGGAAATTAGTAACAATGTTTTTGATTGAGGGTTCCAATGCATTCAAGCAATCTACTATATTATGCGTTTTGATATTAGTATTCTTTCTTCAATAATTTCCCAATTTATACGACCCAATCTCAAAATTATTAAAATTTTAAATAATTATAAATTTACTATTGAAATGCCTTTATCATTAACATATAATTACTATTCGGGGAAAAAAAATCTCTGTTCTTTTTATAATTTACGAGTGCTCAAACTTGAACTTGTTTATCATTCGAACATATTCAAGATTTTAGTTCATAGTAGTTGTGTTTGTTTGTATAATAGAAGTAAGTATTATTAAGAGGTATTATATTAATAGAAGTAAGTATTATTAAGAGGTATGTATTATAATTCCTCTTAATAATACTTACTTCTATTAATATAATACCTCTTAATAATACTTACTTCTATACTTTTTAAAAAGCAGCGGGTGTGTGTTTCATTGATTGGGTTCTCCTCATTCCCTGTTTACCACTCAAAAAGATAATGAACTCATCGGGTGCTAATAATTATGTCCAAAGTGAGACGAGCAATGTGATAAATTCAATGGTATTTATATTTAGCTATGTGTAATTATCACTTTTCCCGAAATACACAGGGATCATGTATCTTTGTGCTACTTTAGTAGATTTATGTTAAACGTTAACATTCTGATCTAAGTTATAATAGAAAACTATTTTACCCGAATACATTACTTTTTGGCAAATTTGCCTCTCTGAACTTACGCCAAAAATTTCCTTAGAAATGTGACAGGTGCCCCCCCCCCGTAAATTTTTTCTGGATCCGCCACTGAACTCATACAAACACTCCAAACCCTATTTTTAAAAAAAATTCGCTTGACAGCGCAAGCTTGAGCGATAATCCACCAAAAAGAGGCATCTGACATCGACAGAACCGCTCTGGGTCCAGCATCGCCGACGTGCTGCCACCTAGCGGCGCTCTAGCTGTGAGCCTTTGGAAAATCGCAGGGCAACTTTTCGTGTGTTGCTCGGTTGCTCCCGCTAGCTCCCGCTAGCGGCGATGGGAAACAAGGCGACATGTTGAATGTTGCAGGCGACATGATTTGAGAAAGTTTGATTATTTACACAATATATCAATTTAAGGATGTAGAAATTTTGCACTTGTAAAGTATTTAGTCATCGTATTAAGTGTTAATACGGTAATATTATGAAATATTGGTGCACTGAAAATTTTTTGCTATTGAAGATTTTCCTGGTCTTTTGTTTTCACTTAGAATTCAAAGATGGCGCCACGAATAGTTTCTTTTTATTTTAATCAATTTCTTCATTGAAAGAAAAAATTATGGTATTTTAACTGAAACTCTTCAAAATTTGAACTATACAAAGTATGAAAAACACTTGGATTGTTTGGTCTAGTCAGAAGAAACCCCTTTCTGAAAACTACGTTAACCAAGATGGCGGACCCTCGTGGGCAAATGTCTTTCATTCGTGCTCATGAGTTTTAAATCATCCTGTATTTTATTATAAAAATCTCTAAAATAACGTTTATTTTCATATTCAATTGAGAAAAATCGATTTCAATAAGATTACGAGGGGAATTGTTCAAAACTACGTCTCGGGATTACTATAGGCAACGCGGAGCAACTGTTGCTTTGGTGGAATCGCAGTCAGAGGGACTAAAGGTGGTTTTCCTACTGTAGCACCAAAATAGTGGTATTATTGCATTGGGGGGGGGAATTATGATGGAAAATCGGGTCGCCAATATTGAAAGTTTGAGAAGGACAGCAATATAGGTTTCAACGGTCTCCATTCGAATTTGCTCAGCTTGGCCCAAATGCATACATAATCTCACGAAAAGGGGTCCCACTAATAAATAAGACGCGTCCCCATAACCTTGATATTCTCCCCCGACCCACAACAAACACAAATGCAAATATGTCGCCGCACGCCATTGACGATTCCATCTCTCTGCACGCGCCATTTGGAATTCGGAGAGAGGACTTCTCCATTTTTATGTCCTTAATTTACTACCACTCTAGCCTAAACGATTGGTTTTTCCGAGACTAATAAAATGAAAGAGGACGACAGTCGTGACATATATGACCTTATTCGGCTCGCGGTGGGAGGGTACCGAATCATATATATAACTCTGTGGGGAAGCCTGACAAGAGCAATTATTGTAGCGATTTGTCACAAAAGTGACATTTGCCTTTTTCAATGGTTTTGCATACCGATCACTACGAGTGTCGTATAACTCTATTTTAAGGAGATTTTATGGGGGTTTTGAAAAAGAGTTCACTTTGAGGTTATTAATACGGGAGAGTGGGTGGGGCACCTTTTGGCACACTCCACTTTTCAGACGCAATTTTATAGTTATGAACTCGTGACGCGTTTTGGAATGTTTGATGCTTTTGGATCTAAATAATAATTTACAACAGTTTTCCTGTTTTGCGTTGTGCAAAGATACTACCACGTGTTAAATATTTTCTTTGGGGAAGGTCCTCCTCAGACCCCTCTTTGCCATCCTGAGTATTGCGCAATTTTGTATTGTGGAAGGTACGTTTTAGGGTTACACTACTAACCCCCCTCCGAAAAAAAAGACAAACAATATATTATGTTGAGAGAGAGTAAAATACGTGTATCATGTATCCTTTAGTATTTAAGGAAAAAAAATAATAATAAATTAGTATATTAAGGGGACTCAGTACCAAAATTTGGTCAAAATTACGAATTTGAGATTTTGCCATAAAAATAAAGAAACTACCCTTAGAATTATTCTTACTAAGTTTCATAATGATATGAGGGTTTTAAGTTTAAAAAATTTGAGGTTTTCTGACCCAAATATAGGCTTACTGAAGCATAATTTTCAACTTTTAAATGGGTTTTTCTCAAAACAAGGTTTTTATGGTTTAAAACCCTAAGGCTTTTTTTCTAATTGTCCAAATCACTCAAGACTGGGTAGTCATTATCAGTAATGTATGTTAAACACCTCTGTGTATGGATTTTAAAATATATTTATTAGAAAATTTTTTACAAAGAAAGAAAGTAGAAACTTAGCATATTTTTTGGAAAAAAATGTCAAATTTCAGATTTTCTTTTATATTTCCGAACCCCTTGCAGATATTTAAATTTCCATACACAGAGGCAACAATATAAGTTTGATTTATGTTGGGAAAAATATCAAGTGAAAAGAGTGTACATTAAGGGATGAGTAGCATTTTGAAGTTAGGCTAATTTTGACCACTTTTTTGAAGTTTTTTTAAATGTTTGAAATAATTTGGAAATTTGGAAAATAATTTTGGAATTTGCTTTTTGTGCTAAATATGAATAAGTATGAAGTTAATACATAATTTAACACCTAAAAAGATAATAAAATCCTGTTAATAAAGAAAAATATTTTTTTGGTACTGAGTCCCCTTAATAAATTTGTATGTAATAAATATATCAAATTCATCTTATTAAAATCAATACAATTTTTTTTTAGAAAATCGTCCAACCATGTCTAAAAATATGAAGAAACCGTCAAACATCATTATCAAATAACAGTAAGAGTTAAACTCGTTTTATGATATCCATCAAATAAGTTCCTATATTAATTTGGCAACCTATTGCTTTCATATTTTTATGCACGGTGCCTTTTTTTTCTATGGAATACAATTCAGGGTCGTCCATGAATACGACGTAGTGCATTACCACTACAAAATGATCCAAATCATAATAACAAAAACGAAACGAAGCATATACTTAAATTAGACAAGTGGGACAAACAGCGAGTTCTCTCTATAAGCATATAAATGGAGGTTAAGCACTGTGTCTCTAAAAGTTTAAAGCGGTAGTTTTTATGTGTGTTTGGCCATTCCCCCGGTATAAAAAGGACCCTGTTTTTATATTTGTACTCAGCTTGATGCAAATTTTCTTTAGCAGGAAGAGGCGGATGGTCAGCGAAGCATTATGTAGTTGCTTTTATTCTTTTTTTTTTTTTTGGCTTTTTTTTATTCAAAAAGCACTGAAAAAGCTAGTGTGGTTTTAGTATGCTTAAACTTTAACACACAAAAAAATAAGTTTTGTGTTTTCTTTAATAGCACCCCTTTTCACTTACGCAGCCAAAGGATGAATTTGGGATAGACCCCCCTGTAACTCTAGGATTTTTTTTCTACCAAAGGGAGGATTTAAAATATTTTTTTTTTAAAAACTGTCATGTTCCCATTAAAAGTATAGGACTAAGACACTCTATAGGATTGTAAGAACTGTCAACAATAACTTCAACAATAACGACAAACCCCCCCCCCCAAAGAACAACTTAGGATAAAAAAAATTCTTTAAGCGTGTAAGTTTGGAAATTAAATTCAGAAGTGAGTTTTCAAAATTGAATCATAGGAAATGGTTTGTATAGGCATTTGCAATGCCTTATCAACTCGTATAAACGTTTAAAAAATAACTTAAATCAACTGTTTAGCTAAAATAAATTATGAATATAATTTCAATGTCACTTGACTCCTCAATTATCGCTATATCACTCAAATTGACCATTATTTTACCCATTTTACTTACATAAAAACATTGAAACATTATACTGGATGAGAAGAACATAAAAATATTACCATAAAACTAATTTAAAAATCGAAATCGATGTTTGTAAGAATTCATTTTATTGGACTTGTTTAAATCCACTTTCTCAGACTATCTGAATAAGCTTTAAAATTAATTGATTTTCGTTGATTTGAAGTGCGAAGAAGTTGGTAATCAATTTCTACAGTAGGTTTTGACGTTCAATTAAAAAGTTTCAAAATTTATATAAGCTCAAAAATAACTTCCTTTTTTATTCGCGTTATAGAGTAGAAATGGAATGGGATGGGTTGAGTAGTACAACCTTTCTTGACAGTGAGCGAAAGAAAAAAAAACTGACAAGGAGAGGATCCCAACGTGTCATCACCGATTTGGTTGATTTTTGGTGTGAAAGTAGTGCATGACTAGGACATCAATTTGTGAAAATATTAAGAAGCAACTCTCAGAAATTTTGGAGAAAATCGCGATTAAAAATTTTAACATTCACTTATATATTTAATAAGATTCGCATCTTGTAAGAGGATCGTTGTGTAGCGGTAAGAGCTGCGATTCCCAACCCAAAGGTCCCGGGATCGAGTCTCGCTGCATACCATAACTTTTTTTTTTAATTGTCCACGCAATTAAGAGCACAGATTTGAAATAAAGTAGTACATACATATTTATAATTATCAATTTTAAAACATTTTTTTAAATATTTTTTTGTGGGAAAAATCAGATTATCTGATAATTATACAATTTTTATAACTGGATAATATTTAATCCTATTTATAAATATATTATTATTATATTTATAAGGAAGGTATGGGATGAAAAGGGTAAACACCAGAAAAATCTACATGTTCATATCTTTAAATAATTTTATTGAAAAAATCTTCATTCCTTGTTTCCCCAAAAAATAATTATTAAATCCAAATTTTTATGATCCTATTGTATACTATACTTACCAAAAAAATGTTTATTTTAACTATCAAATCAGACACATAACAAACCCTTTTAGCATAACGAAATTGCGTACTTTCTTTTGGATAGTTAGGGATAAATTAAGGTAAAACTTCATCTATAAAAATAATTTTTTTTGTTTTGAAAAAATCTTTTCATTCCTTGTTTCCCAAAAAAATAATGATTAAATCCAATTTTTTATGAACCTATTGTAAATATTATATATATACCAAAAAAAAATAGACAAGAAAAAATACTTTAAAATTAATAATTAAATATTATTATAAGTGTATTTCATATCTGTGCTCTTAATTGAGTGGAAAATAAAAATAAAATTAATGGTATGCAGCGAGACTCGATCCCACGACCTTTGGGTTGGGAATCGCAGCTTTTACCGCTACACCACAATCCGCTTGCAAGATGCGAATCTTATTAAATATATAAGTACATATTAACATTTTTAATCGCAATATTCTCCAAAATTTCTGAGAGTTGCTTCTTAATATTTTCACAAAGTGATGTCCTAGTCATGCACTACTTGCACACCAAATATGAACCAAATCGGTGATGACACGTTGGGATCCTCTCCTTGTGAGTTAACAGATCTTCTGTGAGCTTTTATTGGATTGGGCTTTCGATTCTAAATAAATGTACTACGCCGCGAAATCGAAATGATTTAAAATTTTAGGAATATTATGACCCAAAAACGAAATACATCCATGGATTTAACAAACTAATCATTTATTTAAAGTATACATTGCACTGGGAATAACTTCCTTCGTTTTTTATCAGCTTATTTCCCTTTAGTCAAAAAAAAGTTGCAGTCTAGTATAAATTATGCAAAACTATGTATTAATTTGTTTTAACTATAGCCGATTGAATCTGGGAATTAATACAAGGTTCAGACAAACGATACGAAAATACTAATGTTCGGCACTAGTTAACTAGAACTAGTTGCAACTAGTAGTTAACTACTGATCAACTAGTAGTTTAACTACTTTTGGTTTAAACTAGTTCAACTATTAGTTGAACTACTTTTTTTAATAACTACTAGTTGAAACTACTTTCAAAATTTCAACTACTTTCAAAAAAATATTATTAAAATTTTTATCAAAATATAGAAAAAATTGTACTGTAACAAATTTAATTAAGATGGTAGAGTACTTAAAATACCATAACCAAAATTAAAGGCCCTTTTTGTGCGTTTTTAGTGATATAGATAAGAAAGATGTATTAGAATTTGGGCAAAAAATAGGTTATGAAATTAAATAGACTACTTAACTAGTAGTTAACTACTTTGAAAAACAGTTAACTACTAGTTGTAACTAGTCCCAGGAAAAAATAGTTAACTACTAGTTGCAACTAGATTTTCCCAGACTAGTTAGTAGTTGGTAGTTAACTATTTTTTGACCACTAGTTGCCGAACACTAGAAAATACGCTCAAAAACAAACACCTGTCGTCCAGAAATCGTAACGAGATTTGCATCAGGGGAATTCTGAATGATAAATATCCTGTACAAAATGACAGCCACAGGTGGAAAGCGAAAAAACCACTGGTGCATCCTAGCTGAACAACTTAAAGGTGTCAAAACCCCTTGGGTGGAGACATCAGCTTGATTCCACTCATTAGTTGCCCATTAGAGCGTATTAGTTTCACTAAAACAGGGGTGGTCAACCTTTTTAGTAAGAGTGCCACTATTGGTGGGGAGATTAGCCGTGCCACTTCAACTTTTTCCAATCTATACCAAAAGTTGAAATACATAGATAAATAAATATAAAAACCGAAAATTACGCCAAATTATTCTTCCTCATGATATTCTTAGCAGTAGAGATTAAAAAACAAACACACTTCTCATAATATGATACAGAGATTTTGCCTAAAATTATCCTCCATCCTATAGATCTACATATTCATTCATCTAAAACAATACCAATAGAGTGAATAGCCCTAATATCCTGTTACGTTCTTATAAAATCCATAAAACCCTAGAACTCAAAGCCAAACTATGCATTAAAAAGCACTCAAAATCCGTTCAGAGCTAACCCAAGAGTATTCCTCGGATTAAACGGAGCTACTTATTTTCCACCCCATTATTCAAACACCATCCCCTCATGGACTCCATTAATTTTTCAAGCACTCTTCAGAAATTCGAATCCCCAGACGTCGGAGGAGCCCTTGTCCACTTTATCATTCTCCCCCCCCCCCGCGTTATATGGGACTAATGGATCAAGGAATTCCAGTTTTACGGTCATTTTTCATCTCGCCCAACCCTTTATGCCCGTCTTCTTGTTTATTGTATTGGCCGTTATGACACCGGTGGAGTTAATTAAGCCTGGTGAACCATTTTGTCAAGCGGGTGGGCGGAGCTTGTCGAATGCCAGGCCGCTCATTGGCCGAAGACCAACTGCTGTTGAGGGAAATCGGTCGGAACTTTAACTGGTGGAATTAATGAATTTAGAAAATTTTCAATGGAAGGGTAGTTGTTCGGTCGAAGGGAAAGCAAATTGAAGATGGCTATCAGTGACGTTTAAATTAATAGTGATGTATTGTAGTAACTTGGGGAGTAAGGTTGAAGAGGAGGTAATAACTTATATATGTCTGCGTTGAAACGGGCTTTAGTAGAGGTTTGATCGGTATTTTAAAGGTGCAAGATAGTTCCAGGGATTGTGAATTTAGTGTGCAGTAAAATTTCAATGAGTAATTTAATTTTAAGTCAAAAGATAAAGTTCTTTCAATAAAATCCAAATGAACTAATCACAACTTTCACATTAGGTTCAGTTATAAAATTTAATAAGTAGTAAATCATATCGAATAGGAATGTAATAAAATTTAAGGTATGGTATTCGTGCACATCTTTGTAAAAAAAAAAATTTAAATAATACACTTTGATTTTAAAGCATAGGTTACATGTAAAATAATGTCAAAATATGAAAGGATGTGCAAATAATATTAACATATATTCTAAATAGAAAGAGATATCATAGGTATAAATGTTACATAAATGCTTGGTAGATATGATTTTAAAGTAAATGAAGTAATCTTAAATGTAATTTGAAAGTATTAATAATATAAACAAAAAATAAAGATAGGTTACAAATTTGAAGTTCAGATAGAAATTTTCACACTTTGTTTATGAACTCAAAAATGTTTTACTAGATGCTGGGCAGTAATTTTAGGTGAATATGAGGGGAAAAAATAACTTAATTTACAGCCTTAAATATTATATCATTACTTACAATGTAATAATACTCTATTACTTTACCATAAACTCATTAATTTTATAATACTAATTTAACATTTTACACCACACCACACCTTATAAAAACCACATTTATGTACGAAATGATATAATAAAGAAACGCCTTTTCCATTTTAGCGTAACATTCGCCTTTGTGTACCCAATTACTTCAGAATTATCAGTTTATCTCTCTTCCTTTATCTTTATTCCGTTGATTTTTCCAACAGGCGTGGGCGGATATGGGGGAAAATTAAATTAAGGTGTGCCTCTGAAGAATTTAAATCCTTTTGAAAGTTTATCTCTTATGCATTTATCTCAGAACACTTTTGAAATGATAAAAATGAAGCGGAGAAAGTTTTGAATTGATAAACGATGTATTGAGATTCTTGTTTAGAGTTCCAGAATGATAAAAAAATGACTTACTAAGTCACTCTTATCATCTGTCATTCATGTATATTAGCCCTTACGTTTTAGGGGCTAAGTTTAGGTTATTTAATAATTCATTTTTCCATCTTTTTGCCCATCAAACTTCAACAATTTGATTAAAAATGCAAGAGTTATAATTAAATTATTTAGCTTAATTGGCCTCATGTCTTTTTTAAGAAGCTCTTACTGGTTAAATTTCTTATCCTTTTCAACCAAATTTGGTTGAAGTATCCTGCTTTCAGTTCAAGTACAAGGCAATACGTACAACGCAAGAATAAAGCCTTCATAATGAAAAGTTTTTATTTTAGAGTCTTTCGTGATTGTTATTTGATTACACTTTGATTCTAGAAACCACTTATACCTAAGTGATAAATTATTTGTTATTTCCCAAACGTTCTAAAAACTATTGTAAATATTTCTTTTTTCTGAAACAATAATTTTAGCCGATCAAAGAATTTGCGGTAAAGCAAAGAGAGATCTTAGAATCATTCGTGATATTCACTTTATTATACACCACTAAGATTCTAGAAATTACTCTTTTACTTAGTTCAAAGTGATAATTTAATTGGTATGTCTAGACGTTCTTAAAACTTCTATAAGTATTTAATTTTCCCCCCATAAAATAAAAGAGACATATTCCATTATAAATTAAATGTATAATTTTAGAGATTCACATTTGGTCCTTGAATTTCAAGCAATTTTATAATTTTAGTATTATTTTAGTAACCTTACTTAATACCATAAGGAAAAAGGTGAATTGGTTATAATATAATTCAACTTTTTATTTTTCCTGTAAAATTTAGTTCCTTTATTACTTTTTTAAAAGTGAATTATTTTAATAAATAATTTAAAAACTTACCTAAATAGAAATAAAGCTAAATTACGGCTGCATTTTTAAAGTAATAATTTTACATCAATTTACCATATTTATAGTACAAGTATATATAGTAAAAAGCATGACATTTTTTAAAGGTGTTGCTATTTAGTCATGGTGTTTTAAAAATAAGACTGTAAAGTGTTGTTAAAAATTGCACAGACAGAAAATGTATTCTTATAGTGTTTGTTATAAATTTAAGAACACATTCAGGTTCTATCTAAAAACTACAGTTAATAAAATAAAAATGTTAAGTTCTCTATCTAACCACACAAGCTAAAGTGTTGTTAAACTGGAATCAAGAAAGTCTTAATGTGATGTGACCGCTTGCAAAGTTGTTTCAATTAGATCACAGAGAACAGTTTTCACCAAGTGAATTATCTCTGAATTACTGTGTAGAACATTTCGTTTTGTTCTGCGTGTAGGAGATTGTGATCTTCTCAATTCTCGGAAGTAAAAAAAAGGATGACGAATGAAGTGCGCCTTATACGATTGTCAAGTCGCGCAGAGGACAAAAGCGATGACAAAGCGAGTTCCTTACTTCCCGACATACCCAGAAGAGAACCCATCAGTCAACTCTGATTAAATGTAGACGTTACAAATGGCGTTTAACAAATGTGACGGCTCCCACGCTGAGAAAGAGAGAGGACCGAGAGGAATAAAACTAAATAAGACTGTTTTTTAAGTGTAAAAGTTTACCCTCGAGACAATGAACTGAAGATTGAGTTGATTCTTAACAATGAAATAATTAATTAATTCTTAATGGCGATGATTGTAAAGGTATTTAATTGGTGTATTTACACCTATGGTTAAAGAAATTTTAATATTTACTAAATGTTTATGTTATCATAAATGCAATAATTCACATTAACTGAGAAAAATCGCAAATCTAGTATGTAAGGGATTTTAATAGATTTCTTTGACAATTATAGATCACTTTAAAATCTAAGATAAATAGGGAAAACGTGTGTAAGGCATTAAAAGACGTCTTTCCTAATAGGAATGAATTAATGCCAGGTCAGTGTAATACAAAATTTTTAGTTTGCCTTGTTTTAGGGACTTTATATTTATCATTATTGGTAGGATTATAAATATTATAATAAACGTTAGTTAAAACCGAAGTTGGACTAAAGTAATAAACTCAAGAACTCACTTTATAGTTAGTCAAGTACAAGTTCAATTATCAATGTAAGTACAATAATATTCATTATTCAATGATTATGATAGAATGGGTTATTAACCCGGAATATAATAGATTTCATTTCTGAAGAGATCCTTTTGCTAAGAAATAAATTTTTTTTCTTTGTAGTAAGCCCATAATTAAATAAAAACTAATCATTATTGACTATTAATGCATTAAAATGAATAAAAGTAATCTAAGAGTATTTAGGATGAAACATTTGGAATAAAGGCAATTTATGTACACTTTTATTCCTTTGTAATTATGTATTTAATGGAAGAGGGACAATGAATAAACTTAGATTATATAATGAGGTTAAAATGAAGGACATCAAAAGTTTAGCTGTGGTTTTACTGTCACACGAAAAGTAATTAAACTGGAGGAATAAACGGAATTAAAGTACTTCAATTATATTGCTAGACAACCATCGAATAAATTTCTCATTAAAGTGTAGCAAAATGGCAACATAGTAACACTTTCTTGAAGAGAGATTTGAACACCCCAGCTCCACTTAGGAAATTAAAGACGAATCTTCAAGTTTGAGTGGCAACCATTAAAACAGAACAGAATCGGATCCAAACTCCCGGATACAGTTACGAACTGTTTCACTCCCCCTCTAAATTTGGAGCCATTCGATTGAACCGTGCCGTGGAATTACTCAGAACAGAACGATTTCCATCGAACAGAAGCTCGGGGAAGTTTCGCGCCTTTCGAATTAATTAACTACCTCATCGAGGGAGCGGGATCTTTCGGCCGAAATTAAATTTTAATTAGTGTTGATGTCGGCAATTGAGCTGACCCGTTCCGCCGCGGATGTCGTTTGCATCTAATTTGCATTCGAAATCGCGTTCCATTTGGCTCGGCGTTGCCAGGTTGGGGGATCTGTTTCTTTTCCCACTTTTGCAGGGGGTAGGAGAGGAAAAACTATTTAGTGGGGGTCTTATGACTCTGTTTTGCATATGCTTCTTCTTAATTATGCCTTACATAAAAAGAACGGCGAAATTTTTCCGCCATTTTTTTCTGCCACTCTTTGTGTTTTTAACTCCATTTGGCGTGGTGCTAATGCAATTTATTTGGAAAGGCAATATGTTGCCAGTTTTTTATGGCGAGTAAAAAAATTGTTGGAAGGAGAGATTTTTTTAATTAGTTGAAACGGTATTCGTTGACCTATGCGTAGCTTACGTCTGTAATTAACTTTGGCGGTGCTGGGGGAATTCTTTATGAGCTTTCGACCTTTAGTATTACCCAAGGGGGACACAAATTTGATCCTTTATGTGCTAATTTTTATTTCATTTATATAAAAAAGAGAAACAAGCAAAAACTGTTATTGGAAAAGATTTACATTCTTCAAAAAAATTAATTTTTTCCCCGTTCCGAATAATTTGATGATAAAACTTCTATTTTATGGTTTTTGTTTCCTTTTAGTATCCCTAAATCCGAAAATGAATATTTTGTTACATTCATTTATATTTTGGCTGTATCATTTTACTGCTGTTAAAGATAATTTTCTGGAGAAAACTGAGTTTAGTTCAAGTAATAGTTTTCTAAATTAATAGGTTAAAACGAGAAATAAAGTTATCTTAAATAACTCTTTTTATTTTTAAATAATTTTTGTAGAGACAATTCAAAGAGAAATAGAATTTTCTCTCAAGTGTTTTCAATTCAATAGGTATTGATGGACGAAGACTTAATATAATGCATGTGTATTGAAACAATGAAATGTCTCCAGTTTGTACCACGAATTTAGGACCACCCTGTATTGAAGAACAACTGGCATCTTTCCGTAGGTATTTGTATACATAGTGGTTTCTCTTTATGCTTTAGAAAAACTCCAAAACTTTCTGAGCTTTCTACAATATGCCGAATCCTTTCCCAAAACCCCCCATCACCCTCCCGGAAAAAAAACACGAAAGAATTTCACCCTTCTCGAAGCGAGTCACAAAAAAGCCGCCCCCTTCGAGCATAAAACCCCCAGAAAACTCTCCGACTTATCTAAATGCCAGCCTCATAAAACCCCATTCTTCTCCCAGAAATGTATGCGGATACCCACCTAATGTTAGCATATTAAACATCTCTGTCTATCTCTTAAACAATTTTAAAATATTTCCTGTTTTCTTTTCGAGCGCGTAAATTACCCTTGCAAACGAAAAGGGAAGGGGTTGACTGAAGTGAAATGAAAAAAAAAACATTCCAACCCCCGTAAGAGAAAAGGGTGGCTTTGAGGAGAGGGGGGAGGGAGTTCAATAAAATGAAAAACGAAGAGGGGGAGCTAAACCCATTAAATTTTTATGACACTTCGGAGCCCTTATCACCAATAAAGGGAAAAGTACTAATAACACAAAACTGTTTCCATTCGTCGAAGTTCTCCTTTCGCCCCCTCCTTTGGTGTTTTTTTTTCTTTTGTCTTTGAATTTTGTTTGCTGCTGTAGGTCTCCCTATTTTTGGAGGTGCTTTTGATTTTCATTTATATTTTTCTTGAGGGGGCTCGTAGAGAGTGGGGAATTTAATATACGTTCGACCTGATGGAGAAATATGAAAACCATGTAAAGAAAGTTTGATAATATGTTTTTGAGGTTTTAATTTAATGCGTTTTTATTTATTATATAGATATTTTTATTAAAAACTAGAAAATGGTTTAACCTTAGAGAGATGCTTACCCCCAAAATTTATCCCTGCTATTTCATGCTATCGGAAGAAAACACAAGATTTCTTTTCCGCAATGATGAGGGTATATTAAGTAAACGTTAATGTTTCTCTTGCGAATGATGGTGTGCTTTAAATCATTACCAGAAACTACCTTGATGAAATGTAATCTTCTACTTAAACAACACATTTAGATTCACATAGGAGAAGGCCATTTAAAAACAGGGGATTTATGTAGTCTCATATAGTTACCATGGATATGACAATGGCGGCCTAAGAAAAAATATTCAGCTTAGATATGTAACGTGCGTTTCACTGTCCTTTTTGCAAACAAGTCATGCATGCTGCTTCAGCTTTCTCGTTCAAATATTTGTTTCGGTCTACATATTCCAGAGTTCTCTCCCTGTTAAATCATTCAATCTTTTCTTCACTGATTTGTAAGAGATCGAAGCGTCGGTGGTATAACGGTTAGCATAGCTGCCTTCCAAGCAGTTGACCCGGGTTCGACTCCCGGCCGACGCAAATTTTATGTTAACTTCTATGCATTTCAATGTTTTATATAGTTTTAGAGAAAATGCTTCATTGTAGCGTCGGTGGTATAACGGATAGCATAGCTGCCTTCCAAGCAGTTGACCCGGGTTCGACTCCCGGCCGACGCAAATTTTATATTAACTTCTATGCATTTCAATGTTTTATATAGTTTTAGAGAAAGTGCATCCTTGTAGCGTCGGTGGTATAACGGTTAGCATAGCTGCCTTCCAAGCAGTTGACCCGGGTTCGACTCCCGGCCGACGCAAATTTTATATTAACTTCTATGCATTTCAATGTTTTATATAGTTTTAGAGAAAGTGCATCCTTGTAGCGTCGGTGGAATAACGGTTAGCATAGCTGCCTTCCAAGCAGTTGACCCGGGTTCGACTCCCGGCCAACGCAAATTTTATATTAACTTCTATGCATTTCAATGTTTTATATAGTTTTAGAGAAAGTGCATCCTTGTAGCGTCGGTGGTATAACGGTTAGTATAGCTGCCTTCCAAGCAGTTGACCCGGGTTCGACTCCCGGCCGACGCAAATTTTATGTTAACTTCTATGCATTTCAATGTTTTATATAGTTTTAGAGAAAATGCTTCATTGTAGCGTCGGTGGTATAACGGTTAGCATAGCTACGCAAATTTTATATTAACTTCTATGCATTTCAATGTTTTATATAGTTTTAGAGAAAGTGCATCCTTGTAGCGTCGGTGGTATAACGGTTAGCATAGCTGCCTTCCAAGCAGTTGACCCGGGTTCGACTCCCGGCCGACGCAAATTTTATATTAACTTCTATGCATTTCAATGTTTTATATAGTTTTAGAGAAAGTGCATCCTTGTAGCGTCGGTGGTATAACGGTTAGCATAGCTGCCTTCCAAGCAGTTGACCCGGGTTCGACTCCCGGCCGACGCAAATTTTATATTAACTTCTATGCATTTCAATGTTTTATATAGTTTTAGAGAAAGTGCATCCTTGTAGCGTCGGTGGTATAACGGTTAGCATAGCTGCCTTCCAAGCAGTTGACCCGGGTTCGACTCCCGGCCGACGCAAATTTTATATTAACTTCTATGCATTTCAATGTTTTATATAGTTTTAGAGAAAGTGCCTCCTTGTAGCGTCGGTGGTATAACGGTTAGCATAGCTGCCTTCCAAGCAGTTGACCCGGGTTCGACTCCCGGCCGACGCATTTATTTTTAAGACAAACAAATCATATGTTTTTTTTTTTCGTAAGTTATCACATATATTTCTTAATTTTCTTTCACCTATGCATTTTACAACTGAAGAGCATTATATTTTTGTTCGTATGATATAGATTATTTCCTTCACACTTTTACACTAATATAGTTTTAAAAGAGGTTTGGCAAAAAAAATTAATATCAAAATTACCAAAATATTTTTGTATATATTAAAACATCAAGCCATCTCATTTGTTTATTTCAAATATTTTCAAATTTCCTTTCATTGAATGAAGCTTCTTAATATGTCCCAAAACAAAGGTCAACAACCCTTGAAGTGGGAATGAATGAATCATTAAATGGCTACAGATTTAATCTACTGCGGTTTTTTTTTAAGTCTATGCTACTCTAACATTAGATACTGATTTGATTACATTACTTTTTTTAGATCTTACATCAGTAGCTAAGCAACAAACAAACTCCAAGGCAAACTAATCAAATACGACCTTTTATAATTTACCAACCAACTCATAAAGGAATCATTGCTTTAATAAGTTAAAAATCTACAGTATAAATGTTATGATCTATGGCTATTTAGCTCTATTCATAATTTAATATTTTTAAAGAATAGAGCTTAATTTACTCTTTGACTTTCATTACACTTGATTTCGTTAGCGTTAGAGCATTGTTTTTTGAGGTTAAATAACGGCTTTAAGAGAAAATACAAAGTACTAAGTACTGATTAAAGTTTTTATTACACCAACCTTTTTATTAAAGAAAGTAACTTAAATGGCGCAAAGTCGCAAAGTTTTTGCTTAATGTATTTATTTGTATTATTTGTATTGTATTTATTTGTATTGTATTGCGCGAGAACCAAGTTTTGATTAGAGGTTTTGTCCAGTTGTTTTCTCTGCAGTAATTGTCTTACAAAGGAAAAGCAACATTTACAAGTTATGAGTGTTTCACTGCAATGCCTTATCAGAAAACTATAAACTAACAGTATTTTACTGTATTCAAGTCTAGTTTTCACTTCAACATTTATTTTGTATAAACAAAACAGAACGACCACAGTTTTTAGTCAATGTTAAACAAAATTTTTTTGACATTTTCCAGAAATCCAACCCTATCTTTCACAAATCTTCCTGCCTCCAAACGATCTTCAGTAATCTACACTTTCCATTCATTAATGCAGTACAAAAAGTCATTTTTGAAAGGCCAAAACTCAAAAAATACCTCAAGGAAGCTCTAAAAAACATTCTAACCAGAACACTTTTCGGGGTGCACCACCCCTCTCGTCATTACCTTCCCTTTACGTCAGAATCCGGCGAAGGTAACGCCATAACACCATCTGCTGCCTTCTACAGATAGAGCCGCGCACGTTGCAACAAAAGTCACGGGGCTATAAAAAGATTTTATGGACGGGCCCTAAAGCTACTGGAACGTGAAACTGAATAATTGATCCTGGAGCTTCCATCGGGGTTTTTTTTTTTTTGCACGGGGCGCGGAATGTGTCTTTTTCGCGCTTATGAGGGATCTGGAGGGGGGAGATAATGCTGGAGGACATGTTTGGACATGAATATGGAAAGTTCGAGCTCTATGTAAAGTAGTAGTTTTGTTGGGGGGAAGTGAGATATCAGGAATCTGGGATTTATCTGATGGATTCCTTTTTTTTATGTTATTTGACTGTTTAAATAGGGGCAGTGAATTCTTGATTATGTATGTCTATTCGATCGTCTATCATTCCATCCAAACAGAATACCCTTTTTAATTGTCTAGTAATATACTTTTTTTAACAGCATTGCCACCTTTTAGTTTAAGAAATTAAGAAACACTTTGCATCACGAGTTTTAGTGTTTCAGATTTCTATGAATGCTCTCCAGTAGTTAAATAGAGCATTTTCAATCACATGACTCGGACCTAACAACGGCCTTAGCAACAGAAGATGTTACAGTTTTTTGCCCTACAGAGGTTGACAGTTACAGAAAATGACTAGCCGTGGAATTCTTCTAATTTCCCTGGAATTCCTGGAATTCCCTGGAATTCTTGCAATCACGTGATCCCATACCTTAAAACCACCTTAGCAACAGATAAACAACGGCCTTAGCAACAGTTAAAAGCCCTACAGAAGGTACACAGTTAAAAGAAAATAACCGGTTGTGACGTCACCTGAAAACACTCTATTGTATCGTCAGTTTGAAAAAGGGAATAAGTCTAAAAACCAAGTTTTGGGAAAATCGGGGGGGGGGGCCTGTATAAGTAATGGAATTTTAATTGTTTAACCACCAAATTTTTACCCTATTTAGAAAACAGAGCAATCATCGAACCAAGAATAAGTACATTCAAAAATATTTTTCGTTTGAAAAAAGTTGATGGACTTCTTCCTTTTTTCAACCTCATGAAATTTAAACTGAAGAAAAATCTCAAAAACCACTTAAATTGGCATTTGAATTATATTTTTGCTTAGTTCACACGTTCACAGTACAAAAGCGAGAAATAGAAAGACTAAAAGACAAACTAAGACTAAAAGGCAGTATCAATGGAGCAAGACGTGAATATGAATGGAGTCGAACATTCAATGGATAAAAAAAGTTAAAAGCACTTTTAAATTAAAAGAAAATTTTAAATAAATTTAAAATAATTAAAGTAAGAAAAGAAAGACAAATTAACTTTAATTCCAAGTTAAATTAAAAAATGCAATGTATGGACATTGATTTCGCAAATTCACGGGGCTATATCTACCTATTATACGGGTAGTTATGCCCCCCCTTTCCACTCATGTGTAGAGCAAAGCTTGAAGATATTTTTGAGCACAAAAAGTCAATTTGTAATTTTTTGGCCTAATTTCGTTTTTGAAATTGGCTATTCAATTTATCTAAAACGTCCTTTTGGAAAACCTTATTTTCAGGTTATTGATTTACAAATGGAATTAATCAACCAAACTGCTCATCTTCAATCATAAAAATTATAATAGGTTTTCGGAATGTCGATAACACTATTATATTATTATTCACTACTGATAAATATGATTCCGATAAAATTGTACAGGAGTCGTCTCTTTGTGACCAATTTGTTTGAAAGTAAAAATGTTTAGGAACAGGAAAGCATTTATGAGTGTTTTTAGTTTGTGAATTGAAGATAAATTCAAAAGAATCAAGAAGAGAAAAGATAACTGTGATTGAAACGAAGGGGCTGTGAGAAATAACAGATGGTTCAAGTCGATTACAGCAAGGTCGATGGATTACAGGCCGCTAAGGTTAAAAGAAAACACCTGATTATGTGAAAAACATAGGAAAAAACATCTTTAGCAGATTGTGATCATATTTATTTAAAATCCTGATTTATTTAATAGTTAAGTGTAAGAAAGGAACGGGTCACTTTGTTTTGGACATTGGGAAAATTATCTAATGGGGTAAAACTGTGACTATCTATGTTGGTATACCGGGTATTTTTTGTTGCGGTAGGAAGAATAATTTTTAAGGTATTTTTCTTTGGTATGATACATATTACAATATTTCTAGAATAAGAATTGAATCTTAATCCTATTCTTGCTGATAGTGCCTTAGTATAGCCATCGTATAGTATATAGTATACATTGAGCCATAGGGTTAAAATCTTCATTGGCTTGAAGGGGTTTTACATTTATGGAGTTACTGGTACCAAATTAAAAGTACAAATAGGGATATTCTGAAAAATCAATTATTATTATTTTTAAGAGTGATGATGATTTTATAAAAACAATCCGTGGTTAATACTTCCATGGAGCATTTTCCAACTCGTTTTCTTGCCTTGATTTTTTTATATTGAAACAAATTAATATCAAGGAAAAATTTCCCAAATTTGGCTGAAACATAATTAAACATTTTAAGTTAAAATTATTTACTAATAAGTAATATAAAAATAAGTTTTATAATAAGTACACATATTAGCAATTCTTTACTATAATATTTGTGTGCGATACAGCAAATGTTACATCTTTTTTTTCAAACGGAAGTGTTTTTAAATTAATGATACGTAGGGGAACACGGGTCATCGATATTTGTCACAACAATAATAATGCCAAAATTTTGGGAATTAAAAACAAGGTTTGAGCCAAGAGGATTAAAATTAAGAAATATAAACTAAAAATTAAATTGAGGGAATGATTCAGAGGGTAGAATATTGTGTAGTATATGTTACCTACAGCTTATTATACTACTAATATGGTGGGCAAACAGCGTCGTTCAAACATGGCGCTTAAGCTAATGGTTTAGTATCTCACTAAAATCAATCAAAAGAAAGGATATGTGCAAGAAACCAAAGTAATTGTTGGGCTAATTTTAATGTCCTGTAAACGTGCCTCCGTGGTGACATAAACAGCCAAACGCTCAAAGTCATGGCCAAGAAAAGCTAATTTTTATTGAGGGTTATTTGAAGGGGATTAAGACCAAATGACGAGCCAGGTTTTGATGGATTTTTTATGATGGAATGGGCTTTGAAGGGACTTTTATTATATTGTTAATTTTTTATGCGTATGAGGTATCTGAAAACTTAATGCCTTGTTACACCTCTATTCCTAAGATGTAATTATACGCGTTAATAAATTTCGTTAAGAAAATGATCGCATTAAATCGATTCAAAAGGATTTTGTACCTACTCAACCAGTTTTTTCTGTTTTTAAAGTTTGTCATAATCATTCAACATCGCTTTTTAATAGTTTCATTGACCTCATTTGAACTTAAATCAAATTATTATTCGAAATACTACTTATTATTTCTTTAACATGGTGAATACAAGAAAATTACTATTATTCCATTATTTACCGTGGATATATCAACACATTTTCTACAAAAAAAAATTAAATGCTTATCGACAAAAAACTTTCAATAGTACCAGTGTGGATGAATAAGATTAAAGAGTCCAAGAAAAATCTTGCTTGAACTTTAAAAATCCCTTGGCTATTTCTCATGAAAAGACCATATTATTATAGCATGGTTTATAGATCCGAAAAGAGCACCATTTCCATTTGTGTTATGATAAGGGAAAGAAAAAACTGGTTTGACTTGTGTACCTACTTTAGAGAAGATTTTTCAAAAAAATTAAGAGAAGAAATTAGATTAATTCGTATTTAGATGCATTTCTCCGAATTCTACATTCATTTGCAGTTTATGTGCTTATTCTTCTATAACCGGTTTAATCTCTGTTACCCTTCAAATCTAGAGAAATTTAAAACTGGGCGATGTTATTTCCAATGTTATTTTTTAAGTTAAAAAACACAGCAGAACTTTATTTTCTAGCTTCTAAAAAAATTTTTTTAAGATAGTGGGAATGTTTCGGTTTCACGTCAAATTTAGGTTTGACTCTATAAAATCTCATTTTTTAAGATATCTCCACGTCTATAGTTATTAGAATGTACGTATGTATCCAACAATTGGACAGTTTATTGCTTACAGAATAGTTCAGCTAAATTGAAATAAATTAATTACTGCTTTATATTTTACGTTTAGATGCACTTTTAATGACAATAACAATTAATAAAGGATAAAGATATTATTCAAATTTACCGCTACATTATGTTGCAGGGGTTTTTTTCATCAAATTCATATCTATTATACTTTTTTACGGATGTAAACACAGAAGTTCGAAAAACGATGCAAAATGTAGAACTGAGTTGAAAGCTCAAAACCAAGCTGATCAACTTTCGAAAGGGGGAATTCAATGTGTCCTACATTTAACAATGTGGATGGTCACACATCCCTAATTTATTCCAATGCCTTCCAATTGCATAACTTCTGACTTCAGCATCACCTTCGTTCCACGGAAAGCCAAAACGTTCGATTCTTCGCACCCACCTGCCCTCCCCTCTCCGATCGAAGCATTCTATCGATCAACCCCTGACGATATCTGGCCCATTCCCCCAAGAGATGTAAACACGAGGGCACACGGCATTACAAGCCAACGCAGGCATTATCCTTTAATGCTTGTTTAAGCTACTCGGAGGCCCCTGGTTCATCAATCGTCGACTGTCACCAGTGTTTAAGCGAGCTGCGATTATACAGGAGTTGGACAGCCAGTCCGCTGAAGGGCAGTGATCAGCCGAGGTGGTGAAATGTCGTTCGAAAAATGTTCGATAAGCGTCAGGCGTGTGTTGTATTGGGTTTTTTAATGATTAATGGCAGGTAACCAGGTTTAGAAATGGCAGGGGGCATTTCCCCACCATAAGACAATAAATAATTATATAGGCAAATATGTTAGTACGAATGAAATCGTATGTAGAAAGAGGGTAGGATTTGGTATTGTAAAAAGATATTTATTAAGACAAGAAACTATAATAAATTATGCTATTTAATTAGGTAAATTCAAGTATACTCGACAGCAACGTCACTAAGTAGAAGCAGAAACTGCGTAAACAGAAAGCCCGTTGGGTTGCTAGGAGGAGTTTCGGTACGCAAATTGTGATAAAAAGATGATGTATTTTAAATTGAAGTTCTTCATTTCACTCATAATTCAGACACCGCGCTGGGAACTACTTTGTTTGTTAATGACGTCATAGGGTCAGGAAACGTTGCTGTCGAGTATAGTGTAAATTTATTGATGTTAATACTTTGCTTAGAATAAAATAATTAGTAAAATACCATTAAAAACTATATTAAAGGTTCTTAATTAATAGATTAAACATAATCAGAAATTAGTATCTTTAGTCATATATGTATAGACATGACCAGAGGATTCTTATTTAAGGAGTAATAGGAGTTCTCGATCCCTAAACTCAAGATTTTGATACTTTTACTCCTTTTTTTTATCTTAACTTATGTTATTTATAGTTATACGAAACTAAAACTTTTTAAATATCAAAATAAGAAGACTGTCTGTAAAAGACAAATTCTGTGATCTAAAAAATACCTTTTGCAATTTAGAAAACAAGTATCTTTGTGGGTAAAAAAATCTAAAGCTAAGTAAAAATTTTTAAATGCAAACCTTTATTTTAACATTTTCAATCAAATTAATTTTTAAGAAAATCCTATTCGGTTGAAAAAAATCTCTTGGTAAAATTTAAAAAAAAAATATTTTAAAGTCGATAAAAAGTTACACTTAATACGTCTGTATGAGGTATATGATTATACTATTATAAGGAAATAAAATAGACATTATTGCTTGCTTAATACCATTATTTCCGTAAAACATACATATTCTATGCAATAAATCCATCAAAATGGCTGAATATCATCATCCCTTGTCACGTCAGCCCGGAGGTGCATTTTGGTGACGTCACTCTTCGGATGGCACGCGTCTCGAAGGTTTAACTGACCACAACATCCTCCACCCCCTGTGGTCATCATCGTCCGAAACAGTACTTGAGCATTCCATTTTCCTTGAGTCATCACTCCTCTTCGGAACGCTTTTAGTTGAATGAGGGGAACCATACTTAACCGAAAGACCAAACTTTAGGATAAAGCTTTATACGAACCCGTAAAGCCGAAGTACTAAAGCTCTTGTGTGGTGGGGGGAAAGACGGTAACATAAAAGGAAATAATACGACGGTATAAAGAAAAAAAAGGTGTCCGAGAAAGTCCCCAGGGATGACTTCGCTGCTTAAAATATATAGGGCGATGAAAGAACAATTTATAAAATCACGATAAAGCGTAATTCTTGGTAGGCTTTGATATGTAATGGTGCATTAAAAGGCAGGCCTCTATAAAGATCATATAGCTCGGCCGTTAGCGATGTTATGAGGGCAGAAATGGGTCCCTTGTGTTTGTGGAAGATGTGTGAGTTTTCACGTCGTGAAGTTTTAAGGTGTTTCCTGAGGAGTGTCTTTGTTTGCTGAAGTCTATGTGGCGGCAAAAGATAAGGTTTGTGAGGGTGTACCTGTGTGTGGGAGAAAATGGGTTGCTCTCAATGATTACATGTGTTGATAAAAAAAAGACGTTAAATGCTGCGTTTTTTATCCTCTCTAATATCCGAAATGCATTGAATTATATATGATGACTTGAATTGTTTCTAACACTTTTATATGTCCCACAAAAATTACATTCGAAGGAAGATAGATGGAATGCATTGAAGAAGAAGAATTTATTTGCTTTTCAGGCAAAAGCCCGCTAACAAATGGTGTGTAGAGTATTACACAACAACATTTAAAACGTTGTAGTACTAAGAAAAAAGGGGAAAAAACAAAGAAAGTTAAAAAAATACATGGGATTTGCAATTAATAAATAATACATAACAATTAAACAGGTATTTTAAGTGAAAGGGGGGACGGGGGGTTGGAAAAATCTCTACATACCCTTACTTGGGGGGGGGGGTCAAACCCATTCTTACGTAAGATTTTCCAAGTTAATAATTGCTAATAAATGGTATTCCAAAGACTAGAGATAATAATATAATGGTAATATGTAATTGACAGCAAGAATATTACTTTTCTGTTGAAAAATGAAAATCTTAGATTTACTTCAAACTGAGAGATTTAGTGTAACAGATCCTTTTCTAACAATTTATTATTTTGAAAAACGAAATGGAATCTTACGTAAGAATAGGGGGGGTTGAAAAATCTTACGTACCCTTACATGGGGGTAGGGGGGTAAAAAATTGCCAAAATCATCCTTACGTAATTAATGAATGGCCCCAAACGATTTCAAAAAATAATAATAAATAAATAGAATTATAAGAAATCTATAAAACAAAATGAGATGGAATGCATTACCAGAAATTCCATATAAATAATCCAGAATAAATGAATCAATCCCTAGTTAGCCTAAGCCTGTAGTTTAGTCCAACTGTTTGTATTCAACTATTTATAAGTTGTGCCCATATGTCTTAAAATACAACGTTTTTACAAAAGAAAACCTCTCATTTCCTTCAACTTAATGGTAATTTATTTTATTGTTTCTATAAGGTTAAGCATTTTACGCTAAATTAAAAGAAAACAACATTATGTGTGCTTGTATTTTTCAGAAATTTTGACATTTTTACTCTTACTTTCCTCTTTAAAAGCTTTCAGGCACTTTGATCCTATAAGAAGAGGGACAAGGCAGGGAAAACGCCATTTTACACACAAATCTGTTTCGTTAAGTTCCACTAAATTTTCAAGGTAAAGAAAATTTTCATGAAATGAAACAGGGGACGTGTAACAGTATATTTTTAAGTGCAGAAAATTGACAAAGTATGGAATGGCAATTTTCATTTTCAGTTTGAAAAAACATGGTCTTCAGCTGCAATAATTCTAAAAAGCTATTTTTATTAACCAAAAAAAAAATCAATACTTTCTTTTCCACGTTTAACAATCTAACAAGGAAACGTTACCAGGCTAAACTCACAAAAAAGGATGATAATTTTACAGATGATAGTAGAAGATGACTCAAAAAAAAACACTTACTGTAAAAAATAGCTGCGGAATTACAGTAGAAGAGCTGTAAAAAAAAATTTTTAAATCATCATTTTTTACGCCAAATGCAACCTCACTAGGCGAGAAATCAGAGAAAACGCCAAATGCTTATAAGAGCTGGCCGCGTTTTCCCTGAAGCAGTTTAAAACGGCCAATAAAAAAAAGGTTCATCACATAACGCCAAGTCTCCATGAGGTGCTAATTGAATGGTGTGGCAACTCAGAACCCAATTTTCAAAATTAATTTACTCCTCTCCTAACGAAATTCCGCAGCTATTTTTTTTCTCAGTAAGTATTTTGAGTCACCTTCTTATGCCTATAAAATTTTTGTCCATACCTGTGAGTTTAACCTGCGGGAACGTTTCCTTCTTAGGAAACTCTAATGGCATAAACATTTAAAAAAATACACTCCTCTACGAGACCAACAAACCTTCCTTCGAAAAATAAAAAAAAGCGCCACATCGTGGCGTGATTTGAAAGAGCGTCACGCAATTCACAAGTGTATAATTTAAATAAAAAAACACAGCTACTGTACCCATGTAAATTTGATACAATTATCTCTTGGTATCAGGCACCTTAATGAGGTCACGCAAGGAGTTTCTCATTGCCTTTCAAACCCCTTTTCCATGTCTGAACGAGATCTAGTTTATTTATAAGGGGGTGCATTGAAAATTCAAATTCCTGTGATTATCCATTAGGGGAGTGTTAGCCTGAAAAACTCTGCGATAGCACTAACTGCCCCTACAAATCAGGTTAATGTCCAAAGCTGTCATTCGATGTGACTGTTGGGCTCTTAATCTCGATGGCTTTGTAGAGGTTTGCAGGACTTTTTGTGACGTGTACGAAACATGCATTAAAACTAAATTTTTGCTGTTTTGTGCTTTACTTAAAATAATTTTGTAAGCAAAGTGCGTCCCTTGTTTTAACACATGGCAGATCCGTTGATGTAATCTACCTCTGTAAAAATGTCCCAAAAACTGAAAGAGGATTAAATGTTTGAATATTCAAACCCAAGAACTAACATTACTTTAAAGTGATGAAAATAAAAAAATATTAGAAATTTGAAGGTTTTCAAGTGTTGAGTATGTATAAATAACAACAACCTATGAGTCTAATCAGAACTTTTCTGTACGTAATAGAACGCATCCAGAATCTTTTCCAAGTCGAATGAAAAGATCTGGGAATTTCAATTTGACCTCAAAAGAAATTAGCACTGTCTATTTGGACGGCAAGTATATAACTAAACTCTACTCTTATTTCCACGGCAACGGTTCTGATTGGAGATCAGACTAAGCGTCGGGACTGCTACGTAACCGCGAGACCTACGGCGCATGCGCCAACTGCCGTCGTCCAAATAGACACTTCCAAAGAAATTTACAGATTTTGCCTTGCTTTCAAATTTCTTAGTATACTTTTAGGGGCCGAGTGGCCTGGTTGGGTTACGTGCAGCCAACCACGCTAGCAGTCTGCACACTGTATCGGCCGTCGGTTCGATTCCGGCCTTGCCCTGGGTGTACTTTCTATCCTCTTTGTGTCAGTAAAAATATTCTGTTGTGTCTGTCTTACTTGACGAAGGTTTATAAGCGGATCCTAGAGATCAAGCATCACAGACCAATGTAGGTAAAAATGTAGGTACCCACAAACCAATTCAATTCAATCCAAAAATCCAATCTTAGTAGTACTTTGAAAACACCAAAAAATTTATTTAATAAAATACTTCTCTAATCAGAATTATTTTATTAAAGATCTTCTGTAATAAGCACAATGTTAACCTGTATGTGAAATTGAAAGTAAATACCTACTTTCTGTAACATTCCATGTGAGAATCTCACTTATAACCTTAACGAATTTGTAACTGATACGCTGCATTAAAAATACCTGGAAGTTCCGTTGATGATTATGGCACTCAGTGGTTATTTCATACGTCATCACCTCTGCAAAACATACAGTTCCTGGGACAGTTTGCAGTGTTGAATTTAAGATTGGAGGTAAGATTTTTCAAAAGCTTTATGTATTAAGATAGCTATTTATTTTTGGTACAGCTTTAGAAAAGGTCCGCTTTCCGCCATGTTTAACCACAGCTCAATTTATGACCGACAACCATTGAGATCTAATTGTTCATATTATTATTGGACCCTAAAATAATAGTAACTAGTATAATATTGTTAGAGATCTAATAGTACGATTAGATCTCTATTCTGACAACCCTTAATCATGTTGTCGGAGCTGTGGTGAAACATGGCGGCAAGCGGACCTTTTCTAAAGCTGTTCAGTGATGTCATAATATGATCCATGTAACATTAATGTAAACATGGCGGTTGATGGAGGACTCTTTCTAAAAATGTTCCTTGCATAACTTCTAAATTCGGAGTGCTCTTTTCATGTCATCTGATTTTGGCACAGCTTCGATAAGAGTCCTCCAGCCGCCATGTTTACACACAGATCAAATGACAAAACTTAAGCATGTTGCTGTGGGAGCTGTGTGTAAACATGACGGCTGGAGGACTCTTATCGAAGCTGTGTGCCCTGATTTTTAGTGTCAAATAGTTGGCTCACGTCAGTGTGGTCCAACCCGTGGTCCCCAAAGAGATTTTCATGGCACTTAGCAAAAAAATTGGAACAGCTTTATAGAGTTTTACAGTCATCATGTGTAACCCCAGTTCCCACAGCAATATGATAAAGTGTAGTTGGCATAGTACTATAAGATCTCAAAAATGATCTCTAAAAGCCTTTCAAATCCTTTCCACCTTTCACCAGCCAGGAGAAGAGGTATTGATGAACTCTCTGGAGCATACGGCCAGATTGACGCATACTCTTAAAAGGCGACGACGTGAAGCTGGAGAATTCGAGATGGAAGTATCGAGCGAGAGGTGGAGAGGTGATACGGAGATCGTTACCGAAAGCTCCTCTCAAGCCATCAGGGTCCATGATCTTCGTCCGGACTTAAGATCTCCTCCAGAAATATCAATCTCTCCCAATTCGGGAATACCGCCGAATGAGCTTCTGACCCCTGATGAAGAAGCGCGGAGGATCGCCACCGAAAATAGAAACAACACACATTTTCGAAGAGACAACGAAGTCTTTGTTTATAAGAAGAGTATGCTGAGGAGGTTTCTGGAAGAGTGCGAGGCAGAAGGACACGTAAACGAACCCAGCTCTGGCGCTTCAGCCGTCCCCAGCTCTGGCGCTTCAGCCTTCCCCAGCTCTGGCGCTTCAGCCTTCCCCAGCTCTGGCGCTTCAGCCTTCCCCGGCTCTGGCGCTTCAGCCATTCCCAGCTCTTCAACTTCAACCAGACCAGCTTCCTTTGTTTTTAAGAAGAGTGAGCTGATAAGGTTTCTGCAAGAGCGCGGGGCAGAAAGACACGTAAACGAACCCATCTCTGGCGCTTCAGCCTTCCCCAGATCTGGCGCTTCAGCCTTTCCCAGCTCTTCAACCTCAACCAGACCAGTTTCCTTGACTGCCAACCCGTATGAGCTCTCTACGACTGATGAAGAAGGGGTGAGGACTGCCAGAGAAAACAGAGCGAATGAACGTTATCAAGAGCTTGTCGAAGGTCACGAAAGACACATTATAGGTTTGGAACGGTGTTTACTCGGCTTATTATGCCGTTTTGGTAATCGTCCACAAATCGTGACTCCTACAATAAACTTGGTCCAGTGTCTACTGGATGAGCATGAATTACTGGAGTCGTTTAAGGAAGACTCCCTTTATGCGCCCCGATAATCAGAAAGACACCCAGCTGTGGGCGAACCTAAACCTTCTCTGTTCCAATATTAACTATATCTGGCTTTAAACTTAAACTCGAGCTTTTAACAGAAGCCGAACTGCTAAGCAGGAAAGAGCTGTAATACCCGATCCAAAGCAAGGGGATCCACCTGGAACCCGGTGCCATAAAATCCCAAACAAAAAAAAAAATAATCTGGAACCTCTGTTTTGAGCCCTGTGGTTCTCGACTAAAGACTCAAAAACGCAAAAAGATCCTTAGACGGTTCTAATATCAAATTACGTCGGGATAGAGAAAGTTTGGGACAAATCTTAACGTCAACAAAGAAATTATTTTGTTTCTAGGAAAAAAAAATACAAATACTAATGTTTTTTTTTTTTTAAGTTTCAATGTTGTTGTTCCTATTATTCAGATGTTAGTACAAAGCATTTCTGCATTTATTGAATTTGCCTTTAATAAATATATATTTATATAAAAGTTTGGTTCATTGAATTGTTGAAAGTGAAAGTTTGGTTTTAGTAAAAGTTAGGTTCATTGAATTTGAGCCTTTTTTAGCTTAAACGACAAGGATATACAGTAGGGTGGAGAGAAAAACACGAATTCCGGAAATTGAAAACGCCTATGGTGGGCATAGTTGTAGATTACCATGCCTTTGCCTATTAATAATCCAAAATATTAGCTGAATGAATTAATATCTTCAGGTTCCGATTTCACTTTGAAATTCATAATTTTTTCATAAAAATGACTTAAATAATTCTATTCCCTTTTGCCTCTATTTTAAAACCATAAATGGTTAAATTCATAATTCCAGAATGCCAAATAGAAGTTTGAAACCTTTTCATGGACCTAGAAGAATTGATGAAATTTTCAATTTATAGTGCGCTTTGTAAGGGCATGTACCACTAAAAAAAGCTATGACAGGAAAAATAAAATTTTGAATATCGGTACCAAATAGGGCTCAAAAGTTGTGTATTACTATGCTGATTTATTTAAAAATAATGAAAAAATTCAGTCACGTATTAGCTCTAAAAGTAGAGAAAATTGAAAAAAAAATGCTATCATAAAATGGAAAATAGTTCAATTATGTTTAAGTTAAAAATGTTTTAAAAGCTTATATGATACAGAGAAAGAGAAAATAGTGTCAAGTTTTTTTAATGAAGTAATAAATTTTAAAGTAAAAAATTTTTAGTTTCGATTTTCATGACAGACATAAATGACAAAACAGCTTATTTGTTTGATAGTCCTATAAAAGCTAAAAAAAAAACGTTTCATCCAATGAATTTCGAGGTTTTTTTAGAAGGCAATGAGTCATTATTTTAAGGTGAAATTGGTAAATTAAAATTCATTTATTATTTCAGTGTTACAAAATCCATCTAAGTTGGGATAGTTTGAAAAGATATTTCGTTTTTAAAGTTAATAAAAAGTAATTAACTATAAAAACAATGTAATCAAATTGTATATTTTATTTTGTTATTTTTATTAAACTTTGTCATTTTAGTGTATCAAATAAAAAAATACTTAGTTAAAATTTTAAAAATAGTTATGTTAACTTCGTGTGGAATTGACCTATACTGATTTTTTTTCCAGAAAATTCCAATTATTCCAAAAGGTCTCAAAATCAGCTCAAACGCTAATACATAAGAGAGACATTTTCAAAACATGATCACGGTTAATGTTATCAATCGGATAATGTTATCAAAATTGATAGGTCCTGATCATTCCTATCTAACTTAACACAAAATGTATCGCTTTATGTGATCAATATATCGCTTCATGTTATCAAAAATCTGGTGAAATCCCCTGAAAACTCCTTTATTTCACCTTTGAAGGCCAATTTTAATACATAATCACACAAAATTAGTCGTTAATTTGTTAGTGTTACATTTTACTCCCTCATATTTTCTTTAAGAATGTAACAGTTGTAAAATACATACTAACTAGGTAATACTTTTAATTACTTCAATTATTAGGACTACATAGTTGTGATTTTATAGAACACATTCGAGTTGCACGGTTTAAAACTTTCTAATATCAAATCGTTTATTATTATCATCAATCGGATATGGGGACATCCATAAATTACGTGAGGTGTTTTTTCCAAAATCTGGATCCCCCCTCCCCCCCCCCCAACGTGAGATTTACGTACAACTTTTTAAAAATTATTTTCCTTCCTCATACTTAAAATAAAAGAAAATCGTATAATTTCTAACTTAAAAAGTTGACGTGAGATTTTTAATCGACCCCCACTCCCCCCTTGGTGAGATTTTTCCAAACCCCTCCCCCCTTTTTGACCTCAAGTAATTTATGGATGTCCCCTATTGTTATAATTTTCCTCTTGTACAAAAGTGATCACATTAAGCGGAGTCGACTGTGTATTTACAAAATTTTAAAATTAAGTGCAACACAATTAAAATACTATGTGTAACTCATCTATAACTTAACGTTTAAAAGAGGAGATGCCTCAGAAATAATGTTGAGTCAAACCCCCTCCCCCCGAAACCAAAGTCTGGTTCTCCCACATGGCAGCAAACTTGATATTCGGAATCGGCAACCTAACTAAATTACATACATGGTGTTTCAAAAGTCCGTTTCACTGCTTCTATTTGGAACCAACGTCTCCTAGGGTCCTGGAAGTAAGATCTACCCCTAGGTAAATGACCCTGGAGAATCCATTGAGAAGACTTACAGCGCCCCTAGAGGCGAAATAAAAAAGTTAAAGAAATTCATTCAGAAACTAAAGGAGATAGATCAATCCCAATGAGAGTATTGTTGCCACTGTTATAAGTAACTCACAGAAAACATTTTCATGAAAATATCCTGAATATTCGCAGAGATATTAGCATGTGAAAATAGCCCTTTTCCAGGCCTCAAAAATGGAAAAGTTCGCAAATTTGCAAATTTTTCAGAGTTATTATGTAGTTTTGTATCTTTTTAGTTAAATGAAGAAAACTTTTAATCAAAAAATCAAAACTTGCAAATTTTTGAAGTTTTTCGTTTTTGATGCCAGAAAAGTGCTATTTTCACATGCTAATATCTCCGCAAATATTCACGATATTTTCATAAAAAAAAATTTCAGTGAGTTACTTATAACAGTGGCAACAATACTCTCCGGACTTTTGAAACACCCTGTATAAATCCGTCGAAACAAATTCTGTACAAACGTTTTGAAAACTATACGGATTGCCTGGGCTATAAATGAAATTTTCAGTAACGATGTAGTAACGTTTGCCATCTCTCATAAAGGGAACCCTTTTGGATAGGAGGGACGAGAGGGGGCAGCAACGTCATTAAACGGGCAGGGCAGGAAGTGGGGCATATTAAGGACTACGCACGTCTACTTCGAACATCCCGTCCGGAAGGACGATTCTGGAATTAGTCACGCTCCCTGCACCTAGCCTTTTATGTTGATCCGATACAAGGTAAAAAGGTACCTGACCTCACCTTGGGGAACAGACTGATTAATTTGGAACAGATAATAATTACAATCTGATATCAACAAAAGGGATGAGTATAGCGAAAAGACAATAAACGTGAATGTAGTATGTATTCCGTCTCTTGAAAGAGCATCATGGAAATAATTTTGTGGTGAGGGATCTTGTAAGATTTTTAGGCTTGTTTGTAATTGAATTTTCTTCAGGTTTGACTGTCCTTTTTAGCCTTGGAGTGAAGCTAAGTATGGGAGATGTTATCCTAATACAGGAGTTAATTCCAGTGGGAGCAATGTCAAATTTTTCAAACTTTATCGATTGAAAATTTTATCGTGTTAAACTAAAATTTAGAAGAGTTTCATCCAAATCCTTATTAAAAGACTTTAATAAGATGTTTGTAGTATTCAAGAAGTTATTTTATTAGTTTGGGTAGATAGAACTATGTTGCGCAATTTTGGATAAAACAAGTTTTTAAGGTTTAAAAAATATGCTAACCGTTATACCACCGACGCTACAAGGATGTGTACTTTCGCCAAAACATTGAAATGCGTAGAAGTTAATATAAAATTTGCGTCGGCCGGGAGTCGAACCCGGGTCAACTGCTTGGAAGGCAGCTATGCTAACCGTTATACCACCGACGCTACAAGCATGCACTTTCTCTAAAACTATATAAAACACTGAAATGCATAGAAGTTAATATAAAATTTGCGTCGGCCGGGAGTCGAACCCGGGTCAACTGCTTGGAAGGCAGCTATGCTAACCGTTATACCACCGACGCTACAAGCATGCACTTTCTCTAAAACTATATAAAACACTGAAATGCATAGAAGTTAATATAAAATTTGCGTCGGCCGGGAGTCGAACCCGGGTCAACTGCTTGGAAGGCAGCTATGCTAACCGTTATACCACCGACGCTACAAGGATGCACTTTCTCTAAAACTATATAAAACATTGAAATGCATAGAAGTTAATATAAAATTTGCGTCGGCCGGGAGTCGAACCCGGGTCAACTGCTTGGAAGGCAGCTATGCTAACCGTTATACCACCGACGCTACAAGGATGCTCTTTCTCTAAAACTATATAAAACATTGAAATGCATAGAAGTTAATATAAAATTTGCGTCGGCCGGAAGTCGAACCCGGGTCAAGTGCTTGGAAGGCAGCTATGCTAACCGTTATACCACCGACGCTACAAGGATGCACTTTCTCTAAAACTATATAAAACATTGAAATGCATAGAAGTTAATATAAAATTTGCGTCGGCCGGGAGTCGAACCCGGGTCAACTGCTTGGAAGGCAGCTATGCTAACCGTTATACCACCGACGCTACAAGGATGCACTTTCTCTAAAACTATATAAAACATTGAAATGCATAGAAGTTAATATAAAATTTGCGTCGGCCGGGAGTCGAACCCGGGTCAACTGCTTGGAAGGCAGCTATGCTAACCGTTATACCACCGACGCTACAAGCATGCACTTTCTCTAAAACTATATAAAACATTGAAATGCGTAGAAGTTAATATAAAATTTGCGTCGGCCGGGAGTCGAACCCGGATCAACTGCTTGGAAGGCAGCTATGCTAACCGTTATACCACCGACGCTACAAGGATGCACTTTCTCTAAAACTATATAAAACATTGAAATGCATAGAAGTTAATATAAAATTTGCGTCGGCTGGGAGTCGAACCCGGGTCAACTGCTTGGAAGGCAGCTATGCTAACCGTTATACCACCGACGCTACATGGATGCACTTTCTCTAAAACTATATAAAACATTGAAATGCATAGAAGTTAATATAAAATTTGCGTCGGCCGGGAGTCGAACCCGGGTCAACTGCTTGGAAGGCAGCTATGCTAACCGTTATACCACCGACGCTTCGAGTTCCTATAAGAAGCGTATGTTTTTAAATTATTCAATAACCTTATTTTCTCGTGACGCTTTCTCCAAAACAAATATTTGAACAAACAATTCAAACAGAACAGTACAAACGTCTTCTTTAGACGCTAAAACCACTGATTCTACTTATGCGCAAGTACAGTTGCGACGCTGGTATTGAGAATCTTTGTTCTACTTACTTATTATTTTGCGAACTATGCAAGATGATGATCTCTTTAACTGTCCCCAAACACGAGCCCTCAGTATTTATAATAATTTTAATTCCCAATTTAGCACCCAATCACGACAGGTTGGATCTCAAGGTCCGGATGCGTTATGTCCCCTTTTGCAAAATGATAGCGTGTGTTTAAAGTTATTGTGGTTTTAAGGTTGATTTGAATATAAACACGTCCCTTTGGCCAACTACTAGGTCTCTAACGACTATTACCTTCAAACTACAGTATACTATGATCGATTCCAATGGCTTTATAATGCTAAAAATATTTATTTAAATTTTGAGAAAGAAAATGTATGCCTTTGAGAGAATTTGGAGGCTCCCCTAAAATGATGGCATCAAGGCCCAGGCAATGATCAGGGCCTGTTCCCATTTATGAACTAAATTTTTCAAGTATTTTACTAACTTACTTTAATACATTTGAACCGAGTTTTATTTGACATCAGACAACACTTAAACGACAAAGTTTAGCGCGGTAAATAAGGATAGGTAAGGCTAAAATATTGTTTTTGTCAATTATCATCAAAATTTGGAGAGACTGAACTGTGAAGTTTGAACTATCTTTTTAAATCTCATATTCTTCACTTTTCATGTCAAAGACCACGTAGGAATCCAACAAAATTAATCCACCAAATATACACCAAATCCCCGAATTTAAATAAAAATTTATAAACCAAGTATACCGAATTTATGTACCAAATATTTCCTCAAGCAAAGATAAGAACCCTTTATACTCTTTTTAGCATTTCTCTCGAAGTTGTTTAAAATAAAACCAGAAAATCTCTTGAGCGTTCCGAAAAAGTCTTTTATTCCTCGGAGAACACCAAGCAGAAAGTTTTATTCTGAAAGCGTAAGAAACAGGAAGCTTCTTCCATTGGGGGCCGGAAACTAGAAGGGAGAGGCTCTCTTTGAAGCGGGTCACGCTCCTTTCACTTCACTTCGAATCTTTCGTCGGAATTCAGTGAAGGAAGAAGGGAAGGACCTTTTTTTGTTTTAAGAGCAAGTGAAGGATGATGAGGGCATGGCATGGGTTCTTTGACCACAATCAGAATGAGTCGCATCTAGTTTGAGATCTACTAGACTTTGTAAAACCATTGTTTCATGGTTTTAATCTTTCGGAACTATGAACCAAATTTGATGGTCCAAGAACTCTAGATCTAAAATCTACATTAATAGGATACAAAAGAGATGAAGATAATGTATGTAAGAGTGGGTGCTATAGAGTTACTCCCTCCTCAAAGTTTCCGCAAATAATTTGTGCTGCTTTTTCCTTGAAAAATTCCAACCATTTCTAGGGCTAACCTCCCCTTTTTTTTGCTTGAAACTCAATATTATCCAAAGAAAAATTATAATAATACTAATCTCTATGGTTGGCAGTCATCATTTGAGCTGTGGGTAAACATGGCGGCCATGGAGGACTCTTTCTGAAGCAGTACCGAAAATTTATAAGACACACAGGAAAAATGTAGATCATTATTATTTTTACAGAGGAAAAAAACTGTTACATGAGAATAAGCTAAAAAAAAATATTTTTCTTCACCGTCTATGTCTAAGGAGAGAAAAAGAACTATTACACACTAAAATCATTATTAATTACTACATCAGATGCACCGAAATTTTCTTAAATTCCAGACTTAAACTATCAACATCTTTACATGCTCAACACATCAACTCAATTTTTTTTCTGGATATGTTGAACAGTTAGGCTGCCTATTCCGATATCCTTGAGGTCCGTTCTCTTTTACTGTTGTTAGCTTCTCCTCTGCCCTTCATAGTCGTGTTTTATCGAAACCAAAACAACATAACCTTCCTAAAACCAACCCTTCTCTCAACCAACATCTCATTACTATTCATCGCGGCTTATGAAACATGCGGTACCTGCCCAAGCAAATCACCCCGGCACGTGGACCTGCTTATCCCTGCTAACCGCCTGCCATAGGGATCCTTATTGATTTAGAGCGGTTCCCACAGAACATGCACCCCCATTAGCAAAGATCTCCTGAAGCGTAGCGGATGGACGAACCATTTTGCATTTTCGCACGCGTTTTGCGTCGTGCCCACTGCCGTAGTAGTAATGAGGAAAAGGGGGGGAGAGAGAGAGAGGGCATATGCTGACTGAGAATAGACTGCAAGATGTATGCTAATGGAATATATGCTCGGTTTGAACACCATGTTGAAGATGGATATGGTGTGGTTGTTAAAGGGTTGGTTAAGACCAATGGGGTGGTGCACTTGCCTCGGGCAGATTTGTGTTAATGATGGGTGCAAGAATTTAGTTTGATCATTTCTCTCCTTGGGTGTGGACCTAAATTAACTGCATGGACTGTGTACAGTGGTGGATTAAATTTGATTTGGGTAGGGGTTAGGAATTTGAATGAATGGTGAAGAAAATGTGACTCGGTGGAGTCAAAACAGTGACACGCGAAGGTATTGAAAAATTTGGATTAATAATGTTATCTGGCGTCATCAATGAGGTTTCATTGATCTTTCCATCTCCTCTTAAAACTCAGTTCTAATTTTTTTTTCACAATTTCTTTAATGATTTCGGTAAAAATATCTTAATAGTTGTAATAATTTGAGGAATAAATTTTTTTTCAGGTTCCTTAATATATTTAGTTTCTTTTTAGATGGCTTTTCCACTCCCTTTGACACAGTTTCTTAATTTAAAAACAACTTTTTTTACATGATTTAAAGACTTGTGAGACTCTTTTCACTGTGTATTTTATAAAGTGTTGTGTAGATAACTTTTTTGGATTTTGGATATTTTTCTACAATTATCTATTCTGGTGATTTTCAAATTACCTAGTGTTGCAAAATTCGTTAAAAGTTAGTCTTGATGAAAACAAAATTAAATTTCTTGGGGAGTTCCCCACAGAATTTCATGAAAACATGATTTTTGGGTAAAATTCTCGTAATCTCTCTCTGAATATAATTTTTTCATTGTTTATTACTTTTATCTCTTTATCTATATGTTATGGTATAGATTGGAAAAGACACGACTTGATAGTAAGAAACATTTCAGAAAAATTATAGGTATAATCACTCACCTCTTAAATTTCTTGATTTTTTTCCTTTCTAACTAAATACATTCATTATTTAAATCATAAGTAAAAATATAAAGTTTTTTGATACGAGATTTCATTTTAACTGGGCAAACTATAACTTTTATATTTCTTTAACAAGATTTCAATAATTGAAAACCTTAATTTAGCTCATGTAATTTGGTCATTAGTTTAAGTTTCATGTGTTTAATTATGAATTCCGTGCTCATTATTTATTTTCGTATTAGTTATTAATATAAAGTATGAAAACAAATGATAAATGAAACCCTGATCTATAAAAGTGTATACTTGCAAAAGACTAAAATTTGAATTGCATAATAAGTTCAAAAGAAATTTCAGAATGTTATTTTGAAATTGGTTCAACCCCGGATCTACTTATTCCAGCATAATCCCTAATCTGTTTTTCAGGAAGCTCTTGAGAGACAGTTTCTGGAAAGAACTTATGTCATCACCAAAATGAAACTGTCTGTAAACCTACGCTGTCCTTCAGATGACAAGTGTCCATTGACCATAGTAAATTAAGATTTAAGTATTAAAACCTTTGGGGTCGTTTATATTTATTGTGAAATCTCTCTTTCATAGTTATTTTTAAGCGGCTACGTGAACATTTGAATAGAGTAAGGTGTATAAATATTATAACCTTGTTAAGGTTTTTTTTTTGCTGAAAACTCAAGCGAATTTCTGTATTATTCAGCCTAAGAATTTATTCGAGTATTTGAGTTAATTTAAAATATTAGTGATACTTGTTTGTTGTGTTTATTAAATTGTTATGTAGTAATGCATATTCATAAAGAATTTATATTATTTAACACATTATATTTTAAATATTTATTGATACGTAAATCATTTTAATGATTACTCTTCAGTAATTAAAATAATAGATTTAATTGTATTAACCTTTTATTTATCATCATCTTTATTTGGTGATAAGTATTTTTCATCTGCAGAAAAGAAATTAGTAAAGACTGAAAAAACAATGTAGTTATCTATTTAATGTTTTGACTCATCTTTTTTTCCGAATGAAGAGGTTTCAAATGTAAGATTAAATGTAACGTGTTAGGTAACACATCTATATAAGTAAGTAAAGCAGAAAATAATTATTAGGGAAAAAAGGTAAGGACATGTTAGGTAAGTAAGAAAACATGCTGGTTATACAAAACTTTCCTTTTTTACCCTTTCCTTTACAAGTTTATTAAATAAATGAAAATAACTTCTAAGTGTTCTTTTCTTTTCTCAAAAAATTCTAAAAATCTATACTTTTCTAAATGTTTACTTAGATATAAAATAATTTTAAAACTTCATTAACAGAAACACTAAATCCATCTCCATGAAATAGTATCATATTCCATCCCGCTTATAACTGAAACGCCCTTTTACTACTTGATATGTTAGGAAAATTATAGGCGAACTCTATCATTTATTTTTTTCGTAACGCCTATATATTTCGCAACATGAGGTTGGCTTTGAGCAAAGAGAGTACCTCCAACTTAGTTTGAACAACAGTCATTAATAACGAAGATTAACTCTGAAGTTGTCTGATAAAGTATAGTTCCGCCCGCCCTTGATATTTTTCCTTATTAGGGCTCTTCATAATTCTTTTGAATTTCAAAATGTGGTTCAAAGATCTTACAATCTTATTAACGATATACCAAGTACAGTATAACCTCGATATCTCGAACTATAGCTACAATTTTAGTATTTTATTTTCATGGTAATGGTTTAACATAAAGACACGTGAAAATGCTATAAAGTTTTTATAACATGCAGTTTTACAACATCAAAATCTATAAAACTAAAGCACATTTTTGCCGAAAATTTACATTATCTGCGTATTTTTAAAAATAAATAAACAGTTTTTTTACAAGCTTTTACTTACATCCGTGCTACTCTAAATGACATAGAAAAACAGGGTGAGAAGTTAAACTTATTTAACTAAAAAATCTCTATGGGTTGTTTTTAGGATGCATTTTGCCGTGGGGTTTTTCTAAAGGACAGCACTATATTGTAAGATTTCTCTAAAGTGGAAAGGGGATAAGGATAGGCACCAATGAGAAATAATTCCATCACTCCATTCAGATAAACCTACACTGTAAAAAAATCCCGTAAAATTTACGGTTTTAAACTGGCAGCTGGGTTGGTTGTGCAAAACCGTAATTATTATAATGTAAATCCGTAAAAATGACCGCGTTTTACCATTTTAATCCATGTTTTTTGGATTACAAAGTAAAACACCGTTGTTTTTACGGATTTACTTTGTAACTTTTACGGTTTTCCACAACCAACCCAGCTGCCAGTTTAAAACCGTAAATTTCACGGGATTATTTTTACAGCGTAAATTCAATTCATTAAACAAAGCGTATGGGTCCAAGTGTCTTTATTTATGATCCCAAATAGACAGAATGTCCAATTACATGGGTACAATGAAATACATGCAATGAAATATAAAAGGAAAACAAACGGTATTTTCAAAATTGTTAAAATCACTCTTACAGTCTCTCCAACTAATTTCTCTCGAGCTAAATCACCTCATTAACATTTCGAAATTTTACTAAACTCTCCGAACCAACAACACAAGAATTACAACACTCGCCAAATACCCCTAATCCGCTGTCTGCGCACAATCCCAAAAGGGAAGTTTCAGAGTATAATAATCCCTACACATTCGGTCCCTATCCAATCCATCGATCCTTCCCATTCGCATGCAGTTGACTGGCGGCAAACAGCGGCGATAATTAATGGGAAAACAATGCCCCGGACTTCATTAGTCAGCTGCAGCAGCCTTCGGCAGGTCGACGATGGAATTAGCATGGGGGTGCATGCGGGATCGATGTGCTTTTGGGGGCGCATCCTCCCTTTTTGAGGGGTTTGGCGTGGGAAGATGATGATGGGGATGCGGGGGTTGTTGTTATTATACGGGTTTTTGGAGGGGTGGGGGGTTTTTTGGGACGGAAGAGTGGGTTTGTTTGGGTGCCGTGTGCCTGGTTTCATGGTTTTTTTTATTCTGTTGGGATGAATGAGATTCGCAGAGGGGGGGATTCGTTTCCGTATCCGTGGAATGCAGATTGGGGTGGAGCAAAAACGCAAATTGAATACGCATGAGGTGAAAGAAAATAGTAGTAACCTAAAATATGAGATAAATCAATGAACATCTTCAGGTGTTCAAGTTTCAGCAATTTTTCCCACAATAATGGCTATGAAGTAAATATACTTCCTTTTAATTCAATTTTTAAAACCATGCTTTGTTGAATTTGTATTGCTATAATGCGAAATAAAAATTTGAAACCTTTCATGAACCCAGAATTGGGAAAATTTCCAATTTTTTTAACGCATTTAGGGGCGTGTACCACTGTAATATCCTAGGAAGAAAAAAAATAAAATTTTTATATTGAAGCGAAACAGGGGCTCAAAAGTTGCGCATTACCATGCTGATTCATGGAAAAGTAATAAAATTCAGTGGAGAATTGGCTTTAAAATTAGAGAAAATTATTTTTCAGAAAATTTTGTCGTCAATTTTGGTTTAATAGTGGATATTTGTTTGTCTAATAGATATTGATTTAAATAAAAAAAATTCTTTGTCATCTGACTATAGAGCCCAATGAATGAAAACTGCAAAGTTAGAAAAAATACCATGCCTAGATTAAAAACAATCATTGCAAAGTGTTTCTCATTTTCATTACTCCCCTTTTAAGTCTTTTATATTAATAACTTTTCCCTACTATTATTAGATTAATTCGTAACATTACTTCATGCGTTTATGAGCAATAAGTTACGAAAACTTCCTTTCTGAGAACAATCAAAGAATCCCATTTTAGGAGGTCCGTTTTATTTTATCCATTTCCCAACAGTTTCAAAACTGTTTTCATCACTTCCTTTTCATTGTCAGCACTCTTTCCTTCTTAACTGAACTGAACTAGCCCAATGGATAGTGTCATTTAGTGTAGGAATGAAGAAAAAAGGAATTCTTTTATATAGGATATATTTAAGGGATTGGCAATGCTCAATTGAAATAAGCTTCCTTTATATTCCTAAAAAATATTTTTCCTGTTTACTCATCACGTCATTCCCTTTCTGAGAAAGCTCTTTAAACTAGGTTAGCATAAATTCAACTATAAATTGATTTGGGCCACATCAAGTTATTCATCAATCAAGTTGGTATGCCAGATGATCAACCTAAATTTTATTACTTACTGGTTCATGCCAGTAAAAGAAATTATAATTGAATTATAAAGAAAATGCATTAGGCAGTGTAATTTATTCCAAGATTTTTACTATAATTTTGTTTTAATATAATTGTCTATGTGTTTGACTATTACAGCTTTCATTTAACTTTAAAAGGCCGTCATTAATAAATCGGTAGAATAAGCAATTCAAAACATTTCTATTTTGAAAAATTCTTTTACAAACCTCAAGAATGAAAATAATGTAATTTTTTAAGAATATTTTTCTCAATTTTTTTTAAATTTTCAATTTTTGAAGACTTGGAGGGCCAAACACTGTTGGATTATTTGCGGCTCGCAGGCCGTTCTAAACCGTTCATCCAAACAAAAAATTTAGGATTTTTCAAGAACTCTTATTTCAACTCATAAATATAAAATATATTTTCATACAAACATTTCCAAATAAGATGATGATGATGATGATAATTTAATTAAAATACTAGAGAACAGTAGGACCAGTTTTGTTTTTGATGTTCTTTTATTTTCTTTCTCTTCCTTTTTTCCCTTTCGCTTTCATCTTTATCAAGAAGAACTAAGTTGTTTGAAATACACTGTGACGTTTTGTATATTTTCTATTCCCTGTTAACTCCTAAAGAAAAATTAAGAATTTTTCTCCATCCTTAAATTTGATTGATTCGCTTTAAAACAATCATTCCAAAAGACAAGTACTTTAATTAAGAGTTAAGCCACAGTAAAACTACCCATTAAAACTTTAACATCCAATTAATTCTTTAAAAAAGATTCCGACCTCTCAACCCCGCTGTCATCAAACCACCTAAAACAATGCATCGCTTTGCTTTACCCCCCAAGAAAAGAAAGTACCAGGAATTTACCCTTCACACGCTATAAAATCTCCCAAAACGAATTAATTCCGCCTGCGCGAGAAATTAGAAAAACGACGGGCGGGTGCGATAAGGCCCTAAACGGCAAAATAATGCAAGCAAATGGCTTGTAAGGCCAGCGATAAAGAAGGGAAGAAAACTCTCCTTAATTAAAGAGGAATTCCTTCCAGACCGTAAAATGAAATGTTTTTCTCTCCGCCGGCTAATTTCGAATGAATTAAAAAAGAAACCCACCCCTTGGTTTTAAAAGCCCGGGTTAAAAATCGGGGTATCTCCGCCTGATCTCCGGACCACAGAATCGTAAACGTCCTGGATGCGTTGTTTATGGACCAGGGTCGGCGGGGTAACGACGTTAGTGTGGTGCCAGAAGGGTTGGACCTCCCCCCTGTCTGAGTTTAGTGCGTTTTTATGGCTTGTCCGAAAATGAGATTGTCCTCTTAAAGTTGTCACCTAATTTGCATGCTTGTCGAACTCCAGTTCGTGATTTTCTCGAGAGCTGCTACGTTTCGCGTCACTGCAGATTGAGAGGCTCTTTTCTCCAAAAAAAAAAGAATGGGATTGTGAGAGGGTGGTGATATTTTTAGACGGTCGTTTGGAGTTAATTTCCAGGCGTTTGCTTTCGCACGTCGTCGTCGTCGTTGCCATTCCTGACGTTTTAATGACTTTCTGAGCAATGAAGAAGAAGAGATGTTTGAGATTGTTGACTGACGTATTTGATAAAATTCATTCAATGTTACTAAATTTGGTGCTTACGTATTATCCCGTCAAATCCCATTGACTTTACTATTACTGTGCCGCTGAATTAGCCGGCCGCTGAACGGTCGACGGGATAATACGTAAGTACCCTAAATTTTATTCGTTTGTTAGTGAGAATGTGGTACCCAGAAAATGTGTAAGAATACTGTTTAGCTGCCAGAAAAGGACTGTGACTATGACTATCAATTAGCACAATTTAACCCTTAGTTTTTTTCAATGCAGCCATAACATTGAAAATAGATTTTGAGAAATAAAAGGGGATTTCCATTATAAAAGTAACAATTCAGAATTTTAAATGAATAAAAAATAAATTATATTGATTTCTTCCCATATTTTTGTGCTTAAGAGGCAAGTGCTTCGGTGCATTCTAGCGCTATTTACCTGTTTATTTAACTGAATATGTAACCGATCTGTTGAAGCTTTTGAAAGTAAATTTTTAATATTAGGAGCTAGTACAGCAATATAGAATTGTATAATGATAACACAAATGCTTGTTTTTTATTAGTATTTGGTGGTAACTGATTTTTGATTTTACCGCAAGTAATATGAGTTGAGTACAATTATCCAATTGTTTTATATTCTCCACTTTAGACTTTGATATTTTTCAAAATTGGGTATTTTGAAGCAATTATTTCAGAACCAAAAATAGGAGATTTCTATGAAAATACCTCAGTCAACCACTGCCTCAAAGCTTTAAAAAGTAACCTTGAACGCTACTAAACGGTTGTAACTTATTCACGGACAAAAGAAAGCGCTAGAGAAGTAGAGAAGAGTCTATTTCGAAGGGACCGGCATATTATAAGAAGAACGTCGTGCTTTGACCTCGCCGAGCGAGGCGCGTGGCGGGCACGCGCAGATGTTTAGGGGCATCTGCGGAACATCTGCTCTCGGCCCAACTTGCAGATTATTTTCGTGAAACTTCTTTCGAGAACACCGAGGTGCCGCCCAATTTGGCGTATCGAAAAAGAGAAAAAAAAAATGGAATCGTGTGGTGGACAGAGAAAAAGGCATCTGCTGTAATCACCTCCCTATGCAATGCATGCAATGTTGCAGTTTAAGACATTTTATTTATTGAGGTGATTTCATGATTTCGAGGTGGAATCAAAGAATGTGGAATGCTTGTTTTTCAGGGATTAAAAAAAATAATAATAGGTACACTGACATTTATGGCGGACTGAGATGTCTTGTTTATACAAAATGATGATATTTTCAAAAAGTCTGCACAAGAAATAAAGAGAAAATTTTCGATGCTGGAATGAGAAATGTAACTGAGAAAACACGATACATATTACGTTACCACAAAAATCAATTTCTCAAATAATAAAACTAATTAATTTTCCCTGTTCATGTCCTATACTTTTTAAGATGAAGAAAATATTAATACAGCAGTGATACTGAATTCAATTAAGTATAGTAGGACTACTAATTATCTTGTAATAAAACAATGTTTAGAAACAAAATTGAAATTTATGTACAGATACCGAAACTCTTATAGAATATATTTTAATGGCATGTATAATGAAATATGCGGCCTCATGCGCCATTAGGGCGTTAAGAGAATCAAATATAATGAAATATAACATTCTAAACATGTAGATTAATCTATTTATTACATGTGTTCTGTACGAAATCTTTTTCAATTAATATTTTAAAAAAGCTTGCCCTAATATAAGTTTGCTGAATATTTTCTCAAATTTGTTGGTTGAAATTCATGCGCAATCATTTGTTTCTTTCAAACCTTACTATGCTTACATTTTTGTACAAAAGGTTGTACAAAAAAAATGATAAAATATTTACTTTTTATGCCAAATATTCAGTTTTTAAACTTAAAAAAAATTAAAAGAAAAAAATTAATTTTAATGCCTTTATATATACCATAAAAAACTGGTTTAATGTCTCCTAAAATATCACACAACTTTTTTAAGAACCGTAAAACGCACTTGCCGCTATATGAGCTCGGTTGACGACAAACGCAACGAATCTATTTCAAAAGCACTCGAACGACCGCCGTATCAGATTACCTTTATAAAGATCGAAATCAATAATGGCGAAAAAACCCATCAGAGAAAATTAGAATAGACCCCTCTTTCTTCCAACACTTTTTTCTCATCCAGATAAAAAACCCCATTCGATTCGATAGTTCGTCGTTCCGCACACCCCTTCTCCCACGTCGTAAACCACGCGGCGCGCTTTTGTTTATCGAACAAAAGAAGGCCTTTAGAACATTTTTCTCGACACCGCAATCTGATTTATTCGAGGGTATACCCTTTTTATGACCACTTTTAAGCAAACATATTTACTGCAATGAAGGGCCATAAAAACCGAGTCGGCTTGTGTCGCTCAGGTAAGCCGCGTGGCACTAAAAGATTTGCATACTGTGATCACGTGGCCCCTTTAAATGTGCCTACAAACCGCAGCACGTCGATGGCCAGTTTCCATGGTTACTCTCCAGGTGAACGTGGAAACTTTCTATTCGCGGGCGGCAGTGAGTTATTGCTCAAAGTTATGGCTCCCTCTAGGACAGCTGACCACTAGAGAAATTATGGGGGTTAGGTTACGGCTGTACAAAATGTTATTAGTGATAAGTCATTCGTGGAAAAGTCATAAGAAGGATTTAAGCTCGATATTTTATGTAGTTCTTATTCTGAAGTGGTTTTTATGCAGTAAAGAGGCTCAATTCAAGGTTATGTGGTACAAATTTCTAAGTTTTGGTGTGACTGATTGGCTGCATTAATCTAGAAAATACATGCTAACTTTTAAGGAGTAAATTGGGCTTTGAAAGGAAAAATCTATATCAGAACCGTCTGCTTTACAGAGCTTGGGCTAAACCAGTATAACTAGATGCATTCCAGATCTGATATCTTGAAATACAGCTTTTCATTTTTTTCTGTTATCTTGGAAATTAAAGACACAAATAATTTGAATTAAAATAAATTAATTTTATGCTAAAGTGATACTAGAATAAATTTGTGCAAAATTCCTTTAGGTGTAAGAAGATTATTTTTTAAACTTTTTATTTTATGGTTATGTTTTTAAAGAACACTTAAAACTTTCAACAAGTTTCGAGGCATGAGTTTATTTTCAATAAGGTAATGTATTTATGCAATACGGAGTTTCTTTTAAATAATTGTCAAACTAGTTATATTTAGTACCCTTACAAAGTACCAAACTAAGTAAATTATTGAATTGAATTTAAAATATTTGCCAAGGATAATTTTAAATATTGAAAATTTTCTTATTTATTTAAATATTAGAATTCATATGTAAAAACTTGATTTTCGATCTCCCTCATGTGAGAAGTTTTTCTCGTTACTTCTCTGCGTTTGACATTTCTAAACCAAAATTTGAGAAATACTGATTTCAAGCAAGAGTCATTAGCGTATTTTACCAGATTTTGTTAATTAGATTAGACGGAGAAAAATTAAACGTTTAGAAAACTACATTTCCTCACAAAAAATAACTATTTAAATCGATTGCTCTGTTGTAAAAAAGAAAATTCGACTAAAAGTTTTAAAAACTATTCTTAATAATTAAAAAATAAATTACAAGAACCCTTAAAACAGCACAGATAGAGAAAAAAATTGGAATAGTGTGTTACCTAAAAACGCCCTTGAAAATTGAAGAGTACCTGAATGGTTCTTCACCTGTAAAACTGTTTTTCCTGCGAGCATACTTTTAGTTTGGAGAAAGCAACGTCTGCTTAGAGTTGACCTGTAAAACCCGTTTTGCTACATGGATCGTTTTACCGCGGAGAAAACAACTCTTTTGAAGAGGTGAACGGAACCGTTTTGTGATGAGTGTTAAAATCATATGATGGTGTTAAGAGGTTTTGTATACTTTAACAATTTCATTTTTGCAGGAAGACTGTCGTTTAAAAGGCTTAACTTATTCCTTATGATGGTCTTAATAAAACTGCTTCAAATCAGCTACTCGAAAAGAGAACGAATGGAAACTTTCTATTTAATTGTTTTTCTATTATTCAGAATGTAAATGTATTTAAGAAATGATAACATGTTGAATTTCCCTTCTTAAGCTTTGTTAAAGGTTAAATATAATTAAAAACTAAGAACATGATAACTTGTATGTCAATTCCAAAGAAGTATTTTTTTTTAACTTTAAATAAAAGCCACAAAATAATTAAAATTTTGAAGTGGTGATCTATCACCACTACAAAGAAGAATAAAAACATAGTCCCTCCTGGTTTTGAGTCGGAGAATAGGTATTTTTGTCTTAGCCGAAAGAGTATTTATTTAAATTTTCCCCATTAGTTAATAGGTAATGTCAAAAACAAGTAAATTTTCTACCTTTCGATGTGTAATGATATTTTTTATAAAAATAAACCAAGTTCACAAGTGTAATCAAATAATTACATAGAAGATACCACATTTAATGTTAAATTTTGGTTTTTATCTCTCCTTAAAAGTTAACCAAGCGAAAATAGGACTTTTTTGTTCTAAAGCAGACAATAATTATGATTTAGCACCAAATAGCAAACAATAGAAACATTCGCTACCAATAAGTTCTACACAATTCACTAAAAATAATTTTCATCTGCGTATTACATTTGTGTACTATTAAGTATACTACTGCAATAGTGGATATACACACCCTAAAATCTCTGAAAATCTGCTTATTAATCGTCTAGAATGTTCTAAACCCCTAATCTTAATACCTACTAATCTTTATCGAATCGAATATTGACCGCACGAAATTAAACGAACGATGTAATAATACTGACCCTTTCATAAACCCATCCTCTGAGCCATTGTACCCCGAAGCTATTACTCCCATACAATTCTCTTCAAGTGTTTCTCACATAAGGGATCTAAATCCGGCCATGCCTAACCGAAATTGAATTTCCAGGACAGTCCGGCCACCCCATCCATCACTTTCGCTGGGCCGGAACCTGGCAATTTCCGTCCAAACCACAATATCCTGCCACCTCCTGCCTGCCAACCCCCTCGAAATCGATATTTGAATCGATTTGGGAATCGAATTCGGAGAGACCTCATTAATTATGCAGTAGAGTCTGATCAGTTCAAAATAGTTTAAAAATTGGACGATAGCGTAACTAACATTTAAAAGGGGAAATTTTGTATTTTTGTATACGTTCAAAAAAAGGGAAATATTTTGACTTTCAGGGAGGTGTGAATTTTCACAAAATATCCCATATATGGCTATGTTTCTGAAATTAGTGTGTCATTATGAATGAATTAAAGAAAAATTCTCCACAAGAATTGGGTAAAAAAGTTTGTTCTGTAGAATGATTTTAACAAGATTTTTTATAAAAGATATTTGTTAAGGGCTGAAGATTATCTCTTCCCTGATATTTGTTTTGTTTATTTATAAATATATATAATTTTTATTCGTAAGACCTTTAAAAGAAAATTAATTTTAAGAACGTTGGTTTATTATTTGTTTTGTAGTTTTGAATAGTATTGATAATCTCAAAAAATACACCAATTATGCACCAAGGTTTTACTTTCAGTCATAGGTGGTGGTCAAAAATAAAAATGTAAAACACACGCAACTAATGTTATATCCCATTCAAAAACAGTACATATTTTAAATCAAGTTATACATCAATGAAAATGATGAGGGGGAAATGAAAGATCCCAGGAATAGGAATCATGATCAGAAACCGATCATAAAAGACGGATTTTCTGTATTCGATATTCCATTTTGGGGGGATATGAAAATACGAAGGTCCCCTTCCGGCCCCCCCTAAACGCGTGTGATTGATCGATGGGCGCATGCGCAGGAGACGGGTGAAGATTCTGCTGTTGTTGATAAACGTGAGGGGAAATTAATTGCGCCATGGCACGGAAAAGGGTATTTTCCCATGGATGAAACCATCGATGAGTAACTCATGAACACGGATTACAACATTTGAAGGTTGTTGGTATGTCCATTGAGGAATACTTTTATTAATGTATAACTTTGTCTGCTGGTGACTCAGTGGGAAAAATATTTTTCGGGAGTTACCTTCTTAGAGTTTTTTTTTTAAAAGGATTTGCGGTTTACATTATACTTATGTTTTCATAACACACAGGTTTCTTTCTTTCTTAACCTGAAATGAGTTAGGGGGTAGAGATTGAGAATGAAATAGAGAGGAACCAATAGAATAAGAGAGAGAGAGAGAGAAAATCAGAGAATAAGAGTGGGAAATAAAATGACAGTGATTAAAGAAGATTGAAATGGATTGAAGCAGATTTAGCGATAGAGAAAAAGAAAGATCATTAAGAAACCAATTCTGTCTCTACTGAATATTTATTTAGTAGTTGTGCTTTGCATAAACCAATACTAATATCTTAAAGTGAATACGTACATCTTAACTCATAGAGTATACGTTTTCCTCCAATTGAAATTTTTAGAAGGGAAATTCCAAGTTAATCTTCAGTTTATCAGTTGTTTCGGGTTTAAACTTGATCAAACAATCATAAACCATCCATACATACTTTCAGGTTATACTTAATCACAATTATTACCAACAAACTCCTAAAAACTACAGATTTTATCTGTGAGATTTGAGTACAATGAGAAAATGGGCATGGGTTAAAATATGATCCAACCTCAGATAGGTATATCCATTCAACAGTTCCCATAACATTGCAAAAAGTAGCTTGGCAACAAAGTCAAAGTGATTAGCCCCAAAGATAGCGTGGTGAATATAGTCATTAAAAGCGTCCACGAGCTTAGCTTAGCGCTGGTGGTGCTTCTCCTCAATTAGATCGATTTCCTTTCGTGTGTGAATTATCTCTTACTCGTACGCAGGCATTAATGCACATAAATTACGGAATAATTACGTGGGGTTGTGAATTTCACAGATAAGCGTTACCGTCTCTCACAGGAGATAATATTGGGTTCTATTAGGCGGTTTTAGAGTACACACACAGGGCTTGTATGGATTATCCTATATGGAGATTTGTATGCCATTACTGTAACATTGAAATGACGTTTATGGATCCGAATAACCATATTCAATAATGCTAAGAGAGCTGATTACATCGGGATTTCGGATGAGAAGCATCTGCATGCATATTTCACCAAGCATGTCAACGAATGATATGAATCTTTGCCTTTTTGTTTAAACACTCGGGAATTATTACCCATGTAAATGAAAAAAATTTTAACATCTGAATGTTAATGTTTCGTTAACTAATCTTTCGATTCCCCATATTTATTCGTATTATAAATTAAGTTCATTTTAACTTTTTCTCGACTTTGAGCCTCAATCAAATATTCCAAAAGTAACACGTATGATCTATATGAGAAAGTCGACATAGAAACCCCTCGTAAACAACAATACAAATTTTGAAGGCTATCCCAAACTGATAAAAAAGAAACAATCCCAAGCAAACCCCACTAAGCAAAAAGAATAAAGGCCCTCCAATTTCATTTTCCAGCACCAAAACAAAATTCACTCTGGAAAGCATCACTCATTTCGAGTACACTCCCAACGGGGAGAACGAAAATAAAATACGGAATCAACCGAAAACCCCCAAACATGAAACCCAAACCCCTTATGATTGATCGGAAAACGGTATTTTCCTGACAAGAGAGACTTGAACTGCTTTGTGTGCACCAAGGGATTGCCTTTTGTTTTCCCTGCCACACACCCAAAGGTTTCAGGGCATCCATCATTTTTGTTGACCATATATCATGAGCGGATATACAGATGGTTGTGCGCCCAACTCCGCTTTTTTTTCTGTATATCGATCGTTTTGGGTTGTTTGGGTCGGTGTTAATTAATTTTTGGTTGTTTATGCTGTGTTGGACCACGACAAATAACGCTGTTGTTTGATGTTTTAACACCGTCGTATATTTGTCTTGTTAGTCTGACATAATTGAGTTTCAATATTTTCTATAGTGTGTGTTTTTTTGCTGCTTACAAGTTGTTCAAATATGAATAACAGGTTAATACGTAAAAATACGTTGAAAGTATTAAAAGAAATAGGGATGAAACTTACGAACAGTTTATTTAACAAAATTCATAAAAGTCGAGAGGTATTTTTTAAAGTGGAAAAAGATATGTGTTAAGATAAATTGAATAATTTTATTCCAAATTTTAATAAAAGAACTCGTAATTTTCCGGAAATTGGAAGTTGTCTAAAAAAAAGCATGCTTTTTAACTATATAACAGTAAATTAATTTTAAATATTACTTTAAATGCAGGTAAAGCTTGTAATTTTGGGCTAAGTAGATGGTAATACATCTACTAATACAAACATTTTAAAAATATTTTTATTAGAGAAATAGTATGTGGCACTTGATTTCAATTATAAAACCGTATTCAATTATTCATAATTATTAACCAATAAAAAAAAATATGTAAAGTAAGCTAATAAAAATAAGTAAAATATAAAAAAATATAAACTTGGCAAAACTTTTAATCAAGAAACAATATTGGTTTTTAATATAAAAATAACTACAATAGTGTAAAAAAGCTATTAATCAACCCGTAAAACATTAAAAAATTACTTTTTCAATCACAAATCCCTCCTTTGTTCAAAATATGAACAAAAGTTTCACTTTCATTTTGAAGGAAACCTTAAAAGCTACCATTTCTATTCATACACGTTATCTCCCAAGCGTTTTTACCCCGTCACCAAAATAAAAGAACCTTTAATAAACCCAAAAACACACTGAGATAAGGATTCAATTTAAATAAATATTCGGATAAATTAAGCATTCACAACACTATCACAACAATGGCCGCCTCCGAAACCGACAGGTCTCTCTTTTTCTATTTATTTAATAAACCCACATGACAAAGTATCCGAAATTTCGTTCTTTCATAACGGGGACTTTTTCCACCCCCCATGGATTTTCATCAGGATAGGGTAACAGAAACGGGAGAAAAAAAGAGGAAACGCGGAGAAAAGGATAGCAAAACCATTCATTTAAAACTCGTTAGTCATTGGGGATGTGGCGTGGGCCAGTCAAATTTATATTGATGATTCTGTCTGGACGGGTTGGTTGGAGGAAAAGAAGGGGGAGAATGAAGCCGGGGACTGTTCTTTCTGCCGTCCCGGTGGTGACAAGATTGCTTGTGGAGAAAAGTATTGTAATGGGGGGGACACCACCCAATAAGGAGGGCTACATGTAGAAATTACAAGAAAGAAAGAGATAGTTTTAGGCAGGATATAAAGATCTGTAAGTATTTAATTATTATTTTTTATTGTTATTTTTTAAGTGACAAGAAAAATTTTATATTGTTTGCTCTCTCATTTGTGTACTGAAGTTATTTTAATATTAACAGATTTCTTTTCCCATCTTTGGTTTTCTTTTAGTCGCATCTTTGACAATGCTGAGATTGGGGAGGGGGACGTCGTCGTCTCCTGAAATTTTCACGGTGTCTCCCACAATGCTTAGTTGCTAACCTTGCCAATAATCTAGCCTTGATGAGTATCCCCTGTCAAATATTTTCCCAACAACACTGATCTTTGACAAGCATATTTCCTAGTCGGTTTAATTTCATAAAAAGTTTTTATTTGGATGTATATTTAGTTGTCTTGATAACTAAAAGATATAAAAATGATTTCTCTCTCCTCACCAGAACAAAAATGGAAAACTCCGGATGAGCAGAGAAAATTGAAGAGATTCTTTGTCTACTTAAATGGTAAGCAACTCTGCAAGAACTATCTAAAATCGTGACTTCCAAAACCCATACTTTTTTCCCAAGAAAATTTTGTATTCTTGCAGTATGCGATCTACCAGTTTAGTTAGTTGGATTTAGGGTAAATGGGCGACACCAATCCTGATATTTTTAACGAAATATTCATAATTATAGCGGTGTCGCTATCTACTCTAAATCCAGCTAGCTAAACTGGTAGATCGCATACTGCAAGAGTACATCAAATTTTGTTGATCATGCTTATACAAATGCAGTGAATTCAGATGGGTCTATAAGTGAGCTAACCCCTAATTGATATTCTTTCGAGCTTAATCACTCAATTACCAAGTTCACCATTTGGTACCACCCGGAACAGTCACATCCTCATCACCTCTACCTCCCCAAACAGGATACCCCCGCCGACTAATTAGTTATTGTCCGCACACACACTGCCCCATATGACTTTATCCATCAGGAAACAACCAATAATAATTCACTTGACTTCGCGGAAGCACTGCACACGCGAACAGATGTTGGTTAACAGCTGCTGCAGTTCGAATTCGGCTCGGTGGTCGTTCGATCTGATGGGGGTTTTCGAACAAAAAGACCCCCGAGAAGTTTCTGCTGGAACGGGTTGAGGGAGAGAGGAGGTAACACGATTCTGCTTGGGATAGAAAGGGGGCGTTGGGACAAAGGTTCATTTCAGGGGCGAGTGGGGGGAGGGTTTTAATAGGTTTAGTTCGCTGATTTGGAGCTCAATATTGTATAGTTTTGGACGTAAAAAATAAGTGCTGGTGAATTGAAATGTTTTTAATTTAAAAAATCATTATGTCCCATAACTGTTAACTAAATCGAATTACCTACCTGTTTTTACAAGATTTGGACTGGTTTGTTAAAATTATGTGATGCCATATCGCAATTACCTATTTTTACAACAGAAGCATTGACAATATGAAATTACCTGTTTATTTGAACGTTCTGGGTAAATACAAGTTATTCATCATATAAGTAAGGGGCAAGCACCATACACTCGTATGCTGGGAAGAAATGTAAATAATCATTGGTTTGATTTGATTAAATGAAATGCAAGAAAATACTTGAGTTCTTCTCTTTCTCTATCTCTCTACTATCGCATCCTTAGGCTTTATCTAATTCTAACAATCCTCATTTATTCTTTCATATTAAACATATATTTTTCTCTCCTTTATTCTTCATCTCTTTCCCTCTCCGACTCACTTTCTCTTTATGTCTACCCTCCCCTTCTTTCCTTCATTCTCTTTTACTATCTTTTTTCATTTCGAAACAAGTTTCAAAAGATGTTCACAAAAAAGTAAGCGGTTTTAGTATTAATGAAAGCAAGCACAAGGAAGTATACCTGGTATTTATAGTTTTCACAATAAATAAATCCTTAACGAAAACCTTTGAGCTGATGAGTTTGAATTCATTACATCATTATAATTCATAAGTTGTTATGTCTAGTGAGTGCTTTTAAACTGTACAATTTAGTTATTCAATAGTTATTCAATAGTTTCAATTATATAAACTAATATAAAAGTTTATATCCCCTATCAATAGAGACCAATGGAAATCAATTGGAAATATTAATACCATCTACTAAAAAATGCCGTCTTCAACTGATTCATCATAAATAAACAGTCCACAGCCTTTGTAGTTATGAAACCAAAGCAATCAACTTCAAGCTCTATAAAAGAGTTCAGTAGGGATATACCAAGAGTTAGAGATGAGTTTATGAGAGATATGTACTTTATTTTATTCCAGAACGCAGACATTCCATTCACAGAATTCTTTATTCGGCCACCCGACCAATATATCCTCGAATCCCACGTATATTCCCCTCCATAAAGTCCACTCGCCCCATGGAATAAATCAGAGTGCTCCAAAGCACATAAAATACATCAGTCACTTCTCCTCCCCATCCAACGAGAAACAAATAGGAAAGGCCGTATATTATTTCAGACTGGACACACGGATTTTGATTTTTTTTTTTGTGTCGTGCCCGTTTTATTTATATAAAGATTCAACGCCCAATTACAATGGAGCCGAGGGAGAGGGCTTGACCTCCATATAACTGCCAAAAGAAAAATGAATGGCCGAGGGGAGGGGGGTCTTAACAGAGGAGGATGTTTGCGATCGATACTCTATCGGAATATCTTAAATCCCTAAAGCTGGAATGGCTTTTCAACGCCCAAAGTCTGCCCCCTTTTGCCCGTACGTGATGGGACATGATGTTAAGTGTTGGTGTTAGAAGAGAAATTCAGTACACCTACGAGAATATTGAAAACTGCGTAGTCACAGATATGTCATTAGAATCTAGTGGTAATGACTTGGTGGGTGGCATTGATTAGCGTTGATGAAAGGGAAGATAGTCTTGTTCATTTGAACCAGGTATGCAAAAGCGCATGAGTGATTTTAGTAAAATTTTAATAGTTTGCTGAAAATTCTAGTGAAAAACTAGTAATACTTCTAGCAATAACTTTAACAGTAGACATGTTTGTTCAAAATTTTGAACGATCAAGTTGAAGGTAGGTGAAGAGAAAACGTTTACTTCCAAATAAGTTTTAAGATCACTAGTGACAAAATGTAATGGGGATGATTCAATTATTTCCTTATCTTTTCCTTATCTTTTTTGTCCCTAAAGAAATCGAAAAACAAAAATATAGAGCGCCAGAAAACTTTTCTTCTTTTCTACTTACGTAGAAACTACATACGTTACTATACTTACGTATTAGCCCATCGACCGTTCAGCGGCCGTCTAATTCAGCGGCACAGTAATAGTAAAGTCAATGGGATTTGATAACGTTTTCGGATTAAGCGACACGGTCGACGGGATAATACGTAAGTACCATAATTTTTCATTTTTAAACTATTGCTTATTTTTAATCCCTATAAATACTGATGTGGATATTTCAAAAACGAAGATTCAATTTTCCTTAATACTCGTAAAGTAATAAAATCCCCTTTTTCAAACGGGTCTCAAATTATCTAAAAGAAAACAATAAGTCAACACGGTTCCCATGGTAACCAGCACAAAACTTCTCCTCACAGGCACGATCTTCCAACAGGTCATTTGTAATCCTTTTTCTGCCACGGCCAAAAACTGTCTCTGGGCGCAAGTTCTTGTTCTCTCCCCTATCAAGACATCTTGGGCGTGACTCCAGACCTCATCGGCCGACTCGGACAATAACGATCCGGTCACCGTGACCCCCAAGAACCCCGAATAGCTGACCAGAAACAGCAACCAGACTGCTAGGCGATCTAAGAGTCCGTCACCAAACTCTTCGGGATGCAGAACCGATATGACAGCGAAGAACATGGTACAGGCGTTAAACACAGTGGACGTGAACATGGGGAGGGATAGCTCTGAATCTGCCCGCTCGACTAACTTCCTGATAGACATGTACCGTCTGAGGATCAGGTGGTATTCCGAAGGAGGAGTCGTGTCCAGTCTGTTCTTGAACGACACCACGATGCACTGCAGGTGTCGGCACGTTATGGAGTAGTACAGATCGAAAGTGTTTATAGGCAGAGTTAGAAACAGGGTCCAGGTTCCCATGTACGCTACCACGTAGATCATCTCCAAAATGGGCGGTTCTACCGAGTAGTTGAATATCAGGGTCCCTGATCCAAAGCTGTAACAGATGGCAACTCCAGTGAAGAATGTAGGACAGTAGGTCAGGGTGCTGAAGACTGTCCATATTCTGAAGAAGGACTGTTTGGGGTCTTTTATGTCCAGTTTGTGGGATAGCTTGGCGATCTTCTTGGAGGTGTTTTCCGAGAAGCTAGCTCTGGTGCACAGAACCCAGCGGTGGACCAGGGCTGCAGCACTCATGGCGATGTTCGCTCGAGATCTCGCCGATGATGGCGAGTTCTTCAAGAAAGAAACGTTGATGGCCAAGTGGAGGACGATCAGGAGAATGTTGAAAATGGTGTGGAAATTTCTGACTACTTTTGAGGTCATTCCCAAGTTGGTGAAATAATGTGTAGGGAATATGGCACTGATGCGAAACAGTACTTTAATGATTCTCCAGTTCTTCTCTACCTTAAGATGGTTTTTAACCACGAAGGATACTTTTGATTCAATATTTGCATCAAAGAAACCTCTTCCAATCATTGCTGATCTTCTAATTGATGGATCATGTAAGACGGCAATTATGGTAGTAACGGAAAATTTATTTTCTATGCATCTAAACTTTAGAGCAGGTAAAATGTATGAATGTAAAGTGTATATCGGAAATTTTTTTCTGTTCCAATCAAACAATTTAGTACCGTTACTAATCTTCAATATGACCTTTTAGGGAACAAAGTAAATCTTATATGATACTACAATATAGCATTAAAATCCATGAAATGAAACAGAATCCATGAAATGAAACGGAGGATCAAGAGTCTCTAGGACTTATCCCTCTTGGCTGACAGTAGCATCAGACCAAGTCCATGAAACCGAGATCTCCCAACAATTTAAAAACTGCGTCTGGGCTGGAGTACAACTCGTCCTTACCACATCCAATACACATTAAAACATGCGCAGGAGTGTATAATAGTATCGATTATCAAGTATGTATGTCGTTTATTACTTACAAAATTTTATCCACGAGGAAAAGTAACTTACTTTAATTAATTGGTTTTTCGAGTATAAAAGCTGTTTGCTTGACATTGTTAGATGAAAAATGCAATTCAGGCGTCAAGTTTGTAATCAATAAGCGTACAAAAGTATAAAAAAAATTAAGTATTCCGATTAACAAACAAAACTTTAAAGTGTTTTACAAAGGAAGTGAAAAGCTATCAAGTAAATGTAATGATTAACTTCCTTTTTAATCTCTCTATATATAATGAAGGTGTCCCTGGGTTCCTGCCTGGGTTCCTGGCTGGGTTCCTGCCTGGGTTTGTCCGGAACAGATTTGGCTCAATTTCTCCAAAACTACCCGTCCGAATCGAACCAAACTTGGTACACATAGGTATGGGGACGGGGGAAAGACAATGACATCATTTCCAAATTTCTAAAACCACCCCTTCATCCCCTATAAGGCCTTTTTGTAAAATTCACCTTACTTCTCCGCTAAAGAAGATCTGTTTAACTCGCATTGTTGCAAATAATACAACAAAAACAATTTTAAACATAAAACAAAGTATTTAAAGATAAAACTTGGCTAAAATTGTTTTAAAAAGGTTATTAATAATTTAAAAAATTAAAAACGTCCCTTATAAAAAACTTTATAACAGTATTTTCTTATTGAAAACTTCATTTTCCATGAAACTTTAAGTTGAAATAGAAAGTTTTAAGAATTAGACTGGTTAAAGTAAAGATTACATCATGCAGTTTTTTTTTAGAAAGTTGATGATAGAAACACTAGATCAATTTGTTATTTAACCTTATAATTTGTTTCTTTGGTGTAGTTTAACGGGATTTTTTTTTTCAATTTAAACAGGGGGTATTTACAAATTTTGGGATTTCAAAAGTCTGTAATAATTTTAATGGATTTTTTTCACTCAGAATGGATAATTGGGTAACTGTCGTAATTAAATGTGCAACCCCGAACTGGATGGTTAGGTTAGATTTACACAGTTGGAACCGGGAGGGAAAAGGCACAGGGAGCACGGTGATGAAAATGCACCGGGAACACCGAGATGAAAAGGCACCGCCCTAATAGCACCAAAGTCACAGTGACGTCACTATAACGTCACTGAGGGTCACCCAAGTCACAGGTCACAGAGTGACTGAAATGCGACTACACAAAGAGGTCACATTGTAACCGCCATCGTGTGAACACTCAGCAACGTCATTGCGATTCCTCGGGGTGACCCGTCACCCCATGACGTCTCTGTGATTTCACCGTGTGACCGATTAGTGACGACATGTTTTAGTAGGATTATATTGAGGTATTTCTGATTTCAAGGAAAAATTCACTTAAAATAGCCTGAAAAATGCTTTTGAAATTTCAGACTTGAATTAATTGTTCATTTTATTTAATTGTTTTCTAATTTTGGAGAAAAAATACCTGTAATCAGCATTAAAATTTCTGTCTAAAATCGATCTTAATAAATATCTGTAATTAATTAAATCTCCAAAGGGGAGCACGGAAGTGAATCGTGTTAATTTGCAGAAATAACATTATATGGATTACTATATATACAACCCACATCAGTCAGCCGTGAATGGATAGGCGAGCTTAAAAACGTATTCGCTAGATGGCGTATCAAAGCTCTGGACTTAAAATTCATAATTTTTATTTATTTTATTTATTAATATTATGCAAAGATGATTACTTACTGTATTTCCAATTAAAACAAAAAATTAACCACATATCCTGTAATTTATTTTTTTACATTTATTATTGAGCAAAAGTACAGATACCAGGACATCGGAATCGAACCCGGGACAGTTGGATTGCCAAGCGCGTGCGCTAGCCACTGGACCACACCGGCTCCGCTTAGTGTTGTGAAATTATTATACAAAAAGATTTTTACAGTTGAGGCAAAGAAATATGGGGTTTTTATCGAAAAGTCTTGATTATTTAGGGTTAATATTTTAATTGTAAGAACCCTGTTATTCCTTGTGTTCGAAATAATTTTTATAATCTGATGATAATATTCAAAAATGAGCATTTTCATTTTCCCCTCGGGGGCAAGTCTTCATTAGGGGTTGTATACAAATAAACAATTTTGACTTTTGTATTAAGTATCTAAATAAGATTTTAAATGCCAACGTTTATTTCTTTTTATTCTTCATGTCTCTAAAAGCAGTGTTCTTAGTTTTTGTTTTTAAAGTTTCAAGCTTCGTACCGGAGCGTGTATATAAATATCGAAATTGCCAACACTTTAACTCCAATTTCTCTCAAAATAATTGTTATGTTAAGATATCTTTTAGCAAAAACCTTTTTCTTAAAGGTCTCGAAGAGGCCTTTTTTGACCTTTACTTTTGAGTCAAAAGAAAGAAAAAGGCTTCACGCCAGTTTGTCTGGCATGGCACGTGCCTCGTGTAGCGTTTTAGGCCTACCGGCAGCGACTCTACCGGTTTCGCGCATGGGGATGAGGGACCCCCAAGCCCGCTTAGTTAATTTCACACGCCACATTAATGCGATGAGCCGTTCGAAGCTCTTCGAGTTGCACAACATACTAAAATTTCATTCATCAAAATAGGTAGCCAGGTTTTTGAACTGGGATTTTTTCAAGTATTAAAATACACCGGATAGGCTAATTAAGGGACTTCCCTTAGAAATAGGACCATGAAATTTTCATATATTGTTCATGGTGTAAATCTACACATTCTATCAAATTTTCAGGGTCCAATTTTAATTAGGGGGCCGTATACATAATAAATACAATAATAAGCTTGAATAATTTATAAATCCTGAACTAATTCATCGATCCCTTAATGCGATACATATTTTTATTCGTCTAAAGGTCTACTACAACATATGAAAATCTTAACTATTTATCTCAATATTTGGGAAAAATTTCAAGTTAAACGAAAATTCTTTGAACCTAAATTACAAACGCAATATTTATAGATTCCCCTTAAATTTTCCAATTCCTAGAATCATTTTTTATAAGCTTTCTAAATATGTAAAGCATTAAAATCTAACTTTAAAAGTAAACAAACTGAGAACTCAAATCTGGGAAATATTCCAGTTTGATTCGCGTTAAAGATCAGTAGGCTCTATTATGCTTTCAAAAATTCTCAATTACGTCATAATCACCATGGAAACCCGTAATTCTGGAAAAACTTTGCCATAACGGTCCTTTACTCATAAGTAAAATCAAAAAAAAAATTTTAATAATATTTATCGATTTATTAATTAAAAAGTGGACTTGTGTTTTTTAACAAACCTATAAATTTTTTAATAAGCCTATTAACTTACTAAATTATAGAGGTGTATTTATGAAAATCGGATATGACGCGCATCTCGATGCATATTTTAAGAATCAATCACCTTTTAAACCATTATCAAAAAAATATATAGATTTATTTAAGAATTGTGTGGCTTGTCACAGATACGTCTTCTCAGCGACGTCACAGCGTGACCCTTCGGCCACGCCTGCCCAATATCGATATAAAGCGAGTGCATAGCGCATGCGCCTTCTTCCCCGCCGAGCTGAGAACTGAGACATGTCTTGTCTTGGCCGAGATAAACAAGCCGCCATATTGCTGTTGGTTGGTGTTCTGACTCAAGCATAGGATTTTTGATAAGTTATCATTCTCTTTTTGCATGTATTCTTTGAAAATTTACTAACATATTTATTGTAACTTATACTATTTTACCCAAATTAGGAGTTTTTAAATTGTTTTACGTTCATTAAATTCATAAAATTGTACCTCAATGTATCGATCGTATTTCAACGTGTGTTACTCAGGGATGTGATTTTTCCGCGGATCCGCGGAATTCCGCTTTTTGTGACTTTTTGTATTATGTTCCGCTTTTTTAACAATTTTCCTCAAAATACCTCTTTTCCGTGGAAGAAATTTCCACGGACAAAAAAGGTATTTTCATACATATACTTTCGGACGTTTGCCTGTAAAGTTGGCATTTTGACGGCGTGGACGCGGGCAAAAAAACAACTTGACGGACGGTTCACGATCGCGTTTTTCTTACTTGGCGCCAATATCCTTGGCTTTAAATGCTTGTTTTTGAAGAAAGTGTTCACTTTTTTGTAGTTCAAATATTATGTCCAAAATTTAGTTGGAAAATTAAAAAAATTATTGGAGGAATTTCTTGTTTGCAAGAAGGCAAATAGAAATTTATGGTTTGAACTTTAGAGTTTTAATATCAAACAAAGAATTACAAGGTGTGTAGATAATAAGGTATATGAAAATTTTAAGGTAAAATATTATTTAAGCAATATTTAAATTTTTTATCAGAAAAAAAAATCGTACAAATTCTTCCATTCTTTAATTTTGGAAATTTGCAAACTATTATTTAAAGTAAAGTATTTTAAAGTAATTATTCATTTGAAACTAAATAGGATGAAACTTAATGTTAACAAATAATAAAAATAAAAAATATAAACTGTCAATTGGGTTAAAAGGATCTAGGTTGATATTTTTTAGTGTTTTAATGCAATTGTATGCATGCAACATACACATTTTAACTTCAAAATATAGTTAGAATTATGTGAAAATACTTATATAAACCTTTTTCCTTACAGGATTGAGATTGTCCATTATTGAAAATACAAGCATTCTTTTTTGTGCTTATAATATTTAATAAATTATTTTATACTTTTTAAAGTGGTTGTATCTTTTAAAATTTTTATGACTGTATCAAAATGTTAATTGTGAGAGTTCAAAGGCAAAAGCTATGAATAGTAAGTGGAGGGGGTTTAAAAGATTTTATTTTTCACTAGTTTAAAAAAGTAGTCAACATTTATTTTTATGTTAAAATTGAAGTTACAGTGCCATATTTTGTTTGTAGAGATGAGTGCATTTCATTAAAAGAGAAGGTATGGCATTTTAATTGCTTAGTTAGTGGAAAAATAATTCAATGCTTGATTGTTAAATGTTTTGAAATGTATAAAAAAATATAATTAAGCAATAAGGGCATGTAATTAAGGAAGGTAATGCAAGAAGAAACAATTATTTCAGTATAATTATAAATTGAAAATACAGCCAATATTAATTCATATTATAAAAAGAAGCTATTTATTAGAGATTGAATACTGACCAAATATAAATTAATTTCTCTATAGAAGCAAATTTCTTGATTTATATAAGGCATCTAATAAACTTTAAAGGAATTTTTATCTTGAGGAAAGGCTTTATTCAGATAACAGAATAACAATTTTTGATTATTTAGTGTTAGAAAAGAAAATGCAGCAATAAGGACAAGTAATTAAGGAAGTTAATGCAAGAAGAAACAAATAACAGTTTTTTTTCAGTTATAGCATTGTAGTGTATTGTCAAGGTAGGTACTTTTTATAGAACATTTTAAATATAAATTGGAATTCCAACCAATTATTATTGTTAAAAGCTATTTTTAAATTAAATAGCACACATATACTTTTTAGGATGTTAAATGAATTTTAATTTAAACATAAAACATATATCTGATTAGTTTATTGGTATCTATTTTGAAAGTGTTGTGACAACTATAAATAATATTTAAAAATAGATATTTATAAAGGCTATCAATTAAGGATTAGTAATTAACAAAGAACCGTTGAGTTATTTCAGTAAGAAATCATCATAGCTGATCATAAAAATCTTGGAATACATTAATTAAAACATTAACAAGGTTCAAATTATCTACTTGACAAGAATTAGAGAAAAATAATAACGCTAAATTAAAATTTTCATATATTTCATAAAATTCTCCATTTAATTTATATAGAATAGTAAAAGAAATAAGGAACTTAATGTGAAGTTACATCGGGGTCACAACGCGACTTGGCAGAATGAGACCACGCTGCGATGTCACATCATGGTCACAATGTGAATGAGACCACGCTGTGGTGTCACATCATGGTCACAATGTGATACCGGCACATCGTGACGACGATGCGCCGTTACATGGACGTCACTTACACACAAAGAGGTCACGTTGTGACTTCACAGGGAAGTCACAAGTGGTCACAGATTTTTGGTCACAAGCCCCGGACATTAAGCTGTCACTTCCACTTACTGGTGACTTCACGGTCATGCCCGCGACTCCCAAGTGACAGTCACAAAAAAGTCACAAACTGGTCACGGTGCTATTAGGGTGCGTCCTCGGTAGTATAGTGGTCAGTATCCCTGCCTGTCACGCAGGAGACCGGGGTTCGATTCCCCGCCGGGGAGAAAACATTTTAGTTTATTTTCTTTTATTAATCGTTTTGTGAATTACGTTTCCACATCTTTCCTCTGAACTGCGTCCTCGGTAGTATAGTGGTCAGTATCCCTGCCTGTCACGCAGGAGACCGGGGTTCGATTCCCCGCCGGGGAGAAAACATTTTAGTTTATTTTCTTTTATTAATCGTTTTGTAAATTACTTTTCCACATCTTTCCTCTCCACTGCGTCCTCGGTAGTATAGTGGTCAGTATCCCTGCCTGTCACGCAGGAGACCGGGGTTCGATTCCCCCCCGGGGAGAAAACATTTTAATTTATTTTCTTTTATTAATCGTTTTGTAAATTACGTTTCCACATCTTTCCTCTCAACTGCGTCCTCGGTAGTATAGTGGTCAGTATCCCTGCCTGTCACGCAGGAGACCGGGGTTCGATTCCCCGCCGGGGAGAAAACATTTTAGTTTATTTTCTTTTATTAATCGTTTTGTAAATTACGTTTCCACATCTTTCCTCTCTACTGCGTCCTCGGTAGTATAGTGGTCAGTATCCCTGCCTGTCACGCAGGAGACCGGGGTTCGATTCCCCGCCGGGGAGAAAACATTTTAGTTTATTTTCTTTTATTAATCGTTTTGTAAATTACGTTTCCACATCTTTCCTCTCAACTGCGTCCTCGGTAGTATAGTGGTCAGTATCCCTGCCTGTCACGCAGGAGACCGGGGTTCGATTCCCCGCCGGGGAGAAAACATTTTAGTTTATTTTCTTTTATTCATCGTTTTGTAAATTACGTTTCCACATCTTTCCTCTCAACTGCGTCCTCGGTAGTATAGTGGTCAGTATCCCTGCCAGTCACGCAGGAGACCGGGGTTCGATTCCCCGCCGGGGAGAAAACATTTTTGTTTATTTTCTTTTATTAATCGTTTTGTAAATTACGTTTCCACATCTTTCCTCTCCACTGCGTCCTCGGTAGTATAGTGGTCAGTATCCCTGCCTGTCACGCAGGAGACCGGGGTTCGATTCCCCGCCGGGGAGAAAACATTTTAGTTTATTTTCTTTTATTCATCGTTTTGTAAATTACGTTTCCACATCTTTCCTCTCCACTGCGTCCTCGGTAGTATAGTGGTCAGTATCCCTGCCTGTCACGCAGGAGACCGGGGTTCGATTCCCCGCCGGGGAGAAAACATTTTAGTTAATTTTCTTTTATTCATCGTTTTGTAAATTACGTTTCCACATCTTTCCTCTCAACTGCGTCCTCGGTAGTATAGTGGTCAGTATCCCTGCCTGTCACGCAGGAGACCGGGGTTCGATTCCCCGCCGGGGAGAAAACATTTTAGTTTATTTTCTTTTATTAATCGTTTTGTAAATTACGTTTCCACATCTTTCCTCTCAACTGCGTCCTCGGTAGTATAGTGGTCAGTATCCCTGCCTGTCACGCAGGAGACCGGGGTTCGATTCCCCGCCGGGGAGAAAACATTTTAGTTTATTTTCTTTTATTCATCGTTTTGTAAATTACGTTTCCACATCTTTCCTCTCAACTGCGTCCTCGGTAGTATAGTGGTCAGTATCCCTGCCTGTCACGCAGGAGACCGGGGTTCGATTTCCCGCCGGGGAGAAAGCATTTTAGTTTATTTTCTTTTATTAATCGTTTTGTAAATTACGTTTCCACATCTTTCCTCTCAACTGCGTCCTCGGTAGTATAGTGGTCAGTATCCCTGCCTGTCACGCAGGAGACCGGGGTTCGATTCCCCGCCGGGGAGAAAACATTTTAGTTTATTTTCTTTTATTCATCGTTTTGTAAATTACGTTTCCACATCTTTCCTCTCAACTGCGTCCTCGGTAGTATAGTGGTCAGTATCCCTGCCTGTCACGCAGGAGACCGGGGTTCGATTCCCCGCCGGGGAGAAAGCATTTTAGTTTATTTTCTTTTATTAATCGTTTTGTAAATTACGTTTCCACATCTTTCCTCTCAACTGCGTCCTCGGTAGTATAGTGGTCAGTATCCCTGCCTGTCACGCAGGAGACCGGGGTTCGATTCCCCGCCGGGGAGAAAACATTTTAGTTTATTTTCTTTTATTCATCGTTTTGTAAATTACGTTTCCACATCTTTCCTCTCCACTGCGTCCTCGGTAGTATAGTGGTCAGTATCCCTGCCTGTCACGCAGGAGACCGGGGTTCGATTCCCCGCCGGGGAGAAAACATTTTAGTTTATTTTCTTTTATTCATCGTTTTGTAAATTACGTTTCCACATCTTTCCTCTCAACTGCGTCCTCGGTAGTATAGTGGTCAGTATCCCTGCCTGTCACGCAGGAGACCGGGGTTCGATTCCCCGCCGGGGAGAAAACATTTTAGTTTATTTTCTTTTATTCATCGTTTTGTAAATTACGTTTCCACATCTTTCCTCTGAACTGCGTCCTCGGTAGTATAGTGATCAGTATCCCTGCCTGTCACGCAGGAGACCGGGGTTCGATTCCCCGCCGGGGAGAAAACATTTTAGTTTATTTTCTTTTATTAATCGTTTTGTAAATTACTTTTCCACATCTTTCCTCTCCACTGCGTCCTCGGTAGTATAGTGGTCAGTATCCCTGCCTGTCACGCAGGAGACCGGGGTTCGATTCCCCCCCGGGGAGAAAACATTTTAATTTATTTTCTTTTATTAATCGTTTTGTAAATTACGTTTCCACATCTTTCCTCTCAACTGCGTCCTCGGTAGTATAGTGGTCAGTATCCCTGCCTGTCACGCAGGAGACCGGGGTTCGATTCCCCGCCGGGGAGAAAACATTTTAGTTTATTTTCTTTTATTAATCGTTTTGTAAATTACGTTTCCACATCTTTCCTGTCTACTGCGTCCTCGGTAGTATAGTGGTCAGTATCCCTGCCTGTCACGCAGGAGACCGGGGTTCGATTCCCCGCCGGGGAGAAAACATTTTAGTTTATTTTCTTTTATTAATCGTTTTGTAAATTACGTTTCCACATCTTTCCTCTCAACTGCGTCCTCGGTAGTATAGTGGTCAGTATCCCTGCCTGTCACGCAGGAGACCGGGGTTCGATTCCCCGCCGGGGAGAAAACATTTTAGTTTATTTTCTTTTATTCATCGTTTTGTAAATTACGTTTCCACATCTTTCCTCTCAACTGCGTCCTCGGTAGTATAGTGGTCAGTATCCCTGCCAGTCACGCAGGAGACCGGGGTTCGATTCCCCGCCGGGGAGAAAACATTTTTGTTTATTTTCTTTTATTAATCGTTTTGTAAATTACGTTTCCACATCTTTCCTCTCCACTGCGTCCTCGGTAGTATAGTGGTCAGTATCCCTGCCTGTCACGCAGGAGACCGGGGTTCGATTCCCCGCCGGGGAGAAAACATTTTAGTTTATTTTCTTTTATTCATCGTTTTGTAAATTACGTTTCCACATCTTTCCTCTCCACTGCGTCCTCGGTAGTATAGTGGTCAGTATCCCTGCCTGTCACGCAGGAGACCGGGGTTCGATTCCCCGCCGGGGAGAAAACATTTTAGTTAATTTTCTTTTATTCATCGTTTTGTAAATTACGTTTCCACATCTTTCCTCTCAACTGCGTCCTCGGTAGTATAGTGGTCAGTATCCCTGCCTGTCACGCAGGAGACCGGGGTTCGATTCCCCGCCGGGGAGAAAACATTTTAGTTTATTTTCTTTTATTAATCGTTTTGTAAATTACGTTTCCACATCTTTCCTCTCAACTGCGTCCTCGGTAGTATAGTGGTCAGTATCCCTGCCTGTCACGCAGGAGACCGGGGTTCGATTCCCCGCCGGGGAGAAAACATTTTAGTTTATTTTCTTTTATTCATCGTTTTGTAAATTACGTTTCCACATCTTTCCTCTCAACTGCGTCCTCGGTAGTATAGTGGTCAGTATCCCTGCCTGTCACGCAGGAGACCGGGGTTCGATTTCCCGCCGGGGAGAAAGCATTTTAGTTTATTTTCTTTTATTAATCGTTTTGTAAATTACGTTTCCACATCTTTCCTCTCAACTGCGTCCTCGGTAGTATAGTGGTCAGTATCCCTGCCTGTCACGCAGGAGACCGGGGTTCGATTCCCCGCCGGGGAGAAAACATTTTAGTTTATTTTCTTTTATTCATCGTTTTGTAAATTACGTTTCCACATCTTTCCTCTCAACTGCGTCCTCGGTAGTATAGTGGTCAGTATCCCTGCCTGTCACGCAGGAGACCGGGGTTCGATTCCCCGCCGGGGAGAAAGCATTTTAGTTTATTTTCTTTTATTAATCGTTTTGTAAATTACGTTTCCACATCTTTCCTCTCAACTGCGTCCTCGGTAGTATAGTGGTCAGTATCCCTGCCTGTCACGCAGGAGACCGGGGTTCGATTCCCCGCCGGGGAGAAAACATTTTAGTTTATTTTCTTTTATTCATCGTTTTGTAAATTACGTTTCCACATCTTTCCTCTCCACTGCGTCCTCGGTAGTATAGTGGTCAGTATCCCTGCCTGTCACGCAGGAGACCGGGGTTCGATTCCCCGCCGGGGAGAAAGCATTTTAGTTTATTTTCTTTTATTAATCGTTTTGTAAATTACGTTTCCACATCTTTCCTCTCAACTGCGTCCTCGGTAGTATAGTGGTCAGTATCCCTGCCTGTCACGCAGGAGACCGGGGTTCGATTCCCCGCCGGGGAGAAAACATTTTAGTTTATTTTCTTTTATTCATCGTTTTGTAAATTACGTTTCCACATCTTTCCTCTTAACTGCGTCCTCGGTAGTATAGTGATCAGTATCCCTGCCTGTCACGCAGGAGACCGGGGTTCGATTCCCCGCCGGGGAGAAAACATTTTAGTTTATTTTCTTTTATTAATCGTTTTGTAAATTACGTTTCCACATCTTTCCTCTCCACTGCGTCCTCGGTAGTATAGTGGTCAGTATCCCTGCCTGTCACGCAGGAGACCGGGGTTCGATTCCCCGCCGGGGAGAAAACATTTTAGTTTATTTTCTTTTATTAATCGTTTTGTAAATTACGTTTCCACATCTTTCCTCTCCACTGCGTCCTCGGTAGTATAGTGGTCAGTATCCCTGCCTGTCACGCAGGAGACCGGGGTTCGATTCCCCGCAGGGGGGAAAACATTTTAGTTTATTTTCTTTTATTAATCGTTTTGTAAATTACGTTTCCACATCTTTCCTCTCCACTGCGTCCTCGGTAGTATAGTGGTCAGTATCCCTGCCTGTCACGCAGGAGACCGGGGTTCGATTCCCCGCCGGGGAGAAAACATTTTAGTTTATTTTCTTTTATTCATCGTTTTGTAAATTACGTTTCCACATCTTTCCTCTCCACTGCGTCCTCGGTAGTATAGTGGTCAGTATCCCTGCCTGTCACGCAGGAGACCGGGGTTCGATTCCCCGCCGGGGAGAAAACATTTTAGTTTATTTTCTTTTATTCATCGTTTTGTAAATTACGTTTCCACATCTTTCCTCTCCACTGCCTCCTCGGTAGTATAGTGGTCAGTATCCCTGCCTGTCACTAAGGAGACCGGGGTTCGATTCCCCGCCGGGGAGAAAACATTTTAGTTTATTTTCTTTTATTAATCGTTTTGTGAATTACGTTTCCACATCTTTCCTCTGAACTGCGTCCTCGGTAGTATAGTGGTCAGTATCCCTGCCTGTCACGCAGGAGACCGGGGTTCGATTCCCCGCCGGGGAGAAAACATTTTAGTTTATTTTCTTTTATTAATCGTTTTGTAAATTACGTTTCCACATCTTTCCTCTCAACTGCGTCCTCGGTAGTATAGTGGTCAGTATCCCTGCCTGTCACGCAGGAGACCGGGGTTCGATTACCCGCCGGGGAGAAAACATTTTAGTTTATTTTCTTTTATTAATCGTTTTGTAAATTACGTTTCCACATCTTTCCTCTCTACTGCGTCCTCGGTAGTATAGTGGTCAGTATCCCTGCCTGTCACGCAGGAGACCGGGGTTCGATTCCCCGCCGGGGAGAAAACATTTTAGTTTATTTTCTTTTATTCATCGTTTTGTAAATTACGTTTCCACATCTTTCCTCTCAACTGCGTCCTCGGTAGTATAGTGGTCAGTATCCCTGCCTGTCACGCAGGAGACCGGGGTTCGATTTCCCGCCGGGGAGAAAGCATTTTAGTTTATTTTCTTTTATTAATCGTTTTGTAAATTACGTTTCCACATCTTTCCTCTCAACTGCGTCCTCGGTAGTATAGTGGTCAGTATCCCTGCCTGTCACGCAGGAGACCGGGGTTCGATTCCCCGCCGGGGAGAAAACATTTTAGTTTATTTTCTTTTATTCATCGTTTTGTAAATTACGTTTCCACATCTTTCCTCTCAACTGCGTCCTCGGTAGTATAGTGGTCAGTATCCCTGCCTGTCACGCAGGAGACCGGGGTTCGATTCCCCGCCGGGGAGAAAGCATTTTAGTTTATTTTCTTTTATTAATCGTTTTGTAAATTACGTTTCCACATCTTTCCTCTCCACTGCGTCCTCGGTAGTATAGTGGTCAGTATCCCTGCCTGTCACGCAGGAGACCGGGGTTCGATTCCCCGCCGGGGAGAAAACATTTTAGTTTATTTTCTTTTATTCATCGTTTTGTAAATTACGTTTCCACATCTTTCCTCTCCACTGCGTCCTCGGTAGTATAGTGGTCAGTATCCCTGCCTGTCACGCAGGAGACCGGGGTTCGATTCCCCGCCGGGGAGAAAACATTTTAGTTAATTTTCTTTTATTCATCGTTTTGTAAATTACGTTTCCACATCTTTCCTCTCAACTGCGTCCTCGGTAGTATAGTGGTCAGTATCCCTGCCTGTCACGCAGGAGACCGGGGTTCGATTCCCCGCCGGGGAGAAAACATTTTAGTTTATTTTCTTTTATTAATCGTTTTGTAAATTACGTTTCCACATCTTTCCTCTCAACTGCGTCCTCGGTAGTATAGTGGTCAGTATCCCTGCCTGTCACGCAGGAGACCGGGGTTCGATTCCCCGCCGGGGAGAAAACATTTTAGTTTATTTTCTTTTATTCATCGTTTTGTAAATTACGTTTCCACATCTTTCCTCTCAACTGCGTCCTCGGTAGTATAGTGGTCAGTATCCCTGCCTGTCACGCAGGAGACCGGGGTTCGATTTCCCGCCGGGGAGAAAGCATTTTAGTTTATTTTCTTTTATTAATCGTTTTGTAAATTACGTTTCCACATCTTTCCTCTCAACTGCGTCCTCGGTAGTATAGTGGTCAGTATCCCTGCCTGTCACGCAGGAGACCGGGGTTCGATTCCCCGCCGGGGAGAAAACATTTTAGTTTATTTTCTTTTATTCATCGTTTTGTAAATTACGTTTCCACATCTTTCCTCTCAACTGCGTCCTCGGTAGTATAGTGGTCAGTATCCCTGCCTGTCACGCAGGAGACCGGGGTTCGATTCCCCGCCGGGGAGAAAGCATTTTAGTTTATTTTCTTTTATTAATCGTTTTGTAAATTACGTTTCCACATCTTTCCTCTCAACTGCGTCCTCGGTAGTATAGTGGTCAGTATCCCTGCCTGTCACGCAGGAGACCGGGGTTCGATTCCCCGCCGGGGAGAAAACATTTTAGTTTATTTTCTTTTATTCATCGTTTTGTAAATTACGTTTCCACATCTTTCCTCTCCACTGCGTCCTCGGTAGTATAGTGGTCAGTATCCCTGCCTGTCACGCAGGAGACCGGGGTTCGATTCCCCGCCGGGGAGAAAGCATTTTAGTTTATTTTCTTTTATTAATCGTTTTGTAAATTACGTTTCCACATCTTTCCTCTCAACTGCGTCCTCGGTAGTATAGTGGTCAGTATCCCTGCCTGTCACGCAGGAGACCGGGGTTCGATTCCCCGCCGGGGAGAAAACATTTTAGTTTATTTTCTTTTATTCATCGTTTTGTAAATTACGTTTCCACATCTTTCCTCTTAACTGCGTCCTCGGTAGTATAGTGATCAGTATCCCTGCCTGTCACGCAGGAGACCGGGGTTCGATTCCCCGCCGGGGAGAAAACATTTTAGTTTATTTTCTTTTATTAATCGTTTTGTAAATTACGTTTCCACATCTTTCCTCTCCACTGCGTCCTCGGTAGTATAGTGGTCAGTATCCCTGCCTGTCACGCAGGAGACCGGGGTTCGATTCCCCGCCGGGGAGAAAACATTTTAGTTTATTTTCTTTTATTAATCGTTTTGTAAATTACGTTTCCACATCTTTCCTCTCCACTGCGTCCTCGGTAGTATAGTGGTCAGTATCCCTGCCTGTCACGCAGGAGACCGGGGTTCGATTCCCCGCAGGGGGGAAAACATTTTAGTTTATTTTCTTTTATTAATCGTTTTGTAAATTACGTTTCCACATCTTTCCTCTCCACTGCGTCCTCGGTAGTATAGTGGTCAGTATCCCTGCCTGTCACGCAGGAGACCGGGGTTCGATTCCCCGCCGGGGAGAAAACATTTTAGTTTATTTTCTTTTATTCATCGTTTTGTAAATTACGTTTCCACATCTTTCCTCTCCACTGCGTCCTCGGTAGTATAGTGGTCAGTATCCCTGCCTGTCACGCAGGAGACCGGGGTTCGATTCCCCGCCGGGGAGAAAACATTTTAGTTTATTTTCTTTTATTCATCGTTTTGTAAATTACGTTTCCACATCTTTCCTCTCCACTGCCTCCTCGGTAGTATAGTGGTCAGTATCCCTGCCTGTCACTAAGGAGACCGGGGTTCGATTCCCCGCCGGGGAGAAAACATTTTAGTTTATTTTCTTTTATTAATCGTTTTGTGAATTACGTTTCCACATCTTTCCTCTGAACTGCGTCCTCGGTAGTATAGTGGTCAGTATCCCTGCCTGTCACGCAGGAGACCGGGGTTCGATTCCCCGCCGGGGAGAAAACATTTTAGTTTATTTTCTTTTATTAATCGTTTTGTAAATTACGTTTCCACATCTTTCCTCTCAACTGCGTCCTCGGTAGTATAGTGGTCAGTATCCCTGCCTGTCACGCAGGAGACCGGGGTTCGATTACCCGCCGGGGAGAAAACATTTTAGTTTATTTTCTTTTATTAATCGTTTTGTAAATTACGTTTCCACATCTTTCCTCTCTACTGCGTCCTCGGTAGTATAGTGGTCAGTATCCCTGCCTGTCACGCAGGAGACCGGGGTTCGATTCCCCGCCGGGGAGAAAACATTTTAGTTTATTTTCTTTTATTCATCGTTTTGTAAATTACGTTTCCACATCTTTCCTCTCAACTGCGTCCTCGGTAGTATAGTGGTCAGTATCCCTGCCTGTCACGCAGGAGACCGGGGTTCGATTTCCCGCCGGGGAGAAAGCATTTTAGTTTATTTTCTTTTATTAATCGTTTTGTAAATTACGTTTCCACATCTTTCCTCTCAACTGCGTCCTCGGTAGTATAGTGGTCAGTATCCCTGCCTGTCACGCAGGAGACCGGGGTTCGATTCCCCGCCGGGGAGAAAACATTTTAGTTTATTTTCTTTTATTCATCGTTTTGTAAATTACGTTTCCACATCTTTCCTCTCAACTGCGTCCTCGGTAGTATAGTGGTCAGTATCCCTGCCTGTCACGCAGGAGACCGGGGTTCGATTCCCCGCCGGGGAGAAAGCATTTTAGTTTATTTTCTTTTATTAATCGTTTTGTAAATTACGTTTCCACATCTTTCCTCTCCACTGCGTCCTCGGTAGTATAGTGGTCAGTATCCCTGCCTGTCACGCAGGAGACCGGGGTTCGATTCCCCGCCGGGGAGAAAACATTTTAGTTTATTTTCTTTTATTCATCGTTTTGTAAATTACGTTTCCACATCTTTCCTCTCCACTGCGTCCTCGGTAGTATAGTGGTCAGTATCCCTGCCTGTCACGCAGGAGACCGGGGTTCGATTCCCCGCCGGGGAGAAAACATTTTAGTTTATTTTCTTTTATTCATCGTTTTGTAAATTACGTTTCCACATCTTTCCTCTCCACTGCCTCCTCGGTAGTATAGTGGTCAGTATCCCTGCCTGTCACTAAGGAGACCGGGGTTCGATTCCCCGCCGGGGAGAAAACATTTTAGTTTATTTTCTTTTATTAATCGTTTTGTGAATTACGTTTCCACATCTTTCCTCTGAACTGCGTCCTCGGTAGTATAGTGGTCAGTATCCCTGCCTGTCACGCAGGAGACCGGGGTTCGATTCCCCGCCGGGGAGAAAACATTTTAGTTTATTTTCTTTTATTAATCGTTTTGTAAATTACGTTTCCACATCTTTCCTCTCAACTGCGTCCTCGGTAGTATAGTGGTCAGTATCCCTGCCTGTCACGCAGGAGACCGGGGTTCGATTACCCGCCGGGGAGAAAACATTTTAGTTTATTTTCTTTTATTAATCGTTTTGTAAATTACGTTTCCACATCTTTCCTCTCTACTGCGTCCTCGGTAGTATAGTGGTCAGTATCCCTGCCTGTCACGCAGGAGACCGGGGTTCGATTCCCCGCCGGGGAGAAAACATTTTAGTTTATTTTCTTTTATTCATCGTTTTGTAAATTACGTTTCCACATCTTTCCTCTCAACTGCGTCCTCGGTAGTATAGTGGTCAGTATCCCTGCCTGTCACGCAGGAGACCGGGGTTCGATTTCCCGCCGGGGAGAAAGCATTTTAGTTTATTTTCTTTTATTAATCGTTTTGTAAATTACGTTTCCACATCTTTCCTCTCAACTGCGTCCTCGGTAGTATAGTGGTCAGTATCCCTGCCTGTCACGCAGGAGACCGGGGTTCGATTCCCCGCCGGGGAGAAAACATTTTAGTTTATTTTCTTTTATTCATCGTTTTGTAAATTACGTTTCCACATCTTTCCTCTCAACTGCGTCCTCGGTAGTATAGTGGTCAGTATCCCTGCCTGTCACGCAGGAGACCGTGGTTCGATTCCCCGCCGGGGAGAAAGCATTTTAGTTTATTTTCTTTTATTAATCGTTTTGTAAATTACGTTTCCACATCTTTCCTCTCAACTGCGTCCTCGGTAGTATAGTGGTCAGTATCCCTGCCTGTCACGCAGGAGACCGGGGTTCGATTCCCCGCCGGGGAGAAAACATTTTAGTTTATTTTCTTTTATTCATCGTTTTGTAAATTACGTTTCCACATCTTTCCTCTCCACTGCGTCCTCGGTAGTATAGTGGTCAGTATCCCTGCCTGTCACGCAGGAGACCGGGGTTCGATTCCCCGCCGGGGAGAAAACATTTTAGTTTATTTTCTTTTATTCATCGTTTTGTAAATTACGTTTCCACATCTTTCCTCTCCACTGCGTCCTCGGTAGTATAGTGGTCAGTATCCCTGCCTGTCACGCAGGAGACCGGGGTTCGATTCCCCGCCGGGGAGAAAACATTTTAGTTTATTTTCTTTTATTCATCGTTTTGTAAATTACGTTTCCACATCTTTCCTCTCCACTGCCTCCTCGGTAGTATAGTGGTCAGTATCCCTGCCTGTCACTAAGGAGACCGGGGTTCGATTCCCCGCCGGGGAGAAAACATTTTAGTTTATTTTCTTTTATTAATCGTTTTGTGAATTACGTTTCCACATCTTTCCTCTGAACTGCGTCCTCGGTAGTATAGTGGTCAGTATCCCTGCCTGTCACGCAGGAGACCGGGGTTCGATTCCCCGCCGGGGAGAAAACATTTTAGTTTATTTTCTTTTATTAATCGTTTTGTAAATTACGTTTCCACATCTTTCCTCTCAACTGCGTCCTCGGTAGTATAGTGGTCAGTATCCCTGCCTGTCACGCAGGAGACCGGGGTTCGATTACCCGCCGGGGAGAAAACATTTTAGTTTATTTTCTTTTATTAATCGTTTTGTAAATTACGTTTCCACATCTTTCCTCTCTACTGCGTCCTCGGTAGTATAGTGGTCAGTATCCCTGCCTGTCACGCAGGAGACCGGGGTTCGATTCCCCGCCGGGGAGAAAACATTTTAGTTTATTTTCTTTTATTCATCGTTTTGTAAATTACGTTTCCACATCTTTCCTCTCAACTGCGTCCTCGGTAGTATAGTGGTCAGTATCCCTGCCTGTCACGCAGGAGACCGGGGTTCGATTTCCCGCCGGGGAGAAAGCATTTTAGTTTATTTTCTTTTATTAATCGTTTTGTAAATTACGTTTCCACATCTTTCCTCTCAACTGCGTCCTCGGTAGTATAGTGGTCAGTATCCCTGCCTGTCACGCAGGAGACCGGGGTTCGATTCCCCGCCGGGGAGAAAACATTTTAGTTTATTTTCTTTTATTCATCGTTTTGTAAATTACGTTTCCACATCTTTCCTCTCAACTGCGTCCTCGGTAGTATAGTGGTCAGTATCCCTGCCTGTCACGCAGGAGACCGGGGTTCGATTCCCCGCCGGGGAGAAAGCATTTTAGTTTATTTTCTTTTATTAATCGTTTTGTAAATTACGTTTCCACATCTTTCCTCTCCACTGCGTCCTCGGTAGTATAGTGGTCAGTATCCCTGCCTGTCACGCAGGAGACCGGGGTTCGATTCCCCGCCGGGGAGAAAACATTTTAGTTTATTTTCTTTTATTCATCGTTTTGTAAATTACGTTTCCACATCTTTCCTCTCCACTGCGTCCTCGGTAGTATAGTGGTCAGTATCCCTGCCTGTCACGCAGGAGACCGGGGTTCGATTCCCCGCCGGGGAGAAAACATTTTAGTTTATTTTCTTTTATTCATCGTTTTGTAAATTACGTTTCCACATCTTTCCTCTCCACTGCCTCCTCGGTAGTATAGTGGTCAGTATCCCTGCCTGTCACTAAGGAGACCGGGGTTCGATTCCCCGCCGGGGAGAAAACATTTTAGTTTATTTTCTTTTATTAATCGTTTTGTGAATTACGTTTCCACATCTTTCCTCTGAACTGCGTCCTCGGTAGTATAGTGGTCAGTATCCCTGCCTGTCACGCAGGAGACCGGGGTTCGATTCCCCGCCGGGGAGAAAACATTTTAGTTTATTTTCTTTTATTAATCGTTTTGTAAATTACGTTTCCACATCTTTCCTCTCAACTGCGTCCTCGGTAGTATAGTGGTCAGTATCCCTGCCTGTCACGCAGGAGACCGGGGTTCGATTACCCGCCGGGGAGAAAACATTTTAGTTTATTTTCTTTTATTAATCGTTTTGTAAATTACGTTTCCACATCTTTCCTCTCTACTGCGTCCTCGGTAGTATAGTGGTCAGTATCCCTGCCTGTCACGCAGGAGACCGGGGTTCGATTCCCCGCCGGGGAGAAAACATTTTAGTTTATTTTCTTTTATTCATCGTTTTGTAAATTACGTTTCCACATCTTTCCTCTCAACTGCGTCCTCGGTAGTATAGTGGTCAGTATCCCTGCCTGTCACGCAGGAGACCGGGGTTCGATTTCCCGCCGGGGAGAAAGCATTTTAGTTTTTTTCTTTTATTAATCGTTTTGTAAATTACGTTTCCACATCTTTCCTCTCAACTGCGTCCTCGGTAGTATAGTGGTCAGTATCCCTGCCTGTCACGCAGGAGACCGGGGTTCGATTCCCCGCCGGGGAGAAAACATTTTAGTTTATTTTCTTTTATTCATCGTTTTGTAAATTACGTTTCCACATCTTTCCTCTCAACTGCGTCCTCGGTAGTATAGTGGTCAGTATCCCTGCCTGTCACGCAGGAGACCGGGGTTCGATTCCCCGCCGGGGAGAAAGCATTTTAGTTTATTTTCTTTTATTAATCGTTTTGTAAATTACGTTTCCACATCTTTCCTCTCAACTGCGTCCTCGGTAGTATAGTGGTCAGTATCCCTGCCTGTCACGCAGGAGACCGGGGTTCGATTCCCCGCCGGGGAGAAAACATTTTAGTTTATTTTCTTTTATTCATCGTTTTGTAAATTACGTTTCCACATCTTTCCTCTCCACTGCGTCCTCGGTAGTATAGTGGTCAGTATCCCTGCCTGTCACGCAGGAGACCGGGGTTCGATTCCCCGCCGGGGAGAAAGCATTTTAGTTTATTTTCTTTTATTAATCGTTTTGTAAATTACGTTTCCACATCTTTCCTCTCAACTGCGTCCTCGGTAGTATAGTGGTCAGTATCCCTGCCTGTCACGCAGGAGACCGGGGTTCGATTCCCCGCCGGGGAGAAAACATTTTAGTTTATTTTCTTTTATTCATCGTTTTGTAAATTACGTTTCCACATCTTTCCTCTTAACTGCGTCCTCGGTAGTATAGTGATCAGTATCCCTGTCTGTCACGCAGGAGACCGGGGTTCGATTCCCCGCCGGGGAGAAAACATTTTAGTTTATTTTCTTTTATTAATCGTTTTGTAAATTACGTTTCCACATCTTTCCTCTCCACTGCGTCCTCGGTAGTATAGTGGTCAGTATCCCTGCCTGTCACGCAGGAGACCGGGGTTCGATTCCCCGCCGG